>RSEF01000003.1:77096799-77117141 GCA_003993805.1 Himantopus leucocephalus | reverse complement strand
AAACAACCCAAAAACAAACCCCAAAAAATCTACTTGGAGCTCAGCCACTGAGAACAACCATGCTCTTTCTGTCTGAAACTCTCAGCGGTCCCCTGCTTGGCAGAGCATTGACTCCAGCACCACAGGTTTTGGGGGCTGCAGGGAGGAAGAAGGTAGATTTTAAACAAGTTCCATCAATAATGTCTTACTGGGTAAAGTGCAAGAGGTTATTCGACCCAGGACCTTTCAACAAGGCTTTCAGTTTTCTTCTTCTGAAATCCTGCAAACACAGTTTTCAGATTCACTGAATTTTTTTCCCCGGTCTGATCATATGAAATATGATTGAGGGATAAACAGAGACCTGGACACTTCACCTGTTTTCAAACAGCATATCCAGTGGTGTTCAGAAGGCAATGCCACATGAAGCGCTCCTCCACATTTTGCTTCAAGCTCTCTATAGCCTACCAGCAGTTTTCAAAAACAAGGCAGCGCGTCTGTTAAAAAACAGAAACTAAAAAGACCTGCCAGTTTAGGGTCTTGAAGTCTAGTTACTGCTGTGCTAGAGGAAGAACACCGCAAGCAAGGGGTCTAGTACCAGCAGAAGAATAAGGAGGAATAACTACACAGGTGCTTTTTTCATCCAGTGTGCTCACCTCAACTTGCCTTGGGGAGGGAGGGAAGGCGCCTGGCGCAGGGGATGAACAATCCTTCAGTTGTTCTGAAAAAGAGACTGCACAGAAATAAAGTTTAAAGTTCTCCTAGTTTTGGGGAACTGTTACTGACCTCTTTCACTGAGTTGATAAGGGTTTGGGGTGTGGTGGGTTTTTTTTTTCTTTTAAACTCTGAGATGCCACTTCCCAGACTAAACTCAAGTCTCTGCCAGAAATCAGCTGCTACTTCTTCCTTGACTCACTGTCAGCATTAGAAGCACTTTGATTTAAAAAAAAAAATGAGACAAAAGTGCTTTTATTTACAATTCAAAAATATTTTAATCTAGGGGTTTTATTAAAGTGATCCATTTTGAGCTCTTAAAAACAACATAATGAAGCAGTTGGTTTCCATCTACCATCAGCACAACACTTCCCTGGATTGTGGTTTGCTTTTTTGAGATAGATTAACTATCTTTAAAGCACACCAGGGTTAACGAGGCATCAGACATACCTTGTGACTGTTGTGCAATTCGCCGAGAGGTGAAACCAGTAAAAACCAGGCTGCCAGCGAACTGGGGGGTGTCACTGTCACCCCCAAAGAGACAGGTCCTCTGCTGTGTGTGTTGTCCCCCCCCAGTACACCCACGTTGAGAGCAGAGCTTCAGCTTTCTCCCAAGGGCACGGATTGATTTTACACAACTGACAGGAAAACACACAAGCCTCTGTGAAAGCAGAAAGTGTAGAGAAGATGTATACTGTGAGTATGCCTGAATAGCAAGCACTGAAATGTTATATGCTGTTATAAAATAACAGGGGGAGGGTGGGGTGGGAGGTGGAACACAGAGAGATAAAAGACATCCACTTCTAAGTAGAACACCTCTTAAAACAATTTATTAGCAGCTGGGAAGGTATTCATAGTTCATTTCTTGATAAGAATACCTATTTGGAAACTCTCAGCCACTATTAAGAGACACCATAGTTTGATGCTGCTTTCTTCTAATCAGTATTTTTAGAGAGAGTTTTGGTGTTTGCGAGTTTACTTGCACCATAATCCAGACATCTTCCTCATATTTCTTTGCCTCTCTATTTCATGATAGGTTTTAGCAATTTATTCTGACAAAAAACAAATACATTTACGCTAAGAGGTTAAATACACACACACTCTCCCAAGGAATTTCAGTCCTGTTTATCACAAATGCATCTTTCATTTCTGCATTTTTCTATTCCACAGTGGTAACCAGATGAGCTTTTGCTTGTTCATTTGCATCCAATCCCATCTCCCTTCCAGAAAGCTCAAAAATATACTGCCAGCTAGGTGCACTGCATTTAATTATTACCTGACAGTTCATACAGGTCCCTTTCACATTTGGGGCTACACATATAACGCTTTTGCCTGACACCATTAGCAAGCAGTAAGGTTGGGCAGCTCTTTCTTCTGATGCCCACCCACCTATTCCAGCTGGATCTCTAAGCACTTCTGCAGTACAAGGTATCGTTATTCACAATGATCATCTGCACTTTATTTGCATAGACAGTACGTTTTGATGTGCAGCATCAAAGCAGCGTTGCATTCTGTTGAGATGAGCAGGGCATTACGTTCAGTGTTGAGTGTCAGAGGACAGTGGAAGATTTCCCATATAAAGCATTAAGGTGGTGCGTGTTAAACCAAAATGAAGAGAAAAAAAAAACAACACAGAAGTCTACTGCAGTTTTTCCATTCAGTTGCACGGTCTGTTTTGTCATACATACGCCTTTTAGTTTGTCGAAACAATGTCAAATTTGGAGTTAAACTTTAGAAACTGTAAAGAGGAGTCCCACCTGATGTCAAGCAGGCATTTGTCTCTGCATTTGCTCTGCCTAAAACTAGGGTCTAGGAAAAAAGATCTGTGGGTAGGAAGGCATTTCAGTTAAAATACAAACGCCAGAAGAGCTGCATTTCCAAATTAAACACACTTGACTTCCTTCTGTTCAAAATGGATATATCTCATGCCATTACCCTAACTCTTAACAAAAGCAATTGCTGAAACAACTATCCCAAACTCCTTTTCATGGGACAGAAGGGTTAAACTATTTTTAGAGCACTTCCATACACTTCAAGACATTGCTGGGGGTCTTATTCAACCCTCCATATGTTAGAACTACATGAGGAATTTAGCAGCTTCTGCCCGCCCGTTCAACAACGGCATGGTCTGCTGGCCTGTTGACGGCAACCTTCCAATAGCGTCTTGCCATGGCAGAGCTGACAGCTAGGGTTGGCTTGTTTAGCAGCATCTTAACATTAAAAATTATCTCTTTGAATCTTACAGAAACACTACAACATCCTGCCACAAGCTCAGCAAACTGTGACACCGTGTGAGTTTCCTTGAATTTCTCTGAGAAAAAATAATCTTTATTAAATACGAGTTCAGAACAGAATTAAAAACAAAAGGAAGTAGCTTTTGGCAGGAAGCTGCTGTATGTTCTTTATCAGAAACCACCCATGATCAGCAGTCCACTGGGCAAGTGTCAAAATCGGGGTGCCCAGTGAGAACTGGAAGTGTGTCACCCTAATTTCCAGTTCCTGAAGTATATTTTAACCTGTATTTTCCTCTTTATTCTATAATTTGTTTAATCCCTTACTACAGAGCATCATTTAAAACATGCTTTCTAACTTGCAGAGTTGTAGGGGGTCATTCCCACAGCTTCGTTTTTGCATCCATAGTGCCATAAACAATGGCCTTCATTTACAGCCTTATTATCTTTCCTGTTTTGGTGTCTCTCAAAGCGACATTGTGCTGGGTGCTCCTGTGTCTGAGATGGAGCATCAAAACTCACAGGTACTGAACCACATTTACTAGAGAAACGTTCCCTGGGTTATTGACTTAAACTTTAACATGGTCCTCCTGTACGTTTTCCTCGCAAATTTTAGAACTAATCGTTTCACAGGTGGTTTCAAAGCAGAGCAGTATAGCTTCTCACATACTTTTCTTTCCTCTTGGAAGCATGCCCTTGCATTAGCAAGTTACACTCATGTTTTACTGCTCATAGATTGAATTACATTTATCACTCTGCAAGCAGAAACAGCATGACTGCCCTTCTACATGTGAAACATGCAATTCATTGATTTCTGGAGCTGTAACCATGGCTTTGCATTTATCATATGTCAGTTCTGGTTTACTTAGCAGTCCCCTGTGCAGGACTATGTAGTTTAAAACATTGCTATTAAAAAGAAAAAAAAAAAAAAGAAACATTTCACATACAATGGTAACATTCATCAACTGTTCTTTGCAGAGCTGTGTAGCACTATTTATCAACTACCAGTTTCCAATCTCTCTAGCAATAACTTTCTTACTCTTATAGACGGCTCAGAGATCTAAGTACAAAATGACAAAAAGAATAGTTCAAACACAACCCATATAAACCTCCTACTTGTGCTGAACTACAGCCCCTTTTTTTACAATAGGAAGAAGCAATTTTTGATCCCTGAACTTTTTGTCTGAAGCTTCAGATCAGCTTTGTGACCCATAAGGAAATTACTTTGCCCCCAAAATTAAGAGCTTCATTCCCAATTTTGAATACCCCCATTTGAGTGAACGACTCCATATTGAGGCATCCTATTTCAGAAGCTTCTGAATCCCTCAAGCACTCAGCTTCGAGGAGGCAGCCCCTGGTCAAGGGGACTCTCTGCTGACCTCATGGATGCATTAAAAACCCAGACAAACCTTGGCACCTGCCTTTTGGTTTTCAGATTAAATAAAAATGAGGGTAAACGACAAAAACTTCATCCCTACCTCAACTATTTAAGTTAATATCTGCAGATATATAACACCTTTACCTAGTTCTGAAGTTCTTGCATCCACTTCCCCTTTTTTTAATTCGTGGCTGTGGTCAGCAGGAAGGTTCTTACAACCAGTTGGGTGTCCAGGGCCAGTGTCTGTGGTTCCTGGTGAAGCAAGCCTATTCTATTGTCCAGGAAGTCAGGAGAAGGTTTTCTTCCCTTCTGTTCCGGAGGTGTTGCACGTCGCTTCCACATCCCAGATGGAGAGTGGGAGGGAGGCTGCAGAAACACACCTAGGATCGTCTGCAAAATATTCGGCAAGCAAAATTTCAACAACCTGGAACTTGTCACGTCTCTCTAGACTTGAAGGAACAAAGTGTATTTCAGCAGGAGGAGCAACAAAGTGATGGTTTTGCCTGCTGCCAGACCTGGAGGCACAGCAGCTGCCTGCCTGACACCGTGACAGATGCTCCTGCTCAAGGATCTTTTCTTAGTCCTTTGCACTAGAAAAGGCAGCTCTTGCCAGAAGAATAGCTTGTCTTGGGGTAGGAGGAACGTGGGGGGAAGAAGGTGGCAACTGTCACCACACCTTGTTCTTCCAACTGAAATAAAACATTTTCAGCTGACTGAGGGGAAAGGCAGAATTTGTTCTGCGAGATGACCAGAGGGACACGTCAGTACGACTGCAGGAACCAGCAGACTTAGACCTCTTATTGAAAAGGTATTCTCTGAGGCAAATGAAAGCAGAATGGCTTAAACAAAATGACGTCTTCTTATGACACTTAACCTTGAAGATTGTTTCTTTCTATCATCAGAGCTACTTTCATGCACTTTATGACATGAATAGCAAAATCACAGACTCCGTAATCACAAAGCAGGTCCTATTCATTTCTTGTTGTCTGTGTGTGAAAATTGCTTTTCTGGTTAGTGTCAAAGATGTCTGAAATGAAAGGCTGTAAAAGAAAATCTCCCAAAAAAAGCATTGGCTTCCACTATCGTGTAAAAAAATGTTAGCAAAGAATAAATCATGTAATGACTTTATCAGTTTTATCTGTTCAGGAGCAAATTATTTTTAGATGAAATGGGGCGTAGGAAAAGATAACCCCCAAGAACTCATATTTCCACCTGCTGCAAAACTTGCTAGTATGAAAACAAAGCAAGGTCTTTCCAATGTTCCTTATTAAGAAAATGTCACCATTTCCACCTGTCAATTAGGACAGTCACTTGAAAAGTGGGAGATACACATTTGAGATCTTACTGTCAGTTAGGCAAAACAGAGACTTCTGTTTGTCTTTCTCAAATCCCAGGTCTGGAAAGGACATTAAAAGGTCAAGTGATCTGACCTCCTTTCCAAAGCAGATCTGCTAGATCAGGTTGCTCATGGCCATGTCCAGCCTAGTTCTGAACTCCTCCGAGAACAAAGATATCACAGCTTCCTTGGGTAGCCTGTTACAGTGTTTGACCACACTCATGGTGGAAAAAAGTTCCTAATATCTACTTGGAATTTCCCAATTTGCAACTAGTCTCTGTTGCCTCTCATTCTTTCCCTGTGCACCTCAGAAAACATCATTAAAGTGTAAACATCACCCATTGCACTCCCTTCATCTGCTCACCACAGAAAGTGGTCAGGCAGCTCAGGCACAATCTGCCCATGGTACATCCATGCTGGCTGTACCTAGTCACCTCCCATCCTTCATGTGCTTGGACATAGCTTGCAGGAAGACAGGTTCCATAATCTTCTTGGGGACAGAGGTTAGACCAATAGGTCCCCGGATTGTCCTACTTGCCCTTCATTAAAATGGCCAAGACATTTGCCTTTTTTCTCTCCCCTGACTGCCATGACCTTTCCAAGATGATAGGGTCTTGCAGCCCATCCTCAACACCCTTGGATGCAGCCCACGTTGTTCCACAGTCTTGTGTTCGCACTGTGGACTTAAGTACAGTCTGCCTTCCCTGTAAGTAAAGTATCACCCTCCCAGTCTCCACCACTAGACTCAAAGAGCTGGGAGGCCTCCGAACAAACATTACCAGTAAAAACTGAAGCAAAAAAGGTATTGAGCATCTCAGCCTTTTCCATGTCTTTTGGCCTTAGGTCCCATGCCACACTGAGCCATGGCCTCATGGTTTCCCTGGTCTTCCTTTTGTTGCCAGTGTATTTGTAGAAGCTCTTCTTGTTGCCCTTCGCTAGATCCAGGTCCACTCCAGTCATGCAAGCTACCCCAGCACATTTCTATAACCTCAATGATGTCATAAATCTGCAAGTGCACGTGGACTTCAAATTCCTTCTGTTTGTTTCCCATGCTGCATATGCACCAGCACGAACACTTGATTGATTGTCTGCCTTTATAGAAAATAAGCAAGCAAACTCTCCTCCTTTAATACTTCTCATAAGAAGTTCTGTTTGTCTGTATACATATCAATGATATCACAGTTCTTGGATAGCTAAAAACTGGAAGAGTAAGTTAAAAGCTTTCTTTTTGCCTATATATGGGTTTCATAAGGTAAATAGTCAAACACTAGCTATAACTCCCACATTCATAGTCTGAAAATAAAACACACAAAAAAGCAGATAAACTGGAGAGAATGAAATGGTGCCTGAAGGGAGTGTTACAGGACAGACAGAAAGAGAGAAGGGATGTACAGTTGGATATTCTTCCCCAGCAGTGAGGAGTATTCCCCGACACTGAGCACAAAGTTCAAATTATTTAAAAGTCTCAGGAATTAGTTAAAGGCTAGAAAGATTTTGACTATGGTGTCCAAGAGCCATGGACGTGGAAAGCACACCTTGCAGAAGGAATATTTAATTTAATGGAATAGAAAAATCCAATCTGCAATGGAAGTTGAAGCTAAATAAATTTAAGTTATACATAAGTTACAAGTTATTAAAATAGTGTGGCAGCTGACTACTACAACACATTTGTAAAGAAAAAGGTGGAGTCTCCAGCTCTTCAATTCTCTTTGCTGACAGTCGTTCTGGAAAGTACATTTTAACAGAACAGAAATAATTGGCTCCTGAAAAAACATATCTTGTGGCCTCTTATAGAAATGGTCAGATGTGAATGTACCAATAGACCTGAATGTTCGTAGACTGAAACCAGCATAAAGCACGTAGTTTCTTGGTTCTGCCTACACAGCAAATAAAATACTCAGGAAGCACCATAGCAAGTCAGAGGTGTCCCCAACAGCACCATGCTCAGTGTAGCTGCTGAGGCACTTTCTGCTGGAAAAGATTCATTTTACTTGAATTAATAAATTCAGGCAAAGTTTTAGGCACACTGATGTGAGTACACCAGCAATGCAGCAGGGCAACAGCCTGTTTATATTTCTGTAGAATGACATTTATTGCAATGGTGAACTTTACAAACACTTTGGACCAGATGGCGACTGGTCTCCTTGATGGCACACAGGGAAAGGAGAGCCCCTGAGAACCGAGCACAAAGGAAATCTCAGCAGTTCACAAGGTAACACCTCCACTGACAGGAGCTTTCCCAAAGCAGCAGGGCTTTTTTTTTTTTTTTTTTCCTTCAACTCTAGCTCACGGAGCACCAGATANGGGTATGAGCTCATCAAGAGGAACAGATGTGGCAACCTTGTCAGGATGGACAGAGCTGTCGCCTGCTCCTCACGGTCTTCAGAAACCGGGGCCTCCAAGTGAACTTTTGAAGGTAGTTCAAGCCTATGTTGAAGTGTATCAGAATGTCTGGAGAAATCCTAAAGTGAGAACAAACAACTACAACGTTTTGGCAGGTAACTGTCCTTTTTTGTTCAGGTCTCTGCTAATTTGCTCACACCCAGCAATCCTTTTTTAGCTTTCTTCCTTTGCTGTCTGAGTCAGCCCCTTTTAAACAGCTTGATGTCCCAACCTGCAGATTTTGATATTGCTCTGCTACCCCACTGCCATGAGCAGAACTTCATGCCCAGACTGCAGGTGTGGAGCAAAGCCCAGACACTCCAGCCAAAGGGGCCTGGAAGCAGAGAGATCTTTCCCCTTCCTTCCTCCCCAAGATGACTCCCGTGTCCTGTTTGACTCTCACAAATAGGCTTTAAATTGTTTGCAGGTAAATGGCAATCTTCTGTCTGCAAAGGCACACTTCTGCCTGCACGCTGCAGATACGCTCCTTCAGTTTTATGAATTGCAGCTATTCACATCAGCAAAATCTACGTGTCTTCCCAGGGTCTTCATCGGTAATGCTCATGGGTACCAAAGCAACAGGATGCTCTTTGAGATACCTGATGAAGGTACTCTTCAAGCACTTCTCATTGCGTACATAGTGCATGCAGAGCGCCGCTGTTTGCGCGCACCTCTGCAGTGCAGCATTTGAGAATGCACCTTTACATATTACCGTATTGCAGGCAACAAATACAAGCTTAGTGTAACAACACAGCATTTTCACAATCATCCAATATGTCACAAGGTCAACTCTGCAGCCTCATCTGCACAGACAGCATAACAAAAATGTTTAAAATAAAGAGATTTAGAAATAAAACTCTGGATGCTGCAATTCTAGGAGAAGTGAAAACTAAAAGCTACAAAACCACGCAGACTTCATTTGGGACTGGTTGAACTTGTAAGTACAGCTGCTTCGGACATTTTCCCAAAAGAACTGGAAGCCACCGGAGGAAAAATGTGCACACATGCATATCTTGTGCCTACACACCGACCCACACGTTGTATTTATGCATGCACGTGGTGCGATTTCTCCTTTGCACTGAATAAAAAATAGAGGATCCTAAGAACTACCAGCTAATTTGGTGACTCTGTCTTCAGATATAGAGCACACCTGCCAAACAACAGAGAATTGGATTGATCGCCACAGATAACTTTTTTTTTCTTATTTGATGCTAATGTAACTTGTATCAGAAGCAGAGCTGGAATGCCAACCTGGACCAGTGACCGGCTGCGGCCCCCAAGCGTTAGCTCCCGGATTCCTCTGTTAGTTATATACATCTGTAGATCTATCAACCTGTCAGGCCGACTTCTGAACCCCTTCAGTGTGCTCCAAAGATAAACAGTCCTGTATTTAGGAAAGGAAATGAGAGGCTTCTTTTGCTGATAAAAATATGATTTACAACAGGTGTTGGGACAGAACCACTCCAATTAAAAACACCGCTTTAAGCATATTTTTTTTTTGTCAATATCAATGAGATCAGAACAGCAGTGTAATTCTGGTTGTTAATTTTAACTTGATTTACTGGGAATAACCCCCCATAGCCAGTGGGCAACCTCCAAAGCATTCCAGCTTCCTGTGGGATAACAAGGAATAATAAGAAACATGCTACTGTAAAGTAAGCAAGGCTGGTGTGAAGTTGGTTCCTGTGTTGTCAGATAGTCAAGCCTATAGCAAGTACTCAGCAATGATCAAATAAATGTCCAGAGACCTTTTTCTAACAGACAACTCAGCAACTTCAAACAGATTTCTCGAGCTAATTCACTCGTGGTATGGGCCGATAAAGCAGTATTAATCTCCTGCTTTAAATCAGGTTCCTGTCATAAGGCTCCATTAATCTCTCCTGTGTTATCAAGTGTCTTAGTGGTAGGAAATTATATTTTTAAATTGAATTTTGTTCTCTTTCAGTGTACTAAGAAATATTTTCGACTTCTAATAGGAAGTGTAAAACCTATGATGCTGACAATACATTTGAATAAATAAAAGCTATAAATTAAAGCCACTTTCTTCCAAGCCCCAACGTTAGAGCAAAATAACAAAAATTGGTTACCTGGAAAGAAGGAATTATATACAAGATTTTAAACAAAAGTGAGGCAACACATGGTTAACTTTTTTATTTACCATTCTATAGCAAGTGGCTTTTAAAAAAAGTTATAGTCAAATAATCTCCAGGCACTAATAAAACACTTATTGATTCTTAGTGTGTATACTTATTCTACAAGATGTCCTGACCTGCAGCCTCTACTGTTTTTAATGGAAAGATATTCTACACAAGTCTTCAAAGTTAGTGCCCCTTTGTTTCATGGGAGCCAAATTTACAGTAGGTAAATGTGTCTGCATTAAATTTACTATGCTAAAGTTAAAATGAATAACCACAGGCGACAAAACAACTTAATTTTATGGCCAGCAATAGAGCTGCAGAGCAGATAGGGGTAGGAGGCAGCAGAATCTACTGCAGCATTTACAGATTTTACAGCCTTTGCTTTTCAAGAAGAACAATACCACAATCTCAGTAATGTTTAGACAGACTTGTCCCACAGACGACTTTGAATCTTATCTACTGTTGACCATTACCATCTCATGGAGTGCAACAAACAGCATTAGTCAGGGGGTTTAGATCAGAGATACCACCTGCACGGTCGCACAGCAGTAAATACAGAGAACTCTTATATATCAATATATTTGGATTTCTGTTAGGCAAAGCCACATGTCTGGGCACCACCACTCAATCCACATCAGCTTTGCAGCCAGCCCTAAATCCAGGTGGTACAAAAGGAAGGAATCCTCTTAATTTATCCGGCTTTGGATGAGTTAGACAGATTTAATTTCACTCAGATGCAATTTACATTTTTTTTACAAAAAGACAACCTGTGTAGCTATAGATTTATTCCTGCTCTACAGTAATTAGGCTTTTCTCACAAAGTGAAAGGCAGAACCCTTACCACAAAACCTTTACTTTGGGGAGTGGTGGGGGTGGTGTTAACTTTTAAGCTCAGCTGGGAAACATGATGTAATGACTGAATACAATCAAGACCACAGCAAGAACTGATTTGCCTTAAATATTCCTTTTTTCACTCCTATGACAATGGTCTCAGAGAGTCCCCTCCAGCATTGCCATGATCTTCATTCCTGCATTTTCTAGTATGTCCCAACCTTTAAAGTATCTATCCTCATAATTAGAGCTGATCATGAAAACGTGAAATAATTGTGAAAGTTTTGTTCATAAGGAAAATTTATTATAAACAGGGCTAATATGGGC
Organism: Himantopus leucocephalus; assembly: GCA_003993805.1. NCBI lineage: Eukaryota > Metazoa > Chordata > Aves > Charadriiformes > Recurvirostridae > Himantopus > Himantopus leucocephalus. The sequence continues at coordinate 77,105,828 of RSEF01000003.1, read as the reverse complement.
ACGTGCATGATGTATTTGCAAGTAGAGCAGTCACACACACACACAAAACAACTAATAGTGAGCTGAGGAGGCTATGGTGAAGACCATCTCTCAGACTACTTCTGGTGACAGGAACTAAATGAGATTTGATGCAGACCAAAAATGTAACTTAAGTGTTTCTACAAAACAGAGCTCTTGATTTTTGGGCAGCTTTCTTCGTGATGAAGGGAAGGATCGTTCTCCCATTAAACAGAATAAGAGGGAGAGAAGAGAGAAGGGAGGGAGAGGAGGAGAGAGAAAAGAAAAAGCAACAGAGGAAGAGACAAGGGCGGCCGCAGCTACTGAGGCTGGGGAGAAAGGGGGAACACATCCAAGAGCTGGCAAGCCTCAGGTTTGCATTGCAGCAGCTGTACTGCAGTTTCTGCAAATGGTTAGTAATGAAAGGAGCCCGTTCCTCTCCATGTATCCGAAGGGGCCTCAACAGTTTTTATAGTCCCTTTGTTTGCCCATCGGGCTACTCCCTCACAACATTAATTTTATCCTCTTTCAAGTAAAGCTGTTTTACTGCGCGCATTTGAGAGGCGTTTGCAGCCCCAGCTCCAAAGCAAATAGATGATGTGTACTGCCACACTCAGCAGCCTGTGCACACCGCATCTCTGCAGAAACTTCTGCGGTTTGCCCTAGGTATCCCCCTGACAAGTAGCAGAAGAAATGTCTTCCTGGAACACTGAGGTTTTCCCTAGAGACCGCTGTTTTTGTAGGAGTCTTTTCTTACCATAACCAAGATCCCGCAATACAAAGGAAATATGGTCTTAGGACGACATAAGCAGAACCACACGCTCCTCTAAAATTCGGGATTTTAAGAACTCCTCAAGGGTACATGTAAAAATATGTAGTGTAGGGCAGATGGTAACTCTCATATTTCAAGGTCCTCTGCTACATGGAGAAAGAGAATCTAAGGAGAGTAAAAGGCTCCTTTAAGATAAGTGTCCTTATTTGTATTACCTGAATTCAGTAAACACTTAGATAAGTCTCTGCTCAGAACATAAATATAGAAGTTTGGCAGTAAAAAGAAGGGCCAGTAACCAAAAATGGAAAGAAATGACAAAGCAAGTTATTCAAGAGTCAAACCCACACCTCCCATAGACGGCAGTCTATTAAAAAAGGGCTAACATACAAACACTAAATTCATTAAAGGAAAGAAGAATTAGACTAATTATCATATAATACTGCTTATTAGAGGAATATGGTATGATCCTCCCATCCCAGCAATTTCTTATACCAATTTACAAGCAAGAGACTGTTTTCTCAAACAAGCTGTTGATATAAGTGATACCTTTTCCCAAAAGTTAAAAGCCCAGCACCTTTGAATGTTCAGCAAAGATTTCTGAATAGAGACTTCCCTTTACCCACCACGTTACACGAGCCCAATGTACAGGATGGCCAACATTTAGTTGAGCCTTTGACAGGTTTAAGGCCTGGCATCCTGCAAAGATAGAAATCACAGCATTCTACCACTGGCATGGGAGACTTAGCAGCAAATAATTCAAGACGTTACACTTAAATGCATTCCCATTGCTTGATGGTACTGATTCATTCTTTGCATGAAGCATGCAGCAAAACAAAACCAGATGTTTGCCTTCTGATGTAACTATATATGCCAAAAAAAAGCAGCCTAAAGCCCTGAAGTACCAATGTCTTATAATATTTAATGCAATGGCTGGCAAGACAACCTCACTTTTAAAGCTGGGTGCCTCCAATATCTCAACTCTTCTGCAGTCAAATGAAAACACAAGTGTCAGCAAAAGCATCCCTGTACGCTTTGAGATCTGGTACTCTGAGACCACAATCTGAATTTCATGTGCTATAATCAGAGACAGAGAGGTTATGCCACCTACATGCCTAATGTACACAAAGCTCATATCTTTCATTATGAAATATTTTTAGTGTGCAATTTCTTGCTTCTGATGATGACAATCTTTGCATTACACTCAGGGAAATACAAAGGACATAAAAATCATAAATAATTAAGTTCCCTTAAGCAGGTTCAGACATGCTGAACTAGCACAGCTTTATGGTCCAGGATCAGGGCAGATAGCTATCTTAAAGTAGAAAAAGCAATGGAAATGCGTTAGATAGATTTATACTTGGCACTCCTTTTTGGGGGGCTGGTAGGAGCTGACGTTTGGCATATATCGCCACCTGGCTATATATCACATTCAGAATTAAAGACATTCAGACCTTGCAGATTCTTTGCTGGTTTACTGCTTTCTATCCTTGCCTTCATCAAGACATGTTCAGAAGCATTCTTGATGCTGTAAAGTTTAATTTTTCTGAAGGAGAGGATGGTATGGAATTTAAAGATCTAATATTCTACAAGTCACGGAAAAATAAGACACGTTTTACAAAAACAGCATCTCTGCAGAGCTGCAGGACAGCACCCTGGATGAAGACTGGCACATTTCTGGAAAACCAAGAAACTGCCCACCCTTGGTCCTCAACTTTTTTTTTTCCTCCTTTCTTTTAAGTGTTGCCTGCTTCAAATACAGACTTAAAGCTTTTTCATGTATGTAACTGTTCATCTTACAAAGATACAAAGCGCAGAGCAAAACAGACCAAACACTTACTGATCTTTACACTGTCTAGAAACTGCATTCTGCTTTGTAGAAAGGACCAACACTCAACTCACTTTTCCCCTCCAGGAAAATTTTTCCAGAAGCAGGAGGCATGTACCTACACCAGTCACATTAACAGTAAGTTTTAAAGCATGATGCCAATGCAATACTGGGGAAAAATAACTCAGGAGCTTGAATTAGACAAAAGCTGCTAGAATATAGGCATTGAGCTTTATTTTATTAAACTAAAAAAAAAAAATCGTTTGTAACAAATATATATTGAAGGCACATATTAGATTTAGTGTCAGAGTCTCTATATAACAGAGAAAAAACGCAGACATCTTAAGTATAGATTGTACTAGTGAGAGCTTGTATGTGTAGAAAGAAGGTAGGATTGACACAAGATGGACTGTGGTTTCAACGTTAGGTGGGCAGTCTTGGTACAGAAGTTGCCAGGTGATGTTGAATGGCTACAGAAAAAGACCCAAACAAGAGGGCATTGACATCAAGGCCTCTGAAAATGAATTTCATTTCTGCTGAGAAGAGAAAGTAAGATTTCCCGTAAGATAACCCCTACTGCCTAAAAGCAACTTTCCAACTATGTCAGAAGTTGGAAAGCAACAACTAGAAACTTACCTGAAAGTTAAGGAATCAGCATTAAACCATGGGGATTTCCCACCTTTATCAAAGGCACCTCTCCATTCAGGCCGGCAGTTTCTGGACATAAAAGCCTCCAGTAACACAGCAATGAAGACTCTCGAGAAGATGATGCCTCTAGGGCAAGTTAAAGCACCTGAGTCACACTCTTACAGAGCATCCCTACCGGTTCTCTAGTTCTTGAACATGATTGCTTTCCAGACAGATCACAGGAATGAACCTATCGTCCCACGCTTTACCAAGCATGTAGTCAAGGTGACAGGGAGGACAAGACACTGAAGCAGAAGCAAGTCTTGGAGAGCGTTTGGCAGATCCTGAGTCCTTCTGTATAATTTTATCACCATTTTCAAAATTTGTGACCAGTGAGCACTGAACAGCATTTTTCAAGATGGAGAGTTTCCTAACTGCGTGTTTATGACAGCCATCCGCTCTGGTTCGCTCCAGCTGTCAGAAGAGCTCAGCAGGATGGCGAGACAGAAGAAGAGCAAGCAGACTCCTGAGGCCCCTCTCAAGGGCTGTCTCCAAGGAATGGTCACCAGAATTAAACCCTGGGTAAAAAGACAGACACTACATCTGGACACTTCCAGATGTACCTCCTGAACTCACCTGTTCTGTGAGGCATCACACGGATACACAAAGGGTGTCTCCTTCCCTCAGAAGTTTACAATCTAACTACAGTAGCATGGGCCTACGTACAGAGAGACAAAGTGATTTACTAAGGTTACAAAGGAGGTCAGTGGCAGAGGTAGACATCAAACATGAGCCTTGGCAGTCTCTGTGTAATCTGTCCATTGAACTTTGCTGGCTGTTAAACACAAAGATACATGACAGAGCAAAAGCCCCTGGTGAACTCGCATCAACCCGGTCAAGACTGAGTAACAAAAAAGCTTGGTACTAGACACAAGACAGACACAGAAGCAGAAATAAACCCTACAGTCCAGCAGTGCAAGACATGGCCAAAGATGCTTTTCTGTGAAAGACAATAAGGAAAATATTTTCTCCAGCTTTTACATACACATACACACAAATAAGGTACACATAGCTACGAACTGTAATTAACACACTGGCCTCTTGAACAGTTTTAATCAAAGTATTAATACAACTTGCAGAAAGCACAGCTTTACATTGAAGATTATCACAGTTACTCACTCATACTTTTCCATTATTTCAGTCCATTTCTCTGGTAACGCCATTAGCGGAGACACAGGAAATAAAGAAACTGTAATGAATAGCAAAAACCATTAAGTATGTTTCTCTGCTCTAAGACCGTTCTGAAATTGCCACAATCCAGTCAAGACCAGAGATGGAGATTCTAATTATGCTAAAACAAAAAGACTTCCACAGGAACACCTAACCTAAATAAAGAATGCAACATTTACTTGAATTTAATCCAACTGGATTTTCAAACTTTGTGTGTGAATTACTTCAGAGTAAAGTCAGAAGAATGGCTCTTTGCTGGCAAGGGAGGTAATATTAACATTTAGAACGTATTTTTGTTTTAGAAGTACACACACACCATTTCCAAGACATACAGGCAACATAAATCAGATACATTTGAAAAACATGTCAACAAGCTAAGGACCAAAAGCACAGATGTGATAATTAACTCCCATGTGTCCTGCCCATGGAGTTTACATTTGGAGGTTGTTTTTTTTTTTAAATTAGAGACACATTTTAGCAAAGTTATGCATGCTGTTGTGCTTAATGGGGAGCATCTTGCCTGCACAGGAAGAAGCCCCTTCTCACACACAACATGAAGTGGTGCCCTTTCAGCAGAAGCATAACTCGGTTTAGCAAATACTGCCAGGAAAATCTACCTTAAGGCATAGGGGGAAAAAAAAAATATCAAAATTAGGAGTCAGCAAGAAGACTCATTCTGGACTAGTATCAAATGTGAAAGAGAAAATTCACCATCTCCACCAACACTCCTCTAGACCTGCTGAGCCCGTCCAGTCTTCCCAGTCTCCGTGGCAGGCTGCAGCCTTCAGACCAGGTGGGGAAGAAAAAAGGATCGCATCTCCAGGAGGCCCGGACACTTTTCCCACCTGTCAGCTGAATGACATATCTGTTGTCAAAAACAGCCCTGTTATTCCACATTGACACTCGGGACACTACTCTCCTTTTCCCTGAAGAAACCCTTCACTTTCAGACGTACGCTTCTACCATCTATTTTCTCTTGCTTAGGTCTTACACCTAGAGCATCAGTAATACGTGCCACAAATCAGGGGTAAAGCGCAGTAGCTGTCTCCAGGCCAGCTCTCCAGGCCTAATCTATTACGGAATTTAGATTCCCTATAGCATAATCCCTTCCTTTAGGTGACATACACCTAAAAGCCACGCTGCCGTAACATCCACAGGCGTCCAAATACCAATCAATAGCTGCATCACTTTATTTCCACAAAGACAGCAATTAGAAAAATTAATCTAAAGTAATTCTTATACATAGACTCACCTAAACACGTCAGAATAAACTCATTAGCACAGACAAGCTGTGTGTTAGATACTTGTGAAATCTTCGCCCACGTGCGTGTAAACTAGCATCGCTCTTCATATATTCAAGTTTTCTTTCCAATCCACATAATTTGTAGACCGACGTGTTTTTATATACTGGACAGCACTAGGGTTCAGTTTCCTTTTACCAGAGGTTATAAATTTGACTAGACAGCAACAATTGCTTTTTAATCTAAGCAAACTGATCTGTCAGAGGCAATCAGTACGGTGAAGCTATCCCAGGAGAATCCTAATAATCCCGATGAATCACTTGGCGCTGTATGAAACTCAATAGTTGAACTCTTGGCACCGAATGTCACAAGCACTTAATGCAGCGAGTATATACAGCTGCAAACAGCGGGCGCGGGGATGCACGCCTTCACAGTGTTTGCGGTCCTGCTGAATTTCTGCCTCTTTTGGCGTGAATCAGTTTCTAATCATATTCGTATAACTTTTTTTTTTTTTTAAACAATTTCTCATGGAAAAAAAATAACACACATTTAGGGGTATTATTTGGTATTCCTATCAATGGGTACATGTTACATTCACAGAAAATGGCCCAGAAAAATCTGGGTGAGAAATCGGGAGGGTTCTGTTGTAAGAGAAAATTTAGCAATATGCAGTAGTCAATGAAATGAGGAGACCAAAAATCGATGGAAGACACTGATTTCAGAGGAAATATTTCGATGGACCTTTGCAGCCCTTCTCATCGGTGTCTTGAGTCTATCTGCAATATTTCAAACATAGTAAGTGAGCATTTTAAAAATAATATACTATGACTAATTATATGCCATGGATGGAAAAACATGCAATAATGCCATTTTTTAAACCCAAACTGAAGGTGCATGGGAAACCCATTCTATTTTAATACAAATTTTATTAATTTATTCCTTTAGTTCGTTACATGCATATTTTTATAACTGAAACTAGAAATACTGCTTTATATGCATAACTAGAAATGTTTCAATCCACCTAACTGTATAGAGCTATTTTCAAATGAAACTAAGTGGAAGAATAAGCGAGTAACTTTATACCAGGTTTCCTTATGTGGTTTGCTTCCTACTGCCTCTAATCTACACGTAGTCCCACAGAAGTACATTAACTCTGTTATTGTCCTTAGAGAGTAAAAAAATTGTTGAATTGACAAGTGTGTCTATAAAACATGTACCACAGTCTCTAGACTATCAGCTGTATGATTATCTATAGTAAGACTGGGTACAAACAGATGTTCTGACTTGAAAAGCACTTATCTTTACAACTCAAGAATCCCTGAGGAAGTTTAATCTAGTTGATTTAAAGCTTTGGTTCTTAGCATCAGTTTAGTAGTTGGCCAATTTTACTTCTTAACTGCAAAAATACTCTTCTATGGACATGCTAAAAATTCTTAGTAACAAGAGCTGCATAGACAAACTACTGATTTGCCCAGAATTTCAACAGCCTAATTAAATACCCACCACCTATTTCAAAATGAAGGTAAAGAAAACACAAACATATATGTAAAATCTCCAACCACAAGGCTGAAATTGAAAGCCTGCTTTATTTAATCTATACAAAAATCATCCAGTTAGTAGCATTAATAGAGGAAAACAAAATCTCCACAGCGTAGAACACTCTGGTATGTAGGCATTTTACTAGAGTAGCACTAATAATATTGTATATATATTTTAAATTTTTTATATGTAATTAAAATGCTTTAGGTTTATGTAATGTATATATTTAATATATATTGTTGTTTTATACTCACTAAATTTTTTGTTGTTATATATGATATATAATGTAGCATGGAAACTATGGAGGAAAAAAAAACTAGGCTTCAAAATCTGAAAACTGTCTCGGGAAAACACCTTCCTGTTCTCCAGTCTTCAACATCTGCATCGCATTCCAAAAGCCTGTGGTGGAGATAAAAGGTGCTAAACACAGGTCGCTATGCCTGCCTGGTAAGAATTAAGACAGGGTCATCCATTTCCTCTTACCACAGTTCATATTTATCAGGCTGTTAATTAATCAGCTAGTTTTGTTCAAGCATTCTTTCTAACGCGGACGAAAAAAATCCCATAGCGATAGGTACCATCTCCGTTTTCTGCAAAGGGAACGGATTACTTACTACCTGGAATAGAAGATACCAGAACAGCAGTCAATAAAGTTCAATTTAACACTGCAACGATTTGGCTTCCTAAAGTACCCACTCCAGAAAGACTTTCTGTGGAAACAGCAGCTCCTAGAAAATACTCTTGCATCAGAGGGGTTTGTAGGGATTGGCTAGTGTAAGGGTTCCCAGGCAACCAGCTCTTCCTCTGCACGATGCACTGACACCATCTCAGATTTCTTCTAGAATCTAGCCTGCCTTCTTTTTCTCCTCACTTCTCTGTTGATTAATCAAGAGACTTCAGGCTGACACCAATCGTGAACCAACAACTTCTGTTTAAGGAGCATAAAAAGAGAAGTTTGTAATGTAGGGAAAAAAAGAGAAAAAATACCTTGAAGAAGTCCCGCTTTCCGCTCTGGCGTGCCGGCATTAGGCAGACATCAGACACATGATCCTATGGAAGACTCCTTTCTTAAACTACCAGCTGTACCACTGTATTTGGTCTCACCTTTCTCCTGTTTCCCCCATCACTAGGTCAGGAAGCACTCCTCCTCCTTCGCCTTTTCCCCTCAGACAAAAACCACTCCCCAAAAGCAAAGACACAGAAGGAAAACGGCAACTGAGGAAGGTAAAGATGGTCTCTGCTCTGGAGACCGCAGTGAAGTTACAACAGGAACAAGCTATTAAGACAAGGCATTCCTTAGTGCACTAGCTGTCTTCCTTCTTCATAACGGTGCCTTAAAAAAAAAAAAAAATAAAATAAAATTCCTTTGTGAATTCACTGAACTTTTTTGAAATTATCGACACAAAAGTTGTATTAGAAAGTAGGATATGCTAGAGTACTTTTTCACTTTTTCAGAATCCTTTAGTATTTTAGGAATTGCTTGAAAAGTGTATTTAATACAGTATTTTATAATAAGCAGTTATTTACAAGGTCTTTTTAAAAGAGTGACCGGATGCTCTTAGTGAGACTTCTGACTATGATGGGCTTTTTTTAATTCTAGAAGAAACATGAAAAATCTATCAATTGAGAAATTTGACTTTTGTCAAGATTTGCTGACACACAGTTAGCAATGGTACACTGCATGGAATTCAAGGTTACTCTAGATACCAACCAACCAACCCAACCCAGGGTCTCTACTGAACCAAGAGTCCAGAACTCAGCAACTGTATTTAAATAATACCAAGAATAACTCACACAA
>RSEF01000003.1:77074781-77096699 GCA_003993805.1 Himantopus leucocephalus | reverse complement strand
TACCTATGTCACCTACAGTGTAATACACAAGTGCAAAAACCCAGAAAGTATCTGATTCTTTTTTCCCCTTCACTCAGCCTTATGGTGTCACACGTTATGGACACTACGCAGAAAAAGCAAGGTCTCTGTTTCCTGCAACCCCCGGTATATTACCATGAAACAGAGCATGTAAAATGAAAAAAGAAAAAAAAAACCACCTCAGATTGCATAGTAGTTAATGAACAACAGCATTTACAGTAAAACCCTCAGATAAAGACGAAATCCTAAGTTTACATAAAGAAAACAGAAATACACAATTCCTGACAAATACTTTCCATTGCTCAAAGCACTGTCCTGCTATCAATCTACCTTGCAGAGCCACTCAAAGAAATAAGCCACATAGCCAGGGAACCAAGCACTGCCCAACTGTGCAGAAAAGTGAAGTACTTTTGCCAACTGAAGGATCCAAGATAATGGGGATTTAACGCTAAAAACCCCCACAGCCTCAAACATCTAGTGTATTTAAATAGTCTAAGCTTCCTAGAGCGCGCCAGGGATGAACAGCATCTCTCCACTGACTGAAGCAACAGCCTAACCAGCTTTCACCCGATGGCCCTGCTCGAAGGGTCTGCTCTTTCTACTCACCCAAAGCAGTATTGTCCTGAAGTTGCAGTCACAAACACCACATAAGAATTTAAACCAACATGTATGCATACACGTGCACAAACAGAACCAGAAGGGAAATAAAGCTAATAAGTCTAAGTATAAAGCTTAGCACAAAGGAAAATTACTGTGGCACCACAGAATCAGCTGGTCCACAGGTTGCTCTCTCATACCGCCAGAGGTTAGGTATGCTTTAGATTAAATAAATAAAATCTGACAAAAACCAGCACCAAGCAGCCTAGGAAGATCAGCTGGTGAACTCAGGCTACACATGTATTAGCACTTAGTATAGGAAAACATGAATGGATCAGTAGCAAACAGTTTGTGCTGAGGACCTGAACCATAAAATTTACGTGTTTGGGGGGTTCACTATGCCTGAACTCATTTACTAACTCTTCAGGTCACCTCTTCAGATCAGTTAGGTCTTGTAGACCTAATCAGATGTTCATCCATTAGCATTTGGTAGATTTTTGGATCATGTTTTTCTGATCACCTGGAGAGAGTCCAGTTTGCATTCTCTGAAGCAAAAACATGAGAAGCGGGGATGACCAGATTAATTAAAAAAACAACCCTCCCCAAGAAAACAACAACAAAACCCCATACTCCTAACCTGGACCAAAACAGTAATGTAGATCTAATGTAAGGAAATGTAGGTCCCTAAAAACGTTTACGCAAACACATCATCTACCCCAACATGTGCAGCTACTTATCATCAAAACCACATGCTGATAAGCCATAGCTGTGTATTTTTTACATATTGAGTAATATATTCTTATCTTATATAAATTTTGACATGAGATTCTAATTATTATAGTCTTGCCAGTTAAACTCAATAAGGTCAAGTTCCTTCCTCGTGCATTTGCTTATGTCCATCCATACACTTTGACAATGCCTTCTCAAATGTTGCTTCCATGGTAATTCAAATTATAGTAAGACGAATAAAATCCTGGGGGAAAAAGAATAAACCACCCACAAAGACACAAACTCGTCACATTCAGATTCTGGTAAAAATATTAAAATTTAATAATACCTTTTGAACATACAATTATGTCAAGGAAAGAGTAAAGGCATTCAAACAAATGGATATAGATCTTAAATAATATTTACAAATTCTAAACTGCAAGTTGACTATAAAGTCACAAATACTTTAAATATTTAGTAGAATATAGTGTAAATTCTAATATAAATTAGATATTAACTTCTTCTGTTATTTTTTCCAGTGATAACAGTCTAATCTTTACATACTATATACAGTAAAATACTAAAAAGTTATAAAATTTTTTTCTGTTACTATGCAAATAAATGGAAAATACATCAGATTTGTCTTACTGTACAATATCCAAATTGAACTTTCTATACTGTTCTCTGCAAAAATAAACGGCACTTTCACATGCAACGAGGCATAAAGTACAAGTCTGTCCATTAGAAGTATGCCATTTGAGTGCAAAGTAAACTAAAACGCAAAATGTCGTTCAACCACATAGTTGAAAATCAAAAGTAAACTGTGGAAAGACATTCTGACAAAACTTTGATTCAGACTGAAGTAATAATGAAAAGCATGTAAACTGATTTCCATACAGATCTGTCATTTTACAAAATGAAAATACAGCGTACTGAGAAGTTTGCTGTGACGGTATCAAAGTTACTTTGACAACATATAATGGAGGAAAAGCTGATGATCCTGTATGAATTCTGAAGCCCAGCCCTGCCAGTGGGCTGCAGCATCTAAGCTGCTTTTTTATTGACAGTTTCCAAAATTACTTTTGCCACTCTGAATTGCACATTAGTAGTCAGATGAGTTTTCCAGCCTTCATTATGCCATTGTGTAACCATAGCTTCCACAGTGCAATGCCACAAGAAGCCTGTCCTTAAGGATTTCTTTACTTGGGTATTCAGGTAACTTCAGCATGTTGATACTGAAAAGAAAAGGGGGAAAAAAAAGCCACATCACAGTTCAGCAAGAAACCCAACGGTAAAGTTTTCTGGTGGAAAACCCTGAAGATGTCACGTTTATGGAAGAAAACAAACCTGTGCTGCGTTACAGTACCATTGAGCATTCAAATATATTGCAGGAAATTAAGTTTTTGGTTTTTTTTTTCACTTCAGTAAACTGTAATACAATAATTTAACTTGAAGATTCCCTTATTGATCCCACTGCCTGTAGTTAAGCAAAATGAAGTAGTAAACAATAAGCAAAAACAATGTAACATTGTCTGGGTTAAAAGCCACCACAGTTCATGTTAGGTAGCGAATACTTCAGAAACTGTCTAAACTTTTTTTGACCTTTTAATGAAAATATTCAAAAGAACTATACTTTCAACTATGACTGATGTGAAAAAGCCCTGTTTTAAAGATATTTCAATGAGACTACTTAACATACCATGTGCTTGATGTTGGTAAAAGATTTGCAGTATACGGCACAGCAGCAATTGTAAAATTTTGCAATCCACTGCCACCCATTATATGGGCAAAGCCACCATGAGGCACCCTGGAACTGAGAAAATTCACAGAAATTAGACCATTACAAGCAAGTTTAAGCCAAAAAATATGATCTTTACGCTGCAAATACCTCTTACTGCTACATGTAACCAGTTACTAATACTTTTATCACGGTTCCCTCTTTCTTATCCATATCAAAATTATCATTGTCTAAATGCTTTTAATTACAATACTGAATAACATGTTTGTCCATTTACATTATGCATCAAACTGTTTGAAGGATATTTAAGAGAATTCTGTTTGCAAAGAGGACTCATTTCTACACCCAGTTTTTATGACAGAATGTTATCTCAGTTTAGGCAAATATCTATGGTTATTTATATTTACAGTTTAAGAAATACTGCATCATTGAAAAGTTCAGTCCCCGATTACTATCTGTGGGACAACTGACCAAAGTGTCCTTGACATGTCTTTTCCTCTACTACTTCAGATCAAACACTTCAACTAATAAAACCATTACATCAGTCACACTATCACCCAGTGACAACCTATGGCAAAACCAGAACACGCTAAAAAAAAAGATCACTAGCATCTTCAGGAATGCATTCTCACTTAATCATATTAATCAACTTTTTTCCTTTTACCAATATATTATTCAAGGATTGCTCAAGGTGTAAATCGACAATAGCCCTGGAGTCTTCAGAGTCCCTCCCTTTAATTTCGAACTAACAGAGACAAATAGAATAAAATCCAGGTATTTTTATAACATCAACCTAAGTTGGCATGCACAGCCCTCACATCAGGGAAAAAAAAAAAAAAATCAAAAAACTATAATGAAAGGATAAGGACTAAAGAAGTGGAATGTGAGCTAACAATGCATCCTTGCATCAAAGAAGGCCCGCAGCCTCTTGGGCTGCATCAGGAAGAATGTCACCAGCAGGTCGAGGGAGGTAATCCTTTCCCTGTACTCTGAGAGAAACATCTGGAGTCCACCTCCAATCTCCCCACTATGGGAGGGACAGGGACGTACTGCAGCAAGTTGAGCAAAGGGCCACAAAGACAGTAAGGGATTGGAGCACCCAACACAGGAGGATAGCAAGCTGGTACTGTTCAGCCTGGAGAAGAGAAGGCTCAGGGGAATCTGATCAACATATAAACACCTGAAAGGAGGAATAAATAAGATGGAGTACAAGTGTCAAGACGGAGCACCCAGTGGTGCCCAGTAACAGGACCGGAGGCAACGGGCACAAATTGAAATCCAGAAAATTTCCATTTAAACGTGAGAAAAACATTTTTCCTGTGAGGTGGTCAAACACTGGAACAAGTTGCCCGGAAAAGCTGTGGTGTCAGCACTCCTGGAGACAGTCAAAACCTGTCTGGACAAGAACTTGAGCATCCAGCTCTAGCTGACCCTGCAATTTTGTAGCTAGCAAAGAAAGAATCTGATAAAACAAAATAAACCTTCCATAAAATACGTAACAGCTGTTAGAATTTTGCATTACAGGTACTTGCATTAAAGACCATGCTCCCATATTCACAAAATCAAAGTGACTGTAAAAGCCAGGAGCAAGAATGAAAAAGAAGAATGAAGTAATGTTTCCACTCACAGTAAAACTACTTGGCAAAAATGCAAAAGAGTAAAGTTTGCTCCTGCCAAATGTTAAGGAGCTAGGATAGAGCTCATAGTAATACTTTTTAAACATACTTTTAAGAGCTAGCTATAGTATCCAACACGTAAACCTGTATCACCTAGCTTAATGACAGCAATGTTGGGCATGTAGTTCTAGCACTGGTACATAAGGCAAACGCTATGATTATTTGCAGCATGCTATTTCTGACGTACAAATGGAATTGTGGTCACAGCCACAGTTCAGAACAGTTGTAAAGATTTTACAGCCGTACTCTTTTATACCATGGTTTTGGCTTGCATTTCTAATACAGTGCTGCCTCCCCTGCAGTGACTTTTTTTTTCCCCTCTGATGAACCTAGACAATTCCACATTCAAATGAGCAATAAAACACAGTCCTAACTGCTGAAATTTTCTCATTCAGCCCACTATTAGATAAATTTTTTTTACAGTCTAACTTATTAAAATGTTTTTCATGCAACAGGTCAAAATCATATAGTATAATCAGGGCTTTGAACACTCAAAAGTAACAGATGGCTGCCAACTTACACCTCCAAGAATGAGTTTTCTTTCCAAGCAAAACACTGCCAATATAGCAAAAAAAGCCTTCCAAATACATGCAAATAATATCACAAGATCTTACCTTTGTTACTGCATGTGCAAATAGCCTTCAGCAAGAGCAATAATATGATTTCGTAGCTTTGGAAACGTCAATAACATTAAAATATTGAAGTTTACATCCGAATCCTAACTTTTCTACCTATTTTCCCACTCACAGATTTTTGCATAAGTTTACATAAAAACAGTGTAGAAGAGATACTTTAAGGCAGTTCCCTTATGTTTTGTTTTACTTTTAACAGTAGTCATATCTATCACATTTATCAAATAAGCTGAATTTGCCTTAAAATGGCATATAGCTTATTACTCAACAGAAACTACAGTCCCCCAAGAAGATAAACAGCAATCCTGATACCTGCAGAATACCAATAAAGTGGAATTTATCATGATAAACTGTCAACGTTTCCCTCCAACTGTTAACGAAAAACCTGGTCAAAAGTTGCCAATGAATAGGTAACGATAATTTAGCCAAATACTATTATAAACACCAAACAGATGGGGGGGGGGGGGGGGGGGGGGGGGANGGAGGTAAAAGCATGTGGAACTGACACTGCGCTCTCAAACAGCTGTCAGCAGAGAAAAAGTATGTGGTACATAAGTAAACTTTCAGATCCCCAACATGAGGTACAAGTATATTTAGGGTTTTTCTTGAGTGTGCCAAGACCTCCAAACACAGAATCTACTATTCAAACATTGCTCACAACAATTACTTTACTGTGGAAAAAATGTCTCAAAATTGATATTAATGATGAATGCAACGGTTTCTCCACTCAAACTACCACAGCAAGACTTCATTACATTGAAGAGAAAAAGGTGTAAGAACGGGGGAAGAAGACAAAAGGCAAAGTTTAAGAAATACTTAGAGATGCCAGAGAAACATTGAAGACATAATCATAAATATAATTGCTTTATTTGATCAGTTAAATTAATTTCATAGTCTTTGATTGGAAAGAAAGAATAGTACCACTTCTCACACAAACACACACACACAAAAATCAAGTGAATATGCAGAAGAGATTAAAGGGAAATGGAAAAAATGGAAATTTTGAATGCAACCTGCCAACCAGTACACACAGAAACAAATTCTTCACTAAGCAAATGTGACACTAGAAAAATATCACAGTTTGAAATCAGGTATAGTTTTAGTGTACAATTCTACCTAAGAAACTGGCCTGTACTAGACTAACTGGTGCTTTAGCTCTCAGACAACTCAGCATCTAAACCTTCCATGCCCAGAAACTAGGACTGTCTGGGGACTGATGTGCAAAAATGCCAGCTGCATACCACTATTAGAGGTAGCTTTCAAAAGTTAAATTTTTATGGGAAAATATACCTATTACATTTCAATTACTGAAGAAAAAACACAATGGGTTCCTATTAGCTGATACCGGGGGTGGGGGGGTGGGGGGGGTGGGGGGGGAAGAGCAGTTTGTTTCTGAATTCCAGTCCAGAGTTCTTAAGAGATACCAAAAAATTCTTTCCTAAATGCGTAAGAACAAGTCAGTATGTGATTTATGACCAAAATGAACGGCGCTCAAGCACGTATTAATCAGACAACATAATTGTTTACTTGATAGAAAGCGTCTCTTAGAATCCAGTAGATTATCCCAAATGCCATGAAAATAGTGAATGCCACTTCAGTATCGTTTGGAATGTTTTAAGAAGTATTTGAAACATGACCTTACATCTTAAAGGTCCTTATTTTCTATCTAGCTTTAGAAATGGACTAGTCCACTAAAAATGGAAGACCAGCAGCTGGCATGCAACAAATGTGCAGTTAGAACTGCAGGAATCATTTCTGCAGAGGACAAAGAGAGAAGATTGATATGCACCGAACTAGCTTCTTAAATTATCTGTTTTTAAGGATCACAATGAAATTCGTAATAAATCAAGTGAAACTAATAGAATTTGAAGACGGTGCCATTTGATGATACCTCCGTGACTGTGAAATTCCTTGGTATAAAAGACAAGGTCTAATGATCTTAATTTGCATTTTACCATTGCTTAACCACAAAACTTATAAACAAAAGGTCAACTACTCTACCAATCCTAGACTGTGAAGGGAACATCAAATTAAGAAAATAGTGCGATCTCTACCTGCCACAGAAAAAGATGTGAATTACACAGCACAGGTGCCACATGTGCTATGGATCCACTTTGCAAAATGTCTGTATACACAAAGTCAGCAACTCACCCAGCTCACAGGAGCATTTATTGCTCAAAACCTTCCCCTGCTGCCCCCAAACCATAAGGAAATAAAAGTGGCTTTCCCTGAAGAACAAGTAGAATTTAGGACAGAAATCCTATATAAAGCAAATAGTCTTGCATAAGGTGACATCTTCACTTGATCTTGACACACTGCGCTAATGTTAAATTCAACTCAGCTTCAGGAGAAAGATGTTCTGTTTACACTGACTGAAGTGATACTTAGTTATCTCATACATTAAAGCCTATATTGATTACTAGAGAAGCCAAGAACCACATAAATATGCAATAGGAAGAAGAATATAAAGCACAGTTAAATTCACTACTGCCTTGTTAAAAATTGCCTGGGACAGCAACTTAACTATACAAAGACCTCTTGCAAAGCAGTCAAGTATAATAAATAAGTAATCGATCATTTTGCTGGCAATACAGGCAGCAAAAGTATTAACACACACTTTGTCTACTTTGATCAACATATGGAACACCAAAGTATGCAGAACAGTTTCTAGTTAGATGATCTTGTATGGTAATCTGAAGTCTCTTGACTTTGATTTCAGAATATCCAGACAATATATTTGATTTTACAGAAGAGTTTCTCACCTGCCAGTAACAAACTGTAATAGCAATACTCTCTCTTCCTGAGTTAGTTCTTCCACAACATCCCAGAACCACTAAATGAAAAATAAGTTAGTTTATATTTTCCATTAATACTTGCAGTACTTGAAAAGACAAAGGCAAAACAATAAACTGAATATTTGTGTTTGTTATTTAAATGATGGAATTTTTCATATGAAATTCATACATAATTAAGTCACTTAATATAGAAACATAGTATAAAGGAAGTCCACAAATTTCAGTGAAAATAAGCTTCCACAAACACACAGAGAAAATGACGACAACAGCAGCACCTTTTTAGGGGTTAAAATGCAACAGTCTACATTATTTAAAAAAAAAAAAAGAAAAATTTTACCTGTATAACTTGGTCTCCTCTCTCATAGCCACTGGTGTACTCTGTATTTTTTAACCAATCATTCACATCAATTTCTGGCATACCAGATAACAAAAGCTCCTTCAGAAGAAGCACACAGACTGTGATTAGTCCTCCTGACTAACCATTAATTTCAAGTGTTTATGCTATTTTAAAAAGTAATGCTTTAAGAAGTATAAAAATTACAGTGCTTTTTCCATTTAGTTGCAACCTTATGGAACCTATGACTAAATTTTAATACAAGAAGATTCTTGAATTCAGGTAACTTCACATGATCTGTTTAAATTTAAGCACGCAGTACCAAGAGGTGGAAATTATTGCCAAAGAACCTAAGAGAAAAAAGCTCTGAGTTTTGGCATGACTAAAGACAAAACTTGAGATGTCTTGCTTACAGAAAATCAAAGCACCACAAAAAAAAAAAAAAAAANGGCTCAGAAAAAGCAGAGACAATAGACAGCATCTCCTTACTTTTAAAGGACTGCTGTACTCCTGAAAGAAAATATGAAAAGGTTTAAAGACCACAACATGCTGATCCTGTTTTGAAATTTAAGCTGTTTATCACTGGCACGTGAAGGAAGATGGTCATTTTAAGAAAACAGGATAAGCAGGAATACACATATTGAGATCCTCACTGACAGATGCCCAGGAATCAAAACAGTATTGAAAGATATAACAGGTTTATTTTGTGGGTAGTGAGCTTTACTTCTACGTCATTACACTACTGACTAAGTATGCTGAACAAAGTATTTTAAAAAAGTACATATATTTCTGCTTACCAGTTCATATTCATCAAAAAGCTGGATCAAAGATGGTGGAATGAACATATGGAAGCCTTGTAAAAAGGCATTTATCTGAGGCTGAATAGCTCTTGTCATTCTAAGCTCTGTAACAAGCTGGACATACTCAGCCTGCAATGAAGAAAATGACATGAAGATATACGACAGCAAAAATATGTAGTGGTCATGAAAACTCTCCCACACACGCAAATGCAGTCCTCAATACATTACAAATACCATCTACTGTAAGATGTTAAGAGTCCCTATGCACTTTCCACAAACGGAAGCGATCCAAAGTAATTCAGAAGGCCCCTAAGAGTTCACAGCCCCTTCTGCTCTTCCCCTCTCCTTCCTTCCAAAGACAATTCCCAAACAGAAGAGTTAAAATCATAATACAAACCAGTCAAAAAACAGGCACTTGGACTAAGATAAAGGAAGTGAATAAAACTTAGTTTGTCACGCCTGCATCTAATACAACCACCGTTGTGATCATATAAGGACATAAACAAGGCAATGCTTGTAAAGAAAAATATTCTATTAAGCAAACTGACATAATTCAGGAAAAAGGGTAACCTTATGAAGGAGTATCTGTGAACCAAAAAGCTTTCTGGCTCCCCTTCCTATGTCTGGAAATATAACAGAATGTACTACTTACCCTTGCAGGCTTTGTTTTCTTAATAACAATTTCAAATTTTTTTTTTAAAGTCTTGAAAATCTCCTCAGTTTTTAAAAAGAAAAAAATCCAGAAAAGCTTTTATACCATAAGCATGTGAACAGACAGTATCATACTTTTGCATGCTTTAGAGATTTGAGGGCTTCGTCGCCTTTAAAAGATGTCAGTAAGAAAAGGAATTCACCAGAACTTTGCTTTTGTTGAAAACACAAAAGCCTAGGAGGCAGTTAATGGAGGAAGATTTTTAGAGTGAGACAGACAGAAGTGCCTACATTAATGCTGTATAAACACGTCTCATCTACTCTGACAAAACTGTGCAAGTCTAATAAAGCTTCTTTACTCAAGAAAAGAGATTTCTACTTGAGAACAAAATTTATTCCTAGATTATTTAAGGTACTCAGTTTCAAAGTAATGTTTTGGCTTCCTAATTGTGTTTTTTAATAATGAAATCATGAAACACACCTCTCAAACCACCTGAACTATCACCTTCCTTCAAGACAATAATCTTAGAAAAATACTACCCTGATTTTTAGTTTTAGAAAATACTAACCTGAACTTTAAGCTTCTGAACCTGCACAAAAGCAACCAAGTATTCTTTCTTTCCTCCCTTTCAGAAAATAGAAGAATATTTTTCAAACGCAGCTCTTTACATTCACAGAAGTATAGAAGGGTTGTCATTTGCTTTGCAATTGGAAGATATTTTTAAACGTATTACCACCATTTTATTAGTGTGAGAAGACAATTAATTTGTGAACTGCTCTGAAGAAGAGGAACGTTACCTAATCATATCTTCAACTGCAGAGCTGTTCCCAAAAATCTAGTTTCAATCTAGTAATCTCCCTAGGTTGCTTCTACTGTCGGTGGAATTGAAGACACCTCCCTTCTCTAAGGAATTAGAGGGGATTAACTGCACTAGACAAAAGTCAGTCTCTGTGAAGACATCTTATGAGCTCTAGGAAGAAATCAGAAACTTTAGCAGTATCAGGATTAGAAGTAGTTTTAACACTCATCTTCAACAATCAGAAATTCTTGTTTTACATCTCTTAAGTTGCTGTTACATAAATTAAGCTTTTCATAAAACAGGGTTGTAGGAAGAAAAATTCACAATCTTGTTTAAAAAAACATTAGAAAAAATATGACAAACACTTATTTTCTGCATTACAAAAATAGTTACATTAAAATATTTTCATTACGAGAGAAAACAGTTGCTGTGCTTTAGGTGTAACATGAAATGTTTTACACAGCCTGGAACAGCCGAGTATCCTGACTATCAGCACTGGTGCATGCTGAAAGACCTGTACCACAGAATTTACATAATATATGCCAGTAAAAAAACTGGTCAATTTGTTTTTCCCTCTGTTCACTTCATTTACATTTTATTCCCTCTCAGAAGCCTTAGGAACACATTACAAAACAGAAATATCTACATAATTTCAGATCTACATATGCATTCCTACATAGTACATAAAAGGTACCACCCAGCCTTCTTTTAACAGGGGAAATTTGATTGAACATGCATGGGCATCACAAATATAATGACAAAGTCTAGTCTGGGTGAGGGGTTGTTCTTTATTTTCTTTTGAGGTACATCAAGCAGAGATCATGCTTCCCCGATTTCACAACCCCATATACTGTGAGATGGGGATCAATGTTCATTATGATGTTCAGATTCAGAGAGCAGCTCCATTTCAAAGCTGTTTGAAAAAATCTGTAACTTTCTTTACTGCCAAACAGCATAGCTAGCTCACAGACAGACAAGTCCTGCGAGGACAGAGTATGCCATAGGATTTTGGAGATTTGCACCATTTCTTAAAATAGCATATGGTCAAACTTTGTGTAGGTCTAATTTTATTTTTTCTTAAAAGGTACGTAGAAAGCTGCAAAAATATACACAGCAAAGAACAAAGAGAAATGCATAGCATGGACACTGGAGAAAGCCCAACTTTTCCCTTTGAAGGCTCCCCATTACCATGACAAAAGGCAGTTGAACCACTATGATAACTGATATTTCAGTTGGAGCTACATGGATGCTGCAATTGCAAGACTGGAACATTTGCACTGTATGGTCCCACAACCACTCACCTATTACACAGCTGATGTAAAAAACTAAATTCCCTCATTCAAAGAAAACAGTTTGGGTGATTTCGGGGGCTGGACAACGGACTGTTTTTGGCATGGGGGTCTTTCTTCTGGGTTTGTTGGTTTGGTTGTTTTGTGTTTTGTTTTTTTTTTTTAAGGAAGATTCACTCATAATTTCATTTTTTAAAAATGCTATCCTTTAAACAGATAATCTGCTAGTGTGCCTACACAGCAAATTCCTTTAGAAGCTGAATTTTCTTCTCCCAGAGGTATAGCAAATACAATGAGTTTTAAACAGCAATCTTTTATTCCTCAGGTAAAGGCAGAAGAAATAACTCTTGCAAGAAAAAAAGATGTTTCATAAAGAAGGTAGAGACTTTCCTGTTTAACCTGTTAGAACTGCTCAGCTAAAGCATACTGCAAAACCACATCATGTTAAAGAGATTGGGAAAAATCCCTAAATGCCACTAAAACACAGACCTACAATTTTCAGCATCTTGGCTCGCCACTGTCAAAAATCAGTGAACACGAGACAGTGCCATCTTACAGATGTTTGTTGACTTCATATTTTGCAGCTTCAAATTAAAAAAAATCAACTAATACTGACAGTTTCAAAGCTACCACAAGTCATCTGTTTCTTACCACCTTTGAAATAAAAGCTACACAAACTCCTGTCCCCTCCTGCCACATCTGAGGAAGGCTGATGAGTTAGAATGGATGCATCTGTTCTATACACGTTCAACCACCTTTTTTAGTCTATGTCCCAAGTCAGAAGTTAACAGAGCAATGTAAACTACTAATGACTGAGGGTATCCTCACACAGGCAAACTTCTAATTTCATGCTAACTGATGACAGTTTTTAAATAGCTGCTTCGAAACCACAATTTACATCAAGTACATCTATTTTATATATTGAGAAGCTAAGACTGCCCAGAAACAAGAATCAACATCCTTGCTTTCTCTGATAGGTAATAAAGAAATTATTCATCCACTGCTTTCACAATTAGACTTGTTTTACCATCTGTATTTTTTCATGAATGACTATATTGCAGGAAAACAGTGCAGAATCAGGCTAATAATACGTATTCCAGTTATTGGAATAACACTCTGCCTTAGTGAAAATGAGGATTAAGCATACAAGAATCCAGTGCCAGTTGCTCCAACACAAACTAAAATTTTGTTAGAACAAATGCTGACTGACATCAAGTGGCCATTTACTAATACAGCAGCTCTCTACGTGACTGGTAGAGCTGAATGAATACCGTGTACACAAAGCAAGATTAGGCTAGCTTAACACGAATGAGAACTAAAACACAAAGCAGACAGAAGGATCAAAATAGCCAATGATACAGAAAACTGCAGGTCTACCCATGGCACTCCTGCAGTTACTCAAAACTATCTAGTGGGTAACTGCAGAATTCAATTAGACTGATGGCCATCTTAATTTTTAGATGATTTTCAAAATCTGGCTGTGCTTTTCCATATTTGTTTTTGAACTAATGCTGCAGAGAACTCAGGGATTTTACTGTTACTATTAAAGTAAATTAAAAGGCAGATTGTTTCCACACACACAGAGTGACTTGCAAACAGCTGAAAAAGCTTCCTGCAGCCTCTGTCAATTATCCGTATGTTACTGTAGAGCAATCCAGTGCCATAGACTGCCCTAGCAGGCAGCACACTTTGCAACACTACCTACAATTTTACTTCTAGAAATTGCTACTGTTTTACCATCCTGGTATATATACACCCAGGGCTTAACTTCAGGAATACTTGTAACTTTTAAAATAAACCCTTCATTTAAAGTTGATCCTATCTTCCTTCCAAAAGCTCTATCAGAAAGAAGAACCTGAAACCTGAACACTTACAGAGATTTTGAATAGTACTATTTCTATAACATGCTAAGCTAGAAAAAGGGGAAAGAGTGTTGGCAACTTTTTTGTGTATTTCCTTCAAAACGGGTATGCCATTTACGCTTCCAGTTATTCAGAAATTAAGTCCAATTACTTTTCTCATACTATCAACTTTTGAGTGAGCCTGCATACTCACTTTGTTTTCCTGTGTAACAAGTATACTTGCACCCCCCGGCTTCAATGGTACTTCTTCCATTGCTCCAAACACATCAGTCTCAACAGAGAAGGTCAGCTCTAAACCCAGATCGCTGATATCATTATCTAAAATCCACTGCAAGTTCTTTGCATACTCTGGATCAATAGATGCTACATCCTGATAATTTACAGGTATACCTAGAAAAAACAAAGAGACAAAAAACCCCAAATAAATAGGATAATGTGAAAAGGGTTCCAACTTAATATATGGTAGAAGATTGCCCTCTAGAGAGAAACCAGAATAATGCAGTAATAGGAAAAGGGAAACAGGGATTCACCATTACTAACTACAGCAGAACTGTACTTGTTACATTTCAAAAGTACAAAAGAATCAAGTTTCCTCCGTATATTTTTCTTCCCACTGCAGCAAATAGCACACCACTTGAGCAACAACAGTTTGCACAATTTTAGCTCATTAATGGATTTCAGTAAAAGCATCTAACCATACAGAACGCACAATGTTAAGTGAGTTTCCTAAAAAAATCTTTACATTTTCTACATAACTTTTAGAAACCCAAATATCACATTTCTCTATACAAAAGTATTTTTTCCCTCAGAAAAGGATTTATAACTGGAAAAAAAAAATGAAGACAACATTTCTGTACTCTGAAAATTTTTTTGCTTTTCAGCTTCTTTCTTTTTAATCATATTTGCTATGAGATCTACTAGCCAGTTGAAAAAGTTATCGGGAAGTACTCTCTTTGCTTCACCATCTTCTGTGCATTGTGAAATGTCACAAGGGTGCCCATTAGTAAAGGTCTTGGCGCACTTTGGACTGCAGAAGAAGCACCCCACAGAGTAACACAAAATTCATAGGTTAGCAACCAGTGCGAACCTGTAAGTGCAAAAACTGTTGTAGTATTTCCCTAGAAGAGCTGATTAGTGCTGAAATGGTGCGTACACATGCTGCAAGACATTGTTTTTCTAATAAAATCAAGCAACGTTCCAGTTTAAGAGAGGGACAGATTATTTACTAATGAATTTTCACTGTCATCTCTCTCTCAAAAAAAAAGAAACTTAACAGCTGTCTACTAGTTTCTAGAGGACTTGCACTTTTGCCAATTAGTAAGCATATGCGCATTTCACATATGAAATGTGGAAATAATGATGACTCTGAGGGATATAAGCAAAACATGTGGGAAAAGAAGCAGATTGAAAAGTAGGAATTGGAGACTCCTTTAGAGAAGAAACTGAACTAGAGTGTTATGATGAGACTACACTCATAGTCAGCATGTTGTGAGACCAAACCACTAAGCTCACACATTCGCTTGTCAGATATTTTGCTAATCAACAGACTGGAGCCCAGCAGCGAGAAAGAAACTCTATCAGATTTATCAGGACAAAATTTGAATCCCATGAAATACTACGTATCCTTCTCTTGCTATACCCTTAAGGCACCTGTAGTTTGGATAGGAAGAGAAATCTATCTCAGCATAATTGTGATAAACAGGTATTTCGGTGCAACACAACTTCAAAAAGATATCACAGGTAAGCTCTGAGACAAGTGCAATAAGTATGCAAGGATTTAAGGCCTCCATCTCAATATACACTGACCCAGAAATTAATTTTCATTTTTTGTCTATGCCATTTCAAGAAGTATTTTCTATTATACTATGAAAGAGCGGACTTAAGTCTAACAGCAAATAGCACAGCTAGGAATTTATCTGCTATGTGTCTTTGTGTGTTGGAGGTGGAAGTTTCCTTTTCCAAACAGAAAAGTAACTGGCTCCTTAGAAAAAATACAATGTAACTGGATAACAGCACTAGTGAAACCATCTTGTCCTCCCCTGTTTAAGCAGAAGGCAGACACATAGGCAGTTTGAGAAAAACAAACCTAAAAGGCCTTATTAGTTTCTGACTATATTTCTGCCTCAGTTCTACATCCGTAATAGAGTGCAGCCCTCATAAACATGAGGAGCTATGGAATAAAGTTTGATTTAACAGCACAAAAAGAAATCATGCAAGCTACATATCTAATGTTATAAAGCATATTAGTTGTGTGTTAGCTGGGTCATCACTTAAGTTGGTGATCTTTCCTTGCCTAACAGATATTGTTGCAGAAAGATCTCTCAATTCATCATAGTGAAAAAAGGTGATGCACCCACCTGAGTGTCAAAAAAGTAGCCATATTTGTTCATGCAGGTTTCAGCTTCTAATTAAGGCACTTCATGTCATGTCTGTTGACTAAAGAGAAGAGTTCCTTTGGAAGAGGTTCACACTGTTCCCCAGATACAGGAGATCCTACCACACAACTGGCAGATTCAGTGCCATCAACAGGAAAGGGTATGGAAAACAAGGATCTCAGTGCGAGGTGAGAAACCAAAGGAAGGGAAATGATCTCAGGCTTCAAAGATTTCAAAGTCCGTTACTTAAGGCCTGACAAGTAGCTGAAGGGAATCCCTATGTCTGTAACCTGGTAACTTTTATTTGGCATGAGCAACAGTTAGCATAACCCATAGCTGAACCTGAAACAAAAATAAAACAAAAAGCCCTCAGGAGCAACTGGGGCTCCTTAAGCAAGAAGGGAAGAGATGCACAAAGCTGAGGGAAAAGGCCTTGGAAAGATTTAAATAAACCACTGTGATTGAGGCAGAAAAAGCAACTACTTTGGGAAGTGGAGGTGTAGTTTTTCCAGTTCTCTGTGTCTGTTAAGTAACAAGAATTGATAAAAACCTGTGAATCTTTGGAACTTAAAGAAGTTGAATGCGCACGAACCTCTAGAGTTTTCCAGGATGCCTGTTCAACAGAATGACAAGACCTTACTACGACGGACTGGTGAGTCCTTATTAACAGAGACTACTCACTGCTGTTTGGTTTGCAAAAGTTACTCTAGCAAAATATGAAAAAAGAGTAAATAATAGGTCATCTTGTCAATTCAGAAGCCAACAAATCCAGTATATAATCACGATTCAAACTAGAAATGAAGCCAAATTCATTAGCAGTCATTTCCAGAGGTGACAAGAGCAACACTTGACTATTCTTAAGGTGTCACTGAACAGCAGAAAAAGTTTTTCTCATTTGTGAATACATCACAGAGATGAGCCTATGAGCACCTTGCTTCTGCTCACACAGAGGAGATCTCTTGATTTCAGAGACCAACCCCTAAGTCAGTGCCAAATTGTGCCACACAAAGATGTGTCTACTTTGGAACCGCTTTCCTCTGTGAAGATCAATGACTAGGGAAGCTCAGTGAGGCCCCCCATTGCCTCTTGCCCAGTACGCACTCACTCTCCTGCAGCAGAAAGCAGTACTGAGAGAGAGAAGTAAAATGCATCCCTTGACAATGCATCTTGACAAAGATGTCTGAGCCTGCACCATCAACAAACTGCAACAGTGTTCCCTGAACACTTTCAGGTACAAGAAACAGTGAATCTGAAGTTAAGAGCTGATCTGTCCTGGACTCAGCAAACATCACAGGAAGGTGGACAAAATGATTACAAAAAAACGGAATGAAATGCAAACAATCCCTCAAAAACCTTCCTAGGTCTCAAAGTAAGGAGCAGTTCTTCAGGAAAAGTAAAACTTTCGACATCAAGTTATCTTATACTTCCAAAGAAAATTAAAGAATAGCGCTCAAACACAAAAGAAATTCTGCATGCAGCAGCAAATGAATTTATGTACTTAGAGGAGTAACAAAGTGAATTTACTCTTCCATCACATCTTCACGCAAGAGGAAAAGTTTTTCATGACAATGCAAAACAGGGGTATCATGTTCAAGAATCAAGAGGCACAAAGATTCTCAAAGAGCAGAGAAGAGCCATAGACCACAGATACCACCAGCTAGCAGCAGCCCTTCTCTATTAAAAAGAAAAGTTATGTTTTTATAAAGACTTCTGACCAATCCCCTTGAATGCTACAGTAAGCATATGAATTAACTTTCCCTGGGAAGGAGCCTGCATTAGTTCTGAAATACTGTTTCAGGAAATAAGTAGTATTTGTTGGAGTGGGTAGACAGGAAGGTTCGCAACAGTATGGATTCACCTTGTTAAAATATTACATGACTGAAGGACTCCAGGCATAATAAAAAATGCCTGATAGATTTTTTTTTTGCCAGCGTTCGTGAACGTTATCAACTTTGTAAGTCTGTCCTAAGTTAACTAGGGACCAATTATTTTCATTTCTCAAGAATGACATTACATGGCAGGACAGATTAATTTCACAACTGTGATGCAAAGAATTGCGTACACCAGAAAAACAACTGGCTGCACTAGTCTGCCTTTCAGGCATTCCTAGTCAGCAACATTAAAGACCCCTAAATTATATAATTATGCTTTAGACAGATTAATGATGCCTGCCTTGTTTTTAATTTAAGATTCATATTCAAATATAAATTGAAAGATTAACGATTTTATTAGAAGTTGCTAACTGTATAAATTTCCCACATAGTTTTGCTAATGTATTTCTGTATTTTGCAACTATAACCGTTTCTAAGAGAGGTTCAGACTGGAATAGCAATTACTGCCATATTACATTGTGACTCTGATATACATAAAATATTAGCAAGACATTCATTTCCATGATTTTTTCACTTTTAATACACACACACGCAAAAGTAAAAAGGAGAAAGGTTTACTGCTTAGATAACTGTTATGACTAATAAACAGGATTTTAATAAAACCATACCAAGAATATGTTTGTAGAATGACCTGGTAAAGTAAATGTTCACTAATTGCCTGTGATTCAGAGCTAGCCCCAGGATCTGGCCTGCAAAACGGAAGTAGTTCAAATGATCTGGATTTACGGAAGAGTTGCTGTTGGGCTGGAAAGTTGTTCCTATAAAATAAAAATATTATTATGTTTCGTGACTTAAAAAAAAAGGTAAGTGAAGTTTATATTTACCAAATATACTAAGCATCTGAAATCACTGAAAGAGTTTTATTTTGGCGTTCTGGTTTGGGTTTTTTTTTGTTACACCAAAAAGACATCAGAAAGAAATGTATTAGAACACAATGACATCCTGTTATTAAAATGATACTTCTTAGCCGCTCTTCACCACTCTGAAATAATCATCATCAACGTAAGGGTAATGATGATCTGCTAAATTTGGTCCTCCACCTTACTATATTGTTATATGCATTTTTTGCTCACTTTAACTGGCCACACTTCCATCAACTTGTGAACACACTCAAAGGAAGGATCAGAATGCAACCACTTCCTTTCATCTGGCTCCAGCCAGAGCTGGAGAGAGTCCAGGAGAGACAGCTGGAGACAGAGACAGGAGACAGTCCAGTCTTGTTCTCATTGAAAAAGACCACCTCAAACAGACATCCTTGAACTTTTCCTTCTAACTTTCAGGAACTAATCTATGCCTCTCCTGTTGACTGAATTCCTTCCCACTTCCTGAGCCTTCATAAGGTAGAGAGCAAAATGTTTACCACTGATGATTATGTAACATCTTTTATTGATAAAGATTTGCTTTACATGAAGCAGCCAAAAGACAAAGTCAAATACAAGGTAGACTTGTGGAGATCAACATCTGGTTATATCACAAAAATTCACTGATTGAATTTGTGGATTTCTAAAAGGAAATAAAGGAATACTTCCACAGCTCCCTTGCACATACAGAAAAAAGGAAAACACTTTCTGTACTGCTCTTAAAATGTTATGTCCTTCTACTACCAGGAAGAAATACCATGGACTCATTAAAACCAACAACTCACTGTCCTCTTACAAAAGAGAGAACAAAATCAAGGAAACATCAAATTAAGAAAAATATCTAATCTGTAGTTTTAAAAACGTGCAATGACTAGATCAATTCTGTCAGTGTTGCTTTTAAAAAGTAACCTTCTCATATTCTGAAACCAATTAAGTGACTTTTTTCCTTGGATTATAAAGATGCTTTCATAGAAGATGACACCCCAAAATTAGGTAAAAAAAAAAGGCAGAGACATACCATCAGCTGACTGGGTAAATAAGGCATAATCCGGGTTAACTATTTCACTGGATAAGATATCAAACCACTCACGCACCACACCTTGTCCCTGCATGTCAAAAGAACAAAATATATCAGTACTTACAACTTTCACTGCACAAACAGTTATGCTAGGTAACCACATGTTTCTTAATAAAGTACAAAAGTTATTTTAAATTAGGATTAGTTCAAAACAATACTTGCGAAAGAGAATTAATATTTCCTATATAAATACCATAAAGGAAAACCATGCAATTTTACCCACCATGCCTTCTTCTCCATGAAATCTCACAGCAATCCCCTGCTTTAGTTTTGCACAATTTGCTTTAGACACAACTTCACAGCTACTCCTAAAAATAGAATCTAAATACAAAGCAGCAATTAATTTTTTTATCTTAATTCATTATATTTCAATGTATTTCAAAGATATACTACTTCCATCTATGAACACGATACCTCTGTGTACCAAAAGGATGTCATTTTCATTGACAGGCCTGTGCACCATGTCCGAATCTGGCTGCCCGGCATGCAGATGTTCATAGAACCATTCACAGCGGTCTTTAAATGGCTACAAAACAAGGGGTAAACCATATTATATAGATGCGTTCAACTGAATAATTCCTCTCTCACAAGCATGACTGGAAAATGGTTATGCATACTTCTCAATTCATTTTTGAGATGTGCAGAGAGTTACTCAGTAGTGCTACCTCAATATGCTATAAAGTACTTCGGGAAGAGGAAAGGACTAGGCATGCCCTTGAGTGCTTGCTGAAAGCTGGGATGCAAAAAGACTAGACCATTAGTTATCCAGAAATAGCTATCAGTTCACACCACACAGGAGAAAAGTAGCACAAAACTTCTTCCAGGGGTGCGGGGGGAAGGAATCTAGATAAGAAGTCAGTCAGTGGCTTCCGTAACACTACTGTTTATCAGCCACAGCTGAGCACAGGAGCACGAATGATATAAACAACTTACATTTGTAGTAAAGTTTGTGGCAATAAAAAAACAGCCCAAAGGAACCAGAAACCTTCCAAAGCAATTCCTAGCTGAGAAGGTCCTAGCTTGTTTGACTCGGTGTTTAGATTGATATTTTGCAGTACTTCTGAGACAGGTATGACACAAGTGTGGCCTCTCTCACCTATCACAATTCATGGCATGTACTTTCAGCTGATCTAACAAATAGGGTATCAGTTCTCAGGGTCTCTTCATTATTCATAGGCAATGAATTTCAGAAATATACATTTCAACCAAAGAATAAGTAAACAATACACCTACACCATGTCTTAAAACCACAGCTGGATTAATAAAAAAAATGTACATCTAAAAATGAAGGCACAGTGCTGTCCACAACTAAAAGAAATAAAAGCTTTTGGAACAGACCCTCTGGAATTATTTAGAAGGGGCAGAGGTTCTGGTTGGTTAGAGGAATTTTACCTTTGTTTTCAGCAAATTCTGTCATTGAATAAAATATTTTAATGTAAGGAACCTTTCTAATAGAGAACAAAGCAAAAGTATACCAGCATGTGCTAAACGAAGGAGTTCCAAATAGCCTGCTATCACCCAAATTTCATCTTCATTTGTAAGAGAACAAATACACAGCTCTGTCTCTGAGCTACATGTAGACAATCACAATCTTTTAAAGGTAAGTGAAAAGATGAAAAAGTGGCAGATGCTTAACACTACATTTACGTAAGGCAGCAGACTTCCATACGGGGGTTTGCTCGCTAATTTTTCCACTTAACTACACTAGTCTTCCCTAGAGTAACTCTTCAGTCTTGAATTCATGTCCTGTGTTGAATGGACAAGTGAGTTTAGGTTATGCAAGACATCAGGACTAAAAAAAAAAAAAAAAAAA
>RSEF01000003.1:76988363-77074681 GCA_003993805.1 Himantopus leucocephalus | reverse complement strand
TTGAAATATTTTGGGAAAAGAAAAAAAAAGGAATTAGAAGCTTACCGGTTAACAAAACACTTAAGGACATCATCGTGTTTACAGACAAATTCTATAAAACGAGGCGATGTCATCCTGTTCAAATAAAATCATAAGATGCTTTTGGTTAATGAAGCTGAAAAGAATTTGAATTACATGAATTGTTGCATACTTTTAATAAAATACTATGCAAATAGAAACTGATGATGTTTAACTAGTGAATCATGAAACGAAATACTTAGCAGCATTAAGATTTCATAATAAACTAATAGAAAAGGCAAAAATGCCAATAATCAAGAAGGTCAAGCAACCTGCTCACTAACTGTTATTAACTATATGAACAAAATAAGCTCAAACTAATGGATATACACATTTTTCTATTAAATCCTTCCAGCTTTCAATAGAACAATGGAAGCACATATATGGAAGGACTAATATTACATGCACAATAAATGTGATATGCACGTTATTCTATATTCTTGTCCATTGCATAAAACTCCCACCACACACCTTGTAAATTGTGGTAAGTGAGGCAAAGAGCCAGGAAAAAATAACATTATAAACTTAGCAAACTTAATAATGGGGGGCAAGGTGGTATTTAACTGTTTAGTGAAATAACAAAACTACTTGCCAGGCAGGCATCTTATACACTAGTATAGAATTTTATTTTTTCTCCTATATATGTCTGGAGAACAAGGGAAGGATTAATATGGGTGCAAATCTTACTCCATTTATTTACACCTATGTTCTGCATTTTTTAAAAAGAAATTCTTAACTGGATCCTTTAGCTTCAGCAAAAGTTAACGAATATTCACAAAGATAAAACCCTCTCAT
This sequence comes from Himantopus leucocephalus, assembly GCA_003993805.1. Taxonomy (NCBI): domain Eukaryota; kingdom Metazoa; phylum Chordata; class Aves; order Charadriiformes; family Recurvirostridae; genus Himantopus; species Himantopus leucocephalus. The sequence continues at coordinate 77,073,829 of RSEF01000003.1, read as the reverse complement.
CAAGCGCCTTGAAAGGTTGTGAAAAATAGAACTGTTCCTGCTCCCCACACCAACTTAGACAAGAGCAGCTCATTTTATATAAAACTGAGCTATTTTTCTTCTCTCCCTTACTCTGTTTTGAAGAAACAAGCCTCACCATATTCTTCCCCTCATCCACACAAAAAACAAACAAGCAAATAAAATCTCCCAGAGACCAAATATGAACATTTTAAACACACTTCTGGTCTGAGAGATGATCTGAAAGTATTAAACAACTAAAAGACAGTCTTCCCTGAAAGGCAATGAACTCTCTCTACCTGTAAATTGCCACACAAGCTGTAAGATGCAATATACAGAGAAGAGAAAAAAATTTAGGGTACACTTTGTCAGTTTTCATGCTGAAAACTTGGAACATTGTATTTCAGTGTATTAACAAAGAATGCCGAGATTCAACACAGACTCATAGAATCACAGAATCGTCTTGGTTGGAAGAGACCTTTAAGATCATCCAGTCCAGCCATTAACCTAGCACTACCAAGTTACCATTAAACCATGTCCCTCAGCACCACATCTACCCATCTTTTAAATACCTCCAGGGATGGTGACTCCACCACTTCCCTGGGCAGCCTGTTCCAGCATTTGCAGAATAAAAGCAATCGTGGCAAGTAAAAGAAAATAACATCAGTATTTCAAATGTTAACCAGCTAATTTTCCATTTAAGCATGAAATGCCATCTTTATTGTATGAATATCAGGAACAATGGAAAACTATGAGCTCTGTTTACTCTCATACATTAAACATAATGACAAATCTAAAATTAGAGCCATTTTAAACTATTTTGTCTGAAAATGTCATTTGTTACAATTTCAGATGTTATTTGAAGATGGCAGCAGTACTGAGTTACACCATTGTGCCATTTACTCCTATTAATACGAAAACTTCAGTAAGAATAAGTCTCAGATTTTTCTACTTCTCTATGCAGTTCCGAAAAGCCCTAAAGCAACGCAGAATTCAGGTATTCCCCTTACTTTCCTGCATCCTAGGGAGTTCTCCCAGTTGTCACTGAAACAGTTCTTACTCTCCTGGCTTCCAGGATAACAACTCTCAATTAAACTTATGTCGTATCCACAGGAGTTCTCCCTAACCTGAAGCACAAATTATGCATGGGGACAGACCCATTGGGCAAGGTCCATCAGCAAGTCACCTGGACACAGGGAGACAGTCACGTCTCCAACTGATTTTTGGTATTGAGAGATAAATCGGGGGGGAGGCGGGAGGAACACATAGGACACCGTACTTAATCACTTCTATAAACATTTCTGCTCTTCATTTGGCTGCTGTAAATAATACTTTACTGGCACTTTCTCTTAGCAAGGTTTGATGGAAATTTCAAGGCAAATGGCTAACCAGCAGTTCCTTTCTCAAGGTGGAGTAAAATTAAAGTGAAAGTACTGAGGTGCTTGTGGAACATGCTGATCCCCAGATCGTCTTCCAGAGTGTCCACAGAGGTGTTTGCCTCAGACAAACAGCACTGGCTGACTTGAAAGCTTTTATTCCACTAGGTTTGGCAGAAAAGAAAAACCCTTAGAGTGACTGGGAGTAACGAAGAGTTGTCATGTAGTTGGAACCTTGCTTCCAGATTCCTCAAGGAGCTTATAATACCACCATACTTGCCTAATCCTCCACTCAAGGGGGTCAAACGATCCTTTCCTTGCAAGTTCACAAATATAATCCATAACAATCTTGGACAGACTAAGACCTCAGTTACCATGGACACGCTTTTTTTCTTTTTAAACCAGATACTTATGGTATTAAATTTACCTAAGTTGTAGTGCTTGTTCCACACAAAACTGTATTTGCCAACCCAGGACAGAATTCCAAGTGAGCATTACTTTGAGGTTGAACTCTCCTTGTTATAAACTTCTGTAATATAGCCAAGCAAGTTTTGCTCCAGCCACCATTTTCATAAACAAAGATAATTCACATTTTTTTCTGAGCTTATAGCTCTTCTTGGATGATCACATGAAATTTAGGGATAATTTCACATTAAGAACCAGCAGCGAGAACAGCTAAGTTTCAAGACATCAAAATTACATTACCTGCAAGTAACCCACATGAGAGCCATCTTTGTATCCTATAAAGAGCCATTAGACATTCAATACAAAATCTGCCCCAACACAGCTACATTCACAAGCAGCAGCACTAAGGAAAATCTGCTGTGCTGTTTGGTGCTATTAAAGCAGGGGCGATCATTCAAATAATTGAACTAGTGAAAGCATTAAAAAGCATACCCTTGACTGTCACCAATATCATCTGGTCAGCACCAACATCCTTCCAAGAAAGCATATATGATTTATAAATATTAATAGTTTAGGTAATAAACAGGATCCCCTCCTTACCCCTGAGGCATCTGACAGGAGCAGCACATATAAAAGGCTTGAATGACAGCACTTAGCCTGTTTGCTGTCATGGAGATAACATCCTGGCAATCAGCACAAGCTTCCTGCTTCCCAGTAACATCATATGTTTTCGACTCCCCAGCATCAGAGGATAGCTCTTCTCCACCCTCAGTTCCTGCAGTGGCAAAGGAAGGTGTAGGAGTAGCATCCTGGTGATCTGGTCCCTTTTGCTTCAGTAAAATAGAAGTAATGTTGGCTGAGTCCCTTTTGTTTTTCATCAGCTCTGTGGCTATAAGAACAAGCCATTCATCTAGAGAATGCCACAGCAGTTCCAGCGGCTGCAATAAACACATGCAAAAACAGACGAAAAAGGAACATGTTGACATTAGATAATATTAATGATGTGATAATCCTCTTAAGGCAAATAAATATCATGTACATTTAGCAGCTTTAAATGATCCTTTAGAAGTCAGAGATAATACTCATAAAAAAATTCTGTACTTGTAGCCATGGAGCACAGAGAGAAAATTTCATATCGAAGGAAAATAATCAAGCAGCAGATGGAATAGAAGATAAAATAATTTAGAAAGGGTGAAAACACAACTATTTAACAGAGTTTGGCCTCATGGTTGTTACATAGCACTTTACTGCCTGACTGCTACAGTCAAGCAGAGAGGCAGTAATGCACAGGTCAAGTTTCCAGAATAAGAGCATGTCAGTTTTGGGGTTTTTTTAAGCCCAGTCAAAGAAGCTCCATGTACCAGGTAGATGGAGCAAACACCAGAAAATACCACTGAGATTCAGACTCATGCACACGTCTAGTAAGATGTGCTTTATGCATAGTGTGAGCTCATACAACTCATTTTGACAGTATCTCATATGTCAGAGTAAGGGTCACTAATACCTGGTTTTATGAAATAGCAGCAAGTATCAGTAGAATCACATATCAATTTTTAAAGCTATACATTTTATTTCAACAAAGTCACTCTATTCACTACCACCAGCCTAAAACAATATAATCAAAACCTGGTACAATTCCATCATTACAGTAGGCCTGAGGTGCGGGCCTACTACAAAGGAAAGGGCTGACAGACCTGTGGCTGTCTCATGAGCATTTCAAAAAACGTGAGGGTTGACTGTGCTGTCCCTTAATGGTGTTTAAGGGGACATTTCACAAGCATACAATCTAGCAAGCACAGGGGGGTGTATCCTACAGGGAGGCAATTCTGACTCAAGTCTTTCATAGCATTCCAAAAGTAAAAGTGAACTTCTAAATGCATTCCTTTTTACATACATTATTATTACATCAACATTTTTCACCAATTAAAGCATTCAAAGACTTAGCACATACTGAAAATTACGTTCTCATCTCTAAAGTTGCCTTTAAAAATTAAGAGCTATTTGCTGCGCACCATACCAGAAGTCTACGCTATCTGGAGCACTGTCAGTTCACCTAATAGCGACATACTCTCAGTACACAATAAATTACTTCTCATAAAAGTTGTGTATTAAAAAATTCTGCTTAAATTTACCATTAAAAAATTTACCATTATGCTTTCATTTTTTCCCCCAATAAGAAGTTTGGGGAAAGCCAGACTGATCTCCAAGACTGGTAGGCTTTGCTTAACCTACTGTGTGATACTCACTTAGTCCTTGTACTCCTAGTGACCACACATGCCTCTAGATGGTGATCTGAATACCTCCAGTGTAGGTACCATTTTCTACATAAATGTCTGCTGTACAGGATCAAGTTACCTTCTTTCCAAGACCTACCTGGCAGACCTTAACCACAAAACATAATGTAGAAAAATTTTCTAATGGAAAAATAGGATTCATTGAATACATGGACGAATTAAAACGCAACTGTGTTCTTAACATGTAACTCACAAGAAACTAGGTAGTTATTTATGAGAATACTAAAATGTCGTTTTCTTCTCCCAAACTTTTCAATGCTTAGCTTGCCAGACACGATTTTTCTGCTGATATCTTGTGGTTTATTTTTTATTTCCCACAGACTTAGCATGCCTTTCAGAACTCTCGCAACTGATTTGTTTTTCCAAAGCTAGTTTTTTCACAGATTCTAATCACAAACTCATACAGAAGTGTAGTCAAGCATAGCGACTTCAACATTTCCCTTTCTTTTTTCCTAGTCTAACTTCAGGATATAAAGCACTCCTCTAAATATTGCCTACCACCCTCATATCCATGGCTGTCAGCATTTTATGTTAGCATGCACGATCAGACCTTTTTGAGCATAATATGGACATATTGAATCAAACCATTACCAACACTTTTTCAAAACTACAAGTCAGCATTCTTCAGTCGATTTTTACAGTGAACCACATATTAAACACAAACCTCTACTCAACCTTCAGTTTTCATATCTCACATTTCAGAAAAGTTTCTTTGGAATTATACATCCGAGTCTGATCGACTGCCAAGCTTTTACAGCTGCACACCTCATCTCTCACCTGTGAGGATTTAGCTATGCAACTCCTTCCTATTTACCCATCGAGAAAGCAAGACACTAGAAATCAAACCCATATTCAAACTGCAACACTGGAGCAAAATCTTTTGCCAGGTGACAGATAGTCTTTTAAGACACAGGGAAGAGGAGATCACTAGTCTATGAAGTGACTGTGTCACAGCAGAGAAGTCCATTCAATTCTAGAAAAGAATCTTAGTATCTGAAACGAGGGAAATATGTTACAGGCTTCCCAACTTTGTTCCACTAGACAGGGAGATTTTGCAACAAGTTTCCCTAATATGTGATCATACAGTACAGCAACTGAAAGAGCAATACATGAAAAAGTAACGAATGTAAACCTCGTCAAGATTACTATTGACAAAGTTTCTCACTGACAGGATCTCATTTGAGTTAGCAGTAGCTTGTTTCAAGAAATTCAATGGCTATTTTGTTTCTTGCAAGATCAGTACAAGAGTGTGTCTTAATTAGCTAGTGTTTCCACTTTAAAGCATTCAGATAGGCCTGAATTGACCAGGCCTGTAATGAATTACATACAGGGAACTTGAGTAAAGCAAAGATGGCGCGGTGATTTTCTTATCCTTGTCAAGCAATAACATTCCCCAGTAGCCTCAGAGCAAGATATACCCACGTTTTCAGTCCCTTCCAAGCTAGATTACAGTGACAACTCTTCAAGATATGTTCAGTCAGTATACTAACATAGAAAACCTTAACACAGCATTAAGAAAAGTCAGAAGAAAGTTTTTCTTCATTTCATATACTGGGTAAAACATATTTTTACACCAGCTTTTTAAAAGAAGTTATGAAGTACAACTTTAAAGGCCATCAGGTACAGATATATTTGGATTTAACGGGAGCTTATTCAGAAGGAAAGGAAACAATTCCTTATACCATGCAATAAGGCCTGATAATGTTCCTCCGCATATCCCACAAGGGTACCACAAGACAGAACTCCTGCCTCTGCTACCCTCAGTACTCCTCAGATAAAAGTTTCTACATCCATTCTTGAAAGATGACAGTATTGAACAACAGATTAGCTTCTTATACAGTAAAGAGACAATATCGAGAGGTCTTCACTCTCACAAAGAAACAGCATTCAAGGAAGTGGGCGGTGACCTGTACCACTTTCTTGTACTCTGGAAAGTACCCCAGACCTTACAACGGACATGAACAAGCAGTCTGAGAGAATTGTTTTTCCCCAGAAAACCTGTATCAAAATTCAAACTATCTACAACATTTATCCCCACAACTGAATTTTAAGATCAGCACCAAATTCCAATTAAAAGCTACTTGCCTTTAAAATTCTCAATATGGCTCTCAAATTTAAAATCTTTAAATTCCATGTTGACTTTTTTAATACAGATTTAACACCCATTTTGGAGTAGCAACATCTGTGGTTTCCTTAATAGTCTCTACTAAACAGTTACACAGCCTACATTCAAGAAAACTCAAACAAAACAAAAACCAGAAAAGGAGTTCTGTTCCACTGACCTGCATGTCCCACATGCAAGTACTGGTACCAAAGAAGACATACAACTGCCAGGTCTTCAAGTAGCCTCTATACCATTGCAATAATCTAGAGATATAGCGGGCTTTTTTCCCCCTTCTCCCAAAAGGCAAGAGGGATCATCGCAACTCCGTTTTCAAGGAAAGGATGAAAAATAAAGGGAATGCAGGAATAAAAGAGAACAGGAAGTCACCCAATTGACTCAGCACTATGTTTCATCTCCCACCACCCAGTTACTGTAAATTCAGGGAACAACAGGCTAATCGAACCACAACTGAAGATTAACTTAGTGTTGCCAGGCCAGTGTGCCCCATTCCCAAATGAGAATAAGTTCTCATCATCAGTTTTGTATTTTTGAGTTTGAAGTTTAAATCAACCTTAAAAATACCACAAAGACAACAAAGGCCCTAACGAAGGGCTGCCTCAGTTTTAATACTTCTAAAATAACTAAGTTAAAATTATAGCAATAATAATTTTTAAATCATCCTGATTCTGTTCTGTTATCTAATGCAACAGCAGTATATATTTTGCTCATTTATTAAAAAAACATAAGTGTTGATTTTAACACAATTAAGAATTACTGATATTTTCTGAGACAACCGCACCAGTTGTGTAATATAAGTCTACTGCAAAAGACTTAACTCCAGACTAAATTGAGAAACAATTCTTTCAGCATACAAAGTAGTTTGGGCACACAGATAAGTGATTCTGCTGAAATACAATTTCCTTCGCAAATTGCAATTGAATGTTCTTGCTTGTTGTATAGTGAGTTCTGAAATGATCTAGACTTGAAAAGCATAAAACCTTCATTTATTTTTTTTCCTTTTCGGGCTACGAGCAAACACAAAATGCAAGGAGATGAGGTCAGCTACTCCTAAAACCTTGAAGAAAAAAGGTAGCAGAAAATCTACACAGAAGGGTAACAGAATATCTCACTGCAAATAGCTCCTGTATTAAATGTATTTAACATCTGCTTGTTATTTAATCTGGTATATTTACACCAATTTTCATTAAAACTGTTAGAAAATGCTGCCTATAATAAAGTGATTCTTGTGATTTGGGTAGGGCTTTGTTTTTTGAAAATGGAAATCTGGTTAAACTCACAATATGCCAATCTAGCTCAACATATTTTAGTCAACAACTCTAAAGGACAATAATTACATTGTATACTGTACAATGCATTACATTTTGCACACAGTGTTTTTCATACTCAAGCACTAGTTTTATATTCATTCTATAAACCAATTCTTTATTAAAACTATTTTGCTATCAAAACCCCAAACATTTGTGCTTGGTTTTTTTAAATAGTCTAATGCTTTCCTTCTTTCCAAGAGAAGAAATTTAAACAAGAACTGAGCTACTTAACTAAATATAGCTTCAATTAGAGTATCATCTTTCATGACCTTATCAATATAGCTTGGTCATAAAAGTCATTAGAAGTAACTTGAAGAACACATCATATTATCAAATGAATGCAGTAATTTCAAAATACCGTTTTCAGAACACCCTGAAAGAAATATGAAGGTCAAGGAAAATTCTTATGTAACCATTGGCATCTAAATTTGGTGATATGAACTATGCCATATGAGAGGATGGAGAGAGACAGGGGGGAAAAAAGAGACTATCCTTCAGTTCTTGTCATTTAGGTGCTCTGAAGAGTACGTCGTTTATATACCCAATGCAGATTGAGTGGCACTCAGGAAACCAGAACTGCTTTACAGAAAGGCAAGCTATGATTTTCTACAGAGGGATTCCCTCAACCAATAAGTATAAAAAAAAAACCACCTTCAGGAATTCAACATCTAAACGTCAAGCACCTAAAGCAAGTGTCTGAAAACAGCTATAAATCAATAACCTTGTGAGGGTGGTAGTAAGCTGGTACGTTTCAAAGCATGTAATAATAAAATTCAAGAACAACTTGGGGAAAAAACTTCATGATCACAGTGAAAACAATGATAAGATTAAGAATTCAATTATTTCCATTTATCTCGCAAGCTGGATAAAACTAAATGATCAGAACTCCCAATGATTCTCCAAATACCATTTTGAAATTACATTAATACAATCTATTTTATTAATATTACCACATTTTGAGATTACTACACTCTTAAATAAAATAATAGAAATAAAACCAACGTTAACCAAAACCAGCTGGGTAACTAAGCCTTCAACATCTAATAAACAATACATTAAACAAGAAATAAACAGAAAACATAAGATGAGATGTGCATCAGTGGTAAATGAATCCAGTGGGGGGAAAAAAAAAACCAAACATTAAGGAGAAGGAAAGAGGTAGGCTTAACTTAAGAAGGGATAGGGACATCAACCAAACTTACTTCCTGTTCATGAGATGTCTGATTAATGAATGCATGCTTTGTGAAATTCATCTCTTTAACGTCTATCTTCCTAACAACATCATATACTTTTCTGACCTTGAACACCTGACTTCTTGGAGTTTTATTTCCATTGTAGCCCATGTCATTTCCATTACTGGGAGAGGATGGGCCAATGCGAAAGACATGGCAAAATATCCTCACGATCCTTAAGAGACTCTTCATTTGAGCTTCATAATTACTTGACAAGCTGAGGGAAAAAATGGAATATTTAAGTTTCTTTTCCTAGATGAAACAATTTAGTATATTAAGGAGTAAGCAATCTAATGGTAGGGTCTGACACACATATTTGAAAAAAAACCTAAGCTTTAAACCCTAATAAATTTTAATTTTTGTTTCCTGCACCAGCCCCAAATGTCAAACATAAGCATTACAATTTTACTAACAAGTACTCAAAACTTTAACTAGAAGCGAAATAAGAACAGCAAATTCCAGATCTTGCAAAATACTTCATTTGTTTTTACACACATGTACACTTCTTATGAACCACTGGTAAGAAATTCAACTCACTACAGTAATGATCCCAGTTTATGAAGTAAGGATCTCAATGTATGAAACAAATCAGGATATCCAGTTGAAAATGTTTTTCAATCCAGAAAATCCAGAGTATCCAATGCTAAAAGTGTACGGACTAAACAGATATGCTGCCACATCCCATTCTCACCTAGCTACTATCCTAAATTCCCATTAACTACCTCAATTAGACAAGGGATCAAGATGGGAAATATAGCACTGTTTCTACTCAAGAGAGACATGATCAAAGAGATACTACATAAAAGCACCAGTATGCTTTTTATTTATGCAATATATCAAAAGTTTCATGCCTTCTTAACTGAACTGGCCAACACTGAACTCTGTACCAATACAGTGTAGAATCTGACATACTCATGAGTTCATGCGCAAGCAGAAACTTCTCCATCAAGTTCAACTTACTTTTCTTTCCTTAAACCCATAGCAGTAAGAATTCTATCTTGAGCACGTAACAAAAACTGCAAGAAATTGAAACTTTTTCTACTGAAGACTACTCACTTATAAATATTATACAAGTGAGTACATATTAAATTCTATCCTTAAAGTACTTGCAACTTAAAAGCATGCTTTTTAACTATGAGATCAGTATACACCAGAAAACTGACACCTTAGAACATGCTGAAAACCTCTGATGCAATTACAAATCCATTAATTCACAAATCTGAAACATAGCTAGTTGTAACATCATAGTACCTTCATCATGACCTCACTCTCCCTATGGTACGGGTAAAAGCAAAAGCCTTATTTGTTTACAGCACCACATTTTAATGACTGCCAGTGAGGTGTTAATTTCAAAAAGCCACACACTAAGAATTCTGCCAAACTGATAAACAAAGTACAAACATCTTGTCACAATTTAGACTTCAACAGATTAAGTTTTCAGTAAATCTAGATTAAGAAAGGAATACAAACAGTAAACAGTGCAAGAGTAGGAATGTCAGGTTTTCAACCAGGTAATGAAAATTCCCTGACTGGCAGGCTGTAATTATGTTACCAGAAGCTCTGGTCACAGCCAGAAATTAGCATTTAGAAAAATCTTTGTTTGTATGCCAGAAGAATCTATGAATACAAGAAGCTAACTCAAGAAGCTAACTTAAGTATTGGAGAAAAAAACATTTAAATTGAGGTTTACCACCCCTCAGCAGCAGTGTTTTCCTGGTGAAATTTTAGTTTAAATTTCCTGGTCTCCAGGAAGAGGACTCACATAAACAGGAAGAGTTTAAAGTGCTTTTAATAGTTTACTGAAGCTTTTACTAGCATATTTGCAAGCATCCAGCTAGGCCAAATCTGCACCAGCAAGAACAAATCACATCATGCTACAATTATTTCTTGGAAAGAAGAAATACGCAACAGAGGTAATGCTAACTGAATGGGCTCCTTGCTGGTGTTCAAAGCAGAAGTCCTCAGGCAGAAGCTTGGTGGCACTCCTGGCTACCTGCTAGAACCATTAAAAAAACAACTTAAGACACTCTTGAACTAAACAACCAATAAACCCAAGAGTAATGGGCTGCGGAATAGTACCCAGGAAACTTAACAGTGGTGATACTACTTCAGCCAAGGATCATTATTGAAGGCTATAGTGTACAAAGTGCATTTTACATAGTATTTGTTGGAAGGAGGAGGAAGCAGAAAGAGGCCCAAGCTCAGAGGTCTGTATTCCCCGAGTACTGCCTTCATCCTCCTTGCGTTAGTAATAAAGCAACTGAGAAAGACTTAGTTGAAGTACAGATTGAGGCCTCTGACAGGGAACAGAATTGGAGAGAACAGAGACACAGTTTTTGTGAAACTGTTTCTTGTAATAGAAAAAGAAAATAATGCCATTTCCCTTGTAACATATTACAAAGTACAAAGTACCAAAGAGAAGCAGGCCAGTAAGAGTCCACAGGATGCCCCAAATACAGGCATCTCTGGAAATGTCTGCCCTTCCAATGCAATGCAAAGCTTCAACTTGTCTTCGGCCTCCACTAGTCAACCCACATGCAGCAGCACAGGAGTACATACCGGCTCAAATTCAGAGACAGTACAGGCACATAGATACTGTCTCTATAGCCATACTGAGGGAACACTGCTCAATAAAGAGGAGCAATAACAGCAATAAATCAAATCTAAACACACAATCAGTTTAATTTACCTCTGAAGATACTGAAATAGAAATAAATACTGCCTCGTATGATCTAATCCAGCTACCACAACTTCTGGCAATGTCCCCATACAAAGCAAATTTGAAACCCTTTCCTGCAGAATGGTTTTAGACTATCACAGTTTATTTGTGGGAGATCTATTGGCTCTAATGAAGTCTGGAGACAAAAGGAATGCATTACAAGTTAAGCTGATTACACACTGAAGCCCAACAACAGCTGAAGTTCTCCAAAAAGTTATCTTTGCAGCAACAAAATGTCATTAATATGTCTATGCACTTTAACTGCAAACATTTGAGGTGTTTAAGTCTTTTATGCTCATTCATCGAGGCAAACGCTCATCAGAACAAGATTATGATGAATGGAGTCATGAATTTCCTAGCATTGTCTAGGAGTTCTGACCTGCTATCTACAAGCTCCATCCAAATTTAACATGACTGATGAGGAAGGGAAAAAAAGCACCTAAAACTAAGTATATATTATTTAGTATCCATTTAACTGACAGGCTCCTCGTGCCCCGGCTGTAGTTGAAAAGAAGCATTCAAGGTCTTATTCCTCTACAACCTATGCTGACAGGCCTCTCCAGTTACGGAACACTCTTAAACCTCTCATTTCCAAAGAGCCAGCCAGAACACGTTAGTAAGGAACTTCCACTCATGCTTTCAGGCTCTTGACCTCTCTCATAAAAGATTTTCTTAGCTTCTAGTAAAACATAAAGGTCAGAGCAAATTCTGCTAGCTATTGAAAACAGTAAAATCTGAGTGGTGTTCCAACAGATTACTGATAAGGCATTTTGCACAAACTCCCTCAAACAAACACCACAAAAACAAGGAGAGCGTACTAGGAAAATATGTTTGCCTATTTTACATGTTTCCCCAAGTAACTGCTCCTTGTGCTGCTGAGACAGCACCCTCGTACATGAAATTTTTGGTCTCATATATTAGTAGCCATGGAAGGAAATTAGAGCCAGCAGACATGAGACAAGTGTCTGAAGTAACAGAAGTCTCCTCAAACATAAAGAAAGCATGCAGAAAGCAAATATATGAAAGAGAAGAAAACAGGAGAGAGGGGGGAAAAAAAAGGAATGATTGATAGTTGGCTAAAAATCTTCCCTTCCTAGAGCTGACATAGCCAAACTAACCAAATAAAAAATACACTTCCCTGCAACTCAAGCTTCTAGGCATCAGCAGATATACAAGGACACCAACTTTCTCTCCTGAAGTCCTCATGAATACACCAATTTAAACAGGTGCCCTCATACAGAATCAGGTTTGAGATACAGGTACTCCAGCATGTGCCCAGCAGATATTTTAGATTATTAAAACTATTAAGTAGCACCAACTACTAGGTAGCTTATCAACCTACTCACGATCCTTTCATACTTACCTAAGCAGTTTGTGACCATTTGTTGTAGCAACTTCAGCAAGACTTGTTAGGATTTTAAGATACTGGCTTTCGCTCTGCTGAGACAAGTGTTCCAGAACTTGCCGCAACTGATACATTAAAACAAAAGAAATTGCATCGTGTCATGGAGCATCAGACCAACATTTAATTTAGAACATTATCACCTAAGCATTAATATCTAGCAATATTAATGTAAGTCTACAGGGTCCAATGTCTAATCTAACCTCAGTTAACATTTCATTATAATTTATGAAGATCACTGAGAAGATACACATTCTAGTGTCAATGTACATACTACAGGATATGTAATATTATAGAATGCTATGAATGCTGAATGCTTAACTATGTATTATTAATTCATAAGAACAACTTATTTTCATCTGAAAAATAAGCGGGACACACTTTCAGCTTCTGAAAGCTAAGAGCATATTTTGAGTTTCATAATTCATTATTTACCCGTCTCCCCAATTCAATCCTGGTTAGTTTACGACACAGTGTAAATGAACCCTGGATCCTACAGTTTGCTCTCACAACCTTCATTTTTGCTAAAGATACTGAATGTCCTTCCTTTAATAAAAAGTCATACCCTGATAATCAACAATTGTTATGATTACCCTCTTCTCAAAATTGTTGGTTTTTTTCTTTTTGCTAATACCATCACTTGGCTCACAAAGACTAGATATTGCAAGACTAGATATTGCAAACGCCCAGGCACTGCCCTGTCTTCAGATCCTTTGTTCTACATTTTTCTCTAGCCTAGACATTTTTTTTCAGATACATTAACACTTCATACATTCCTATTGTATCCTCATTTACTCTCTTCTCTCTCACTTTCAGAAAGTTTGGTAATCCTTCTCAAAGAATGTAGAAAGATGGAATGAAAAGGAATCTCGGGAAGGTAATCTAGTCCAACAATCTGCCCTCAAGGCAGGAGCACTTATATCTGCAATTCAAACTGGCTTGCCCAATTTGCCTGCCTGGTTTTTAGAAGTCTTCTAGTCTGGAAGCTCTGCAGTGATCTCTTCTAACACTTCACTGTCCTTGACCATGTGAAAGTTTTCCCTGAGGGTTCAGTTGCATCTGTAGATAGAAATGCCTAAGGCAGTATCCTTCTCCCTGCAGTCTGTTGATAATTTTTCCAGTTTGTCAAGAAGATTTAAAATGTGAGTCTAACATACATCCAGTCTCTTCATGACATCGCTTTCAGAAAATATGAACTGGTCATTATCCAAGACTTTGAACAGACCAGCTCAGACTTGGCCACAGAAAAACATACTTAAAATACACTTCCATTTTGGCAACAAAGCTTAACTATACCATGTATTTTCTAATATATTTTGCATATCCTCTCCTTCAGATCTTGGTTTTGCACACACCTCCACCATTATTCAGACAGATGAAACATTCATTTTTCTTGTTTACTGACTTCATTTCTACAGTATACAATAGTATCCTTTGCCATTTACCTTTCTGTAGCTCTTTTTTGTTCCATGTCTTTAGTCCTTTAAATTTCTCTTTTATTTGAAAACATCTACACCATCTCCCCATGTTTCTAATACACACTTTGAGAACTCTCACTTTGTAAAACTCAATCCTGTCTCAGAAATTTAAACACTGACTTAAAAAACTTCAGTCTTTTAGTGGAAGTAATGGGATTACAGAGAACAATAAAAACTTCAAAAATCTAGCAAACAAAGTTCAGTGAAGTGGCAGCCAATACCTTACTAAATCTATTCTTTCTTCATTTTTTTTTAATTTACAGTTTGTAAGATTGTTTGCAGTTATTTTTAAGCAAACACTATATTAAAACACAACAGCCAGCTACATTTGGAAGGGAAAAAAGCACCCTGTGCTTCGTTCCCCCTACACAACAAGAAACAAAAACCTTTTTTCCTTGCTTTTTCTTTGCTTTAGATTGCAGTACCCCACAATAATAAAAGAAACAAGGTATAAAAGCACTGAAAAAGGAACAGAATAGTTTCATCTACAGCAATAATAACCAAATGAAATTGCAGCTGCNTTTTTCTTTGCTTTATATTGCAGTACCCCACAATAATAAAAGAAACAAGGTATAAAAGAAGCACTGAAAAAGGAACAGAATAGTTTCATCTACAGCAATAATAACCAAATGAAATTGCAGCTGCAATCTTTTACACTCTAATTGTACAAGGCAACTTCATACAGATGAGTTCTCATACTGAATGTTCAAGTTCATTCTAGATGATTCAAGCCTCAAAACACATCCTAAAATAGATATCTGCAGATAACCACTAAATGAAGAAAAATAGGCCCCATTACACAAGGTAATGGTATATATAGAACACTCTACCAGCACCTTTGTACTGAAGCTTGCAACAAGTCTGCTCTTTCAGTACTTACACTGTCTAGATCACTTCAGCAAATACACAAAGTTGGAACACTAAATTAAAACAGATCCTACATTTAATCCCAACTTCTTGTGTTTAAAACTATCTGAAGAATGTACATTTTCCATGAGGGAAAGAAAAGTACATAGTGGTCAACTGCTGTGACACTGACAGTGAACTGCTAGTAGAGTCTTCTAATTAGGACACTCATATTAAGCAACCAGATCTCCACAACACAGACAGACAAGTGACTATAAAACACGTAAAACTGTATTACCATGTTTTCCCGTAGATCTTCGTTCTGCGTCATTTGAATTATTGTCTGGAAAAGTCGAGGATGATATTGTATTAAGACTTCACAGGTCTCTCCATACCCACCCTAAAAAGCAATAGTTCAAAAACCGTTTTAATTAAAAGAAATATTAGAATTGGGTTTCATACTATTATAGGCATTAAAACCTATTGAGGATTACAAATATATTTTTTAATACTGAATGGAGAAATCCAATCCTAAAACAAACTGAAACTCGATAGTGTATCAGGGTTAGAAACAAAACATTTGGGACATAATGGAATCAAATTCTTTCAGTACATCGGCTCACATATATCCGTTCTCTTTCTTCTTTTTTTGAAACACCTTCCTTCTTTATATTTGAACAACACTTCCCCCAACGATTTTCCAGAGATTAAAACCAGTGCAATATTTAGCTTCTCTTCCCATTGCTGATGGATGACCCATGTCTACCTAATTACACCCGGAATCGAATCCTTCAAAAGAAATATTTTCCTAAAGGTTCATAAGGCACAAATCTGACTTGTTAACAGAAGAAATAGGACAAACTCATGAAAGAGTTATTTAACTTTAAAATTAATACATAAGTATGATTCCACTTGTGCCTTAGATCAACGGCTCAGACTAACTTCACAACCTTTTGAGAAAAATGTGGGGTTTTTTGAAACAACAGAAATTGAATTTATGGTTTATTTGTATCAACTCTTATTTAACAGTTTCATTTTAAGCAGGCACCTAACACTTCAATACACATCAAATTCTACATTGGCAAGAGGACCATGTAATGTATTAAACACTGCAACTCCAGAGGCTCCTTCTCTTTGCATGACAGTTCATAACTTGCTTCAATGGTAACAGACTCATTAAACAGATTCATTTAACTGTTCCTGGTGCCAAGAACTTAAGTATTAAAATTGCGGCCACCCAGGATCCGTAAGAATTAAAGTCAGCTCTTCAAAATCAAGGTAATACCATGTTCGCAAGAACTATATGATTCTATAATTTCAATCTTTAAAAACGTATCTACTCTGAAAAGCAAACCTGTAAGCAAAGAATAAAACCCTTGTTGTAAAACAAAGAAAATGCTTTCTTTTCTCCTTTTTTACTTAGTATCATAAACTTGTAAACTAGACGATCTTGAACACAGTAAGATCGTCACTACAAAACAGCAAACACCAGGTGTCGCTACTCACACCTAAAAAAAAGGTTCACAGAATTTTGATGTACACAGTGGTGCCCCAGAGACCAGAAAACTAGAGACTGAAGCAGACATTTGAAACACTAATCATAAAAACTGAGAATAGTACCATTAAGTACATACTGGTATAATTTCTTACAGGTCTGTGGCTACAGGAAGCCTCAAAATTGAATAGACTTCATGTGGTTTTATGGTAATAAAATAATTGAGATTAAAATAATCTGTTAGTACAGCAAAAGATTTGAACATTTCAACTTTATCCTGCCAAACTAATGACATGCACCAGGACAATGCGATGTCCACTAAGTGCAGTGATTTATTTTTTTCAGTCTCCATTTCATAGTTTTCTAGTCTGCTGATTACTAGAAAAGGTTCAAAAGCTTCAATTCATTCATTACACTGGCCTTAAATTGATCCTACAGAAAAATGTGTAAGTGTTCACAAATCAAGAAAAAGACACCCTAGCAAGCAGTACAAACAATATTTGGTATCAAGCAAGAAAGAGTGTGTTTCTGCACAGCAACTGAAAATACCTAAGACTTTTGTTCCTTGATCATCATCCAGATATAGTATTTGGAATACTTTTGAAAAGTAAAAGTCAGCACCATGTAAGTTTTGTTTGTTTTTATTAGTAATATCTCTTCAAGAACAGAAAATATATTAGTTGAGACAAAAAAAAAAAAAAATCACTCCCTTCTGTATGCCTTTAACTCTTACTTGTTAACAGTTAAGCACCTAAACAGAGTATTACCATTAGATCAAGGACACCCAAACTTTCTAGTCAAATGTTCTGCAAACTCTTTGTTTCTCACAAGCTCCAATCTTGCAGAGTCTTTAATGGGATCTCATTGACATCTTTAAAGACTTTTGCAAAGGGTACAAATTGGGAACCTGCCAATAAATTATTTGCAATTTAATTGAAAAAAAAAAGTTTTTGCATTTCTGTTTTGTCAAAGGACTACCATCTTTCATAGGCCTTAAAGCGAAAAAGACAACAGTGACCTATCACTTACAGGTGATACTGTAGTAAGTGACAGAAGTTCACAAAGAGTGTTGCTAATTCAATACCTGTACACAGAGATCCAGTGGAGTAATACCATTTTTGTCTGGTAAATATTTGGCTCCTCTCATCAAAAGTATTTGTGCAGTGTCTCTCTGACCATGGCTATTCAAAGGAAGAGAAGAAAGAGTTAATAGAGCACTTATGCTCCACTGTGAATGATAAATCTGGCTTTATTGCATCTGCAAACAAAAGCAACATAAGCTAGGAGAAAACAAATAGTTATGGTACAAAACTAAGCAGAAACACAGGATGGAAGATAATGCCACTTATATTCTTCTACTACTTTTAAAGGCCACTGCAGAAGCACAGGATAAAATTAGGTATGGCCCATTTACCAGGCTAGAGTCACCCTCATAATTCAGAAATAATTCATCTTAGCCTAGCCTCATAAATTATTTATATTCCTCAATACCTAGAGCATATACTTTCCAAAACACTTTTTTTCTGAAGCCAATGAGAAACTGGGCACCAGTGATTAGACGTTGACTTCATTAAAAACACACTGAAAGACTAGTTGACTATCACCTTCACTGATATTTAGTGCATATACTGACAAATGTTAATACAGAAGTATCTAAAGGGTGAAATGAAAGACTGATAAAAAAGACATAGCAATTAAGGTTACAAATACAAGTTTTTCAACAAAGTTTTAGATCACAAGCTAGTTTGCAGTGTGCCCCTTACACAAATGAATACAAGTATCTGCTGTCGTGGAACACACCAAGGCTGCCTGCACTAACAGTTCAGGAAGGACAGAGGAAAAGCGACAATTAACAGCTGAGGGGAAAGAGGTAGCTTCATTGGTCAATAGTTCCCAACTGAGTTCTCCTCGTCCATGTCCTTCCAGCCCAGGAAACCAACAGGTTAATCTAGTGTACCAGACTTTGCCCCAGTGCAAAGAGTCAGCTATCAGATCTCAGAAAGGAGCTAAGACTAATGGCCTACTGAAGTACATCTTCACTGTAATTCTCTAGATTAAGTGGACAACCCAACACAATGAAAAAACAGGTGTTTAAGAGTCAGACTTTGAGCACCAATACCCTTTCTCCAGCCATCACCATCCATGGCTACCACATCCTGCTCTCCCTGTCATCAGGGATCTAACCTTTCTTCCTGGGTGGCAGCACCACCAACCAGCACTTCTGAGATGTTAACATCCACTGCACACTCCTTCCCTCTGCTTCAATTGTTCATTTCTGAAAAACATCACTGCTGCACTTGCAACACGCTCCTTTCTTGTGGAAAACCTCCAAGCCAAGGCAAGTTGCTTACTTCTTTTAAAGTGGATGTCAGTGCCAGTCCCTAAACCAAGTACCAAGGCATCCAACTAGCTAACAACTATTTATTCTCCACTTCCCCCCTTCTCAACTGCCAAGAGTCAGCATACACTAACTCCAGAGACCAGGGCTCCCACAATATAATTCTTGGCAGGCCACCAGGTCAGTCCATTTCTCCTTTTGTTTACATTAACATTTAATCATAGGTGAATTTTTTAACCAACACACAGGGATTATGAAATTGTAAATGTTCTAACAAATAGCAGAAATGGTCCAATTAAAACAAAAGGTCATTTATCATATGTGATTAGTTTTGAAATTAAACTAAACTGTGAAGAAAACAGAACTGATCAAAGCAACAATATAATTTCAATCCAACATTAAGGCATATATCACAGAAGGATAGAATATCAGGTTGAAAGGGACCTCAAGGATCATCTGGTCCAACCTTTCTTGGCAATTGTTCTGACTGTTCTCACTGTGAAAAGTTTTCTTTTTGTGTCCAGTCAGAATCTCCCCAGGAGTAACTTGTACCCATCACCCCTCATCTTTTCCATGTGACTCCTGGTAAAAAGGGAGTCTCCATCTTCTTTGTAGCCACCTTTTAAACACTGAAACATGGTGATAAGGCCTCCCCTAAACCTTCTTTTCTCAAGGTTGAACAAATCCAGTTCTCTCAGCCTTTCTTCATATGGCAGGCTTCCCAGTCCTTTCATCATCTTTGTGGCCCTTCTCTGTATCCTCTTCAGCCTGTCCACACTTTTTTTGTATAGCGGGGACCAAAACTGAACACAGTATTCCAGGTGTGGTCTGACGAACCCTGAGCAGAGCCGGATAATGGCTTCTTCATCTCTGCTAGTGATGCCCTTGTTGATGCAACCCAGCATTCTGTTGGCTTTCTTTGCCATTGCAGCACACTGTTCACTCATATTGAGCTTGTTGTCCACCAGGACCCCCAGGCTGCTCCCCAGCCTCGTAGATCCCAGTCTGTGCTGCGCTCCTGGATGTTTTCCCATGTGCAAGACCATACACTTGTCCTTGCTGCACTTCATAAGGTTCTTGTTAGCCCACTCTTCCAGCCTATCCAGGTCTTCCTGCAGGGTGCCTCTCCCTTTTGAAGTGTCCACTTCTGTGCTCAGTTTGGTATCCTCAGCAAACTTCATCGGGGTACACTTGATCCCATCATCCAGAGCACTTATGAAGAGATTAAACAGCACTGGGCCCAATATTGATCTCTGGGGGACCCCATTTGCAACAGGTTACCAGTTTGAAAAAGAGTTCTTTACCACCACCTTCTGGGTGCAGCCTGTCAGCCAGTTCCCCACCCACCACACTGACCACTTATCTAGACCATAACACACCAGTTTCTCTAGGAAAACTCTAGGCTGTGGGGAACCGTATTGAAAGCCTTGAAGGAATCCCGGCAGACAATGTCCATCGCTTGCCCCACATCAACTGAGCAGGTTACTTTGTTGTAGAAGGCGATCAGGTTTGTCAAGCACAATTTGCCTTTGGTGAACCTGTGCTGGCTTTTCCCAATGGCTGGCTTCATTTGACTTGTGGTAGCCTCTAGGCAGATTCGTTCCATAACTTTCCCAGGGACTGACGTAAGACTGATGGGCCTATAATTTCCTGGATCCTCCTTTAAGCCCTTCCTGTAGATGGAGGTGACATTAGCCTTCTTCTAATCTTCTGGGACATCCCCCGATCTCCACAATTTCTCAATGATTATGGAGACCAGCTTCACAATGACGTCGGCGAGCTCTCTTAACACCCTCAAGTGGATAACATTAGAGCCCATTGATTTGTAGGGGTCAAGCTCCTGTAACAGTTCACATACCAGCTCTTCCTTCACTAACAGTGGGTCTGTGTTTGCATCAACCTGGATTTTTGTTCCCAACCTTGGGGCCCAACCTCTATTCCTACATCTATTGAATTCATGCACATTTCATGTACACTGTAATACCATAACATACAATAAAAAACAGTCAACCTTGCCTTACAAAAGGCTGCATTTTTAGAAACTGATGAGTGTAGTAATCACTAGCTTAATTACTCTTACTTCTCAACATAGGAGGTTGCCCAACAAAAGAAAAAAAATTTAATTTAGATGGTATCTTAAAAATGGCATGAAAGTGATCTGCCTGGCAGACCTGGGAAGGAAGAGGCAGGAAGGTTATCATTACTTAACCAATCCCAGGAGCTGCATGTGAAGAATATTGACCCACTACAAAGAGCCACTCAAATTCTTACCATAAAATACACTGGTTTCAAATAGCCATAGAAAAGACAAAAATATTACTCAAAATAATCTAAGTTGGTAGATCTCATTTTTTTCAGAAAAGAGTTCAGCAGTCATTGATTTATGACTTATGCTAGAACACACATGGCTGTGTGTTTAACGTGTCTGTTAGAAAAAGGTATATAAGCCTACAGCACTACGGTAAGTATTTAGATGAGACACTAAGCTACATTCAAACATGAGGCTAGATTAAATACTGGTCGGCTTTTGTTTCCTAATTTCTGTGCTTTCTAATAATTGTTGTTGCAGAAGATAAAAAAAAAAATCCATTTCACTTTTAGTGCAGTATTCAAAAGTTAAGAATATATACCTGCAAGCAAAATAGAGCGGAGTTGCCCCTGACACATTCGGCCTGTTTATATCTGCACCGCTGTCTAGCAAACACTGCACCGTCTAGAATAGAAGAAAATACCAGCATTAGAAAGAGAGCAACAGAAGTCTACTGGCTTGCAACCATTTAGTGTCATGCGTTCCTAATTACACTGAAGGATTTAATTTTCAGTAATGAATCTCAAAACCAAAATTCCTAAGCACTAGATAGAAAATCATGGCTGTCAGAGCTCATAAAGCTTCCTTTGAACTTCCCATTTTAATAACAATGCTTTTCTTGAACTTCAGCTAATCCCAAAGACCCCTGGAACTACAAGCCATTTAAAAAGGAAAACGACACTTTTTAGAGAAGTAAACCTCATGTTAGTGACAGCCATAAACAGCCTTATCACAAGCTGAAGTTTTAAACACACACTAAAATAGAGGAAATAAGTAAATAAATTCTAAAATATGAAAACATTGAGCAGACTCTTGAACAACTTTTGCTATATTCCAATCACATAAAGCAGGTAATGTAAGTCTATAGGTAACAGTTTCACAGAATTAGGTCTTTCAAAGTTGAGCTCTGACAATGACAACTGAAAGGATCTGGGTAGAAAGATTTTTATTTTTTTTCAACAGTAATTAGTCGTGAAGATAATCAGTGTAATTCAAGATCACTGCTCTACATGGTTGTAATGCTGTTCAAGTAAAGCATCCAGACCTGTATTCTTGAGAGTAAATAGTCAGCCCTATTGCAAGGCTAGGCCTAAAAACTATTCATGCACATCAATAAATTAAGACTCTACGTAAACTTATTTACTTCTAATGTTAAATATCTAACTGATCCAACTCTGTGTTCATTTTTTATTCACAGTAAATTAAGATCATTTCAGATTTCAGAAGAACATAATAGCTGGTAAAATTACAAATCAAATACATTCTAAAAAATATGGAAGAACATTTTCAAACGTTTAACATTACATCAAAACCTGCAATCAACAAGGCAATAACAGTATTACAGAACAGCTAAATAGTACACAGTAAGTCACTTAAATTCCCATAAACACTAAGAACATATTTATTCTCCACAAGAATAAATTAGTTATTCCCATGGAAGTGTATGTAAATCAATACTAAGACAAACAAGAGTTTTTCACACTTCTAAGCATTATCATAGGCATGACTAGCCTGAAGTTTATAAAAACACACATGCACCACTACTGGGGCATTATCCAATTCTTTACAAATCTGATGTGTTAACAAAATTTAGAAACTTACTGTCTTGTGTCCGTTTTGACAAGCCACATGAAGGGCTGTCTGTCCCATTGCATCTTCAACATCTACATTACTGACATGCTGAACAAGATCATGAAGCAATTCTGTTCGTCCATTGACAGCCAACCAGTGAATCTAAGTAGAAAATGATGTTTCCATTAGCAATGATTTAAGTATTTCATAAATATGATTTTAAACCTGACTGTACTATTGTCAACATTTTCACAAAAAGCTTTGAATAATATTATCATATGCTTAGGTACTCTGATCACGCCTTTTGATTCTTAAGGGCGCTAGACACACAGCAGTTTTGTTTATTTACATGTAAGATGGCAGAAGGTTAAGAAATGAGAATCTTCAAATCCTTCATTAAGAGCATCATGAGAAACGATAGCACTTACTGCAGTCAAGCCTTCATTATTACAAATGTTGACATCTGCACTGTATTCCAGCAGTTTGCTCATACATTTCTTCTGACTACAAACAAAAGAATACATTAAAACTCAGTCAGGGAAAATCATTTACAACAACCAAGTATCTTCTTACAGCTCCACTCACTCTAGTTCATCATTGTACAAACCACAGCAGGTAGTTTTACTTTATAAGGAGTACGGTACTGAGCCTGTGAAAAAGTGATCATCAGTAGCACTAGAGGCTCATACAGTGCAAATGTAGCATATGACAGCACAGGGCTAAAAACACAGTTGTGTAGCTGAATGTTTTTGTGGAAAGTATAGAAGTACTTCACCACCACACTAACAGCTTCAGCTCAGCATGAACTACGCTCTCAAGACAAGAAGCTAGAGTTCGGCTAATGGAAATCCATGAAGTTCATCATCATCTGTACACTTCAGTGAACACATTTACAGTACACCACTAAATCATTATTTAATGAGACGCTTATTGTAACACTATGTAAATCTTTGGCAAGTAGAACAAGTGTCTTAGTGAAAGTAGGAGTGTTTTTCCTACTTCATGTTTTGTTTGGTCTTGTAACACACTCTAATGTTATACATGCTTTACTTTTAAGAGTTTATTCTTACTTTTCCTTTTTATTTGGTACCTCTCACACCTTTCTCACACCTCCTTTCCACATAACTGTCTCCTGTGTGTATTTCTGCTTTTCATCATGTACCATTTGGCTGCTTCTTTCTCCGTTCTCCTACGAATACTTCTCCCACATACCTAAAAGCCACTAAACACTACCTCCTCCTCATTTGAAGTACCAGTCATAATACAATATAGTTACTGTAACACATACATGCTCTAAAAAGAAAAAGACAACATTACCATTATTAGCTGCGTGTTTCCACATACTACAATTCAAGAAATAAGATCTTAAAAGATCTTAATAAGGTGCTCTTTCACTGTTTTGTTCCCCCCCCCGCCAATATCGTGCAGGCAAGCTTTGTATTCCTTTCCTTGTAGTAACAATTTCCTTGGACACATTATCTGAGAAAATCTGAAATCTCTGAACCTTTCCAAACCATCTAGCATCCTCTTAAAATCTTTTCTTACTTGGCTAACTGGAAGGTGAATGCATCCCTTGTTCAATCACCAAAAAAATCAATAAGCTCCTGCTAAAGAGCAAACACTAAAATGACTGGCACTGAAATTGGCACTTGAGACACAACTTCTATTTATATAAAATTACTTTCTGAATAATCAAAGCATGAATTTTAACCTCCACATTTCCTGTAAGTATGCCATACCTATTTTCAAAAGTGAAAACCAAAGTATTTTGTTTGAACTATGCAGAAATATTACAGAACATGTCAGCTCAAGTGCATTATGAACAAAACCTTTTTAGAAGTTTTAAAAACCTTTTTCTTACCCATTCCTTGCTGCTAAATGGAGAGGTGTGCATCCTGAAATGTCCTGATAGTTTGGATTTGCCCCTTTTTTTAATAATAGAACAAGGCATTCAACTGATCCACAGCTAAGAACAAAATAAGAAAGGGAAAAACTGTAACAAGGACACTTACAAACCAAATCTATATTGACGTAAAGACAACCGCAATACTATGTACAGATCACATTCAGTAGAACGTCTTAACACAAAACCGTTTTTACACCCTCATAGTTCAAGTTACACAAATATAAAGGAAAAACACTTAAATGCAGTGATAACTCACTGATCATAACTTGTACTAATGAATAGGTGCTAGCCTTCTATGCTATTTTAGTGCCTTTAAAACCCAACAGTGAATCTTTAAGACTGCCAACTGTTTAAAATGTAAACCGTTTAAAATGTTTTGCTTACTATTTCCTCTCACCTCCCTCATGTACAATCTATTCACAGGACTGAATTTTCCATTAACTAATAATTCCAATATCTTTTTTTGTTACACTTCAGTGTCTAGAAGTTACGTTTAAAAATTTAAATATCAGAAAAATTCTAAAACTCAAATATCTTTTTGCTATTTGTTTTGAATCTGTAACTCCCTTTTACTTTTCATAATACAGCAGCTCTTCAGGATAACCAATGTCACCAAGAACACAGAAACTTTCCATTACATGTTTATTTTACTCCTGAACTCTTCAAGAGGAAGAGCTGAGGATAAACATGTAGTAAGTTTGTATCCGTCACAACCAGCTTATCCATTGTTGCTAGTCTTCCCAATGACAGAACTGCTACACAACAACAAAGCTCTACAATAAATTGCAAAAAGAGCATCTTGGCAACCTCTTAATGACATAACAACTAGCCAAGTTAAAAAAGAATTCAGAAACTAAGTGTAACACAATTTCTTGGGTTTTATGATCAATAAATACAGATTTTCAAAGATACTTCTAAGATGTATGCTAAAAATTTACTTGCATTTTTTAATTAAGTACTTACTTAAGTAAATTTTACATAAGGAGCATGTAATTCTGAGATGGAATGTTTGGGAAACAGGTATTTCTAAAACAGACTGCTTAGAAAGCTGGAACTTCTACCTTTACTGTGCCCAAATACCTGCTATTTATACTACTGCTATATATACCTGCAATACTACTACTATTTCTTTTATTTATTTTTTTTAACAGTTTATATGTAAGAACTTCCAAGATATTTAAAATGGGACCCAAATACAGAGCATTCATTCATTAGGTTAAAGTTTAGTTTCCTGAAAGGCCATTTCAAATATTATCTAATTCATTTCTATTAAGGTTATGTTATTCTGGCTGTTTCTTGGCAATATAGATTTACTCCCATTGAAGAGCTACACGAATAATAAACAATCTAGGTCACGGATTTGAAATTTGCACTTAAGTCCTTTATCCAGGATACAAAAATTTCTTAGAAGTGAGTGGCCAAGTTATGTTTACATGAAGTACTTTGGAACAGCTACTTCCCAATGAACAGCCAAGTGCTTCCCTCTGTTTTGGAACACTTCAAAACCAAGCAGCACCTGCAGACAAGGTTTCTCTAAATCTACAAAGGCAAGAGTAACCCAGCTATACGGGATACACATAATGGCTACATTTCTTCACAGACTGAGATTTCACAGAAAGGAAAAAAAAAAGTATCCACCAAGACTTCCTTCATTAGCATTTGGAAATCCATTTGATATCATGTGTAAAACCTGTCCTCTCAATGAGGCAGGCACATTGCTTAAAGTACAAACAAAATACAAAAAGGAAGTGTAAAAACAAAATCTTAACTGATACTACAGAGTTTTCCAGCTTACATTGGTGCCTTAGATTTGTGGTAATACTTTCATTGTTAACTTCTGGACTGGACTCAAGTAAGTCTTACTTTGCTGCAATATGAAGCAAACTTCTCTTCACACGTCCAAATGCATAATTCACATCAAATTTTGAATTTGATAGCAGCTCTGAGACAGACCTTCAAACAGAAATATAAATTAAAAAATAGCTCACAATATCCAAGCAAAGTATGTACTGCAATTTGTACACAAGTACTCTATTTCTTACTTGCTCACTATTTATTTTCCCTCCAACTAATTTCTGAACAAGAGATCCAACAGCTTTCAAGCATCTGCATATTAATGGCACTTTTGCTCTTTCACTTCTTACTTGCACATAAAAAAAATGAACTGTGACACTGGGCAACAGTTTCAAATGTAAACTAGTAAGAATTAGACCAGATGGCCAAATCACTCCTTTACAAATATGGAAAACAAGCATATTAATAGCTTTGGTTTCAAAAACAATAAATTTCCATTTTCCTCCTCATCTCAACACAGACACCTTAACCAGATAACCATCAGCTTTCCCAAACACAGGCAAAGTTCAGAAGGAAGACTGGTATGTGAAATCATGATGATGAAGTAGAAAGATGCGTGATATGCCACCAAGATAAGAAATTTAAATAGGAACCTTCAAGCCTTAATGAGTTAGTAAAGATAAAATATTAGTTAAGACAAAATTTTTCAAAATAGGTGAAACTGCAAGTGAACTGGTGATTTCAACCTCCAGTAATGAGCTGATCAAGTAATTGTGTGCAAGGGTTTTAAATCTCAACAAGATACTATGTAGCAGAACAAATGTTTATCCTGATTAGATAAACAGTTTACAGTGTCAGTAAGAGTTACTACCTGCTTGTCTACAAAACTCAGCAGAAGGTAGCACCACTTAGACTTAACGGGCATTATACAGCCCCCAGGTCCCAACCACTGTGAGGACGACTGGGTAAGATAAACAGCTGCTCCTCTGAGGAATCCCAGAGGTATCAATCTCATTGTCCAACTCTTATTCCATGTCTGTCTTAGATGTCTAATGGGACTACGAGTTTCTGTCATCAATAAATACACACTCAGAGCTACAACCCAGTTACAAAACACTTTTATTCTTTTCCTAGGACAAATTTCCCTATGTGCACCAACGGAACAAATTCCAGCTCTAGTCTATAGCATAAAATAAAACTGGCTTCTCAGGTAAGAATATGCTGGGATGCACACAGTCAGCAACCAACTTCAGCTATCAGAAGATATCAGCAATTCAGCAGCAGAACTCCTAAGAGTGCTCGAGCAGCTACAACTCTGGCAAATATGCTGGTTTTTCAGACCTTAAAAAAAGGAAAGTTAAAGAAGTTCTCACCTGTGCTGGTCAGCCATAACCATCGGCATTAGTGTATAGACAGCAGTTTCATTATCTGTGAAGATATTAAATTACTCCATCAACATAAAGAAATCTTTTATGTAAAATAAAGTCATCTAGCAACACATTTTACTTTTTAAAGTGACTGTTGTTCAACAGATCATTCTTTTTATACAGGTTATATGTACCTGAAGTTTCATTATAAAGAAAAACCCACCATACTTAGAAGAGGTAACTAACAGCATTGCCATACATGAAATTTCAATGCAGCTTTTTTTCTTTTACAAAGTAATAATTACAGAATTTTCAATGGAGCATCAATTTTTTAAAATTGACAATTCTGTTAAGTCAAAGTATTTAAGAAATCTGCATTAACAAAAAAAAAAAAGGTAAATAACTTATTTTAAAAAGAAGGAAATTCCTGTGTTCCAAGGTGACTTCCATAGTCCTTATACCCATGAGTCTGTAAAGGTGATTTCCTTAAACTAAGTTACTCCATAACCATTCATCTTTGTCTCTAAACTTGAATACCTGAATGCAATAAATTTCATTTTAATTTCTAATCAGTTTCATATTCCACATCTGAAGGCAACGAAAAATGGCCAGAACACAAAGATAAAAGTCAATGGTGGGAACAGACCGACATTCAGCTATACAGACCCTGACAGTACTACTGCTGCACGTACCAGCACACCGTATGAATATGATGTGCTTGTTTGGTTGCTTACAGACTCTCTGGAGTAAAATATTATTTTTTAAAGGATGAATTTGACAAAACTTAAAGGGCTTTAATGGATAGTAATTGTTAATAATATCAATAATTATTATTAATGTATAATGATTATATTTTCTGGCTCCCATTGTTGGGAGCACAATCTCCACAGACTCTTGATATAGATGCCAGCTTTTGACAGGAGGGACTACACTTTCTGAGGATCCAGGTATATGGTTTCAGGATATGGAAACATAGGACTGTTCTCGTAAAAACTTATTTTGAACTTTTTCCTCATCATCTTAATTGATCCAAATACCAAAATTACAAAGCAATCAGAACAGGAAGAATTAAAACAGACCCAAACCATTCTACGATTCCATAAGTATAGCTTCTCTTATCTTTTACGTACCATGCTTCTATATGTTTACTACTTCCACTAGATAGGCGAGCTGACATTTAATATTAAACAAAATTCTTCAGAGTTATCAAGTGGAGTCAGAGAAATCCTTATCATGCTGCAGCTATGCTATTTGTTATTGTTCTTCTACAGCGCTCCAAGATTAGTGCTGCTACCCACTATCTGAAGCAGTCTCTCTGTAGCTAACAAAAGAAAGAAGAAATGCTAATCTATTATTACCTTTGAACACTGAAAAGAGGTAAGTCATATTCAAATTCAAATCACAGTCATTCTGTTATTTATAAAAATAATTTTTAAAAAAATCGATGTTGCTTACAGTGAACACATGGTGGAAGAGGCACAAGCCTCTCAAAACAGCAAATGCCGTTTCAAAGCTGTAGAGAGTAATTCTAACCATCACCAGGTTCAAGAGTTTGAATTGTCTATAGATTGTTCCTTATGGCAGCTCTGTGAGCACCAGACAACTCCGCTCCCAACGTGCACCACTAGAATTTGACTGCTGGGGGCAGGGGGGTAGACAGGCTGGGAGGGACAGGACACACACAGAATCCTGGAAATAAAATTAAATAGAAGCTAAATAATGATATCAGCTGTGCAAAAGATTCTATCACTTTTTAAAAGCGTGCCCATGATTAGCTCCCAGTATATATAACTGAAAAAAATTCTTGTTTGAGCTCTGTTCCACAGATCTTTTGACAGGAAGATAAAAAACTCTCCAACTGGAAAAAAAAAAAAAAAAAAANGACAATCATGCCCTATTGAAGACACAAAAAAAAAAGCTTTGAATATACCAGCACACTTAACTGAAATGCTTACCACTGATTCTAATTAAATTTAATTATATTGCAAGTATAGTGATGTAGAAAAAGTAAATACAAAAGGTAAATAGGAGTGTAGCTCGGACATAAAAGGTGCTTATGGTATAGTTACAAAGCTAAGCCTTTTGCTATTGTATTAACAGAATCTACACTGTGAAGCATATATAGATTTTCTCAGAGCTCTTCCGTACAGAGAAAATTAAAAGGGTGTGGGAGCTTTTGTGCCTATTTTTGGTAAATATTATCCCTATTCATAAACAAACTCTTACTGACTTAAAGTAAAAGTACATGACACCAGGGAGAGCAAAAGCATTATATACCTCATGCACTTACAGAACTTATTTGTTATCTAACTTGCTCACATTTCAAGCCGTAAGTACCTAAAGACAAAAAAAAAAAGCATTCACAATGCAGAGTCAGAGCCAACAAAGGGCCTAAAACCTTAGTTTTGGGCTGCAAGACTTAGTTTTCAGGCACCGAGCCATAACAGTAGAATCCAGAAATTTGTATCAAGTTAAGTGCCCAGGAAACACCTGCTGAAGGATACTGCAGAAGATTGATGAAAAAAACAATACTATTTCCTGTTGGCAAGGTCAACTCAGGGTATTCACTGGCACTGGACTCAGGTGTTAATGCTTGCTTTAAAAGAAAACAAAAACACACCACTTAAAATTAATCATCTAGAATCCTGCCCTGACAAGATACACTTACTATTTTATTTCGTAAGAGATGTTGGCTTGAATTCAGCAGAGATCACAATCTTAAAGAAGTGTCAGCCCATCCATATAATACCCTAATGGCTACAGCACATGCAAAGGAAATTAAATACCTGGATTTAGTGCTGCCTTCAGCATAAGGAAGTTCAAACATACATCTCCATTTCCTAAGAGAGTACTATGACTCGTAGTTTAAGGATGGAGAGGTAAACCGTATATCTTTCAAATTAAAGCTATTCAAATGTATGAAAAAAAAATCATAATTCAAGAGACCAGACACAGCACACAGAAGCCACCAAACTGCATGCCATACTAGATTGGTGGTGGTATTTTCTAAGCTGATCCTGTCAGTACATGTTTGGAGCAAGACACTACAACCCAAACCTGCTTCTCAAGAAGAGTTTGGGCAGGCCTGCATGAACCTAGGGAACACCAAGGTCAAGAAAGAAGACATGGAATAAGCTAGATGTAAAGATGTACTCGAAGTTAGATACCCATTGAATGGAGGCTTTCTTGGAATGTAATTTGAGACTTCAGTGCCTGAAGTACATTTATCTCTTTATTTCAGTCCAGCTGTGATTTGTTACATGCAATTCTTAGAGAACACACTGACATTCCTTCTGCACTCCAGGGCAAGGGAAGTACTTGTTCGCGAGGTCACAGGGCTTGCACTACCACAGACATAATTACCTCTGAAGTGTAAGATAATAATACCCAAGATAGGAAGAAAACCGCTGAACTCAAATTCAGAATGAATTTGCCTACAGTAGTACTGGAGTAAATTTAAAGTAGCT
Source organism: Himantopus leucocephalus (assembly GCA_003993805.1). Classification (NCBI taxonomy): domain Eukaryota; kingdom Metazoa; phylum Chordata; class Aves; order Charadriiformes; family Recurvirostridae; genus Himantopus; species Himantopus leucocephalus. The sequence goes on along the minus strand of RSEF01000003.1, from coordinate 77,042,401 downwards.
CCAACCGGCATAGGTTGTGCTAAGCATTATTCATATTACCATTATCAATAGTTGAACTGGTGCTACTACATTACTTCTGTAAGTCTGAGCTTACACCAACAGTATTATGTCAGTTTTCACTGCTGCCATTCAAGAGTTTGCAAGAAGCAGCAAAATCCCTCTGAAACTTGGCTGTCATTTTGTGCAATTTACGAGCAACTGCACTGGCAGACACTGGAACTGTTGACAGGTGACAAGGAAAGGGCGCAGCAGCTCAGCGCAGGGGGAAGGCCATGTGCAGCAGTCAGGAAGTCCAAGCAAGGAGCGCAAAGAGAAAACAGAATATTACTCCCTTTCCTCCACCACCAGAGATGAAAGCTGGCAGGCAGACAGCCAAAGACTTGGCCATAAAAATAAACCCCGAAGAAAGTACAGTGACAGCACATGACTCGCAGGAACAGGAACTTTTGCGCATCCAAAAACTTTTGCAGGGGGTACTCTTCCCAAAGGCTGGACTTGGCTGGAACACTAAACTACTTGCCATAAGAGCCTGAAGCTATGTTTTCAAGCCCACCCCGATATCAGGTGGCTAACACCCATAAGAAGTAGTTAGAAGCTAAAAAAAATTAGGCTGCGACTGATGACAGTGACTTACAACATCTTTTCAAACAAAATGCAGCACTATTTAAAAAAAAAAGCAAAAATAAACCAAAACAAACAAAAAAAAACCCCACAAAGATTTATCACCACTAGTGTGTCATCGACGAAGCATCTAACGAAGGACCTAAAACCGGGTAAAACGAGGGCCCACCACCCCAGACCACCCCGGGCCCAAGGGCGGCCGCAGCGGGCAGGGGCACCCCGCGCCCTGGGACAGACACCGCCGGCGGCCAGACACCGGCGAAGGGAAGGGGACGGGGAAGCCCTGGCTGCTGGCGTTATCACCATTAACAACAAAAAAAAAAAAAGGAGGCGGAGGGAATGAGCCGCTTTCCATTCTCCCCAGTCGCCTCGCCGAGCGGCCCCCGCCTCAGCTCACCCCCACCGAGCCGAGCCGGGCCGGGCCGGGGCAGGCCGCCGCCCTGCCGCCCCTCTCCTACCCTCCGGCAGCTCCACGGTGCGGGCGCGGCGCAGGGACCTCGTCAGCCGGTTGAGCTGCTCCATAGCTCTCTCCATCCTCGGGGCGACCAGCCTGGAGCCGCTGACACCCGCCGGTACCGCCGCCTCTCCCCTCAGCCCATGGCGGCGGCGCCGAATCTGCCCAGGCCGCCGCCGGCCCCCGACCCGCCGCACATGCTCAGAGGCCGGCGCGGCTGCGCGCATGCGCGGCGGGCGGGGCGCGGGGCTGGGAGGCGGGAGGCGCGCGCTGCCCGGAGGCGGGGCCTGTGGCGCCGCGGCGGGACTCACCTCGGCTTTGTTTTTCCCCCGGGGGGTCAAAGTAAAAGTGGGGGGCACGATAAGTTTTCAAATCCTGTGGAATACGGGTATTTAAACATGTGCTTGTTACGGTTTTTGAAGCAAAAAACCCGTTACTGCCTTTTGAAACCACCTCTATGGAGTGGCGCTGCCAGTGTGTCCTCGGGGCCTTCGTTTCCCCGGGGCTAACTGAGGTAATGGCGCCTGGCAAACGCGCCCCAGCGGGATGGGGCACCTCTGCTGCGATCTCCTTGTCCTGAAATCGCAGCCAGTGTCCATCAGACAGGCCCCAGGCTGGGGGGGAATGGGTTCCCACCAATTAAACTCTCTGAGTCTTAAACCCGAGGGGTTACTGAGAATGAAGAAGGGAGCGCGCAGCAAGGATGAAGAGTGATTGACTTTGCTAGCGCTTTGGAAGAAACGCAGGAAAACAAAGATTTAGGAGCTGTAACCTAAAAAACATAAAAGCAATGTTTAATAATAGCAATAATACATGAAAGTAAGACAGCAGAAGTAAAGAACAAATGTTCATAAATTGTTTGTCAGCTTTTTTTGTTTCAGTTGTCGCTCCCAACTGCAACAAAGCAGATAAAGCACTTGTATCCAAGGAGAATTTGTTCTACTGTGAGAATAGACTAAGGAAAGACCAGTTGGAGGCTCTCAAGTCAGCTGTGCCTCATGAACTCCCTTCTAGGACTTGTCAAGACCTATCTGAAATGGAGTCGTGGAGGACAGGTGGTGTTTGAAAAAAGCAGGCATAGTACCTGCCAGTACCTGCCAATACCTTCCTACCTGAAGGAGGAAAACTTGGGGATTTGTCAGCAAGTCTGTGTAACTTAAATTCTAGCAAAGTGCTAGAACAAAAACTGTAGACACTTAAAAGTCAGCAAGGAAACAACTGCCAGCATGAGTGCCGTTTCTTCTTCTGGCAGAATAATGCGTGTTGTCAAGTGCGAGGAAGCATTCAATGTCAGGTATTTGGGCTTTAATGATGCTTCAGGTGTTATTTAATGTAATCTTGGCAAGCCAGGGAAGTATGGTTTACATGGAAATGCTGTAAAGTGAGAGTGTGAAAATGGTAGGACAATCATACTCCAACAAGTTATTATTAATGATGTACTTCGGAATGCAAGGGAGCGTGTGAGAATCCACAAGGATCTGTCGTGATCTGAATCTGTGTAATGGTTTCATTGTTTCATTCTGTACAATGTTTCAGTGAGATAATGCCACTATGCGTTCCAGTGACTCCAACTTGGAAGGATAAATTGAAGGAAAAATAGCAAAGAATTGGAAAAGGTTCAGAAAGGACAACAAGGACTATCAAGGGATGTGGACTGGCTTCCATGTAAGTGAGAACTGAGTTGGAACTCTGCTATCTGGAAAAGAAGCACTGGAGAGGACACAGTAGAAGTGGAAAAATGACAAGTGGCATGGAGAGGTGAGATGGACATCTATGTCTCTCTGCAGTCAGGCAAGGAGACACTGTGAATGAAGCTGGTAACAGTTCATTTTAGAAGCAAAGAAAAGTACAACTTCAGTTCTTGCCAAATGATGTGAGGATTGCTGAAAATTGGCATAGTGCCACTGGAGAAGATCACCAAATGAAAATCCATAGAAGACAGCTAAATACATAGAAGTCATATCTGCCTCAGGAAGCCCCTAACTCTCCCCAAATTGATTGCAGCTTAGAATTAGCTTTGGTATTAGAAGAATATTTCCTGATAGCCCTAGCAGTAGTAGAATAGGTTGTCATAGCAGACAAATGATTAGATAATTGGCGAGAGGAGCATATGAGAGGACTGATGTAGATCCATTGATCTTGTTTGGGATGAAGGATGACTGGATGTCCACCTAGGGCTCCCTTCGTAAAATTCTGTGGAAAATATTAGATATTTATTACTTCTATCACAGTAACACTGATGTATTTTGAACAAGAATCCCCAAAATCCCAATCACAAAAATAATTAACATAATGTAAAAAATACAAAATGTGAGTAGGATAATTTTAAGTGAACATACAGAATTGTTGAGAAGGAATAAAGTTATATATTGAGTTTCAGCAAAGGATGAGGGAATGCTGTGAAAATGTCAAAAAAAAACCCCTATTCCATTTTTCAAAAAGTTAATACCCACAGCATTGTGAAAAAAGTTAATTTGTGATGTGCAAGTTTTCTATTTTGAAAATGCTAATAAGCTTAACAACAAATGAAGCTTTATCATCTATCATCAAGCATCATCATTAATGTATAAGATACCAGCTAACAAGACATGTACTTACTTTTCTCAGCAAAATTAATTATTTGAATGCAATTTTAATAATGGTTAAATGTGTGTTTCCAGTGGTTAGCATTACATAGAATATTGTAGTAGATTAGAGATGATCAGCTGTACTGCAATATCTAGTTCCATGTGTCAAATTTAAATACCTAACTGTTTAAGGTTTACTTTTTTTGATCTGTCAAAAAGAGGGAAAAGATAAGTGTTCTGTGGCAGTAAGATCCTGTCTCAAGCTAATACCTACTAGACATGTGGTGGCTAGACTCCAGTGTTCTCTTAAGAGATTATCAGATGGCTTCCAATCCTTTTATCAGATTTATTTTTCACAGTGTTTTTTAAAAGGTAATTGAGATGTTGATTATGCAGACAAGACTTGTGCATTTAACACATCCTGATGATGAATGAAGAGAGTTATTGCTTCCTAGGGATCAGTCTTAGTTTACAGGTAGCAGATAAAACAGGGTAGTTGTTTAAATTCTGAAGACAGCCTTTAACAAGAGAAAAAAAAAAGATCAGAAATCAAATGGAGGTTCAGACTTAGGAAAACAGGTTGCTAACCTGCCAACATATCTTAAAAATAAACCAATATATAATAACACTGCCTGGTCTTCGGAAAGCTACTAGGTACCTGGATGAGAGCCTGAACTAGCCTGGTAGATGACAGTAGATGAGATATTCCATCTAAAAGTCAGTTGATTGAACTATCTGGAGAACAATAAGAGGTCATAAACACGGAAAAACCTTCAGCGCTGGAATTCATTGTCTGCATTGGTCTGATAGTCAAAATACCAACTTTCAAGAATGTTGCAAAGCCCATACGTTTTCTCAAGCCTTTGTTTTATTGGTGATTGAGGAGGGTTTTTTTGTTTTAATTATGAATGAGAGTATTTAAAGCTGTTGGCTTTATAGCTGTGTAACATGTAAAAGGAATTAAGAGCAGCAAAAAAATTACGTATTTTGAATATTATGGGCACATGTCTGGTCAACCTAGCTCAGAAACAAAGGTTTTATTACCTCTGAAAAGTTACAAAGAAAAACAAGAAGAATGGTCAGTGGTGTGGAATGGCTTGTCTATGAGTGAAAGCAAACAAGACTAGGACTCTTTCATGTGGAAAGGGTGGATTCAAGTGGACATGATAAAGATTTATAACATCTTAAAATCTTATCAGTGTGGAGAAGGTGACTAGGAAATTACATTAACAGGCAACAAGCATAAAATGTATTGTAGAGGCCAGGTTGCAAAGTGAATTCCAACAAAAATTAAACAGTTCATGGAGTCATCATGGTCATCAGCAGATTTTAAGCATGATGGGTGTTGGTGCAATCTGACTCAGTCACTGAACTACGGAGACTTCCACAGCCGGGTGTAGAAACCAGGTAAAGAAGCATGCTGTGCACACCTTGTTCCATAAACTCTGTAAGTATGCAAGAGAACATATTCATCACCCATTATGGTTAGACACAGGAAGCCAGACTGGCCTTATGTGGTGTGACAGTTCTTACCTGGAACAGCATGTGCTCTGGTCTGGCATTTTTAAATCCATGTGGATGCCTTTGCTGATCTCCACAGAAGAGCAAAGGTGCCTATCCCTAGCTGTGTTGCCAAAACCAGTACTTTCTTCTTCCCTTGTTCACAGGGTTCTGCTACCTGGATCTTGCCATACTTTCCTCCTTCCTTTCCAGACCTGCATGATGCTGTTGCCAGGACAGTATTGACCTGCAGAACTTGTACGGAACACTTTCCGTAAGTGTGGAGGCTTGGGTGTAAAATGAGAAATGGGCCCTATGCATACTTTTTAGAGCACAAAAAATAAATATTTTTTTAAAATATTACACAAAAATTATGTGGTTTATTTTGCTCAATACTTGATGGAATAGAGGAGCCCTTTCAAGAAGAATGTTGGCCCAACTTGAGTTTGTCACATTTCTTCTGGCCAAGAGAGAGACAGATAATGGAACAAGCAATAGGATGTAAATGAGGTGTCATCACATTATTCATGGTTTTGAAATCCATCCTATGTCACAGTCTACCTCTACTGGTCCAAAACATTCTGTAGTTGTCTTTTTCTTATTTCACTGGTGTTAAGAAAGAAAAAGGACCAACCACAGACTGTCTCCATACTTAAGTGTTCCTTAGAAAAATATGTACATGAGTTACATTTAAGTAAAATAAACAGTATTATGCAATTCTCCCTTCCTCAGTCTCCTTCTGTAGGCAAGTCAGCAACACTTTGCATTCAGCTTTGCCAAAGGCTGCTGGTGCTGCTAATAGAAACAAAGAGTATTAGCATGCTATTAAACAGCAATGATCCACGAGCATATCCAGAGCTTTTTCCTTTTATTCCAAGTTTCAAAGAACTGAAGTTGTTCAGAGCTGAGATTAGAATTTACTCCAATTTCTGAATGGCCTTACTAGGTAGAGGATTAATTAAATGACCTCTCGAGGTCCCGTCCCTTTTGTGTGTGTATGATTCTGGAGATACCTAATAGAACCACAACATGTCTGAACAACAACCATTATTTTCCATTGCTCATCATAGCAACTGAAGAGCAGAAAAGCAAGAAAACTTGAAAATATATATCCTTTCTAAATGTCTTTCGAGACCCTCTGTGGGTGCAATGACGTTTCAGGGGTACACCACTGCCACAGGACATATTTAGTGGCATCTTTTAAGAGCATCAAAACAAAAGCATTAAGGGTATGCAATCAATATGGATTATTACAGGTTTATATTATAAAGTCTTATGTATTTAGCTTCCAGTTCAGTGCTAAATGCAAAATATATTCAGGGTTGCACCTTCAAAATTTTGAAGGATTGTTACAGCAGTGATATAAAATCCTTAGCATTTTTTTTTTAAAATGAAGGATGGTTTATGGTCAAACACTGGGTGCACTGTGATCTCCAGTCAGTAGGGCAGAAATGTTACTAGAGGGCAGGTAGACAGTGAAGAGATAACAACACAAGCTCTTGCTCTTACATCAGCCAGAGTTCCTTGGGTTTTTTATTGCATTTCCAATTTTTCTTAGTTCTTTTCAGACACAGAATAGATAGAATTGATGGTTATTAACTTCCATGTTGTCACAAACTGCTCAGGAAAGAAGGAAAGGAGGATACCCACTCCCTGACTCCTCTTCTTTCCCTAGCACTAAGCTACACGGTCTCCCAACTCTAAATAGAAGGTCTTCCTCGACCTAAATACAGGGTCTCCCACTACCTGTCTCATGAGGCCTGCCATCCAGCCAAACAACTTGGGCTTCATCAGGGTAGGAAAAACAAGACCCTTTTCCCTGACACAACAGGGAAGATCAGCCAAGCCCCTTGACTAATTTTCCTCCTGCATTTTTTGACCCTATTTCAGGTTTTCTTGCACAAACTCGTTCTACTTGACAAGACATTCCCCAACAGATAGAACATGTTGATGGGCATTTGCAGCGTTGAAGCCTTATTCTTTCCACTGTAGCAGGAAGACGTCTACAAGGAAGAGCATCCCCTGAAGTCTAACATCTCCTTTGGTTGATGACTGTATAAAAATTCAAGGAAGGAAAATCCAGTGGAGGCCCAAAAGCGAACCAGGCAGTGGTAACATGATCTCAGTGTTCAGTGTCAGTGGTCACAAATTTCAGTATCACTTTCAGAGTCTGACTTAAACTCCAGACCCACCCAGCTGGTTTGAGGTCTGCATAAATAGCTAAAGGTCTTTCTTTTTAGTAGGCTACTTTATAGTAGACTTCATCATCCAAAAAACCCTCAGCTCAACACTATGAGCTGCTATTATGTCCTGGAAATTCCTACTTGAAGAGTGTACTTTTCCAGTGGTATTGCTACTGTCCATGCCTATATTGACTGCTATGGAGAATTCGGTGGTATTTAATTCTGTCTAGTTTAGAAATTGGTATTACACAGGGATGAAACACATTCTGAGGTGTCCGTAAGACACCTGTAGTAAAACTAGGTCTCAAACTGAAAGCTTTTAAGTCACTAAAATTAGCTGAAAGTCGTAAAGTTAGCTAAAATTAGTTACAGCATGACAGGTATCATCAATGATACTTTGAAATCTTATTAACTTCCTTGGTGTCAAGGAAAAAAATGCTGTCTCCAGGAAAGACTAAGATTCCCAACTTGCTACTTATAGCTTTTAAGTCATTTGCTGATTGAATACAGTCAGCAGAATTCTCTTCAATACTGAGATAAGCAGACACTAATGTATCTATCCGGTGCAGTCGCATATCTAAAGATGTCATGTTCAACTGCCTAAGAACAGTTGGTCAAATTTGTCTTTCACAGTGAATGAAATCAAATCAATTATCAGTCCTGCGAGAGAAACACTGTCCCTGGATTTTACAGGAAGTTCATTGCCATGAGCATTCTCAGGGGAGACCAGAGATAGACTGTGTTTCTTTTCAGAAAGATAATATCAAAACAATTAAAACTGTGGAGCTTGTGGCATTTATATTGCTACAAGCAAAGTCTTTTTAAGAGATAAAAATTATTTTATTTTCAGGATTTGGAGGAACGCAGATTGTTGTCAGAAAGGGAATGCAGTACTAAGTAAAAATAAAACCTTTCAGTTCTTTCATTCTGTTTTTCCTCTGTACATACTTCATGCAGACATACAAAATTGTAAGAACTTTAAACTAGTTGGCCTACAGCATAGGAGAAAGAGAGAAACTGATATTGATTTTTCTGTTTTTAAATCCCCAGAGAAATTTGTGGCATAAAGACTTCCGTGAACTTTGGATCTCATTTTTTGTTGCATCTTGTCTATCATTAGATTGTTAGTTCTTCACAAAGAGTCTTCTCTGGACAGTGCTGAGCCCAAGCATCCAGTCCTGAACTGGACCTTTTTGGCATCACTGGATGCCAAAATATAGGAACTAGTTCAGTGTGTGGGAAAGCACATTTCAACTATATTCTTTTGTCTCCTTTTACCAAAAAAAGAGATTCTGCTAAAGTTCAGATTCACTTTAGCAGGCCCTATCCAGTTACTGGCAAACTATGAGACAGGACTACTTGAAAAAAAGATCTAATCTCTTCAGAAAGGAAAAATATCATTAAATATTTACAAACAGGTAAAAGAGTATCTTTTTTTTATCTGCCACTCATACTGAAGGAGCAGATAGTGTGGTAGCTGATGTTTCATCAAGGCATGAACTAAAAATCTAATAGACTATGATAGGCAGGCATGATCCGGCGTGCTTCCCCCTGCAATTCCATTAGCCTCGATTCCCTTCCCTAGAAGTGGACTCTTGAGTGCAACTCGAGTCTTTCCTGGAAGTTGCTCCGCCAGCAGAGATTTTCTTTGCTGCATTGCAGTGTTAGGAGTCAGCACATCTTCAGAGTGTGGCTCAGAGCCATTTTTCCCAACGGCCACGAGCTCCTTGTGGGCTGAGCCGGCTTCTTCTGGACACACCAGCAGACTGAGGTTGGAAACTACCTGCAACTTCTGTGCAGGAACTTCCCTGTGCTGAAGGTGAGGCAATGTAATAGAGGACTTTTGCAGAATTATAGTAGAGATCAACTTAATTCACAGACACCTACTTCAGCTACCTTCCTCTTTCCTATGTTACCATCAAAGAACATATGACATTCACAGAAAACAAGTCCATGCTGCTTTCCCTCTGCTCTTGAGAGGACTGCTTTTATTGCTGGATAGATGTGCTTAGGGACTGAGGAAATCATATCAAGCCACTCCAGACAGATAACCATGCATAATCCCACTGAAAACAATGATGAAGGATCTATACGTGTATCTGTGAATTCCACTACTAACGCAGCTGCATGTCTGTCATGTACACTAATTCATACAGCTGCATTTTAGTACATCTGACCATGTAAAATGCTACTGCAGCGAGACTTACAGTGACCTTTTCAGGATATATTAACTGTGTATCATTGGATAGATAGGCTTTATATATATAAATATACACACACACACGAATCCTTGTTTTTCCAGATGCTTTTCGGGTTCCAAAATCTATCTTTATTCTTGTTATCAATAGTATTGAGGGTAAGAAAATGTAGCATTAATCTGTTTTGCTTTTATCTGTTATCAGAATTGGAAATTAATTCCTTCATTTGCATATTCATCTTAAAAAACGTCAATGCAACCTCACTTTGTTGTCAATGGGATTTATAAGACAATGACAATATTATGGATTATGTCCAAGTTTATTTCTACTGCCAAATGAAATGTGAACTTGGTTGTTTTCAGATTTGAGTTCTGAGCCTCATTATTTGTGCTGTAGGTGCCAAAGCAACACTAATAGAAGCTGTAGTAGTAGCAGTAGTAGTAGTAGTAATGGTAATAACAATAATAATAATAATAATAATAATAAAAATTAATCTCACAAAATAAGATGTACTATTTGTATGTCGTGTCTTATTTTTGAGGAATATTGTCCTATGTAAAAAGATGCTGTGTTTAAAATCACTTAATGGGATTTCTTAAAACCATTTTAATATCTTCTTTTAATGGACAAACCTAGTTCCCTAAATAATACTGAAAACCATGTACTAGAAAACTATAAATTGTGTATACTTTGACTGGGTTTCTTTTCCTTTTATTATGAAGACATTTCATCAAGGGGGAAATTCATTCAGAAAAGGCTCTGAAAGCACTGCAGCCTGCCAACTGACAGGTAAGTAGCTGTGGGTCAGGACGTCAGAGAAACTCCCCATCGCTTTTTCTGGTTTTATCTGCATTGTTGAACTATTGAATTCTTCCTTTCTATTTCTTTCCTGCTTTGCTATATGAACTATTCTAAATCCTGGTTTCTCTTTCTGAGACCTATGACAGTGCTGCACATTAAGTACAAATCTTTTTTAATTTGATTTCATTCTAATTAGAACCTAACATAAGGTTAAAAATGTTATTGTCTATTTTTACAACCCACATGATGTACACTGACTCTCAACAACATTTCTAAACTAAAGGACCATCAATTACAGTTTGTGCAGCATCCATTTCTATTCTCTGTTGAGCAGTTAGTGCTACTTGACACCTACCTATGTTTCCTTAAAGCTGAGTTGCTGAAATTTCTCAGTGACAAAGCGTCCAGGCTTGAAGATATATTTTTTAACTCTGTCTTTGTCTAATACGTCTATGCTCCTGGTCTGAAGCAACTCTGTCAGTTCTGTTACATTCCTGTTATATTAATTTTATGAAAGGAAGTTTTACTGTGCCTCAAAACAAATCCAGAGTGCTCAAAGATTTGAAATATTTTCATAATGTCATAGCCCTTAACTTTGCAATATTTTTACTGGACTTGAAAAGCTTACAACTATGCCTCATATTTAAAAAACAGCATCAATTTTCTTTTAGTAAAACCCATCTTCTGCACAAAGCACTTTTGAGCAGAAAATACCAAAGGGTCAGTAAGACATAGATACAAGCCTTTGTTCTGCTAATAACCATGCTCCTCTCAGTATTAGCCTAGGTGGAATCAGTGAAGAGCTGACTATTTAAACATCTGCTTGGGCAATAAGAAGTCGATAATCATTCTGTCCTTCTCTGTCTAACTTTGGTGATGCCGTTCTTATAAGATTCTTGCTGGCTGTCATGTCTTCCCTCCCACTTCTTTGGTTAGTTGTGTTTGCAACTTTATTCTGTGCAGCTGCAGCTCCCTACAGATGTGAGGGGGTTTCCCTCCAGCTAATTATGGCAATTTCTTTATATTTTCTCATGTTTCTAGAACTTGCATATTTACAGTTCTGCAACAGTAATCATGTCTTAAAGTTCTGTAATTCATTATCTCTATACTCAAGCTGAGGTCACAATAAGGAAACCTGCAAGGCGAACGATGAGGAAATACTACATTACATCCTGAACAACAACCTAAACGTATTAAATGAACAGTGGAAGTAATTATTTTGTTGCATTTGCTGCAAATTTAGAGTTTATAATATACTGAGATTTTCATTATCTATCCCTGTTTCAGGTCCTTGTTAACTCTGTAAAAATTGCATTCAGGCTGACACTATTTGCTGTCATTTTAGAATTGTTTCTGTTTTGAAGGACAAGCAAAATCTATTAATTTGTTCCTGATCAACTACTTTCCTTCTTGGAAGTGTATTAAAACTGGGCTAATTTTAGTTGTTGAGAGACAAGGGAGCATTCTGTCACTCAGAAAAGTTCAAAGGAAGGCAATCTCTTTTCTCAAGCGAGTAAATAAATGAATGAATTCTATACACATGAGAAAATACTGGGTTGATCTATGCTCACTTAACACAGTAATAACTGAAAATAATCGATCTGCTGTTTCTCTGCTACTTGCTGCTGCTCAACTTCCCTTGGTATCCCAAGTCTTCTGCAAGGTATCGCTGCAGAAGTTGTTGATGCGTGTGAACAAGCTAATAAAGTACCAACAGAAGATTAGAACGTTTCAGATAAACTTCCAAATTACTTTCCAGCTTTGCATCAACATATTGCAAGTTGCCAATGGCTGCCTAAGAAAGAAACTTCTACCTTTAAATTCAGAAGAATATGAAGGTGTATCCTCATATTGTAACACCATCCCTGAGATTAAAAAAAATAATGCAGCGGTTGCTATACTGTTTGGACTGGCAATAATAGTATTTCATGCTCTGAAGTGGATCCTATTTTGCAGACGTCGGCGGTGTGCCTTTTACGCTTGCACCACAATGAAATACATGAGGAAACCTGGGGGAGCACAGCAGCGCTCCCAGTACCTATCTTGACAAAATATATGCCAAAGGCAGGCCTTGCTAAACACATCCTGCTGGATGCTGGTAGCTTTTAGCTCACAAAAGACAGAACATCATTAGAGAGATTTTCGAACTGAAGTCTGCTCCCTTGTTATTCTAGCCAATGCCTTTAAGTTTGTTTAGTGTTCTAGGGTAGGATTACTAACAGTTTTAAAGATATTTAAGCTGATAAATATGAGCATGTAAGCAGAGACATGTTAAAGAGGGCTGTGATTGCAGTGGTAAGACTGTTTTCGTACATTAGTAATTCAAAACCATAAAGCTCTGAAAAAAAATTGAAGTAAATTTTGATACCAGCATTACTTCTTTTCTCAGCTCCCTGTTGGGGTTGCTGAATAATTTTCAGAATCGTGTAGCTAATACACAATCAGTGACATAGAGAAGATGTACAATAGCTCTTTAAGCCAAGGGAGAAATTCAGTGTAAGAAGCTCGAGCAGAAGGCGGCATACAAAAAGCAACCACAAGATGTCAGCCTTAATGAATTACAGTAGATTATGCTGATTGGCTCCTTCCTGATAAGTAACTAGATAGGGAAAAGCTATTTATCATGTTGAAACTTTTGTGGAGAAAGTAATCTAAGAATTATATTCCTATTCATAAAAATATTCAGAAAAACGAATGATCAGCTCCAAATATAGTCCCTATGCACATTTGTTTCTACTAGAAAAAGCTGAAGATTTAACCCTTCTGCTTGAGACTTACAGGAAGGACATAGCAGGGGTTTGTCGCTCCCCGCTTGCCCTTTTTTTACACTCTTTCTCTAAGCATCTGCTGCCAGAGCTGGGGTATCAGACTAGATGGACTTTGGGCTTCTTCCTGTAAAGCTGTTTTTATTTTCCTAATATTCTTGACCATGTTCTCATCCTACAGTTCTGAATGCTTGTAAGATAATAAGAAAGTTCAATTTCCATTTCCAGTCCAAGTTTGGAGACATCCAAGTGACAGATATTGATCATTGTTCCTGGAATACTTTGCAATCTATTCCGCCATAGTTCACCATTTGAAAGCTGACAAAGGAGTTGTGCTCTCAATTGTTTGGTGGTTTGGGTTTTTTTTGAGGGATGCTCAATTTGCCTCTAGCTACTCACACTAGCGATGTTCTTGTGTTTGGTACTGGTTGCTCACAGTAGCCATGTTTACCATTAGCTACTGCCATCAGTCGCAACCTCCTGTTGTTGTTTCTGCTGGTTGTTCACGCTGTGCTGCTTTGCTCTGCTCCGTTCTGCAGCAAAGCTGCTGACTGCTTCTGTGCCTCTGCTCAACCCTGTCTTTCTGCAGGCCGTACAGTCTTTCAGTTGTGCTTAAAAAGTCAAAGTGATACCCAGGATCTGCGCCGAGACGTTGCCACAACAGGCAAATTTCCCAGCAGGATCTCACCCACGCTCTGAAAAAACAGACACAACACCAAAAGATGCTTTGACCCAGATTTGCTTTTGGTTCCTTTGTTGTGAGAAGCAATAACAAGCTGCAGCATTTGCTCCCTCAGCAATCACAGACAGGTTGCCCAGAACACAATTAAAACCCTTACCCAGCAACTTGTAGCTGAAATACCCCGAGACATGACAACACTTATCGGGAAATTAAGCCCTGAACCTTTAGTTCCTTCCCTGGCTCTCAGCTCGCTGCAGGCAGGCAGGCAGGCTCTAGGCTCCCATCTTACAGGGTTCTCACGCCGGCTGTCCTCCTCCCCTGCACCTCCGCCTTATAAACCACCTAACTGAAGTTGACCAGCTCTTGTCATTCAGGTATTAACTGAAAGCACTTTTACTAAAGTTACTTTGGCCTTAAAAATTAATTCACCTGCTGTGTCTTCAGGTTTCATAATGCACCATTTGATGGTTGCCAGTCTCCCTTGGGACATTTGCTTCTGCTTAATGAAGAGAAGAGGCATCCTGATAGAATCATAGAATGGTTTGGGTTGGAAGGGACCTTAAAGATCATCTAGTTCCACCCCCCGCTGCCATGGGCAGGGACACCTCCCACTAGACCAGGTTGCTCAAAGCCCCATCCAGCCTGGCCTTGAACACCTCCAGGGATGGGGCATCTACGAGTTCTCTGGGCAATCCATTCCAGTGCCTCACCACCCTCAGAGTGAAAAATTTCTTCCTGATCTCTAATCTAAATCTACCCTCCTTTGGTTTGAAGCCATTACCACTCATCCTATCACTACATGCCCTTGCAAGAAGTCCCTCTCCATAATAATAAGCAGATAAAAGATGTGTGGGGCTTGACTCTGGGGTTTTGAGTGGTGAGAAGCCGAGAGAAAGCAGAGACACCACCCTACAACTGCCTAATACTAACCCCAAAGCAGGGACAGCCAAAATGCCCTCATACAGGGCAAGGAGGGAGATGCAGTGGTGCGGAGCCTCCAGAAGTGTGAGCCTGTATCCCATGGCTGAAGGTCACTTGCCATTTGGGTGTTTCTGCAAACGTAGGTTATTTGTGTGCCTGACTGAAAGATGACTCGTGTTCTGCTGAGATCTGTTCTGTGCTTTGTAAAATGAACGTGTTATGGTAGGATATTTCAAAATTGAGGAGGAGAAATGTTTTGGGGTGTTAAGGCTTCTTCCTGATACATCACTTATAATAGCGGTATCCTTTACTTATAGTAATCCTTTGCAAATATTAAAAGGTAAAGGATGAAACGCTGTTGTTTCTTGTTTCTCTCAACTTCTGTCTTGTAATTTGTCTGGAATCTGTCCAGTTCTTGGTACAAAATCCATTCCTTCCTGTGAACTTTCTTCTCTGAAAAGCAACTAGACATATTGACCACTACCGCAGTCACAAGGGATATAGAATCACAGACTCAGGAGTTCACATACATTGATTTAGTGCTCATCAGTTATTTTGTAATGAGTACCACTGGAGAAATACAAAATGTCAGCAAGACAATGAAATACCAGAACTTATCTACAAATATATCTGACATAGATACTTTCCGCAGAAAGTCCAATGCTTCCAACTTACAAAAAATCAAATTTTCAGATCAGTCAGTTAATTGTATTTGTATTTTTCAACATTTCTAAACACAGTCTATTAGAATTTGCCATTTGAAGAGCTTGGTCACGTAGCAAAATTGATTAGTGTAGCTCCTCAGCTCTTACACCAGAAGCTCCTAGAGCGCTTGGTTTCATGGGTAGCTTTGCATTAGTCAGTACAACCTGAGCTCAAGTTTCATTGAAGACAGCTAATAGAGCTACTGTATTCCATTAAAGAGAGTTTGCTTTCCTTGCCTGGTGCTTAATCAGCTTCTTAAATGTTATTCATTTCTTCACCTGCTCTCAGTATGTGATTTTCTAGTTTTAGCATTTTAAGACAAAGTTATGGATCAATGTTCCTTTCAACATCAGTCTTAACCATTGACAGTGATGATGATAGATGATGTGTACCTTCCCCCCATGGCAAGACACTAATCCACAATCCATTTCCTGCCCCGCATTCCTAAGCTTACCCATCACATTCCTTCTCTTCCTAGTCAGCCACTTCATTTTGGTCTTAAAAATGTGCCCACTCACAACCACTACCCTCATCTTTCTCCTCTGCATCAGCTTCCAGTATCACGCACTTACGGGCAGAAAACAAACCAACCCAAGCCCAGTGAGAAATGCAGAGTTACCAGTTTTCTGTCGCAGTCTCGTTTTCCTCCTTGTGCTAGAGTGTTTCCCAGAGGGCAGGATGTGGCTTAGTAGCATGACTAAAGAGCTAGCCAAGAAAATGGGGATGTTGTGTACTTTAAGATAAGTTTCTTTTTAACACCTCATGGCAAGGCCATGGAAGACTAGGATTCTTGGCATTATCCTGCTTTCCGCTTCCAAAAAAACATGAAAAGCTGTTTTTCCAGATTTCTTTTTTATGTTCTCCTATACTACATGAAACCCACGTTTGGATTTTGACATTTTCAGGCCTCTCAACATCTTCATCGCCCACTTTTTTCTCCCTGAATTTGGACATGTGATGAGGTTCCTGTGGCTCGCTCCCTCCTTGAAGCACTGGATCATGCAACAGGGGACCTGCTGAGAGGCAAAACTGTAGCTGAGGACTCTGTTTTCCAGCATATACTGCTGGTTGCTCCTCAACCTTGTGGCCTCCCTTGTCCTCCTTGCCAGACGCAGCTGGTCGGTTGGCCTTTCAGCTGCACCTGGCCTATGGGTCCCTGGAGCCAGAAAACAAATGCAGGTTAGCTTGGGGATACGTCCTGGAGGTAACTGATTGTTTGGGAACATGGCTTGGGAACATGGGACGGGGGGAGGTTGAGCGAGTGTCAATTTTAAAGAATGATTTCATATACCTAGATTTGAGAGGAAAGGTCATTCGTTCTCCGTTACTCTCTAAACACCTGACAAACCTTAAGCACTAGAACACAAGTAATAATGATAATAAATTGTAACTTTATTTTCATTTCTTATTACAGTATTTTTTCTGTCTTATAATATCTATTGTTATTCTGAGAGGTTTGTCGTTGGGTTGTGTCTGTTGCCAAAGAATTCAACTTTATGAATGAAAGCAACTTTGTAAATAAAGAGTTAATCATCGAAAGCATATATATGGTTGGGAAAAAATACCCAGTCTTGTCACCCTTGTTTATGTCATCATCTCATTAACTTCCTCGGAGCAAGGCGGGGGTGTGGATCCTGGGAAAAGAGGAAGGGGTGTGCAGGACAAGAAGCAGAATGTTTTACATCACTCTGAGCTATTATTTTAGGCTGTTACTCATTTCCCTCTTTGGGGTCTTTGGGGCCACCTAAGAGAAATCAGTGAGATGAATGGTCTACTTCATACATTTTGGAAAAATCCTCCCTATTTATAGGTCAGTTCTTCTGAAGACAACGTATGTATAAAAATATTAACCCATGGAAAATGAAGCTATGATAAAAGCAGCTATGGTAAAGTGCTAGAAGACGTTGCCATAGCCAAAAAGTGGCACACAGCCACAGACCATTTGGCAAAGTTTTCTCATACGTTGGTTATTTGTAACTTGAGTTACAGAAGCGAGGAAAAGTGACACACTCCAGCGAGCTGCTGCCTGTCATATGCATGGGAAGCCAGAGAGGGCACCTGACAGCAAAGAGCACGGGCACCGTACGCCCATGATGTTAATGTCCGCGTGGGACAAGAAGACAGGAATGCACAGGAAACAGCAGCAGCAGAAGGCTACAGGGAGATAAATACTACAGAGGAGTTTAATTTATTGCCTACGGCTGTCTTCCAGGAACTGGAATGAGTTTCCCATGAACGAAACACTGCCAGCAGAGCCCCGTGCTCAGGCCACACATCCTGGCTCCTGCATGGAGCACCAGGACCGTGCTCTGTGAAGCTCACCCAGAGGGACGGAGCAGAAACCTTGGGTTTTGAAACTTCCATGTCCGTATGCAAGGAGGTTTAGGGCATGAGGTCAAGAGGCTTCTGAGCTGTCACATAAAAATTGCCAAGGCAGCCTAGCACCCACAGACTGTGCTTGGCTTCTGCTTCCCTTGGCCAGTTCCACAGCTGGCACAGCTGAAATTAGGTTGTGCTAGAATAACACGTGCCAGATCTCACATTAACAATATACTGTATTACCTACACATAAAAATATAGAATATGACAGACCTATCACAGACCACTGGGATGTTTTCAGGTCTTGCAATGACCTAGTTTCTGGCTGCTCATAAAAGCAGACAATAGCTATTTTAATCTGAAACTTTGATTTTCATACCGTATCTAAATAATTAATCAGGCAACAAAAATTATCATCTAAACATATTCATCTACAAAGGTACATGCAGCCTTATCTATACAAGAGAAATATGTCATTTTTTATCTCTGTCCTTAAAAAAATCCCCGCAATAAAACTGGAACAGGGGTTGAATAATATTTTTGTTAGTTTTGTATTTATAGCAAGGGCATTGGATAATAAGTAGAATGTTCTTCCTTGTGAGCAAGGGAATCAGAATCCAGCCATAAAGGAATTAATATCGATCTATTTACATAGACATTATGCCCTTATATAAATATTTAAATAGAGCATTAGGGAGATGTCTATCCCCATGCAAGGCCGTATTTTTATATGGGTATATATGTTAAAAACTCTTTGATGTGTTATTAAACAAAATCTGTTTTCTGGATATACTAACTCTGCAGAACTTGTGTTCTCCAACGGTTTAATGTCTGTATCTAATCCTGATTATTCCTAATCTTAAATCAGAGAAAATCCTCCCCTCCCTTCTGCAATCACCTGATCTTGATTCCTGGATTACCTTATAAATACTTAATTGCTTATTAACATGAATCATCTCCTTCTTTAAACATGTATTTTACATAAATAGGGCCTGTCTTTCATTTTCTCAGTCCCAAGCGTTGCTCTCATATGCTAATATGTCTCCTAGATGTCCTAGGCATACTGTAGAAGAAAACAGCTGGACTCATCTAATTTCTAACATTTTTCTCCTGCTTCAAATACCGAGCAAATTCACGTGGAAGCAACATCACAGATTTGAGAGGACCTGCACCTACTCAGTACGGACACCACAGTGCCGATCTTACCCGCCCCTGAGCTTCTCTCTGTACAAGTAAATCAGTGCCTGGGACTGTTACTGGTCACTGGAATGGAAGTATCTGTATTGCTAAATTGTTGAAGGAGTTCTTGGAAGAGTTTTGCTCAAGCACACCTTTCCCAAGCAATTCCTAGTCGTAGCTCGGGAGTTGGCCAATGCCAGGGACCATTTCCAACAGGACATGCATATAGCCACCCTCATTCAGAAACAAGGGCCGACACTGGCTGTTTTGTCAGCCCCAGAGAACTACTAGTTTGTTAATTAATTGACTAGTGAGCCCACTTCGTCATGGATGAAATGCGAGTTCATTTTATTTTGAAGAGCTGATGATGGCTTCTAACAAAAGACCCACGCTAGGTCTGGTAGAAGGAATCCCAAGCCTCCCACAAGGTGTGATCTCCACGCAGGCACCATCTCTTCCAAGGGCAGGCAGCAACGATGCCTTGAGGTATTTGCATGGGAGAACGATCCGTTTTCCTGCGTAAATCAACGGAGAAGCAAGAACAAATAGAAAATGTCATTGCACCACTGAATGCTGTGGGCAGTTCTGCCACCTCAACCAGCTCAGAAAGGATATAAAAGGATGTCAGAAATGGTCAAAGTCATGAAACTGCTCCCAACTGAGTTTCTAAATACTCAAAGACAAAGCTGGGGGTGAGGAGGAAGGTATAATAGAGCTCTGTAAAGTCGGGGATAGCACCAAAAAGGCGCACACCAAGCGATTATGGAGCATCAAGTGAAATTTCCAGGCACCATTCTGAATATGAACAAAAGGAGGGATTCTTTCAGACAGCACATAGGAGACTGGAACTCACTGCCACGGGACATTGTGGTAGCTCAAAGTACAGATGGGTTCAAAAAGCATCTAGGGAAGTTCTTAGTAAAAAGTTCCTCAGAAGCTGTTAAACACAAAGTCCTGGATACAGCTCTGGCCCTGAAATGCCAGTGGACAAGACCAGGAGAATATACTAAGTATCACTATTTGCTTTACATGCTCTAGGGAATCATGTTGATCATTGCTTGAGATTAGGATATTGGACTTTACATTTAAATTAGTAAAATCATTCTTATTTTCTATTCTCCAATAGAGTTAATTACTGAGTTAAGTACGGAATTAATTGTTAATTACTGCCCAGCCATAATTTGCATTGCCCATTATATGATGACTTTCCACTGGCTGTTTCATGAACTGTCGGTTTGCTTTAATATGTGTTAATTAATGCAATTACAAATTATAATGCAAACACTATTTACGTATTTGTCCCATGACTCAAACATGGGACAAATCCCTCCTTCAACATGATTAATCAAAAATATATGTGTCCAGTCTATAATATAATCATCTTAGTTAATTAATGTTCATTAACTAGAGCTTAAGCACTAATGAAAATTCAAGTTGGCCTTATCCAAAAAAAAAAAAAAGCTTTGCTTTATTTAAAGGCAAATAACTTTGCGAAAGAATGCTAGCACCTCATCAGATAGTGGCCTGCCAGATACCCAAGATGTGGAACTGAATACATGCTAGGGACAGTTTTAAAAGAACAGAGTAAAGCTTCCATGGGATATATCATCATTACTGTAGCTCAGAGCTGGATTAACTTTGGATATACAAAAATAGCTTCAGCGGCTGTGTAAGGTGAGTTTTGACTTTGGAGATTAATGTTTCACAGGACAAAAAGATATTATAACAAAGTCTCTACTCACAACCATGTCTCAGGAATTAATAAAGTCAGGCAGACTAAGCTGATGATTCACTTCAGTAACAACACTGGAAAAGCTTGATTTTATGTAGCTCTGGACTGTATTTGTGCTAAATTAGACCCTTAGTAAGTGAGTTACAGAAGAACAGGCATCAATGTAGCAAGTTCTGGGCACACGAAGTCACACAAAGTTTATTTGTTTAATATCCTGACAGATCTTTGAGCTGAGCAGTGAGAACAAGTTTGCCCTGTTTCTTTCCATCTATTCACCATACCTATATTTTTCTTTTTTCATATTTTTCCTTTTTCATATTTTTCCATCCTTCCTTCAAACCATGGCAGAGCATGTATGTTTTTGAGTCTGACAAGAAAAACACTACATTCTCAAATTATACAAGGCAAAGGAGGTTCTTTACTTCTCAACCACCTGAGAGCTGGGCCAATGAGCTTGTGCAGATCTGCACTTTTTAAGTATTTTCACCTCTGTAGGATATAAGTTTAAAGTAATATTGCTGTCAGCACAGCCTTAGACTTAGTTAAAGGTCTACACCAGCTCTCAGTCAGCCAGGCTTTATTGCCTCAACTTTATTTTGAACAAGTCTGTGCAATTACTGAATCCACAGCCCACAACAGAATGGTCTGGGATGTATGAGTTGTATATGTGTATTAGCAGAAGATACCTTAATGGAAAAAGTAATCTCCTGGTTAAAGGGAAAAAAAGCATCCTAAATGAAGTTATGTGAAATTTTGTGTTCCAAATATGGCACTAAAATGGTCCCTAGAAATGCTGGAGATGAGTCCTGCAGTTTGTTCCATTCTCGGGCACATTTGTATATTAATATCTTAAATAATCACATTAGAAAAGTAAGTATGTGCCAAACTATGTGCCCACAGGCACTGAGGGCAATGCAATTTACCACCAGTAAGGAAATGCTGGCTAATTCAGAGATGGGGGGAAAACGGTGGAACTGGCAAAATTGCCTGAGAGGACAACTAGCACAGAGTTACAAGAGGGCAGCAAGAAAAGCGCTGTGTCTTGTAAACATGTGCAGACCTCCAAGCATATTGCCTTGACATCCTGAAGGCATTAAGCTTTCAATTCCCTTGCATCACCTTAAGCACATGTTGTTTTCTCCTCCCTTCATGTTCCACGATGCGTAAATCAGTAGCCATCCCTATGTGCTTGTGTGCACCAGTGCAGGTGGTGAGCTCGACAGCACAACTGAATCTTCTCAAATACGCGGTCAGGGAAGAGCTGTCTGTGAATAATTTTTCATATCCTTTTTGTACCTCAAAGACCAAAGTAAGAAGCCTTCCAGGTGGCATCATGTAGATATATGAGCTTCTTGGGGGGGGGCTGAGGTGAGACACAGTCCAGCTGAGGAGGAAAACTCATCCTGTACTTGGTATTTAAGTTGTATGTTTTTCAACACCTTCCCACATAAGTCCAGATAATTGACAGGCTTAAGTGCAGAGATAATAATACAGGTTAAAATATTTTTTTTTCTTTCCTGGCTGTTTTTTGGGGTCTCACTTTTCAGCCAGGACCATTAATGAAAGTTTCACTGGCCAACTCCAGAAGCGTACCCTCTGATGTAATGCAGGGAAAGATGTAAGCAGAGAACTTGGGAGCTTTGCTGATGTGAATTTGAAAGTGACCTTCCACACCAAATTAAAAAAAAAAAAAAAAAAAAAAAAGAAGGGGAAAANAGTTAATTTCACCAAACTTCCAACCTTCTCTTGTAAGTTCAAAAACATTTTGATGAGGGGTTTTCTGTTTGTTTTTTATGAAGGAGAGCTGATGGCCAGCTTCAAGAGTATGCGAAAAGCTGACACTATAGAAAGGGCAAGAAAGCAATTTCACAGTTATGAAACATATTACTGCTCACCAATTCCTTTCCCGTTGAAATCAACAATTTGGTAGTTGGAAAACCTGATTCCTGTAGTATTTTATTGATAGGTGAAACAGTTATCAAGCAACAGCAGAACAAAAAATTCTTTAATGGTCCCTTTGAAGAAAAAAATAATTGAAGTTAGCATTGATCGGTGTCACAAACGATGGAAAGATACCTTTAAAAGAGAAGAGTTAGTGGCATTTCCTACTCCGGATCATCCTCTTCTCCAGAAGTTTGCTCTGTCTCTGTATCTCTTTGACAGGGAAAGTTTTGTCTCCAGCCCTTCCTTACTTCAGCCAGAGCTTTGAATTGTCCAAAAGGAGCACAGCTGTTGCGATACTTCAAAGGTCAGGACATAATCTGTAATGTAGGTCACATTTGATAGATTAATTGGTTCAGAAGTCAGCAGAACAATGGTACTTTACTCCATGAAAGTTTGCCTCTAAGTATTTTGGTGTCTTTCATACACACAGCAAATGGTTGTCCCAAGTTTCATTTACTTTGTGATCTGTTGTGGTTTTGTTTGGGGTTCCGGGAGGACAGGAGAGTTGGTCTGCTGCTACACTCCTCCTGGTTAGGTAGAGTTTTTTGGACAAAAGTGAATTGATTAGCAACCGTTACATAGTTTGCACATCTCTTGCATGATGGCTGGGTGGTTTTACAAAAAACAAACTTACTTGGTAAGTACTGGTGAAAGTCAGTAGAAAGAGTGTCCAACTTCTTTTAACACAAAAGTGTAAGTAGGAAAGGGATAAAAGGTTATTTAGTTTCTTCAAAGTATATTGAAGAAAGGCTCTTCACTTGGCTTGCCGAGTCCTGGGGTAGACATGTTGGAAGGCTGAGACAATAGCAGCGTTGTTTGATGGAGTCTCCGGAGAGAAGGGACAATTAGCTTTACACAAAATTTGGAGGATGTGAGGAGTGCCTTGGGGTGGGGGAGGAAGGGGGAATGAGAGAGCAGCTTCATTTCAAAGAGTTTGATTTCCTCCCAGTCTACTTTCTTCTGTGTCAACAGGGATTAAGCAGGAGCATTCATGCAGGAGAGAGCAGGTGACAACTGCCGGCTCTGGGAGGGGGCAGTACTGTCACATCTCTGACTGCCATTCCACATACCACTCCCCACTGAACTCAATATGTGGTAATGAAGTCATTTGTCAGTAAGATGTCAATTCTTGTCTCAGGTCAGGCTCTACTTTCCCTATTTGTTAAAATTAAAAAAAAAAAAAAAAAAAAGNTGCACTTAGTAGGAGCTCTCTACTGCAAGGCCATTTCATTATCCTTTTTCAAATAGGTCCCTTACACTTCTTCCATAATGCCTGCAGAAGAAAATATGACAACAGTTAGACTGCTGGTGTGCTGTGATGACTGTTACCTCATTGTCTCCTGATACCTTCTTATAAATCTTTATTCTTATTTTGAATTGTAAACTCTTTACTAAAAATAATGTGGGGTTTTTTTCTCTATTTGCATGAACCCTTACAAAAATAGACTTTACACTTAGATGTCAGGTAGGAAAAAAGCAAGCAAGAAAAAGAACTCACGCCACACAATCTAATTCACCTATTCTCTGCCTGCTTCACTCACTTTTTAAGCTCTAGGTCCCCGTGAATAAACAAAACTTGTGTAAGACTTGCATGGCTACAGTTCAGCTTTCATGAACAGAGCCTGAAGGATGAATCAGCGCAGGAGGGTGCGGGCTCAGTTGAAAATCTCTTCTGTTTTTAGCAGACTCCTTTTTTTTTTTTCTGACTGTAGAGATAATGAAGGGATAAACTCTTTATCTCCTCCTTCCCTTATTTTTGCTATTTTCTCCCTCCTAGATGCTGACTGATTAGTTAAACAAAAGAAAAGGAAAAAAAGGAATCCTTTTTTCTTCCGACTTCCAGCTGTGTTAGCATATCTGTTATTTAGATGTGCGCAGGTCTGGCGCAGCACAATAGGATGGCTCTGCAGAGCTGTATGAGGCTTGTCTCCCCTTATTAAGTGTCAGTTTATGGTTGAACGGCAGAGGAATTTATAAGCAGAGTTAGAGATCCAGACCTAGGAAGGGCTATAATGAAGGGTAGGAAGTGTTCTGTATCTATATCTATTAAGGATTTACAGAAAACACCTCGCTGTGGTTTGGTTTCCATTTCATTTTCCTCAGGGTTCCACTATTAGCTGTTAAGCAGCGTACACAGCACGCCGTTGAGCTGAAGTATGTGAATCCCAGTGTTGGTCACCTATACTAAGAAAACGGCATGCTGAGGGAGACAGTTCTCTAGGCTTTCTTGACTGTTCCTCAGATGGGCAATTATTTTTTTCAGAAATGCAGTGAGAGTTGTGGTTAACAAACTTTGTGAAAAATTCTTTTCTCTAAAGTCTTTCATTAAGGGATGTTTTTATTCTCGTGCTATAAAAAGGGAACAGGGAGGGAATCTGATTCCCACAGGAGACAGAATTTTTAACAGGCAGAATGGATTCCCAAAATTCCATTTGGTTCTACATTTAATATTGTCAGTGATTCACTGAGTGGTGCCGTACAATTTATTCTTTTATGTCTTAATTCTGTATCCCTAGAGTAAGGCTAAATATTTTTGTAAGTACCAAAAGTAACTCACTAGAAGGATGCTAAGTGACAAGTAGCACTGCTACATAGTGTAGCACGTACAATTAGAACAACACTGATCTTACCTGATTATCATCTTAAAGCAGTAACCAATAAATACAAAACAACTTCTTAAGCCATCAAAAATATTCTTCAGTCATTCAAGGACTGTTGAACTACTCCCATGAAGCACCCAAATGAATGCTTAATTGTGATGAACTTAGGGTAGTGAATTTACTTACTTTTAGTAAGTAAAAGTAAGTGTATCTATTATGTTACACTTTATCTATAACACTTGGAACACTTTTCCTTTTTTAAATCGACATTTTTCATCAAAACCGGTCAATTTTTCACCCCAGTTTTCTTGATTTCATTCCTGTTCACTTAAGGCTTGTATTTGATATATTTGTGTTTAGTGCACTGTGAATTTTACAATTTTTTTTTCAAATTTATATCATACTGTTGGGGGGATTTACCTCAAATCAGATCATAATCTGATGTTACAATATGCCTATAGAGAACCCAAAGAACTAGCATATGATGACTTGGTAAATCAATGGTGTAGAAGTTATAACAAAATGTGTAAACATAGGTACACATATGGTTTTTTTAACTGAAAGGTGATGAAAGCTGCAGAAACTCGTACTTATTTTATCAGGTCAAATCTGCGATCCCCCTTGGCTTAATGCAAAGCTGAACACTTTCTTAAACGTAAAATTCTACACATGATGCGCTCAGATGTTCTCTTGTAGCAGCACTCAAAGCTGATGTTTTATTTATTCCGATCTCTGTGATCTATAGTAAATTTTTAAATGTTCATTTGTTTCAGCTTGGCTAATGACCTAATTAACCTCCAAATTTGTATAATCAAATTTAATTTGCTTAACCTGTTAAGGTTTTAGTTTTTAAGGAAAAATAGTCTAATGAATAGCCTACTAGGCTAAAAAAAAAAGTGATAGTGTCTCACTTTCCAACTCAGGCATATAGCCACCAGCAACAACAAGAAAACACATTTTTTAGTACACATCTCCTATCTGTAAAATTAGAAAAATACTACTTTTTCTTTCATGACTGTCATAAGAGATAAGATCTATTAATAGCTATGAGGCATTCAGATACTGTGATGAGAAACACGTGGATACACATACAGTAGTAAAGGAAACAGTGCCAGAAGATGGGTCTGAACACGGGCACTTACTCACCTACGCAAACACTGAACCAGTTAGCTCTTTCCTCAGGAATTCTAGGGCACAGCTCAGAAGTTAGCAAAGGGGCAACACGCCCTTTCCAATTATGAGGTTGCATCTGGCCACTATTTGAAATCTAGAGAGTTTAATAATACAGACATTGGCTTGGCTAGCCCAAGCCAACCAGCCAAGAGGCAGAGTAGGGTCTTCATCCATGAGAAGACATGGAGTGTGTTGGTCCTATGATACACCATTTTCTTTGTTCCGATAGCACTTCTATAATGCATATATTTCTTGGTGACAAAATTAGATATATCTACCACAATATATGGTATGTCACTGTTTTATGTGAGCAGATTTGAGGAAGGAAACCGTTTTCTAGTCCATGACAGCAGGTTTTTTTTGAAAGCTTTCTGCTCTGCACTGTGCAGAAAACAAAAGACTTCCCAATTTTCCCTTATTTTTTTAGTTGAAAGACAGTGAACAAGATAGCCACCCTGGTTGCCTCTGCTCCCAAAAATATGTTTGAGAGACCAGTTTAAAACCATGGTCTGAATTCAGCATGCAATTTCTTACTTACTTGATCAACTCCAATTTGCACAATGCACTTTAATGGCACTAACTCTGTATCATATTCCACCATTACAAACTCTACTCGGACAGCATGGAGTTACCCAAGTGAATTGGCCAGATGAGTTCTTAACCTAAGTAAAGAAGAACTTAAGCTCTTCTCACTTTTCTTAATTTTGACACAGCCGTACCTGGGCACTGATCTTGCAAGCTCTTCCCCCCTGATGAGCCCACGCAGCCACGTACAGCTCCAGCTGAGCTGCAGATAAATGCCCACAGGGCAGAGTTTGGATTTATGTTCCATTTTTAATGTTGAATGATTTATACCATTTATGCTGGCTCTGATTATGTTTGAGCTTAGCTCCGTTTTCTAGGTTGCAATGCATTTTTTGCTTACGTATTATTTCCAGTGCTAAAACCAGTCTGTAACAGAGCTTCCTTTAGAAGAATGCTTGTTTCTGCACCAAGACTCTTCCTTCCCAGCTGTGTGTTTATGTTTGGGATTTGTTTCTGTGAAAGTGCCTGGAGACCTGTGGAAGACAGACACCATCTGAGTTAAGTACTTTCGTTACTATTTCGTTATTATTAAATTCTTACCTTGTGTTGATGATTATATATTTCTGCTTTTGTAACATACATTCTTCTGCTGTCCACCCTCTGCAGGAACTCTTTATTTTGTGTTTATCACACCTCAGGTTTATTACAGAACAGTCTGGTTTCTACTACGTTGCCTTGCTAGGTGTTTCCACATTGATACATTTCCCTCTTCCCCTCCATTTGCTAACATTTTCATTTCCTTTCTCTTTAATGTTAAATTAAAACATTACTCTTTTCAGAGTCAAACAAATTTCTTTCAATATCCCGTCTTTCACTTAGGTTAGCATTTTTTACCATAACTACTGTGATATCTAGGCTTGCCTCATTTCATAGATCGCAGAATCACAGAGTCACTGAGGTGCGATGGGACGTCTGGAGATCATCTAGTCCAACTCCTCTGCTCAAAACAGTCATCTACAGCAGGGTGTTCAGGGCTGGGTCCAGTCAGAATTTGATGATCTCTAAGGATGGAGACTCCACAACCTCTCTGGGCAACCCGTGCCAGCATTTGATCATCTTCAAAGTGTGTTTAAGTGGAATTTCCAGTATTTCTGCTTGTGCCCATCGCCTCCTTTCCTTTCACTGAGCACCACTGAGAAGAGTCTGGCTGTGTCTTCTCTCCTTCTCCCTATCAGGTATTTATACTCATTGATCAGATCTCCTTGAGCCTTCTCTTCTCCAGGCTGAACGGTCCCAGCTCTCTCAGCCTCTCCTCATATGGCAGATGCTCCCATCCCTTAATTGTCTTTGTGGCCCTTTGCTGGACTCACTCCAGCAAGTCTCTCTTGTACTGGGAAGCCCACAACTGGATCCAGCACTCCAGATGCTCTTCCTAAAGCAGACCAGGACACTGTTGCCCCTCTTTGCCACGAGGGCACGTTGATGACTCATGTTCAACTTGGTGTCCACTAGGACGCCCAGCTATTTTACTGCCACGCTGCTTTCCAGATAGTCAGCCCCCAGCACGTGCTGGTGCATGGGGTTGTTCCTTCCCAGGTGCAGGACTTGTCAGTTCTCTTTGTGGAACTTAGAGGGTGGCTCTCAGCCCATTTCTCCAGCCCGTCCAGGCCCCTCTGAGTGGCAGTGTAACTGTCTGATCTACCAACCGCTCCTCCCAGTTTTGCACTAAGAGCAAAGAAAAAGCTCTTATAACATTCATATCTGAAATTCATCTTTACGAAGCCTCTCATTTCTCTAAGGTTCTTTTTAGTCTTCATGCAGGCTCCTTCTGGGGTTTGTCTCATAGAAAGAATAGACGCAACAGGCGTCTCCCTGTGAAAACCCTTATCAAAGCTAGCATGATTTATAAGGAGAAAAGGGATAGACATTTTTCTTGTTTTTCCTTTATGTTTGTCCCCTTTTGTAGAATACATCTCAAGTTTACAACTCCCATCAATCCTGGGATACGCTCCCTAGAATGACCTGTTCTTCAAACCCGATTGTTGCAAGCTATAAATCTGTCTTAAAGGGTCTTTCATTGCACAGAGGACCTAACTGATGCCAGGAAATAAAGTCTTTTCTCTTAGTAACTCTCCTTTCAAAAGTCAAACTGAATCTTTGATAAAATCCCGCAGGCTCAAAGGAACTTGTTAGAGACCAAGATCTTGGAAGAGATATTTGCAGTGTTGTTTTAGATTTTCCTATAAACAATCAGTGTTTGAAGGGAAGCTGGAAAAGGCAATACCGTAGTTAACTTCTATATATGGCAGGTTCTGAAGCAGTGAAGGTTATCATTGTGTTTTAAAGGGTAAGAGGGGCACTGCAAGCTGCTGAACAATGTCAGATATTTGAAGCATGCACTTAGACCAGGTGATTGTCACCTGGGAAAGGCATACGTTTCTGAAAAGTACTTGTCAGCTGTGACTATTCACTGTGATAATATAGTCCCATATATCTATATAATAAGTTGAGCAGGTCCAGCAAAGGGTCACTAAGATGATTAAGGGATTGCAGCATCTATCATCCAGGGGATGGCTGAGAGCTGGGGTTGTTTAGCTTGGAGAAGGCCCTTCTCAGTGGTA
Organism: Himantopus leucocephalus; assembly: GCA_003993805.1. Taxonomy (NCBI): domain Eukaryota; kingdom Metazoa; phylum Chordata; class Aves; order Charadriiformes; family Recurvirostridae; genus Himantopus; species Himantopus leucocephalus. Next base: position 77,012,911 of record RSEF01000003.1, on the reverse strand, counting down.
TCCAGTGACAGAACAAGAAGAAATGAGCACTGATTGAAATATGGATTACATTTAAACATAAAAAAAACTTTTTTACTGTGAGGGTGGTTGAACGCTGGCACAGGTTTCCCAGAGAGGTTGTGGAGTTTCCATCCTTGGAGATATCAAAACCAGACTAGATGTGGCCCTGAGCACTCTGCTGTAGGTGACTCTGCTTTGAGCGGAGGAGCTCAAAGGTGATTTCCAGAGGTCCCTTTGAAACTCAAACATTTTTTGGTCCCGTTTGGGACTGGTTTGTTGAATGAGCACTGAAGAACAGTTTTAAGGTATCCTAAAGACCTCTTATCTTTAAGCTACGAAGCCACACTGTCTTACTTGAAAGGGAAACTGAGCAGCAGCTGCATCATGAGAGAAGGAAGTAAGAGATCTGCGACACTTTCTCACCCAAGTCTTTGTCTCATCATGCCATTGTCACAGCTCAGAGCCGGCTATGTCCACAGCAGCCTTCGATAGCTCTGTTCCTGCCTTATGAACGTGGCAATCCAGGGACTAAATCAGACATGACAGGTAGGGTTGCTTTTCCCCTCTTCCCACCCAGCTCACTCTCATTCACTTGCACAGTGAACCACAACCATGGGACCTCTCTAGCTGAAAAATCATCTGTCTGTAAAAATTAGCTAGCTGAAAGAAAAATGTACTTCAGCCATGGCCATTCCTCAGGCCAGTTCCCAGTGAGGGAAGGTACCATTTGTGCCAGAATCAGCATGGGGCAGAATACATTTTTCGGTGGCCCTTCCAGATTAATGAATGGCTCAAATTATGATTCATGAGAAGCTGTCCCTATGAAAAAAGACCTGGGAAAAGAACAAAGACCTTCCTCTGACACAGGTATCGTGTCATCTAGGCTACACCCTCTTCCAGATTGTGCTCTTATTTGTGAAAACACATCCTCTAGGTCAGGACCAAAAGATGTTGGTGTCTTGCAAGAACCCAGCTACTTCCCCTGTTACAACTACTGTATATCTGATTATCTTTCAGAGGATTGTCAGTTTGTAATCTTTTATTGATGTTACACTTGATTATGCACCAAAGCAAGTACAAACCCTATGTATATCAGCAAATATTTTCTTCTTTTTCCAAGAATGTCATACCCACTACTTGCTTTGTATCTCTTCACTGTTTCAGGCTGTAGAGAGTTCAGTTTTCATCTGTCTCATGAATGCTCTATCTCTTTACTTCTTTCCAGGCTCGTTTGTTAGCTTTTCCCCTTTCTTCAGAAGAAAGCAAGCTTGATAGGTTTTTAATAATGATCAAATCATCTCCTCTACACTAACTATAACGCACATATAATTAACGATGGAAGCAAAAGGTTGAGTAAACCAAAGGTCATGGCAATTGAGGCTGATTTCATTAGACAGTGTTGGTATGTTATTGTTCCCAATGCAGAAATTTAGGTTTAAAGGAAGATAATGCATTCATGAAACTGGGCCACAGGAAATGATCATTCCTCCGTTACTTTTGGGTCACCTGCAACTATTACTTTAATTAGGGTCACAAGCAGCCACTGCTAATAAATAACCTGAAAATTATATATGAATAGAGCTGTGAATGTGCTTTCATCAAAATAATTCGCAAAAAATTAGGTTCTTGCACACTTACTGGGTAAAATTTCTTCGTATGAATAATCAGTCGTATGTGTAAGGGTGGAAAAGTCTCTCCACTGATTTGTGTCACTTCCATTTTCATCTCTTGGTAATAAGAGAGGAACGGGAAACTTGGGTCCATGTATTTTGATAAATTAAAATAGAGCTAGGATTAGGAAGGGATAATTTATCACATGAAAGCTGAAGCATGGTACTTAAAGAAACACACAAAAAGAGCAGCTTTCAGCTCCTTAGATGGAGGATGTGTTGCTGAAGCACAGATAAACTGCTTGGGGAAAAGGACAGGGTTTAAAGCTAGAAGTTACACACTCGGCTACTTGAACATGCATCACTCTATATAAATTGCAGTACTGGTGGTCCAGAATAATTTCTTGTGATACTTCCATGGCCTGCAGTGGAGTTTTTCTAGCAATGGATTTAGCTCTGCAGTGTAGTAGCCTATATTATTAAGCCTAACAACTTCAGAGTATCAATCAGATGTTATGGGTACTAGTTACTGCTGGGAGATTCCGATTGGACACAAGAAGAAAATTTTTCACAATGAGAACAATCAGCTATCGGAATAATCTCCCCAGGGAAGTGGTGGATTCCCCAACATTGGACACTTTTAAGATTCAGCTGGACAGGGTGGTGGGCCATCTTGCCTAGAGCGTGCTTTTGCCAAGAAAGGTTGGACCACATGATCCTTGAGGTCCCTTCCAACCTGATATTCTATGATTCCATGGTTCAGTTGATGCCAGTGCTCTGTTCCCAAGAGACAAAAATGTCAGACACCCAGATGATTTTTATATATTTGCAGTTCATCACCCAGCTTTCCAGCTGCTGAGTATAAGCCCTGCCTCCCTTCTTTCCCCATGTCCACCTGGCTCTGGCATAGAGTCTTCTCTTCAGTGGCTTCATTAACCAGCCAAATATTGCCAGTACTCACACTACTCAGTCCTTCAGTGATTGTCAGATTTTTGATGCTCCAGTTTCTCTGCCCTCCTTTTCATCATCGGTAATTCTTCCCTGATTGCACAGAGAATCTTCGCCTCCATCGCCGTTCTGTAGCTAACTGATTTGTTCACTTTATTTTGAGCCTCAGACATGCCTTTGTTATTTATACTCCAGAATCTGTTGGAAAAAGTCCCGAGATCTTTCTGTTCCCACAGCAAACCGATCCTCCACTTCCGAGCTCAGCTTTTACTTTGGCCAAGGAACACCTCTTTTTCTCTTTTCATTCTGTGGTTTTTATCGCTGGCTCTTATCTGTCACTTCTTTTGCATATCTGAAAGATTAAATAAGTAGGATTTGCTAAGATCTCCATTCCATACTTCCTTCCCCACTCACATTTTAACTTGGACTCTGTCTGCCTAATTGTTTTCCAAATTAGTTCTGATAGCAAGTACAATGGGACTTTATTCTGACTTTTAAAGAAAGTCAGAAAATAACTCAAAAGCTATTAAAACACTGTGCTTCTATTTCTATTGTCTTTTTTTAAAATTTGTTTAAAAGGATACGGGAAATATGAAGGGAGACTCTGCTGTATGAAAGCAGTCTCCATTTGAATCCGCTTCGCTTTCAATCAGTTCACCCTTTAGCAATGTGGTTTACTTCTGCAGTTAATCTTCAAGTGAATTCTGATTGACCCAAACCAAAGTGGCAGAGGTAAGTGAGGAGTAAAACAAAATCTTGTGAGACAATATTTTTAAGCACTTTAAGCCTTGCTTATCAATTAAGGTTTCACTCTTAAAATTCATGATTAACAATAAAAACGAAGCTGAAAATGAATGCTTGGAAATTATTCTTCTAGTTGCATATTACTGTAGTCCAGTGGAGATGTAGAGAAGCTCCTTCGAAATCATGTTAACTTCTCTACCTGTTTTTTCAATATTCAATAGAACAGAGAAATGCTGACCTAAATGACTGCAATTAGTTCTTGTGATTGGAGTAATGGTAGATGAAGAAACAAAGTAAATGCATAAACCAACTGTGGCTTACCACCCACAGACGCATGAGGCAGGCACTTTCTCACTCTACGCCCCCAAATCCAAGTAATCATTTCCTTTCTTCACCACTGTATACTTTGAAAAATGTTCTGTAATTTTTTCCTACCAGCTAACAATTCAATTTTTTGAGGCTGCAGTTCCCTGAGGAAACTAGTTCAAACTCCTTAAATCAAGCTGTTATAAGGAGCCAGACAGCTTGAGCTGATGAAAACTGCATACAGTGTAATGCAATAAAACCTTCAGACCAGTCTTGGTCATAACAAAATAAAATTTATTCCTAATGTTAAGCTAACATTTTCTTATGGTTGCTGTTCTTAAAGGCTATACATACTGATTTTAAAAGCATTAAAATGTTAATGGTTAACCAAGTATATGTCGCTGAATCCCTAAAAAAGTATTTGAACATGACTGTGGTCCTTTTGAAATAATTGTTTAAGTCTGAAGATCCTGTGCAGTAATTCAGCTTTGCCATAAATCCCTCATCGTGGACCAGGCTCTTTGCTGTTGCTTTTGATGAGCGTTAGATGAAAAGCTACATATTATTTTTCCTTTTTAAAAAGTGCCACATACACCACTCTGATGATTATTCTGTAGAGGAGCATGCTCAAACTTTTCTGTTTGAACTGGATCGAACAGAAGTCAGCATCTGGGGATCAGAAGTAGAATAAACATTTAAAAATATGGCCGCAAACTACCACTTTGGGTAGTCAGCTGGACACAAGGAGACCTGAGCTTTTATTCCCTCCCTACTATATTTCTTTTCTTCAGTGACGGTGTAGTGTAAAATATAGAAGCAATTCAGACCAGCAACCACTTGATTATTAGTCTCTTTTTGGAGCTGGCTCTTACAAAAGGGGTCCTTGTAGTAGAGACCCCTCTTCCCCTCCTCCCACCAACCTCATTGTGGGGTCAAGACCCAAAGGCCATGTCTATACCTGTAAATAAAACAGTACAGGGCTCATTTTCTGACCCTGTGGCTAACTAGCCTGGAACACCTCACAACCATACAAGGGTTTAAACCAGTTATCCCTGCAAGCAAGCCAAAAGCAATCTGCGTATTAGGGCTTGGCTTTGGCTCATGCTAATTCCCCAACCACAGCCCGGCACCGATTGTTTCGGCGAGGCCTGGTTGGCACAAACCCACTTCACGGACCGTGCACAACCAGTGCTCTGGCATTTGCCCTGGTCCTGTTCATTTTGCTAATTCAGGCCAAAGAGTCTTCATATCCCTGAACAAATCAGCAGTGAAGACACAGGCACAGGATTTTCCATCCATGAAACAAAACATGATGGGAGGAACTGACAGATCGACAGCAGTAGTCCAATACGCTCTGTTTTGTCTTTTTCCTTGATGTAAAACCAATACCTGTGTGACACACACATGGCATGCTCATTCACGTTAGTAGGAAAGCCCAAGCCAGCAACGCTTTTTCTGGAGTTGCACGTGTGGCCTCGCTCTAGAATGCAGAAAGCGGGATCTGCGCTGACTGAGGGGATTCTCAGCTTCCTCTTTGGTTTGGTCTTCCTGATCAACCCACCACCAGTTGATGCCATGGCAAGTTTCTGGATGCACACAGCTCAGCTTCTGCACCAGCTTAAACAACGCGCATAACCTCAACTTTCAAATGAGCGTATCTGAGCCACTGAGCAAGGACAGAAATGATCAAGCATTTGAAGAAGGCAAAATAGCTACTGGTTTGGAATTAAATGTAGTCTTGTAAAGGCAGTAAATATTGGTTTAGAAAAGGCGTGGAGAAGTCAACAGTTGAGGCTTGGCAGAGTACTCTTAGGATGCCTGTAATAAACGCTTGACTGAAATGCAATTGACTTGGCTGCAACTAAATAAATGTCTAAAAAGGCATTTGTGATAAAATACTTTTCTCTGATTACCATATTGAATGTTAGATATCTGTCTGGGTTTGCAAATGGAATGTTCTTGAGAATCTTTTGTTAAAATTTAAAGCTTCATAAAATGCTGCATGATTTTCACAAGGCCACAAAATAAAGCAGACCAGCATATTTTGTCACAGCTTTTCCAAACTAACTTAAAAAAAAAATCTCTTCCTTTCTTTGGCCCCACTGGCAAAAGCAAATAAAATAGGAGGAAGACAGAAGAAAAATAGGAAACTTCTCTGCTACTAACATTTTCATTGGGTCATTAAAAAATTAGAACAGTCCCAAAGGGCAAAGAAGAGGACTAATGGCTAAAAGGAGAAAAGTTCTGTAACTGCATACAGCCATTGCCAGCTAAGAAACAGAGCACGGTTTGGACCTTCATGAGGCATGAGCTGTTCTGGGGGAAAGAAAATAGGAAACAGAAAACAAGACCCTCACCAGGGTCCTTCTACAGCCCATTTTATATCACTTTTGCTGCCAGCTTGCAGGGAACACTTAGCTTTGCAACTGCAGTAATTTTCCTTTGATTGAGTTGTACAGTATACTTGATGTGTTTATAAAAAATAAATGAAAAGGGGGTTAAATGGAGTATATGGTAGTCATATGATTTATCACCAGGCTTGAGACCATTAGGGTATATCTGCTATACACCTTCCAAAGCCGAAGGATCAGTCTTACTACGTTACTGCTCCTGAGACCACTGGTGGAACGTGAAGCTATAGGAAAAGGTCCACAGCAAGTCCGCAGTGCTGGGGGCAGTGAGGGGAGGCTGCTCTGCCGGGGAAGGGGATGGCAGGGCCAGCAGGGCAGGAGCCTCACTGACAAAAGCACAGAACAGATTTGTTGGTGGCAACCAAGGCCAGCCGAGTCCAGATGACCAGGCAAGCCCATGGGGATGAGGCAGGTACAAGGTCAAGCCTGTCACCCATCAGGGTCCAGATCAACAGGCACGACCATGGTTGCAGTGCAGCTGCAGTGGAGCTTAAGCTGGAAACAAGGGTGAGAGCCTCAGCTTAAAAACAACTCCTGGGCAAAGGAGCAGCAGGCCGTCACCGAGTTTTCTTCTAGCGTTTTCTTTCAGGGCTACCAGCTATACTATCTCTAAGCTGACCCTGAGTCCAGGCAGAAGGAGGGATGCACACAGGACACACACACACCAGCCATGTATACTGTTTCCATTCTCAAGTTTTTTCCATGTTTCTGTCCTGCCTTTGTCTACCACAGTTCCTTATCAAATCTATTTCAATACTCTTGTAATCCCCATTTTGCAGACAAGCATCTAAATCATTTTTTTCCCTCTCCACTGCATTCCCAGACCCTTTTTCTCTTCCTTCTTTTCACGTATCCTATTCGCCCACTAACTTCCCACGCTTCCCTCATGGTTGTGTAGTCAGTCTCCCCCACGCGTACTCCCCGTCCCTGCCCCTCACAACTAACAGGAGAGATGCTGCTACTTCCCACAGATACGTATGACAGCTCTTCCAGCCAACAGTAACCCTGGTCTTCATTAACTCATATTTAACACATTGTGGATTACACTATGCTGGCAAATAAACACGCTGATATGAGGTGAAATGCTCTCGTGCAGTGAGTCTCTGCCTCCACTCCCCAGTTTCTAGACTTAACTTCTTGCCCCTTGAACAGTCCTGCTCTCAGGAGACTCTTCCTCTTAATCTTTTTTTTTTTCCCCCCCCTTATCCTGGTCTGGCGTTTGTCTTTTTGTCCATTTGACTTAGACAGCTTCTTCCTTCATGCTTCCAGGGTGTTGGCAGTAGGGTCGCTAAAAGGACACGAGAGAGAAATTCCTTGTTCTTAGTTCCCAAACAAGAGCCCGTTTGGGGAAAGGAACAGCTAAAATCATCCGTGGAAAGTTTCCCCTGAGATTCTATAGCCCGGAGAAGGCGTGGGAGTATGTATGTGAACTACCCATTCACTGTAGAAGACCCGGTGCACAGAGGCTGCTCAGCATTCGGTGTTNAGTGGGAGTATGCATGTGAACTACCCATTCACTGTAGAAGACCCGGTGCACAGAGGGTGCTCAGCATTCGGTGTTGGAAGTGACTTGGGTTTTCATTGGACCCGAGGCTTTGTAGAGTTTAGCTGTTAAGAAAGTCTCTTGGTGTGTGCAAACTGCAGTTTGGCAAGGGGTTATAGCTCAGCCAGATCTGGACAGCCTACCCACACAAACAACAAAAGTCATTTTCCTGCCATTGCAGATTTGAAGTGCCTGCTCTAAATGTTGGGACCACTAGATCATTTTAAAGAAAATAATATCTCAGCATGGACCAAACATAGTTTTTAAATATTTTTTCCTGTAAATGACAGGGAAAAAATGTAAACAGCCTATTACAAGAGGCATGGAAAATTTCATACCAAAGAGCTAGCTTGCCAAAGATACAAGCAACTGGAAAACTGTCTTATAATGGGAAATCTTTAGACAATTTTAGTAATAGCTGACACAAACACACCCATCTATAACAAATAACAGTTCATAGAAATATTGCAGATAAACCTATACACAATCTCCACAAGTGCCTACTCAGACCCTGATTAAGCTGGCCTGAGGACTAATGAAGGAGCTGGAAACTGGGAGATGATACCGTCAGGAAAGGAAACATAGCATGATCGGAACAGAACGCCAAGCAGATAAATGTGGAAGGACGGGAAACCTGAGGCAGAACAAATATGTGGGAGCAGAAGACTCTCTCTGTGGGATAAGATGAGTAAATGTACTCTCTGCTCTGAGTAGCACTGGGGGCAGAATAGGAGCAACTACTCTCAGTCTAAAACCTCTGGCTTTGGACCAGTTTCTGAAAGCCAGGAATGTGCTGGAGAAGATGTTACCTGGAATATCAGAAATTCCCTCACCAACATCAGGGTCTCAGCTCCTTCTTTTCAAATGTTCAGTGAATATTTCCCATAGTTGGAGACACCATTACAGAACGGAAAACAGTGTTATTTACTAAATGGTTGCTTGTTTGGGTTTTTTTTAACTAAAGTGAAAAAGCTTTAGTAGACCTCACTAGAAAAATATTATATATAATGATTTTATTACATGTTTTCATGAACTATTCCAGAAACTATTTTTCATAGCAGCACAACACAAATAGACCAAATGTTTTGTTTTGCTTTGGGTGGAACATACAGCATGAAAAATTAAAAGTGCTTTTTCAAGCACTATTTTTTTTTTCAAAATGTCTTCAGTGCTTTTTCTTTTTCACCAGGGATGGCAGGTCACTTTAGCAGGTCACCTTAGCAAAAAATCTCGTACTTCATGAAAATGCCTAGAACTGTTTAATCTGCATAGGAAGAAACAAACTTTTCAGCAAGTTCTCAGGGGAAACCCTATGAACAAGCCCAGTGGAAAAAAAAAAAAAAAACTGAGAAATAGAAAGTAATAGAAAATAATGTGCAGTGTTTTCACAGCCTTTCAAACCGTTTGTGGTTCAGTTATTTATTGAAACAGTTCAATTCTGCTTGTGTTCTGTATATAAGTTGTTTTATACAAACTTGCTATAAAATTAGGTTATGTCATATGCTGAGGGTACAAAAACAAAGCAGGTGGGCAGGTTTCTTTTTCTGCAAAAATATATCAGCACAAATACCAGGGGCCAGGAAGGAACTCTTCCTCATCTATTAGAAAAAAATAAAAAATTAAGTCAGAAATCAAGTTCTGACCATGGTTTGCTTTTGTTTGTTTGTTTTTCAGAAAAGATCATGCATTTCTCAAACTATTAGCAAAATACAGCTAGAGCTTTGTTAGGGTAATATAGCTATCTATTGAGCTAGATTTACTTATATGTACATACACACACAGAGTCCACACTAAATTTTAGGTAATATAGCCAAATATTAGGAGTACTAGGAAAAACGGAGTCCTTAAATCTCATCCGGGAAACACGAATGAAGTAACTTTCTAGGGCTGCGCCTAGATAAGTCTAAACGGAACGGCGTCATTTGGTAACTCCCTGCACAAGACTCTCTCCTGAGCCCTGAAAATATTTCTCTGTCCAATGCAAAACCTTTCACAGCTAAGGCAGGCACAGTATTTGAAGGCTCAAGAGGCTCCACAGCTTCTTTAATCACAGGCTAAGATCACATAGCAAAACTCTTGTGTAAAGCTTTTTTCGTGAAAAAGAAGTTAAAAAGCTATGCACGGTAAGTATTTTAGCACTCACTGGGCCCTTAATTGCACTCAGAAAGTGCTGATAAACTCATGAAAGTCTTTCTGGAGCCTCAAAAAATTAAATCCACAAAGGAAAGCCCAAGAATGGGAAGTTGTGATCAAGGCAGGCACACCAATGCCTAATGATAGATATCTGTGTGAACTGGGCTCACCACAGAGTAGGAAACGAGCGCTTCAAAAAGCCATCCTTTCCATGTGCCACATTTTTATCTTGGTCTCTTAAGAAAATGCAATTGCATTCACTATTCATCTCTCTGCTTCCAAATAACTTTTGAACCCTTTTTACAATTTCAGCCAAATTCGACATAAAGGACCCAAAAATACCATCATGAAAATCAGCGGTCAGATAAAAGACTGCTAATCAGCGTTCCCCACCAGAAGAAAGATGGTGTGACTTCACCAGTTACCTACTGCTTGACTTCCCAGTTGGCTAATCCTCAGCACAAGCGCCTGGTGAGCCTGTCAGCGTACACTCCGCTGGGAACCATCTCCGTTTTACTAGTGCACGTGGGAAGTGGGGACTATCGGAGCCTGTGTAGAGGGAATGGGTAGAAAAAGGATGAGGAACATTAACCCGTAGGTAACCAAGCCTTGTTAACCCTGCTATTTCTAGAACAATACATGCTATGTACACTTGGGTGAACTATGTTCATGACGGTATGTAAACTACCATTGGGGTATTCTGTGGATAAGTCAGAACGAGCTAGAAAAATGAAACTTCAGAAGGATTAATAAAGTCTCACGTGCCAGGAAAGGAACCCCATCGTGGTGCAAGACAGCTGGGAACCGACAAGCTCCTGACAAGGCTGTTGCACAGCTGGAAGCCTGCCTGCTTTGGGGATGAGACCCACCACCAGGAGGTCGTGGCTGCAGCTGGTTAAGGTGGTGTTAAGCTGTGCAAGATCCTCCACACAAGAGCAAAGCCCCACCTGCCCGCGGCGGATTTGGGGGTGGGCAGCAGCACAAGCGGACTGGACGCACTGCAGTTGGGCAGTCCGGTCCCCAGGGCGTTACGAGCCAGAGCGCAACCACAGGAGCCAAATGGCCTCCACCATACGCAGCCGTGAGACACGGAGATGCCTTCAAACACCAGGGCAGAAGGCTGGTGGGGCCAGGTCAATTGGACGTGGCCACCAGGGACCTCCAGGCCGGCTCCGGGCAGAAGAGGCCCTCGACCACCTGCGAGCGGGAGGCCGAAGGGCTGTGAGGTGACCCGGCCCCACGCCGTACCGGCAAGGCGGGAGGGGGTCGGAGGGGACGGGAAGAGGCCTGCGGAACAAGGCAAAGCCCGGACAGCTCAACCCGGCGCCCGGCGGCCGCGGGCGGCACCGGCGGGGCGGCGCTGACGAGGCCGCGGGCGGGGGCGGGGGCCGGGGCGCGGCGGGCGGCTCCCGGGGAGGGGAAGGCACCGCCCCGCCCCGCCCGCCGGCTCGCGCTGCCCTCGAGCGCCCCCGCGCGCAGCCGCCGGGCGCCCGCCCGCCCGCGGGGAGGGCGGCGGGCAGGTGCGCGGCGGCTGCGGCGTGAGGCAGCGCTGGGGCCGTGTCCGCCCGCCGCCGCCGCCCCTCCTCGCTGGCTGCCGCTGCCGCCTTCCCGGCGTGAGCACCGAGTTCCCTCCTGCCGCCTCCTCCTCCTCCGTTCTGTCCTCCCAGCGGCTCGGGAAGGCAAAGCCCCCCCACCCCGGGGGGTGCCCGTCGGTGGGTGCGTGCCCCCCAGCCCCTGCGCTCGCCTCCCCACCGCGGCAGCCGCAGCCCCGCTTAGCCCGGCCACCATGGCGCGCGGGAGGTAAGCGAGCTCCCTTCACCTCTCCTTCGCGGCGGGGCCGCCGCCGGGTCTCGCCCTCCCGTTGGCGCCGCACCTGCCGGGGCGCGGGCGGGGTCCGCTGCCCGCCGGGCGGCTGCGGGGAATGGGGGGGGGGCGGAAAATCGGTAAGGCGGGTTTTTCCCCCGGTGCCGGAGGACGAAGTTGCGCTCGGCGGAGGCGAAGTGGCTCCGCATTGTTGTGTTGGGGCGCGGGTGTTTCCCTGCGGGCGGCGGCGGGTGTACTTCCGGGTTCGCACCTTTTTTTCCTTCGCCGCCGCTCCGCGCCCCCGCCGGCCGCCGCTGCCCTCGAGCGGAGCCGCCGCCGCTCCCGCCACCTGAGCCGCCGCCGCCGCCGTTCCCCCTCAGGGACGGAGGGGAAGGGGGCGGCGGGGCCGCTCCGCCCGTCAAGCACGAACGACGACAGCAGGTCGTAGTAGAGGAAGGGTGGAGGGACGGAGCCCCGCGGGGCGCAGCGCCCCGCCGAGAGCCGCCAGCGCCGCGGCGGCGGCCGGGGCCGAGGTAACGGCCGGGCAGCGGCCGCGGGGACGCTGCGGCAGCCCGACGCCAGGGGGCGGCCCACGCCCCGCCACCGCCGCCGGATGGCGGTGACCGCCCGGCGAGCCGCTGCGGCCGAGAAGGCGAGGGGGGGCGGGCCGGCGGGGACCGGCGCGGAGCGTCCGCGGCGGCGCCGGCCCGGGGCGGAAGGGAAGGCCGGGGAGGAAAGCGGACGGAGAGCGGCATGGGACCCGCCGGGCGGCGCGTCCGCCGTGAGGCGGCCGGGGAGCGGAAGATGGGGCGGCGGCGATGCGCCCCGAAGGGCGCGGGGTTTGACCGCCCTGTGGTAACTACCGCCGGTGCGGGGCGGGGGCGGGGGGCCCGGGGCGGGCGGCGCGGCCGCGTGTCACGCGCAGCGCCGTGTGCGCGGTGCGGGGGGTTTAAACGTGGAGTGGTGGCGGGGCCGCCATTTTGAATGGTTCCCCGCCGCGCCGCAGGGAGCGCGGGGTCGCAGCCGGCCGGTGCCCGCGGGGCTGCGGGGAGAGGGCCGGGGGGGGGGCGTGCGGGGCGGGAGGGCTTTCCAGGCAACGGCGACACGTAGCCTCACGGCTGGCTCTGAGGCGGAGTTGCCGGTGCCGACGGGATGCAGTGCGAGGGAGAACGAATAAAAAGTGCAGAAGTGCCTCCGAAGCGCCTCGTTTCTCCTTGTCTGCTTTCCCGCCCCCCGGGGGAGCTGAAGGGGGCGGGGGGTGGAGCGGCGGCGGGGTCGGTGTGGGCGGTGGGGTACGACGGCGTCTCGCCCCGCCGCGGGGCTGCGTGGCGCCTGCAGCGGCTCGGGTGGCACCTCGGTGGGCGCCGGTGGCCGGGCGCCGGCTGCTGCGTTGGGCTGCAGTGACTGCTGCGCTGTGGTAAATCGTACAGGGCATCGGGTAAAACACTCAGTAAGTTCATCGAAAATTAAGCCAACAGCAGCAACGCACGTAAATATTTTGCCCGCGCTGTTACAACGTATGAAGTTGGCGCATCTAAATAAACCTCAGAACTGCAGGTTGATTTTAAATCTCTTTTTTTTGCTTTAACACGAGGGAATTATCCATTTTAATCTGATTAAACACATTGCCTAAAGAGATTTGATTCATTTACTTGTTTCTTTCTTACCAGTTGTTAGCTTGTTGGTGGTTGTGAGTAAACTATGTATGACATTCTTACAGTGATGGGACGCAATAGTAGTACACTCTGCCGATTTATTTACAGACTTTATGTTTTTTTCCTTTTATAACTGGTCTTGCTGGTCTTTTTAAATAGGCCATACACAGGGCTGGGTTTTTTTTCACCCTCTAGTAGCCTGTTCTAGAATTTCACATCTTGCGTGGAAACATTGTTAATAGTTGAAAGTACAGAGAAATGTACTGTCATGAAAAAGTCATCAGATACTAAGAAAATAATTGTAGTTAAATCTGGTTGTAGTTCATTTAAATATAGTTGAATATAGTTTTAGTGGTATCTGTATATAATATGGTACTAAAATGCAATAGTGCATGTCTACTCTTAGATTGATACATGTACTTAGCTTTACAAAACTACAAGTAATTTTATTTTTAAAACACACTAAAAAAACCCTTAAAACTTCAGAGAAGACAACACCGATAAGCTTGTTTGGAAAACTATAAGATATGCAACTAAGCCATACTTCTTTAAAGAATGATGATGGTTTTCCCCCCTTGGTATAGAGTAGTAAGAATCAATATTGAATTAAATTATGACCTTAATTATTAATAAGACAGGAAGCCAAGCTCCCTTTGCTGTAGTGAAACAAAGGATGTATGTAATGGCAAAAGTAGTGATTACGGCTGATATTTGCCCCCTGTAGTAGGTACAAAAATGCAGCTGTAGTAAAAACTATGTCCATGTGCTTATGACAGAAATAGCTGTCTTCTCTGTTTTTAAAATATATTCTGTAAAAGGCATGTACTGCTATCTCAGTTTTAATAAAACTTTTTTGTTGTTGTTTAAATCTGAAAATGTATTAGCTGGCATGTATTAAAAATTTCAGAAGAGGAAAAATGGTGATAAACAAATGAAGAAGGAAACCCCAAACCCTCTCCCTCATAGGCCTGAACGGTTGCTCTCTGAGCCATTGCTAGGATGCAGTGGTAGGTCACAAGCAGCGTTTCAGATCGCATCCCCAAGCACAGAAATGAATTTTAAAGCCCGAGCGGTTAAAATACTTGTTCCTCCCCCTTTTTTTTTTTTTCTTAACTCCGTGGTGGTGTTTTGTTTGAATCGCAGCTAAAACCCGTGACGGGCAGGGCGGGGAGGTAGTTTCCAAAGGAACCATTTTTTCCCCCTCAGTGAGGAGCCTGAGGCGCCCTGCGTCGTCAGGCAGACCGGCGGGTGGTGGTGCGGCGTAGGGAGGTCCCGGTTACCGACTGCGACGGCCCCGCCGGCCGTGCCGAGGGGCGGCGGCCCCGCCTCCCGCCCGCCGCGCCGCGCCGCTGTCCGCGGTGCTGAATCCCGCCCGCCAGCCATGTTGGTGCCGGCCGGAGCCCTCCGCCCGCCCTGCCCGCCGCCCCGGGGAGGGCCGGGTGTCACGGGCAGGGCCCCGGGATGCGCTGCCCGCTTTTATCCGCCTCCTGTGGTTTTTTGCATCGTTCACAAGGGGTCACGGTAGGGAAATGCTTTCACCAAGAGCCTTTATGTAATACACTGTATCGCTTTGGTGTTGAATGCTGGTTGTAAAATCAATGACAGGAATAGTGTAGCGCTTTCTTCTTTAGAAAATGAGCCCTTCTAGCAATAAAGATTTTTTTGTAGACAACTTGCAAAGCATAGTATTACCTATATAAAATGGAAGCTCAGCTGAAACCAACAACTAGACAGGAACTTGCTATTTGCTATTTTTAACCACAGGTTCCATTTATGAAAGGACATTCTGAAAACTAACATCAAACCAGCGTGTTGTCAGTGAGAACAAAATAACCACTGACAGTATGGGGAAGGTTCAAGAAAAAACAGGTATCCATTAGCAGCAATACAAACACGGGCATGAGCTTTTTTTCTTTCTTCCTGTTTTTAGGAAAAGACAGTTAAATTTTGAAAGGCGTGCAACCTAGAAGTTGGGGTTTTTTTTTTAAAATTCACTGTAATATGCTTCAGCATTTCTAGTACAGTAAAAAAAAATAAAGCCTTTTTCACTACAGAGACAAGTGTTCATTTTCTGTAATTGCACGCTGGGTGTTTCAAATGCAGTTGCATAATAAAAAGCAAATATGCTACTCTGGTTTGATGTGTAGAGGCTAAAAAAAGACAAAACCGACCTCATGTGTTTCACATGGGAGGATAACAATTTTTAAAATATACAGACTTTTTAACATTCTGCTTCTAAAAATAGAATAAATTGATATGCAGGGTCTTCAAATTAAAGGTCAGAGGTGACAAACCGGGACAAAGGTCATGCAGCTCATTTTCAAGCAATCAGCTTCTAGTTTTTTCACGGTTGAACAAAAGCTTAATTATACAGAAAAGTGAGGACTGTAATATTTAACTAGTCAATTTTAACAGAAAAATGGAGATAGTTTTACACAATTCCCTCTTCTTGAACGTGGCTGTAATATGGAATTGTTTGTGCTACTGTTGCTGATATAAAAATACGTCTGTCTACATTTAAATATTTAGATACATTTCTTAATTTAACATTTAATAATCTACCATCTGTATTTAGTATTTGTACGTGAGAACTAAAAGAAAAGTGTGTAGCCATTTTCTGCTTTTCAGTGATCTTAGCAAAAAAAGAGGTCTATCCTGATGATACGTACTATGATTTCAGTAAAGTTAAATTGCATGTTCATGCGTTTGGGTGTTCATGCAGATATTTATTATTGCTAGCAAAGCACTTTCCTTCCCGAAAATCCTGCTTCCAGTCTGTAGCATTCTCTGTGTCACTGTGCAGTAATTACACAGACCTAAAACCTGACTGTTTAACTAATATGTGTATGTGGTTATCATTTTATTATATGCAGTATAGTATTCTTTCAGTAATTAAGTAAGATTCAGGGTTCTTAATAATTTGAAGGCATTGTTTCAATGTTTATATTAGTAATATCACGTTTACACTAAACCATTTTTCCATAAATATTCTAAAGGTATTTAATAAATATTCTATAGGTAACATTTGATATGTATTTAGACCATGTGCAGTATTGGAACACCTGAGGATAATGCCCACAAATTTTACTGTTAAAATCTATACGCTCACGAGTATTTTTGTTTCACATAGTAGGTTTTTGCTTTTCTTTCAGACATTGTGTCTCCTGTACCTACTTCAAATACTGATGCGTACACTGATTTCAAAGATTTTCAGCTTTTATTTTAGAGAATGTGAATTTTTAGTTATATTTCACTGACGTTCCTGTGTACTTTTTTCTGGTTTGAATTAATGACCTATCTAGTTTATAAAAAATGACCGTTGCATTACTTTATTTGTTCAGTTGTTTTAAACAGTGACTCGGTCAGAAGGTATGACATACAGGACTGCTGTCCACTCCAGTTAGAATGAGACAAATGTCATACACCTTGGACTATCCATGCTTCTAGGAAAGTGAATATTGGTGTTTAAAACAGAGACATTCATTTGTTGTTTTATTTTTATAACCTTTGGTTTGATTGTTTTAATTCACAGTATTTGGTGAGCATGTTATGAAATACAAATAATAAAAAAAAATCCATCTTTATTAACACTCTCAAGTAATAATTCACTGATTTAAAAAAAAAAAAAGGAAGAAAGAAGATTCTGTGTTTTGTGGGTAAATGGCATGTACAAATAAACCAAAAATTCTATGCAAAGGAAAGGATATGTGAAAGATGTGTAAATTCCATGAAAACAAGTGTTGGATTAATGTAAAACACCTCAGGAAGGAGGTCCAAACAAAACATACTAAAGTTGTTATAAAACCAAACAAAAAGCTATAGAATATATTTTTAAGAATAAAACTTATAGTGCCATCACTTTTGAGGGGGTGATATTAAAGTCTTAATTGGTTAGAACTTTTTTATAACCTAAATGAAAGTTGTAAATTACACTATTTGTTTATAGAACAGATTTAATCTTGGTTCAGTAATGGATTTGCATTGAGGAAAAACATGTACAATTCTGGATTAAAAATATAACATCTCTACATTGAATGTGAACAGTATGCATTCAATTTAGTGTAATCAGGGAGAATGGAAAAAAATGCGTTTTTCTTTAAACTAAAAACTTAAGTGTTGAGTTCACCTTGTTGCCATAATGGCTCTTTCTTCATTTGGCCTTTAACATGTATCTTCAGGGCTTCATTTGGCATTGTTTTGTTGGCAAATATCTTTCGTTTTGTTTGCAAATTATTTTGTTTTCAAGTGGGGAGATAAAATCTTACCATATATGTAGTATCTCATCGAAATAAATAACTACAAAATAAATTAGTAATCAAACTCTGAAAAAATATTTTGATCTATCTATGATTTGAGAATTGTGGCTTTTAAAGGTTTTTTCCTTACAGAAAACTGATACTAATTAACTTAAAAAATACGAAGAAAAATCCCTCTGAAAACAACTGTAATAAGATCACAAGGTAGTTTTCTCATTGTTTCATTTGCTATATAACAAATTAGTGTGTGGTAATTTCAATGTGCCCATGCTAATAATAAACTGGGAACAAAATACTTTAAATATGAAGGAAGTAGAAAAACAGTAGTAGTAGAGGGTGATGTGTTTATTTTTAAATTCTGTGTTTCAAAAAAAAGTCATCTTTGAATCTTACAAAACCTTGTTTGAAACGTACTTATTTTACATTGTTTTTTATTAAATAATTATAGTTGCTTAATATGTGTACATTCAAATGTAGACTATATGAAATTCCAGATTATACTAAATCAAATACACTAAATATAAGTATTGTGTATACCTAATTTCAATCCTTAAAACAAAAATAATCTTGTTCAGTGTGTTCCTTTAGTATATATTGTTAAAGTCTTAACCTAAATAAATTCTAAATAGTTTTTAATGCTAAAATAATTGTCAATATTAATATAATAATAGTACTTAATTTTGAAGAGAAACTTTGATCCTATTTAAATATTTGGCAGGCTTTCATTGGCTCCGATTCTGATATGGTGGGTTTTATTACTCCTTTTTATTGCCCAGAAGAGTCAGATTAGTAACAACGGAGGAAGCACATTTTGCCTTTCTCTGTTCCTGTTCTCACTGTAGTCAAATGACATTCTCACAAGTAGTTAAAAGGTGCATAACTGGATGTTTGATCTTCAAAAATGTGTATTTCATTTCTTAAAAACTAAAGTATGCTCACCCTCTTTTTATATCTGAGAAAAGGATACCTGGACTATTGCCAAGCTATTTTATTTACTTCAAACTGTAATTACCCTCCTTCAGATCAGTGGCAAAATGGGGTGAAATTAGTAAAGAAAGACTAAATTTTAATTTGCTAGTTGCTCGATTAATTTTCTTGAATCAGTATTTTTTAAATGTTTCAGCATCTCACATGCACTTGCTTCTGTCTTCATTTGCTACAAAACTATTGTAATGGTTTAAGAAGAAAAGTATGGAAGAAAAGCAAAGAAAATTATGGCTACACTAAGAATAAAATTGTGAGAGCTTTCAAGTCCATCCCCCCCAATTACATGAGGACATTGACACCTGAGTGCACCTTTTCAGGAAACTTTTTCTTGTTTATCCATTTCAAACTAACTATTGTGCTGAGAGAAACAAAAACAAAAGGAGAATTAAAACAATGAAAACATCTCAGGAGGAAATCCATTATTTAGAACTGTACATTAAGGAATTCATGTGCATTCTCTTAAAATAAGTTAATTCAGAGTATAAGATAACACTCATTTGTGATGTTTGAAATCAAAATACTGTGTGCATAATGCTTCTAACCAGCAGTTGAGAACCGTAAACAAGAATAAAGTGTGAGTTAATTTTTACTGACTGGTTCAAAAGATAGACAGCTAAGTTTGTTGATTACAAAATCAGTTTTGTAAGTTAATATATCTGAGCAATATGTGTATGTATATATATATGTTTAAAATGTTGATGGTTTATGCTCTTGGGTTCTGTATAGGGAGTGTTTAAGTTTTGTATATATTTTGCAGCATTCATCCATTTAAGTCTTCACTCCTGATGAGTTAACTAAAAGAGCTCCTTCAACATTGGAATGTTTTCCTCTATTCCTTTGAATCACTGTCATACTTGTTTGTTATAAAATAAAGTATTGGTGGGTTTTGTTCTCTAGTTCTGCACTCTTACAGTATCCAACATTCTTTCGAAAAAATACTGTGGGCTTTACTCTGTGGAAGAAATCAGTCCCCTGGATACCACTGACTCTGAAAGAAACAAGTTTAACATCTGAATTTTTATTTTTAAATTATTTTTGAAGGAAAGCATATAACTTATTTAAATGGAGTAATTATGTATGGCTGCTTTACTTTCATACAAGCAAATTATGTTTCTGAATCTTTTGGCAGCAAACTTGCTTAAGCTAATGAATTCAAAACAATGCTTATCAAAGAGAATTCTTTTCTTTTTAAATAGATATAAACTTACTATTATTTTCCACTGATCAATACGTTGTCAATAAATAAACTATATAAGCTGTTAAGTAAGTTGAATTACAGAATGTGCTAACTGTAAGGAAAGGTGGATTACCTTTGTTGGATCCCTGTCAGTGTGTCTTTAACTGATACCACTCTTTTCATTGTATTTCCTGTCCTGCAATAATTCCATATGGTGTTCTGTTGCATTATTTTTTCTGCCTACTGGTACAGTATGCTTCCACGTGCCGTGAATGTGTAGTTAAAACAAGGATTGCTTTCAAAGCAAGTAACTTTTTCTCTAAAAAGACCTTGCTGTCTAGTACATTATTCCTAAACAGCATTTATTTGGCTATTTGCAATTACAGAGTTCATGTAAACGCCAAGATAGTTTCAGAACTAAAGTGCCATTTTTTTTCCCCTGTTTTTGTACAGCATAAGGAGGCATAGGACCGTTCACAGTGAGCTGTTTTAGAGCCCAAACCTGCTTCCATTTAAGTCAGGGACTGATTTCTTATGGCTTTCAGTAGGATGCAGTAAAATACATGCTAGAATTGGAATGCCCAGGGTTTTCTACACTAACGTCCCCTGTGCCAAGTTTTGTGCATTGTATTGGGAAGATATTTATAATAACTATTTTATAAAAAAATTACATCTTTTTTTCATTAATAATCAGATATGTTTATATGACACTAAAATATGTGATGCTTACAAATTTGTTATGAAATGGTGATACTGGAAACAAGAATACCTTGAGCTTGTGCTGTTTTGTATTGTAGTTTTTAGGAACTGTACCTTTCTCCTTTGAGTCCCAACACCACTCCCCCAAATATTTATTTTTAATCCCTTCATAAACTGAGCAGACTACGTGCCAAAGCCAAGAACGGATCCTTTACTCTATGCTTGCATATTTCATTATGTTTCATAAATAATGCATGTAAATCCGAAAGATACAAAAGCCACATAGCCACAGGTTGGCAGAACAAAGAAGCAGACACAAGAGATTGGGCTTCAGTGCTTGAAGGTGTAAAAGCAGAGTTACCTTTCATACAAGGCAAAAGTCCACACAATTCCAGTAGAAAACTTAGTTACTACAAAAGAAGAGGAACTGAATGAGCTTGCTTTCTGAAAAGAAATATTGTACCATCCACTTTTCAGATTCCTGGTGTTGAAAAGGACTCAGGATAACTGACTGTAGGGGAAAAGAAGTTAGAGAAAATTCATTTTCATTTGTGTTTGGTCATTCTTCTTCTGGCTTTGCACAGTCCTAGTGGAATATCCCATTTTTTAATAAGAGAGCAGGATAACTGTCAGGATGTGCTCTTAAATTGGAAAAAGACAAATCTCAGATTCCTCTAAAAGAGAAGAGAATTGGGCTTATATCTAAACAGGAGGATAATGCAATTCCTTGTTTGTTTTGGATGGGTTTTAGTTAAAGTAGATTATTCAAAAGACAGTAGAGGGTGACAAGAGGACAGGCTTGTAGCAGGTGAGTGTGTGCATGCTCTTATCTATTCATCTTTTGTTCATTAAACGAACTGGACAGCCTAAGTAACAAGCTTACTCCAAAACCAAGGTTATTTCCTTCATGCTTCCTGACATCTGCAGTACTTGTTTTCTGCGTGATACTTTTATTGGCTTTATACAAAATTAGCCAGGCCTTGCTCAACTAGATCAAAAGTACACCTTTGATGTAGTTTCAATCAAGTCACACATCTGTATTTTCAGGACTAACTGGTTTTGTTCAGATTGAGACCTAGAATTGAATATTATTACTTACTATGCTCTGCAATTTTATAGCTGACACAATTGAAAGCAGTTTTCTGTTGATACTCATAAATTGACATCGAGTTACAATTTTGACCATGAAAGAACCCTGAAGAATCATTTTTATTGTTTTTTTTAAATAATATAGAAGGCATGACTGCTGCTTAATTTGTACAATTTAAGCGTAGTAAAGACATCTCCCTAGTTCTTAGGTTACCTATTGCAATTAAATATTGATAAAGGAAACAAACACCTTCCAATATCCTGCAAATCTCTGTCTTTTCCCTCTGTTGTCATCAACTGAGTAGCTTTCCTAAGAGACCAATGAAAGGGGCAATGCCTTTACGGATGCTTGGGAAAGAAAAAAAAAAAAAGGCTGATTTTTATCTTCTGTGCCTTAGTTATCTCATTGTGGTTCTGATGAGTTAGGTAAGTCTCAAACAGTTAATAAGTTTACAGGTCACTTCACAGAGTCAATGCCCTGGCATTTTATGGCCTTCTAATGAGCCGTTAAACTGGAGAAGAGGTAATTAAATATGGTACTCTGGTACAATCTACACAGTACTGACTCCAGCTCTCTGATTTTAGGTTCCTCAGAAGACGATGAGGTCATTCAAGAAGGTCTCCTCAGGCTCAGGTCAGTCTTCTCTATAGCGTCTTTACATGGCTGACTTTGTATCTGTAAAGCTGAGGTACTGCAGCACTTGTGTCCCACTGACTCAGATGAACTTAATTCTTGTTGGGGATAATCAATTTTGTGCACAAGCTTCAGAGTTCTTGCTTGATGTAGTTTGAGTGTTCCGCTTCTGTAAGACAAATAAAAAATTGTATAAGGAAGGTTTATTTACAGTAACCCATCGTTACATACCTGTTGTAAATCGTATGAGCCCACACGCCTTTAAGAACGCTTCTGGACTACCACCGCAGCGTTGCCTACCGATGCCCATACACATCTCAGTCGCTCGCTACAATTTTAACTCCTCGAGTGGTTTCCACGCCGCTGTCAAGTCACAGCGCCAGCTGGGCGGTACGGCCACGCCGCTTCTCTCCAGCGCAGCCCAACCGGCAGCGGTGCCCGCCCGTCCCAGCCTCCCGCGGCGGCGGCGGCGGGGCGCGGCCCTTCCCGGGCGCCCGTCGTGCCCTCCCGCGGCGGCGCATGCGCGGCAGGGGGCGCGGGAGGCTCCGCGCCGGGCGCTCGCCTCAGATACACTCGTATACCAGCCGGTGCCCCGGCTGCCCCGCCATGGGGAACGCCCGTTGCGGCGGTGGATAGCTCGGGCGGTGGCAGGGGTCGGGTTTTACCCGTGTGCTGGGGCGGGAGGAGCTCCCCGTGTCACCGCCGGGCTGGTGCCGACTGCCGTGCGGCGGGCGAGAGCGCCTGGGCGGTTGGCCGGCGGGGAGGATGCGCGCCCCGCCGGGACGCGCACGCCGAGCCCGGGTGAGGAGACGGGCCCGGAGCGAGAGCGCCCGAGGCGCCGACCCGCCCGCTCATCCCCCTGCGGGAGGGGAAGCGGTGACACCGGGCCGCTGTCCGCCGGCGCGCTTACTTCGGGCGGGCAGCGGCGGCGTACAGCCGGTCCTTCCGCACGGGTCGGTCGTCCCTGCGGGGGTTTTAGCCCCGTCGGACGGTCTCCCACGACGACTGGCTAGAGCCCCCTTAAATCCGCCGGGGAAGCGATCGCTATCGGTTGCAAATCCACAGCTGAGAGACTGTTACTGTAGGTGAGACCACATCCTGCGGCAGAGCTCTCCCTGCCGCGTCCTCCTCCTGCCCCTGGCATCACGCGCGGGATTGGAGAAATTTCCAGTGTTTTACAAATCCCCCCCCGGCGAGCTCCCGGCCGCGGGAGGCCAAGGGTGGACCCCGCGGGAGGGCTTATGCGGCACCGACCGCCGCCGCGTTTTATTTCGGCAGGAAAACGTCGGGAAAACGCTTGTTTGAAACCGGCCGTCAATTAAAATACCGGCGCCCTCCAAACTGCGGCGCGATCCTTGGGCGAAGGCCGCCTTCCCCCCGCCCCCAACCAACCCCAACCCCCGTCCCGGTAACGAAGGCAGAGCCGGGCTGCGGGGGAGCGACGGCGGTTGAGCGCCTACCTCAGGTGTAACGGCTGAGGGGCGGCGGTTGGGCGCGCGAGCCCTCCGCGCCCGGCGGGCGACGAGCGGTCGGAAACGGGTGTCTCCCCCCCTCCGTTCCCCAGAGCGACGCGGCCGCTGCCGAAAGGAAAGCCCCGCCGGGCCCGGTGGCAACCCCCCGCCCTCGACCGGAGAGCTTCACGGCGGCGGAAAGGGAAGGCGGTTTTGGCGCCCAAACTGTAGGTGAGAGGGTTTTGGCGGGAAGAGCTCGGCAGCGGCAGAGACCCTTGGCCCGGGGGTCGGTGCGGCCCCTGAGGGGCCGCACCGACCCCCGGGCCAAGGGTCTCTGCCCTGAGGAAGCGTCCGGAAAGCCCCCGCCTCCCTCCGCGTTAGTAAGAGCCGGTTTCGACAGAAAACACGTAGAAAACACACGACGGGCGTCTTATTCGGTCAAAACACCAGCGGGAACGGCGCGGGTGGGGCGGCCGCGGCGCGAAGCGAACGACCCCCAACAAGTGAAGAAGATGGGGGGGAAGAGGGGGGGTTCTCCGGCGCCGTTCCTGCTTTTCCTGCCTGCCCGTCGGCGAGAAACGTTGGCTGTGCTTTGAAATGGGAAGTGGTGGGCAGCACCCCGAGCTCTGCTTTCAAGTGTAAAACACGCGTTTTGTTTAAAATGCACGCGGGTCGGTCGTTTGTTTGACTTTTTTTTTCTGGTTTGGGGTTTTTTTTGGTTTGTTTTTTTTTTTNTTTGAGAATAGAAGAAAATAGAGTTAGGACTTTAAAAGTTTTAGGAAGGTGGCAAATTGGAAATCCAACACCACTGGCTTTTGGTTACATAGTTTCAAGTGAGCTCTTACTGTGCATTTAGAAAGACAATGATTCCACCTTCCTGTAATTGTCTTTACCAAAATTAGCGTCTATTTAGTGAAATGTATGGATAGAAATATCTTTTTAAATATGTGAACTATTACCATTAAACTAATTTCTCCACGAACTGGCTTGTTCTGTAGGGCTTTTTCCACCTTTATCCTCTTGGCTCCCCCTCCACCCGATTATTTGCGACTGAATTTTGGAAGGGTGTTGGTGGGTTGGGTTCTCCCCCCCCAACCCCCCT
>RSEF01000003.1:76971540-76985532 GCA_003993805.1 Himantopus leucocephalus | reverse complement strand
AAAAAAAAAAAAAAAAAAAAAAAGACGTGTTGGAAATTTCTTGTTCATTCATAAATTATTTTGGTGTGTCAGCCTAGTTGAAATGGCGATTGGCTACTCCTGCCTCCTGCCAACCCCTTAAGGATCCGATGTGAAATTAGTAGCAAGAAAGCATGTAATTGACCAAGTCACGTGTGCGCAGGGGGCCAGAAACGGAGCGAGAGAGAAGGGGAAAAATCAAAAGAGGGAAAGCACATTAGACCATGCGAGCTAAATTTGCGATCGTTCAAAATCAGGATGTTAGATTAATGCAGAAGACCACTTCGATCCACAGGGAAAGTTTTCATCTCACGAGTTTGGAGCAGAGGGCCCGTGGGGCAACATGGCCGAAGGTTAATTTTCTTTTTCTATTGTTTTACTATGATTTTCGCTCGCTCGCTCGCTCTCTCCCTCTCTCCCCCCCTTCTTTCCCCCCACCCCCCTTTTAACCCAACTATGCATTACCCTTTTTTAGCAGCTCGCGCAAGGGGGCTTTCTCCAAACCCATTGTTACTCAGCTCAGAAACTGTTCCGTACCGCCCACACCGATTCACAACTTGAAAAGCTTTCAGGGGGCTATTGTTTGAATTGTTCCTGTTTGATTAAGCACAGTTGCAGTGGTGGGATGAGAAAACGGCCGTACACCTGTCCCAACTTTAATCGAAAGTTTATTCCAAGAAGGGATGGATACACCTTGGAAAATAGTGGTTTCGGCGCTGCGTGTGCAATAACCAGTTGTGCAATCTACCCAATTTTGCTTATTCTCTCTCCTCCACCCCTCCTCGGCCGGCCTCCCCCCTCGCCCCCCGGTCCTGCGCCTTGCGAGGAGAGAATAATTGGGCTGAGAATTTCTGTTGAGAAATGGGATCGGTCTTAAACCAGCAATATTCAAGTAAAGTATCGCGTTCCGTGCTGTAATGTGGCTGAAAGATGGAGTTAAATGGAAAAATACACGTATGTACAGAAACGTGGGCTGCCCTGGGCAAAGAGAGAGGGAGAGCCTCAGCAGGCAGTGTTTCCTCTCTGCAACCTCCGGTGATTTTATTTTTTTACGTATTTTGGGGAGAAGGTTGTTTATTTTAGGATTTAGGAAAAAATAAGCTCTTTTCGCCGTTTGGTTTTTCATTTTGTTTCGTTCGCCTTTTTTTTTTTTTTCCCCCTGTTTCTTCTGTAGTAACTCCTTTTTACAGTGGCAAAAGGATGTTACCAGAATTTAACTCTTTGCTTTGCATCTTGTTCCCCCCTTCCTTCTTTTTTCTCCCCCCTTCTTCCCCCGCTTCTCCCCCCCCCTCCCCCTCCGCCTTTCCCTCTTCCTCAGCAGGGGCGAGTAAAGGTGGAGACGAGCCCGGGAAGTTGCCGGAGCAGGAAGAAGAGGAGGAATCCCAGGTTTTGCACGGAACCGGCCATTGCAAATGGTTCAATGTGAGAATGGGATTCGGGTTCATCTCCATGAGCAACCGAGAGGGAAGCCCCTTGGAGTCTCCAGTTGATGTCTTTGTACACCAAGTAAGACCCATTTTTGTCTTCCATCTCAGCCTGCCACATAGGGTTGAGCTCAGGGGGACTCCAGTTTCATATGAAGAGAAGTAACCTATTTTTCCTAAGTATTTAGGTACATCTGTAATTAAAAAGTTGCCTTAGGTAGTGTTTTTGTTGGCAGTGTACAATTTCGGTAAATAAGGTCGTTAGATTGTGCTTAGTTTCTGTGGCCGAATAATGTTGTTTCTTCATATCTTACTCCTTGGTTAGAAACTTCTGTGCTTTTTTATTTATTTTCAAATGCCACACTTTTCTTTTTAACAAGGTTTATCACTTGTCACCAGACTGATCAGGAGCAGATATGCTTTTTCTTGGAAACTGATTAAAATTAAGCTCGGAAAAGGATAAATAAATGTCGGGTTTCATTCAGATAACATTTGAATACAATTTTAAACGCTTTTCTTGTAAACCTCGAATTGTTTTTTAAAAGCCCATCTGAGATTAGTTAGTGAAATTAAGACATAATTATAGCGTTATTTTGCAGTAATTCAGACCTGAGAGCGTCCCTCTGGTGATACACTGAAGCGTGCATGTGGTTTGGTTGGTTGATTTTTAAATATTCCTTCCTAGGGGAAAAAAAAAAAGTAACTATTAAGGAATGAGACCAAAAGCAGCGTCTCTGTAAAGCTGTTCGGGAGAGAAGGCGCATGTGGCCGTTGTTTTTATTTTTAAGCACAGCAGCGTGAACGGCGTTTGTATTTTGAACGTGGAAGCTGGTATGAATGCCTTCACGCAAAGGAGTTTCAGATGCAAGATACGTACAAAATTATGAACTTCAGGGAACTTTTCCCAAGGTCTGTAGCGTGGTTTGTGAAGAAGGAGCATGTGTAGACCTTCCCTGGTCCTTCTGTTAGTCTCCAGTTGGAACAATGCTATTTTGAATTTCACCCGTCTTCTCTGTGATCAGAGAAGGGAAGAGTGGTATCAGGTAAAGAGACCATTTTGGGGTTGGCTAGGGCCATGTTAGGAAGGCAAAAAGGCATCTTAACTTTTAGGTGGTTGTCCATTTTCTATGACGTTTGCAATGACGGGGCAGGGGGGTGTTCCATGATTATATAGTGATTCCCTTTTAATGTTCCATTTGGTGGCCCGGCCATATTTTGTTGTAACTTTCATCAGGCTTTTGTAAAGAATACACTCTTCATTAGGTTAATAAAAAGGTGGCCGAAACTTAAGAGAGAGTGCTGCTGCTGTGGCATGTTGCCTTGCTCCTTGTGGTGGTGGAGTGGATTTCTGATCTTGCTGTCTTACGCGTACCCTACGCCTAAGGGCCTGCATGCACATCAATATTAGCTGTTTGCATTTGGATTTACGTACAAAGTGTAGAATCCAATAGTGAACTTACTAAATTCTTACAGTTCCTGCTTTGTACTGGCATATGAGGTGCCCCCCCCTTTGCTGCTGCTTTTTCTTTTTAGAAATGAATGAATGAAATACTTACCAAAGAAGGAGCATTCTTGCTCCTGTTTTTCTTACTTTCTTCCCTTCTTTGTACCTTTTAAAGTCATGAAATTGCTCTTTACAGTTCTGTAAATCTATAGATAAAAACCTTTATCTTAATCTAATTTTGTGTTAATACGTATCATTCTTTTTGCTTCTCAAATAATAGAAGACAAACATTTGAAGCATAGCAGTGGTGTTGATAAAAAAAAAAACGCATTTGGAAACAAAGATATTCTTAGAGCTGTGGAAATAGAGAAGCGTTGAACTGCATGATAACATGATACATTTAAGTAATACTAGACAAGGTGTGCTGTTCCATAATGGAAAGTAGTCATAGAAAATAATAACAAAGTATGTGGTGAATTTGGAAGTCGCTATTCAGTTGTGTCCCCTAAAGGAGGGGACAAGATGGAAATGTTAGACATGTTTGTTTACACTTCAATAATCTGCAATTTATCGATATCCTTAGGTTTGTAAGCCATATCACAGTGTAAAATGCAGCGAAAAATAGCATGTTTCATTGCACATATAGCGTGTGCCTCGGTCATTTTGAGTATTACTTAGAGATATATCTTACTGAGTGAATTAGTATTCTGCAATGGATTGCTCTTACAACAAAGAAAATACATTTCTCACTCTTTTTCTTTCTGATGAAATCTTGGATATACATAAACTTTATACTGACACGAATCTTCTTTCCATCAGTTAAAAGTAGAATTATTCTGTTTAATGTAATGGGGAGAAGCAGTAACTATTTCGTTTCAGAGTACATTTTAGATAATTTATATCCCTATATAGAATGCTTTGTGTTAGCTGACTAGCTGACCAGTGGTAACAGTAGCAGCCAAAGCATAAAAATGTCTTTAAATCAGTAATGTTATTTAACAGTGCTGCTTGAACAATGGAGTCTGTTGCCTGAACAGCAATTGGACGCTATTCCTATTAGTTTCATTAATTTGAAAAATTTAGTCATATGAAAAGGGCTGTTCAAGGCAAAGATGTTAGTTTATTAATCTGCTGCAACAAAATATTGCTGTTCAAAACTGCTTTGAAAACATTTCATCATTTATTTGAGTGTGTGCACATAGCGTTGTGTACATTCACGTGTTCTGCAATGTTTGTAGCTATTAGTATCATTTTATAGAATTGGACAGTAAGCAGAAGAAATAAGCTTCTATCTTATTTAGTCCAAGTCCTGTCAAAGCTAGCTTGAACCCTGCAACAATATTTTTACTTCCTTATCTTACCTTTTCTTGGTGAGGTTATGCCCAGTTTCTGAGATCTTGCTATGAGCAAAAACTTACTGGATGTTGAGTCAAAATTCTGTAATAGCTTAACCTCATTATACCTAGGCTTTTGAGCTTGCAATAAATAATTTTGCTTTCTTCTTGGAGTTCCCCCTTGGTTGTATGCAGATTATAATAATGTTTTTCTAAAGTCAGTGCTTCACTAATTGTATATATTGATATATTTTTAGAGTGCTTTTGTTTGCACTTTTCTTCCCCCTCACCCAATGAAAGTTCTATTCATGAAACAGCTGCAGTATTGAGTTTTTAACTTTACCTTTTAAGTCTTTCCTAATCATTTTGATTGATCTTCTTTGAACTACCTTCAGGTTGTTGTTACCCTTCTGGTAATGAGGTACCTAGACCTAGATGCATTATTTAAGGTAGAAACATGTCCGCCGTTGCATATGTGCATCTGTGTGTGTGCACAACGTAAATAGGATACACGTACAAACATCTACACTCTTGTCCTTTTTTAGCTTTATTCTGATACACCTTATGTCTTTAAGTCAATGTTTGAGTCATTCACTGTCATATAAAAATTACAAGTCCTAAAAAACTAAGTTTTCAAAGACAAGCCGTGCCCAGTGCAGCAATGTGCCCAGTCCACTGTGTTTCTTTTACAAAAAAATGAGTGGCAATGTTAGTCCTGTGTAACTGTTAAATCCAAGGACCATACTGAATTTGGCTCAGTATTGTCATTTGGACTTTTAATAGGTTAGCGTGGAATGAATAATATAGCTTGCTTCTCTTTTATGATATGAATTCTGCACATAGTTATGTGTGAATAGCTCTTGTTAAATTTTAGAAAAAGATTTATTTGTCAAAGAGTAAAGCAGACTGGAGAGGTGAAGTGAGTGAAGCCTTTTGTGGTGCCCATGAAAAAAGGTTTTCATTGCTAAGAACTAAGAAGAGCTCAAGCTTTCGTAAAATCAGAGAAATGGATCATGTTTGTTAAAATTTTTTTTGCATGTTCAAAATTGTACTCTCAACTTTGATAAATACAGCTTTTTTGGATGCTAGCAGTAAGGCAAAAATGCTGTGGATTCCCTCCCCCCCCCCCCCCCCCCTTTNGACTATGTTAGAAACATGTCTATTTTCCTTTGCTTAGCATGAAGCCCAGATGTTAAAGATAATAATGAAGGTAGGGTGCTGGATGTAAATAGATGCAATTAAATACACATTTGTGAATATCAAAAGTTACAATTTTATATTCTGTTTCTGAGTAATGTGGTCTTTCAGGATGAGATGGATTTTTCAGTTTAGAAGTTGTTTGTTGAGACCTGGCTCTGTAGTCCAAAATTCTTACTGTGTTAAGGGATTGATATAGGATCTGGGAACCTTAAACATGATCCTTCTTTGGGATCCTCTTTTATGAGATGGGGAGAGGAAGGAAGGGAGGAGCAGCATGCAGGAGTTGGTGTATTTTGTTTTCTCATTAAAAGGAACATGGTTGGTTTGAAATTTTTCACTTTCATCTGAACTTTCTTGCTGTTGCTGCAAGTTACTCTTATTACAAGATTTGATAAAAACGGAAGAGCGCCTTTTTTCTCTCATTGAATCCTTCTGCATTACGCTATCGTTTTGTATATTATAAATTTTGCTCTTATTGTTGCAAGTGCCTATTACAAAATGAGGGAAAATTACTGAGACTATTCAGTTATGATTGTAAACAGAAGAATAAATGGAAAATTAGACATGTAAGCAGCATCTGAAAAGTCTTTTCCCTTAATTTGACCAACCATTCCTTTAGATGATGAATCAGATGCCTATTCTTTAAATTCCTAGTATTTTAGCCACAGTTGAACTACTTTTTCTAGGATAAAGTTGGGCATGGCATGACATATTGAATGCTGACTTTCTTATGACACGTGATCCTGTGCTTTTGCAAGGATACAGTCATTAATCTAGCCCATCTTTTTCCATTTCTGCATTATTAGGAGCCTGTAAAAAGCTACTTAATTGCTCAGGATAACTGAAAGTTCTGGGCAAGCAAATGGGATCAATGTTACATTGCTCCTTATTGTTAAAAATGACATACCAATGCCCATTTGAAGTACAGATGTCCCTGTGCAGGAGTATGCTGTGACAAACTTGTCATCTTTGACTTCTGCTGGGGACCGGGCAAGCCCAGTTCTAATCAAAACAAAAGTGGCTAGCAGGATTTAGAGAGGGAAGCTGAGGAAGGAAGCGAATGGGGAGTAAACGTGTCTGCAGTGAGCATGTGTATCAGAGATCCGGCAGAGATCAGACCTTTGCTAAATATGTGGGTGTCAAAGTGTGTTCAGCAGCCTCAACGCGTGTAGAATCTGTAATGGGTAACAGCTGAAGATCCAGAGCCGAGCTTTGGCACTCATCAGTTGTGTTGGAGCATACAGAGAAAATTTACTTTAAATTATGTGGACCATAGATTTGTGGTGTAGAGCACCTGGGGTTTTTGTTGGGTTTTTTTTTTTTTTTAATTTATTTTGGTTACTAATTAGGCCCAGTCCTACATTTAAAGTCTTACTTATAGACAGATAGACAGATGGTAAAATACTTCACCAAGAGCTTGGTGGTTTAAGATGGTTGTCTGAAGAAACTTGTTATTTAGTATTTAGGTTATGGAGTCGCCATCTGTGGAAATACCTTCCAGGTTTCATCTGTTTACATCTAAACCCAACATTACAGTGCATTTTTATTGATAGACATATGTAGTATTTAAGTGAATGGCAAGTCCCATTAAACCTAAATGGTGTTGAATCAGATCAGATTTTGCTGAAGAAGTTTAAACATTAAATGGTGACAAGCAAAAATCACAAGTGGCCCAAAGACAGAGGCCTGCAATGGGACTATTTTGTCTTAAGAGAGATTCTCCTCTTTGGCAGAGCAGTAAGTACACCCTTTCCAGAGCATGCTATCCTTCTTTTCTCCAAGACTGAGGAAGTTGTGCACAGGGGTTGGGATACTGGAAGGAAGAGGATATTTTGTCTGGGGCACAAACATAAGATATCAAAGCAGATAGATGAACCGAAGCTGAAAGGAAATGAATTGTCAAATTGGGAAAAAATGTTGTTATTGTTGCTTGTCCAGAGTTTTGTTTTAAACTCTTTACGAAGTATACTGCCATGCAAATACTGTTTAATGAATCTTCCTTATGTAACCCATCTCAGTAAAGGCCTGACATCTTTCCCCACTAATTATCAACAGAAGCAAAATTAGGCCCATCAGTTTCTATAAAGGTGTATAAAAGTGACCGTAAAGGTATAATCTAAATAAGATCCTAGGAACCTAGAAACCGGAGAGTAAAGATGATGTTTCTTAAACAAACACAAAGTAATAAGCACATACAGTTTACATTTTTCATTCCTTGTATTTAAGGCTGCCTTTTTTTCCCCTTTTGTTAAATCAGGTGAAAGTTATGACTGATAGAACGGTATTATGTGATACTTAGCTCTTCCTAAGGGACAGGACTCAGGACAGGTCTGGACTAGCTTTTGCTTGCTGGATATCACTGGTGAAAGCAGCGAATCCTTCAATTG
This sequence comes from Himantopus leucocephalus, assembly GCA_003993805.1. NCBI lineage: Eukaryota > Metazoa > Chordata > Aves > Charadriiformes > Recurvirostridae > Himantopus > Himantopus leucocephalus. The sequence goes on along the minus strand of RSEF01000003.1, from coordinate 76,977,725 downwards.
CTTTTACGTCAGCAGAGTATCAGTAAACACCTCTGCATGGAAGGTGGGGAAGTGCTTCTGACTGCTTGAGCATATTTAGTTAGAGAAATTGGTGTCCAGGCCTTTCCTCAGATTATTCTGACTGGCCCTGACTTAAAATGGGGGGGTTAACTCATTGGGAGATGGTTAGAGGAAATTCCAGATCCCTGCTCCAGAGATCGCTCAGCTGCTTGTGGAGCAGCTGTGGAAGCTGCTGCAAGTTTCACAGTCCGCTGTATTAATGAAAACTGGCACCGATTTTGATTTTTTTTCCTAACATGCAAAGCTGTAACATGCAGCAGGTCAGCAGCTGCTCTGCAAGCAGCTGAGTTGGCTTTGCAGTAGCAGTGTGGTGAACAGGTGGAGGTTGAAACTCCTATAGCCACCCTGCTTGGTGGGAGTCCTATGGCCATGTTTTACTTTTACATTTGGCAGCAGTGCTGCTGCTTAAGTAAGCTTCCAGCGGTTTTATAGCACTCTCCCTGTTGGGCTAGCGTAAGTGCTTGTGAAGTTCCATGGCAAACCCAGCTGGAGAAATTTTGGTTTTCATATCTGATTTTTATCATTTTTCATATCAGAGAAGCCCCGTGGTCCCCACAAATACAGGTGTACAGTGATGGCACAATGGAAGGGCAGCCAAGGATGCAAACAAACAGCTGCCAGGGTGAGGTGAAGGTATAGGAGGATGCTACTGTCACAGAAACGTAAATGAAACTGCAGTCTCCTCTGGTGCAAAATAGCAGAATACTGGTGTTACCTTCAGCTGGGGATGGAGAGACAATGAAAGTTAGTGACTTTTCAAGAAAAAGGGCACTTGTGGGTATTGGAATGAGTACAAGGATCTGAGCTCTCCTTGGAAGTGGAATGTTTCAGGAATCTTTTTTGGGTTACACATCAGTTCAATCTTACACATTTCTCTTTTCTTCTTTTTTTCTTGTTTTATTGATGACAACTAAGTTGTGGCATTGAAATATTTTGAATTGCAGTTTTAAAACAGCACTATTTATAAAACAAAAGCAAAAAAATTCAGAGGAATTTTTGATTCATGACAATAATCTGTGTTTCTTCTACAGAACAGAAATAAGTATGTCTACAGGGCATGTTCATAATAACTTGGATGTATCTTTTTAGCAGATAGGAGAGAGCTTAGTGAAATTCGTTGATAACCTGAAAAGTATAGCTCCCTAATTATTCCGTATGTATAACTGTGAAAATTACGTACATCAATACATTTTAAAAATTATTTGTTTGAGAGTGTGTAGAATATGCTTGTTCTGTTATCAGTGCAGGAGCCAAGAAAATCACACAGATACTTTCTATTCCAAAGTTGTAATCTAGTGCTAGAATTACATTTTTTTGGAAGGGAGGGAGGCAGAAAAGCTTGATTTGGTTTTGTTAGCATCATAGGTTAGTATTTTCACCTGTTAAAATCTGAGTGAATGCATGTATAATCAGTATTTGGAGTGTATGAATTTGTCTACAAAATCGAAGTAATATTCCATGACTACTACAGATCTTATGATGCTCTGTTAGAAAACAGTAATGTTACTACATTCATAATTGTGTATTTCTCATGAATGTAGCTGATGGCTTTCCCATCAAAGATAATTCCCAGAGAGGCCCTCTTCTAATTAGTTATGGTAATTTATAGGTATGGAGCATTGAGGGATTTTTTTTTTTTTCTAGATTGCGTTTATTATAGTGCCACTTGAGGATACTTTAACATTTGTGTTATAACTTTGTTTATGGTTACATATATACATATACATACATAAATACACCAAAATAATCCCTGGACTGAAATTGAGAGTAAAAGTGATAGCCCTTGTGTTTAAGTAGACTGGAATAAGCATGAACTTGTATTTTTTCAAAGTACGAGTATCTTTAAAATCTCTTAATAGTGCACGTGTGCTATAATTTTAAAAATGTTTTATTTCTTTTTACAACTGTGTTTTGCAAGCTAGTAATCAAAATCTTGGTTGGTTTTATGGGCTATTTGTAATAATACAATCTTAGTGGAAATATGGGGTTTTAAAAGCCTCTGTTGACCACGTGTAGTAATTTCTGAATATTCTTAGACTCGTTATATTGGAAATAAAAGAAATGTATGAAAGTTTTAATCTGGAATGTACCTAATAGATGCAAGCTGACTTCTGTAGACTTTGGATTAGACCCCCCCAACTACTCCCTATATTTAACAGATATATAGTGCTATCTTACCCTGTTTAATTACCTGGCCTTAAGACATGTAGTTCACACAGCTTGAGAATTAGCCATTGGTGACACTAAAGTGGAACAAGATCAAAGAACTATTCACAAACCTGTTTACTACCCTCTCCCTCAGATATTGAAAACAATAGTACATCAAGTAAATGGAAAATTGATAATTATTTCAACAGCAAACAAAAAATCCTCCTTAATGTAATGAAACCATGGCATCTCTTCTTTTGCTGTGGGTATTGCAGTCCTGATGGGCCAAATTCTGCTCAGTCTTTTCACGTGAAGTGGTCTCACTGACCTTTGAAACTTGTTCAATAAACTGGACAGCATCAGGAATGGATTTTAAGTCTTTTATATGGATGTTCTTACTGGAAGTACGTAGTTCACGTCCTTTTGGTTTTGTAAGTGTGTAAGTGTGCTTTTCATGCGCAAAAACTTGAGGGCTATATTGTGATCTGATTTGTTCCCTGTACAGTGCCTAAAGTGTGGAGTAGGGTTTAGGTTGGTGCTGCTTAATTAAAAGTTAAGTTAAAATGATACAACTTAACATGAAGTGTATGCATGAACTTGACGTTTATGTAACTTGTATATACTTTTCACAATATGCTACTTTTTTTTTTGTACTGTGAATGTATTATATTTAATGTCTTACCTAATTTCACCTGACCACTAATCTGCCAGGCTGCTTTGAAGCAAAGTTCTTGGGCTGATAACGCTGTGGGGTTTTTTCATCTTCCTGTTGAAAAATTGCTCAGCCCCAAATCTTTCCCTCACAGGAGGAAAGAGTGGTAGAAGTGTGTGGAGAAAGTCCCCTCACCATGGGCGCAAGCAGGTTCTGTTGAAGGGGAATGAAGTTCATCCTTGCAGTGAAAGCGCCTTGGGATCTTGAACAGTTACTATTCAGTAATCTAGAGACAGTTTGGGCCACCTGTACAGAGCCTCTGATTTCTGGCAGGGGTAATAGGATGTGGTATGTATTGGGAAAACTTTGGAAAAACTTTGTAACCGCAGTATTACGTATCTGTGTTCACATGGGGAAGGGTGGGAATCCTCTTGGCAGAGTCCTTCATGATCTGCCTTTTCCTGGGCCCCTGTGTTAGGCATGTAGAGTTCCACGCCAGATATAAGGGAGAACATTGACTTACGGGGAGGGGGAAAGTAGCCGAACCTTCTGTCCAGACAGGAGGAGGTGGACAATTTACAGATTAGGAGGCATAATACAGTCCTCAAATATTTGTAAATGCAGTTAGTGCAAAAGATTCCATTTCACCACAGTGCTTAATATTTCTTCATTACGGTGATTAAATTCTCATGTGGCTGTGCCAAACTTGCTTTGTTTGTCTGCCTCATTGTTTGGTTTTGGGGGATTTTGTGTGTGTGTTCATTAAAGAAACCATGTTACATTTGTAATAGCTGTTTTATATGAATCAGTCACATTTGTTTAATGACTTCATGTAGCATGTTTTAGAAAAACTGGAAATGTAGGGTAGAAGTTAACTCTGTAAAGAATGCATGGTTTCTTGTATAGGGGTCTGTGTGGCTGTAGCATGCACACAGATTTTAACTAACAGGACATTCAGCGGGGCATCCTGTACGTTGTGTGTGATTCTGTTCTAGAAACTACCGCAACCTAGAAACAAAGATATAAGTAAAATATTTTTTAGAAATGCTTTTAATTGGCTTCAGAGATTAGTGATAATAGTTAAAGATAGACATTACTTGTAAGGTGATTGATCTGGATGCAAAGGAGATGCATGAATAAACAATTATCAGAAGTGAAGAGTGTTTTTGTAGAGAACTTTATGTCACCATTGACTTTAAAGGACTAGTCACAGAGAGGACTGTGGGGTTGAACTGTAGAGGATAAGAGAGCAGAATATTCTAAAGGTGCATTGTCAAGATGAAAATCATATTCAAGATTTTCAGGCAGAAATATAGTACAGCTGAAGATAAAATCTTTGCTTAGACTAATTGGAATAGGATTTTGTTACTGTTAATTCATGCTTTTGCAAAGTCTTAATGCAGCAGTAAATACCACATCTTTCGCTGAGGACTGCTTCACTGTCCTGCACTATAGTCTCTTATCTACACTAAGAAAGTTGGCTATTAGAGTCTCCTCTTAGCAATGCCTTCTTTTCCTTGAGAATTAAAGAAAAATCTACTAAACATTCTAAAATCTGATCTATCTATTAAAAATGTTTAAAATTATTTAAATTCAAAGCATTCTGATTCAGGGGGTTCCTTTAAATTTGATCTGTCTACATTTTCTTCAGTGAAGACAGTGACTTTTGTAAAAAATAAAAATGCATATTCCGTTTTATATGATGTCTTTGCATTTAATGACTACATAATATTTCTACAAGGCAGCCCATACTTTTCAAAATTAATCTGCAGCCTGCTTTGAGCAACAAAAACTCTTTAGTTTTAATAATGTAACTGGTGGATTTGGTTTCCCCAAAGAATTTTTACATTAATCTTCATTAATTTATTTTCATTAAGCAATTACAAATTTTTTTAAATGGCAGATTATTTTTTTTTTAATACATCAGTTTCTTTTTTACTAGCAATTATTGATAGTTTACTGGAAAGTGACAGCCCATTCCATGCTTATGTGGGTTTATTGTTACTCTTCACAGAGACAGTACTTCTTCCTTGGATGATCATTTCTTTGACAGATGACAACTGTAAATCAAGCAAGATTAGACTGTTAAAATGGCTACAGTTGAAGTACTGTCCTTTTGCCAAAGAGTAATTATCTTCAGTGTTCATTATTCAATAGCATAATCAATGTTTAACATTTTCTACGATGTCCTACATATTGATATAGTTTTTTTCATATGGGAATAAGTAATTGTTTTTAATTATATATAAAGCAACACTATGCTTTTATAGTTATAATTTGTTTCCTTTTATCCATATGTAATTTAGTATTTATTCTTTATTAATAGTATGTCCATTACATGGACAACACTGACCACAATAGGTGTCATAAAATGCACCTATGTAGTATATTAGATTCTCTGGAGGGTAACTGGCATACAATGGTTGGTTTTGTTCTACTATTTCTGTTTTTAGGATTATGAATATAATCTATTTTTAAAATTCTTAAAAACTGGTAAACCTTAGCATAGTTTCTGTTTTCTCCCTCCTTTTGACTGGCATTTTAAAAGTACAGTGTATTTTAGCTACACTTCAAGGACCAAATGTTACTAAGAGATGAAATGTTGAGCCAGGTGATATCAGTGAAATAGGGATCAAGATGTTTCAATAGGTATGCACAATTTATCTCAAGGACTTTTTTCTGATAGTTTCATTTGGGAGCTTAGATACTTAAAACAGAAAAGTTTGATTAAGTAAATATAAGGGAGTTTTGTGTATATCAATTATCATTCAGTGTACTTGTTTCCACTATGTTTGTAAGTGCTTTACAATCTTTAACGTGCCCCCAAAACTAATTATATACCAGTATTATTTGTATGAACTTACCATATACGGATGTTCATCTACATTTCTTGCATCACATTCAGCTGAACTATGTACCTTAAGAGAAATGTGACTCCTCTTTATTTACATCTTATGTGGCAGAAAATACTCCATTGGCTTCCTTTGTTCGTTTTCATCGGGGGTCTTAATTAGTTTAAGTGTAGGTTTGCCATTTTTTGGACAAGTTTGAAATTCCTGGCATTTCAGGTCTAAAAGAGGAGTAACTTGGCAGATAATTATTTACTGACGATATGTAAGGGAATAAAAATGTGTACTGCTCTATGGCTTTCTCCACTTAAGTTAGCATGTAGAAAGTTTAGTATCGTTTTTTTTTTGTTGATGTTGTTTAATTCCAACAGTTTAACAAAGTTAATCTGAATTTGTATGTCCTGCTAGCACATTGTTCTTCTGGGCACACTCACATCTCATTGCCAATTATTTTAAGATGATGGGTCAAAAAAAAG
>RSEF01000003.1:76912778-76968718 GCA_003993805.1 Himantopus leucocephalus | reverse complement strand
TTTTTTTTTTTTTCTGGAATTAATTTTGTGCTGGCACAGCTACTTAAACCAGTGATGACTCAGATGAATGCCAGACCTGGTACACGGGATGGAGGAAGGAATCTGCAGCTGCAGCTGGGAATAGCAGAAGGGAGCTGTTCCCTTTTCCTGAAAAGGCCATCATTTAAATTAAAAGTGACATTAATGAGTTTATATGAGTAATTCTTAAATTTTAGTTTTGTTGTCATTCGAGAAATACTCAATTTCTGAAAATTTTAAGTGAAATGGAGCAGAAAACAGAGAAAAAATCAAAATATTACATGCAATTGTAAGTACAGGTTGTTACAGCATAAAACATAATTAGTATATGTTATAAGTCTAAGCACATTATTAAGCATATTACCATTTCTTATTAGAAATTCCAGTTAAGCCCTGAAGTTGAATCGTGTTAAGGAAGCTAAAAATATTCCTGATGTTTGGATAACGTATGATTGAGTCAGAAGGTTTTCCAGATTTGGGGGCAGGTTGTATCAGAAACAATGCAGTTTTACTATTTGATGTAGAAAAAGGAACACAAAACAGATGCAACAAATGTTTTTATATAAAACAGTTTATTAATGCATTGTGGTGGGCGAGAGTTTTTTAAATTTCAGAAAAATGCCATTGATGGCCATCTGTCTGGTAGTGGTAGTTTTAACTCTTGAGACTTGGTGAGTGAAGCTCCTGTTGGCTCAGCTGAGTTTTACCCTGGTTTGAAGCAGAAAGCATTTTGACCAATGAAAAAATTGGCTATTCCTGTGGAGTCAAGGGCTTGGCCACTTATGATTGTTCAAACATCAGCCACTGTAATAGAGACCAAGCCTTATCTGAGTCTTTGTATAGACAAAACCAATGTTTCTGCCTTTATATCTTATTCTTGGGGCAGGCAGGAGGCAGAAGACCAAAGGGACCAGTGCAAGGGCGAGAGTCTGTGTGTTGAAATAAACTGGTATCATTTGCAGTGCAAGCAATCCAGACCTCCAGCCAGCAAGCTCTGGGCTCTGTATTTACAGAAACTTTTAATAATACTCAAGACCCTGTCCTCCAAGCAAAATTTTTGCTCTGGAACAGGGAGGTATCACATGTTACAAGCACTGAGGTGAGCTGCCTTGCTAGCCCAGGCCAGCCTCTCCAGCGCTGAAGCCACAACCCAGCTGCCTCCTGGCCTTGAGTCATCTTGTCTCTTGTGAAAGGATCCTGTGATGCTCTTGCTTGGTGTCAATCCCAGCAAGCACAACTGGGCTCATAAGCTGCCATTTTATTCCCTTAAGAGCGGTGATGTGGTAATCAGTGACCACAAATTACCTTCAAATAGAAGTACATTTTTTATAGAATAAAAAGCAACCGAGAGAAAAAGATCTTAGCAGCCATAAGCCACAGAGCACGTGAATGAAGTGCTAGGCTATGTAATTTCCTGGGCTAAGTAATGCCCAGTTTCTGTAGATGGCTGTGGCAGAGTCCTTTTGGACCAGTCCATCTTTCCAGTTTCTGAACAGTGACCCTGCCCTTTCCATTGAGAAGGGTCTTTCTAACTCTTCAGTAGGTTTTTTGTTGTTTGTTGTTTTGTTTTGTTTTGTTTTGTTTTTTTATTTCCAAGCTGAATATCCATGTTACTCCATCCTGGATCCTAGCATTTGTCCAAGTTGTTGCTGCTTTGCTGGGCTCTTCTTATGCGGAGCACTGCTGGAGAGCTTTCTGTCACTGCCCATGCCACGTGAGTTACGTGACTCATACATAGCTCATTCTGTGTCCTTTTCACCAGACAACAAGTGACTTTGCTACTGGTTTTGATTTTATATGTGATAGGCCTTCATTCTGTATCATGTCAGGCAATGAAAAATGGATTGGTTAAGTGTGTTATTTCCCAGGAGTGATACCTGGTGGCTTATATGTCTGTGAGTATATTCACAGTATGTTTTCTTTGATGAGAAAGAAAAGTTTTTAGGTGCCTATTTTCCTTCTGTGCACTGTGGAAGACAGGGCAGAGGAATTGTTAGTTTTTAAAAGCAGCATCCAAGAGACAGCAGTCAATCCCCATTTTTACTTTCCAAGAAAGCTTTTCATTCACTTTAGGTTATGTCATTTGAGAAAAAACGTGTCTTAAGGTGTGCTGGGGTATCCATTTGGTGGTTTATACTTCTTTAACCCTTTTCTGAATCAACAGCTGAACTTAAAAAAACCAACATTTTACTGATACAAGACTAATTCTCGCACCTTCAGCTGTCCTAGTTTTAGTTGCTTACAGGAGGGAAGCCTGAGGTCTCGAGTCTGTGGAGAATCATGCATCTCTCAGCTCCGTCTATGTTTTATGGTGTCACTTTTCTATGCATGTGAATCTCCTAACTCTGCCAAGAGCCGTCCCCTCCCTCTCTTTAAGTTTCTCATGCTTGTTTTTAGCCTCAGGGGCTTAATTTTCTGGAAACACGGAAGGTGATTAATCAAGCTAATTTGTGTTAACTTTAAAAAAAACCCAAATGATCTGACTCTAATTTTGTGTAGTCTTGACTTTCTATTTTCTTGTTAACATTTTTTTGGAATTTCTTATCTCAAAAATATCTCACCTGTCTGCATAACAGACATTTACGCACCTGATTACTCTGAAGAATATTCCTGTGTCCACAGAGCAAAGCCAGCTGTAAGAAATCCCACATGGTATATGAACATCAGAAACTTCACAGGTGACTAATCATGAAAATAATCTTATGCTTTACTTGCATTCCTAAAATAACTATTCACATGACATAATGGTCATGTCTAAGTGGTCTGGGAGGAGCAGAAGTACCGTGTAGCTATGAAGAAAAAAGCTGGTTTACTAATTTGTCCTTAAGATCCACTGAATTGAAGTGGTATGCGTTTAAGAAAGTGAGATAGATTATGTAGGATTGGCCTCAAAATGATTCACATCCCCTAAGTTTTGGGTTTGGGGTTTTTTTTCCCTATGTCTCTGCCCATGAGCATGTTTTGCTCTTGAGCAGAATGTTTACTGAGCCTACGTGGTCCTGTAGACCATGTTACTTATCTGTATTTTGGAAGAGGCTGTTCGTCTGTCATAACTGTCCTGTGTGAGTTTTTCCCTGAGGTGTGGAAGGCGAACTCTGAGTATGCTTCAAGCTTATGGTGTCCAGTCTCCTGACCGGCCATGATTGTGTGGCAGTGCCTGCTGGGTACATTGCTGCGCAGCCTGCCAAGTCTTCATGCAGTGTGTTATGCAGCCTCATATCCACACTTGGATAATCATTGTGTTCTCTGACCCTGAAAAGGTGGTGCAAAAGCTTTGTTGTCTTCTGCGTGCTTGTAAGGTGGTGATCAGCTTCTGGAATTAGTGGACTACTTCTTTGTGGATACAGCCATTAGTAGTGCATTTTGCAAACTTTAGAACACCAAGCAAGCAGCTTTATCAGGTTAAATTTGTCAGCACAGTGAACAGAAATGCAAGAGCTCTACCGCAGAACATTTTATTAGACTGTGCCTGTCTAGTTAGAGACATATTTATTGCGTTATCCAAAATTGCTGGAACTTTTTTTCCAGAGAGGTCTTAGCCTCGCTTGGGTATCAATACCTTCTTTGTCCTTCAGTCAGTGAAATTCTTATCTACTTATCTATTTATGCCTTTAATCCTACATGTGTTTTATAAGAGAAAACGAGACACACTATTGTTCATGTTCCCATCTGGCTGAGGTAGGCAGGTCTGCTCCCCAGCTCATCCCCATGCGCCCCTGTAAAACCCCAGGACTCTCAGACCTTCTCTCTCACGGCAGGAGGGGCCTGTGCAATCCAAATCTGTATTTCGTCCCTGCCAATGTGTGGAGCCTGGATGACTCCTGACAACTAATAGGTCCTGCTTGTCCCCTTTGTTATCTGTAGCTGTTTTGAGTCTCCACCTGAAGGTGGAGGTAGTTTTTGACTGAGCGAGCAAAGTCTGACTCAGCTTAAAAAGCGAGCAAGTTCTCCAGTGATCCAAGCCTGGTGGAAATAGAGAACAGTGTCTACTCTGTGTTCTCACCACTGGTATATTTATCTTCTCTAATTCTATGTTACAGTACTTTCAAGGGTCTAATAAGGTGGAACATGAACGGCCTTTGAGGGGGGACTGCCACTCGTGTTGGTGGCAGCCTGCTTGCTACTATGTTTTTGCAAAGTGGTGTGGTGTTTTTGGGATTGCAGAGGACAGTAGTAACACATCTTCTCTGAGGATTCATCATGTTCCTACTCAAGGTTTTCAAGCTGTTTCATGTAACAATTTCATCTGCCGTCTTCCAAAACCACATTTACCAAAAGCTGAGTCATTCCCACACATAGACAGTATTTCAGTTTTTCCTGGGCCTCTTCTCCTGATTCTGCTCGCTTGCTCTCCCAACGGGTGATCTCTGTGGAAGATGCTGGTGCAAGAATTGCTTGGCACATGCATCCAGTGTAGGTACTGCCAGGATTAAAAAAAGCCTTTGTGGTTAAATACTGCAACATACCTGTTGCCCCGTAACATAACGTGTGCAAGAGGCGTTTGCAGAACTCGAGTTACTGGCAAGTAAATTTTTTTCTGTTAGCAAGAGCTTTCTAGCTAACCTTTTATTTATACTTTGTAATGGGCACCTTATGTGCCCTAGTGTTTAATTTGGCCTCTGTTTGATTTATCTATTTGATCAAGTTTGGTTATGGAGTTGGCTTTAAATTACGTGTGCGTTTGCATATGCACACACATGCACTAACACATGTATATAAACTATGATAAAGGAAAACTAAGTTTGTACAGTCAAGGAGGGGAAAACTTAGAAAATACTGAAGCTGAAGTTGCACATACAGCTGCAGGTTGAACACTTTTTTTTCTCTCATTTTAATTGGCACTTACTTGATTTTATGATCACCTACTACTCCCCACACACCCAGCAACTTGCGTTATGCTTTCAGCTACAAATGGCTGCATCTTACATAGTTGCCAGAAAATAAATGTTGGTGTGAATATGGTCATAAGATATGTCACTGAAAGGAGTGTAAATAAAGAAATAATACACAGAATTTATTGTTTCCCACAGCTCAGCTGTGTTTCTTGCAGTTAGTTACTCTGCAATGTACCTCTGATTTTAGGCTTTGGAGTTTTCTCTTTCAAACAGTGGAATAAGAACAGAGCCTGAAATTTGTTTACTTCTAGTATTAAAAGCAAACAGCTCAGGGACCAGGCAACTTTTATTTGACCTGGAAAGGAGTAATATAGATTGTAGAGACTTCAGGCTGTATTGTTTATTGTGAGTTTCATTTTTTTGGGGGTACTGAGTTGTTGGTGTGAGGAGGGCTGGCAGCTTTCACTGATGTTAGGCAGTCTGTGAGAGCAGACCATTGCATTAATGCAGCAAAAAGACTGAGTGGAAACATAAATATGTTGTAGTGAAAAGACTTCCATTTTTATGCAGTTCTGGGGTTTTTTTCTCCTGTGTAAAGTGTAATGTTAAGAGGAGGAAAAGTCTTTGGCCAGAACCAACAGGAATAAAATAATTATGTAGAGACCTGTTTTAATGTTATTATGGTTGGGTACAATAGAAATAACTTCAAGTTAAGAAAACGTAGTTACTGATCTTGTGATAACCCTGGCCTGGAAAGGGTATTTGGAAGAGAAGATACTTCACTCATTGTTCACTCTCCCTTCATTGGGCAGGATCTGTACCCCTGACAGGCAGTGGAAACCTGTGCATGCCACATGTGCCACCAGTGCCCTACGAAAGAAGTACTGAAAGAAGGATCAGGGAATGTCTACAGCTCAAATCACATGATATTGGAAGGATATTGCTAGGTGATGCAGCTAAACCATGAATACATGTTTGAAAGGATTTCTCCTGTGGAATATTTGCCTTCTAACTGCATCAGAACTAGTCACCTGCCTGCATTTCATAATGAGATGTGTCTGGCATGTCTGAGATGTAACCAACCCACAAAAGCAAACAAATTCAGAGTTAACAGACTGATACTTCTGGGTCTGCTCTCCCCCATGAGTGTTGATGGGAGCTGTGTCAGCAGATTGTAAGAGGAAGGACTTGTCCTTAAGGAACCCCTTTGTGTCTTCCTGCTGCAGCTGGTCTGACCCTCTTTCAGGAGGCCTCGGAAAACATTTACATTCTTTGGCAGAGCATGCTAAAATTAGGGCATAAAAATGACAGATTCAATATTGGAGTCTTAATATTCAAGTAGTCTTGTGTTCTGTAATCTGAGCAGAAGCCAACATGACTGTCATTTGATTAATGCAGTTGTATGCATGATATTCCAGCTTCACAATTACTTCCTCAGTAAATATAGTCATAACTGTAGTAATAAGATAGTATTTTAAAAGTAAGAATTTTCAAACATTTCTGAATACTTCCCCAATACCTATGCTAACAAATTTAAATAGTTTAGCTTTTATAGTTAAAATCCTTTGTCCTCCTCCATTAAAAGTAATTTTAATCTGCCTTCTATTTACTTTAGGAGGGTTTTGCCTTAAATGCTGTTTTCTCATTTGTATCACTGTAAATTCAGAGGTGTTTCATTGAAACATGGGATGTGTCCTTTGTAACAGAATATAGCTTATGCTTTCATAACAGAAGTGGCTCTCAACCAACTATTTCTGTCAGCTTTTAAAATGTAGCTGTTTAAAGAACTAGTTCACAGGAAAATTACAAATTAAATACTCTCCCAAATAATAATTTAAAGGTGTTGCTAAGTTCAAGTTACTTTTTGAATCATCAACACTATCTCCTTCTACTGCTGTGTATTTCTAAAAAATAATTTAATTTGAAGTCACCCGCTCATTTCCTGCTATGTCCAGACGGTGTTAGACATTTATTACTAGTTTCTCTGCTCTCTAGTACCTCAACTGACATGTATTTAGATGATCTGCACTTCCCTTCCCTCCAAAAAAAAAAGTGATAAAGGTTTGAAGTATAAAATAACCCTGTGGTCATTCTTCCTCCAAGATGAAAGTATTCTTTTATTCAAGTATCTGCATATCTAATCAATATCTATAATTCTGATGAAATTGTATCTAATCAAGATAGAGCTGACTATAAGTTGGTAGAACTGACAGGATACTAGATTATCTAGTACTAGATTAAAAAAAAAGAAAAAATTAGTAAATGTATAATCCACTGTACAAGAATAGCTAAGGAGGATTAACCATAACAAAAAAATATAGAAATACTAGAGAACTTGAATTATAATCAGGAATTGTTACTACAGTATAAATGTTGCTGTTTAATTTTGCTTTTATAGTAAAGGAAAAAGTGTTTGTTTTTTACAGTATAGATAATGTTGTGAAAATAACTACAACTTAATAAACCAGCCCAAATAAAAATTTCAGCCTATTTATCACTTCTTTGCTTTAGAAGCAATAAGATTTGAAGCCCACCAATTTTGTCAGATATTCTTGTATTATTTTTGTATGCATGGTGACTTTGATTTTAGTAAACAAATATTCTAACCAGTATTTCAGTTTTGTTTCACTTCTCTGTTGGCATTTAAAATAAATAGTAAATGCAGGTTCTGACTTCCAAATGATTTAGCAGCGTTGGTGTATTGCCTGTTGATAAACTGTGCCTTGTCTCGTTTGTGCAGGACCTTGCACAGTGCAACACGAGTCCTCGGTGGGAACCAATGACACCTGTACCATAAAAGTAAAAACAATATTTGCCCAAAAGCTTGATAATAGTTCAAGAGAGGTTCCTGTTTACCAGATAATGGATTTTTATCTTGGGATTCCTTAGGGCATAGTTACTCCCAGTTGGCTAAACATCATCCATGCTCTCTTACTCCCTTGCTCCCTGGCTTGCAGTAGCTTTCAAACAGACAGCTTTCTTCTCTCTGAAGAATTAGAAGAGGTCATTGAAGCACGGAGGGGCTTTGCACTAATGCAGCTGATGGTAGTTTTCAGAAAACATCCTCCACAGCAGGGATCTCGGATTTCTGAGGCAAGGACCCGTGAGGTTGCAGTCGTGGCACTGCATTGGGCTGGCAGGCTCCGTTTCTCAGCCCAGGGCCTGGGAGAGGTGGTGGTGGTGATGTGAGGACAGTTCTTCGGGCTCCAGTCTATAGGTAGCTAGGACCAACCTAGCACAGTTCAAGTCAGGACTGGACTGCAAACCCTCGTTCTGCTTCTGGGTCTTGAGCTACTCCTGTGTCTTCACAGCCTGGGAAGAGAGGGGAGTTGGCTCTTCTGCAGCTTTGAGAACCTGTAACCACTGTAACTGTCGGCCACTTCTTTTCCACAGATCAGTTTTAGCTTGAATCATCAGCCAGGCCATTGCCCCAGCCTATTCCTTGCAGGCTACCACCCCTGGTCTTTCGGCATGGTCCAGCCCTTCTACCACCCTGTCAGACAGGGTCAAGTTGCTGAGTTCCAGCACGATCCAACCACTATCCTCTCTCTTACCTCCATCCGTATCACCCCACAGTCCTACCTCAACTTACTGCTCACAAGTAAGATCCTTTCTGTCCCGGGTATGTGTTGGCCTGTATCTACCAACACAATCCAGCTACCCTCTCCCCAACCTGCTGTACCCCTGTTGGTCTGCAGCATTGTTGGTAGCTACCTGTTACACCAGGCTTCAGGAAGGAAGAGGCAGGTGGGTATAATCAGGATATATTTTGCCATGAGGGTAGTGTGAGCTGAACTGTGTTAACAGGTTCAGGACTCCCTCTATACTGCTGACTTGCTGAATTATTTGTATGAAATGCCTCTTTTCCGTCAGTCTGTGGCTCCTGCAGTTGCCCACAGTGTTAGCCATTCCTCTGTTTACTGGCGAGACGTGAATCACTTGATTTTCTCCTATAAAGCTGGCGTGCAAAAAGGTGGATGAACGACTTTCTCAGTATTTTCCTGGTACTATTTTTCGCTACTGGTATCCAATTTAAAGGTTAAGGACAGCTTCCCAGAGATAGATGTTATGGGTCTGCAGTAAGAAAACGTAACTCTTTCTCAGACAACTTTTATGCAGGGGAAGGGAGAGGTGCATGTGCAGAGAGAGATCCCACTACACCTGAATTAGCAGAGCACAATCTGGGCCTAAGTCTCTTGGGACGGTAGAAGGCGGTGAGGGAGGTGGATAGGAAAGCTTTATATAGCTAAAAGATCTCCTGGCGTAGGGGATTGTCATTCCCATGCATGGGGGTGTATAGAGGAGCACAGAAACAAAGCTTATAGACGTCATAGGGCAAGTGTGGAAAACAGAGGTGCTGCAGTTGTTTCTGAAAATGTGGTTAACGACACCAGAAAGGTGTAGTAAATCTGGAGGAAATTGTGGTTTAGTTTTAGGTGAAAATAACTCTACCATTGAGTATGTGCTTTTTACGGAGTATGTTTCAGTACTTGAAAAATGTGTGGGTTGTACATTGCGCCTTCCTGTGCTCTTGCGCTTTCACCTGTGTTTATGGGACAATCTACATTGAAATCGGCTGATTTTTAGATTTGTTATGGGAGAACTGTGTTCTAGTATATTCAGTCTGTTTTTCAGAATGAGTGAATCATAGCCGTACTGTGTTCGGTCCTCACCGTTAAACTCATGGCAGAGAGGAGAGAGCTCAGCCACATTCATCGTGCAGGTTTCAGTCCATTGACATCCCTTGTGGAAGAAATGAGAGAACCGAACTTGGTGGCATTCATGCATTTTCTGGTGGCCACACTTTTTTTTTCTTTTTTCTTTTTTGTTTGTTTGCCAGAAGGGGGGTGAGGGGGAGAGGTCTAGGACTCTGTGTGGCACCTTTTTCCAGGTAATAGAAGAAGAGCTGCAAGAACAGCTTGTTTTGACCTCTTCCTGGGAGGCTTGGGTTTTTAACAGAAAGGATGCTTGAAAAATACTCTGCCTAGGTGAACACTACAAAAGTACAAAGCTCATTGTTGTCATGAATTTTTCACTGGAAGAGGTACTTTGTGCCCACAGCCTAGCCATGCTGGTTTTCTCCCCACTGGGAATTTTTGCACTGGACACTTCACTAAAATGAGTATCAAGGTGCTTTGGAGAACATGTTCGTCTACACCTCAGGCCCTTGTCTCATGAAAGAAGAAAAGAGGAAAAAAAAAATAGTGCTTCCTCCCAATGAAAATAGAAAGAGGATAATCTTACCTATTTAATGATTGCATAAAAGGTCATGTCCGTTTATTCCCAGTTTTTGCAGAAAGAGCCTTCGGGTTTCTGCAAAACTGCCTTACAGTAGGCAAGAGTGCTTGTAACAGAAAATGGGGTGGTTTCAGCTGCATGAAGTGACTGCACTCACCTGAGGGTGGAATAGCTCGCTGGTGGGTGAAGGAAGGGAAGGGCTTCCATCCTGGGGGAATCTGTGGGGTTCCCAAAGACAGTGTGGTCAGCCAGTAGCGAGGAAGCACTTGTGAGGAGGGAACCTGGAGGTGTTTGACCATTGGGAGAAGAGAAGATGATGCTTCTCATTGGGTGGACTTCAGAGGGTATTATAAACTGGGATTAACAGCATGGTTTCAGGAGATCACTGAGGCAATGTAAGTTGGCAAGGTGCTGCACAGGACAGGCTTACCTACCATGGCTGCACACTCACGTGGCTTCTTTTGAGGTGTGCTGGTGGTTTTTTGACTCTGTATAGAACTGATTCGGGGAGCAGAAACATAGCAGAAAACCTGACGTTACCAAGAAGAGGTAGACGGTTTTCTTCCTGAGTCAATGTGAGATTGAGGTGGGGGAAGAGGAACTGTCCCTTTGAATTGACTGAACTGAGTCCTAAAACTCTGTCTTGTGCCTAGCATGACTGATGAGAAAATACTTAAACTAAGAAATGGGAGAAGAGGTTGGCTTGATTTTTCACGCCTGGTATTAAAGCACAGAAGAAGGAAAATTGGGTAAATGAGAATTGCACATGCTGCAGACACAAATGGTCTATACAAAGGAGCAAAGAGTGAAAACGGGTAGTAGTAGACTAGTTGTGTGGGTGCTACACTAACAAAAAAAGATACTGTAGTGAGGAAAGAGGGTGAGATCAGGGAGGAAAAGCAAGTAAGATGTTTATTATCCAGGCTCTTTTCATTAGTATACAAAACTAGAACAGCTGGTGCTGAGCATGTAACCAGATACAGAGGCAGCGGAAGCACAGTCAAATAGCATTCATGGCCTGAACTCAAATACTGAAAATTATGCATAAAATTAGTAAGGTGTCGTGAATGAAGTGGCACCTTCATTGGAGGTGGTGGACACAGCATGGACACAGTAGAATCTCCTTGGTCAAAATCACATTGGGAAGGAGTTCTGAAAGACTTGTAGACCTCTGGCTTAGGATTTATATCCAGACAGTGTTATAACAATATTATAAGAGAGGAATACTGGGAGGAATGGTAACATTATAGGTAGGCTAGATCTATATTTAAGTGCAAATGATATTATAATGATGTGGTATTTCTGTACATGACAGTCAATAGTTTTCTTACTGAAAGACTAATTCAGAATAGAAGTTGTGTTATTTTTGGACTTGGAAGGAATTACTGACCTTATAGAAAACTTGATTGTTTAAAAAATGAAGACAAAATATGAACTGGGTTGATTTGGTTTAAGTTAAGTGGAATGATAAAAAGTCAATAACTTTTTTAAAGGGAAACATTTGTTAAATTAGGAAAAGTGGTTAGAGAACATAGGTGAGCTGACGTACTGGAACATAGGTGAGCTGAAGTACTGGATTCTTAAATGGAGAAAAAGTTCAACTTGAATCCCAAGTAAAGGAAAAGGAGAATTGTGAGAAATTACTTAATCCTTCTAGCAGAGAACCCTCTGGGGGGGATATTGGTAGAGAAAAGGTAATGCGAAAGGAAGGAGGAGTAGATTGTCAAAGGAAGTCATTTCATGGAAGTTGTGGTGGAACAAGAGCTGAAAGTATTAAGCTAAGTTAGAATTTACTTGAGTAAATTAAACTTAAGTTCTTAAGAGTTAAAGCAGTTAGTAAAAGTTTCTTTAGACATAAATAAATTGAGAAAGAAGAAATTCTTCTGTTGTATAGGGAGGGTGGTTTTGAATTAGACCAAGCCTTTTGTTCAAAAGCTAAATAAATACCTTTGCACACTTCTCAGTAAGAAGAGTAACAGTTGTACAGCGACAGGATGATGAATGGAAACAAGGTTATGAACATGACTACGGTTGAGGTGGAAATTCAAAACAGAAACAAATTCCAAGTAAATAAGGATGTGAATTTGCAGTGTACCAGCTGCATTGTGGTAACTGCCTACATACCTGTTCTTTCCCTACTGCGAAGTTACTTGCAATAACTCACCCTATCTAATAAACATTGTATACATGTAGTATAAATGGCTCTTCATCGCCCAAGAGCCGAAGTGCAAATATTTGAGAAATAAAGTAGTTTATAACTTTATTTTTAAAGTAAAGTTAATTTATATTTTGTTGACCTTTAAAAAATATTTGTAGTACTGTAGATTTTTCTTTTTTACATAAAATATTAAGGAACAGATTCTCATCTCAAAAGTTGCTATTTCCACTGTGTATGCCCAGGAGCTCGTTGAACCTTTCTATGAACAGATTTAGCTCACTGGAAAAACAAAAATCTATCCCTGTTTCCTCTTCCTCTTATCCTCCCCCACCTTTTTCAACTGGGTTTGTTTCCTGTCAGTGAGTTAAATGGGTTTATGGGGAGGACCAAGAAGTGCCAGATTTGGTGCAAGATAAGCCTCCAGGAGCAGGAAAAAGCCCTTGAGATCAGTGTGAGCGATGGCAAGTTGTCTTGTAGGTGCCTGGCCTTCAAATTCTGTGTTAGTACAGCAGAGCTACGTGTTGCTCTCAGAGGGGCTGTTGTTCAGTGTAGTGGACTTTTTGTTTGTTTCAGCATTCTGCCTGCAAAAATACATGATCTTCACAAACCTCCTAAAAGGAACTTTTTGCGACCATCGAAAAGTCCTTGCAGCGGGACTTGTATCATGCAACTGATGTTAGGGGAAGCGCTGCAAAATAATATTTGCAGTGTACAGCAGTTAAATTCTGGTTTTGACCTAATGCAGGTAGGAGCACTAGTATAGATCCAGTGTAAATTGTTTAACTTCTGTGTCCTCTTACTTTGTACTCTTGCTTTACTCAAAGGTTGCTGGCTCTTGACAAAACTGTGCTTGGTTGTTTTGGAGAGAATTTCTTACAATCTTCAGTGCGGTTGGGCTTCAGGATATGCTTTCCTTCATGTCTGGATTTAATTGTAGATAATTTTGGAGGGAAAAACGTTTTCTTACTTTGGGAAACCCGACATACTGGTGGCATCTGGTCATTGTACTGAGCAATCAATCAATCACTAGATAAAAAGGGGCAGAAATGAGAGATACAGAAAACAAATGATCCTAAGCGGAATGCCACCGAATAACTTCTCCCTCCTCCTCCCCTCTCTTCCACCCCCCAAGAATTTAATATCTGCAACAGCAGTTATTCACAGCCATGAGTAGAAATGGCAGCATTGTTGTGAGGGGGTGCTTACTCGGACCCTGTTCTCCCTTCCCTCCCCACACATTAATAAAAGTAATGCACACGTATCGGAGGCGATCGGGCCCCTGTAATGAGCCTTAATTCCAAACTTCCTTTCTTTCGTAGAGCCCAGTAAGAATTTTAAGCACTCCCTGACACTGCCAAGGAAATGGTACTTTTTTCTTTGGGACCATGTTGCTAATACAGTTTATATGTGTTATGTTTTGATTTTTGTTTCATAGTAAGAAATGCTTTCCAAGAACTTGTGATCATGGATTTTTCCACTCTCAGTTTTGTTGTTGCTAATACTCTGATGAAATTGCCAGCATTTTGGACCAAGCCATTGCTTGTGACAGAGAGGTGTGAGACTTTATGTTATAGGCTGAAATACCAAGAAATAATAGGATACCTATAAAAAAATAGGAATGGTACTGTCAAGTTAAAAAAGAAAAAAGCTCTAGTCTGAAATCACTGTATTGACTGCTGGTAAAAGTAACAGCAAAGTCTGACAGCTGAAAGAGAGAGAAAGGAGGAAAAGCATGTTGCTTTTAAGTTTTTCCCTTTGTTCATTGGCGGTGTGCCCATACACCCCATTCAGGGCTCTAGAAATGGTTCACTGACTTGAAACTCTGGCTGCTTTTAATTGTGTAGGGTTTATTTGTTTAAGTAATGTGAGGAAAATACTGAGCTAGGTCTCTCAACATTAAATTACCAACTTTACAGACATTTTTTGTCCAACTCTTTAGGCAAGTTAAGAGGTATTCAGGTTTTAGATTTGTCTTGCTGGTTTCCAAATGCCATTTTTTCCACTATGGCTTTGAATTGTTATTGCACCCTCGGAGAATCTCACCATGAGCTGGCTGACGGCATAGTGGTGTACACAATAAGTCAGACGGCATCAAATCCATCTCTAACATTGAAAAGCTTTTGAGGTGTATTCAAGGAGAGCACTGTGCAAGTCATTTGGAGTGGGTTTTTTTCCAACATTTTCTGTTGTTAAAAGTGCTTGAAAAAACAAACATGAAAAAAAGTACACTCGCATAATATGTCATTTATGAAAGCATAGTTGTTCCATTACTTTGGCTTTTAAATATATTAAAAAAATCCTATTGTAAATATAGCACTTTGTTTGGAAATAAAAGTTCTGTTGCTAAAAGTGAAATGAGAAAAAAAAAAAACACTTTAGAGTACTAATGATGCCCTGTTTTAGGTTGCATTTTAAATAAGTACTTTTTTTGAAGTAAAGCAGAAGACACAATGTTATGTGCATATCAGATGTCAACCTTTTGGCATTTGTTTTATAACAGTGAAACTCAGAAAGGAAAAATGTGCAAGTCTTGCTGAAACTTAACTATGTCTTTATTAAGTTGTAATTAAACAAAAAAACAAAAGCATCCATGCCATGTTCAGTATTACTGAGAGATAAGGGCTTATGTTTATCTGCTTGAGATTCTGCTTGTGATTAGCACCCATCTGTGTTGTCATGATTGTCTAGTTTTGGAACATTTAACTATGTATTTTAGTTTGGGACGAAATACGTGGTGTTCTTTCCTATTAACAAGATTTTCCCTGTTGGTTGCTGAAGACTGAAGAGGTGTGGATGGACCTAGGGATGGATTCACGCCACAGGCAGAGTCTGCTGTTTCAGTTGATAAGTGGTGGTGTCTTCTTTAGGCGTATTCTGAACTTGGATGTTTCTTCATTGTGATGAAGATCCCTTTATTGCTATACAGACATTTCAAAGTGGAGGGTTTGACTGAAATAATACTGCCTTCCTGGGTGGTTTGTTTCATTGGTTTATGTAGAATTACTGTCTTCCAGTTGTATTAGTGAGAAAATGTGTATGTTTCCTTTTTCATACCTTATATTTTCATTTCAAAAACCAGCCAAATTTATGATTTGGGGAACAGATATTATATATGTCTTCTTTCATGTGTGACCCCTCACCATACCGCCTTTCCCCCCTTTTTAAATAGCGCTCCACTTCTCATCTAGAAAGTCAACTGTTTGTCTCGTTCTTCACACTGTTACAACATTTGGTGGAAGAGCCATGTGTACTAGAGCTGCACAACTGGATAAGCAGAAACGGCCTTCGTCCTAACCAGTGGAGCGGCATTCTTGCTTACTTTTGACTCCTGGAAAAATTATAAGCAACTAAGTCCCTCAGTCAGACTGGCTTTAGTAGTGTCTTGTTGCGTTATGAGTGGTTGCTGCTGAGCAGATTGTGAGAACTCAGCTGATCTGGTATTTGGGGTTTTTGGAAGCAGAGCTGCGTGTCCTTTCACATAGTTTCATGAAAAGAATTTTTCCCAATTATTTTATAATTTTTAACTTAGTCTATTAGTGCTGTGGGAAATGGACTTTGCAGTGGTGTCCCTCTTTAGAAAGACAGGGTGAAGTTAAGTGACACAGGTTCCCCGAGGTAACAGCTGCAGAACCAGGAACTGGAATCCTGTTTTCCGGTCTCACTGGGTGTGATTCAGCTTCGGATTAAGATAACTGAATCACAGAAAAGTCTATGTTGGAAGGGACCTCTTGAGATCATCTGGTCCAATCTTTTGCTGAAAGTAGGGCCTTGGGTTAGGTTATTATTCAGTGCCCTGTTAAGCTGAGTCTTAGGTATTTCCAGCAAAGGGAACGATACTATTCCTCTGGGCCTTTCCGTTTAATTCTTCTCATAGTGAGCAACTTCTTATGTCTGGATGGAGTTTCCCCTGAAGCAACTCAGCCCTGTTGCCTCCTGTCCTGTTCTCTATGCATCCTTCTGAAGAGATCAGCTCCCTGTTTGTGTATGAACTATGAACTCGGTAGGTATCAGTTTTTAACCCATTTGACTTGAACACATTTGACTTGAACACATTCCCTAGTTGCACTTGTAGATGCGCTGCTTGGCTCTTTTTGAGATGTGACTGAGTGGGATGGCACCTACAGTGAAGACTCCTTTCTTCACTCCATGGTTTGGCAAAGTGAGTGCTGGAGAACGGCGTAAGAATCAGTTGGGATACGTTTTTCTCTTTGCTGTGAAGAGTTCATGAGCAAAGGAAGAAAGCACGTTTTGTACCTCTCCTGCAAAAGCTACAAGTGTTTGGAAATTGACAGATTTTATAATATTGCCTGAGTTCAGTTGATCTCATTGATGTAATGTGTAACTTCTAAAATAAACATTTAGTGCAACCAGTGTCTATCATTTTATCCCCCCCCAATGGTCTCACTTAACTTGCTGATCATTTTATTTAAGAGTTTGATTCATCAGATTTGTCCTGGGATGTAGCCTTACGATTGTATGTAATTTATTAGGATTTGAGATGAAAATTTTAATTGCATCAAAACCAGTGGTAAGCTCCTGTTGACTTCAGCTTGTCCAAGATTTTGCTGGTACAGTGTAATACCAAAAGATTTATCAGTATTTATTTCACTTGCCGTGATGATGATAATTTCCTTTTCTGTGAATGAAAATACAAATCCATACCTAAATCATGCTAACTAGGTAAGATTTTTAGGCTAGTGAACAGAAATTTCGCAGCTCACTAAGTATATTTGAATTGCCCATTCCAGTGGACTTTGTTCAGTGTGCCTTCCTCCTGCCTCTCGTGTTCATTGTATCTTTGATTCATTTTCAGAGCAGCAGAACCATGTCCTAGATATAAGGAATACAAATTATGATAATTTTGATCATAAACTAATTATCTCTGAATTGAACATTTGCTCTCTTTCCGTTTTGTTAAAAAAGCTTTTTTGGTTCCTGATGCCTGTTACACAGGGGTTTTAAGAATACAGCATTTTCTCTGCTTCTTACATCTATAGCATTTATCACAGAAAAGGAAAATGTTATGTCAGTTTTGCGGATACTGAAAATAGCATCTTGTGACTTGTTTAGTGTTTTCAGTGTATCCAAGACTATAATTTGTAGTATCATCTGCTGTAGCTCACGCAGAGGAAACTGTTATTCAACCTGTTTGTATTCTAGGATAGTAGACAGGATACTTTGTCCTGTTGATTATGAATGTAAATATTGTTTTTAAGGCAATGGTAACTAAGAGTATTTTTCCTATTTACAGAGCAAGCTTTACATGGAAGGATTTAGAAGCCTAAAAGAAGGAGAACCAGTGGAATTTACTTTTAAGAAATCTTCCAAAGGCCTTGAATCAATACGGGTAACAGGCCCTGGTGGGAGCCCCTGTTTAGGAAGTGAAAGACGACCCAAAGGGAAGACAGTACAAAAAAGAAAACCAAAGGGAGATAGGTAATTACCTTACTTTGCTATTCCCCCCCCTTTTTTTTCTTTGCAAGTTTTTCTTGAAATTGTGTGTTCAACATTTATTAATTTGTGAAAGGAAACCCTTCTATGTAAATTTGGCTTTTACATGTGGCCTAGTAGTTTGATTAAACTTACTAAGCTGTATCTATACAACTACATAAATCACCCACTTGATTGGTTTTACTTGAGAAGGTTTTATTGAATTAGAGGGAGCCTGCAAAGGAATGTAATACTACTTTGAAAATATTGCTATTAGACTGAGAAGAGAGGTCAGTCTGAATACAGGTGAAATAACGTCATGTGTAGGTGAGAATTGTGCATGCTAAAGAGACTATTGTGTGCAGTGGGGTTTTAAACTGTGCATCAGTAGTTTTATACAGAAGAAAGTATAGGTCAGGGTTGCGATGTACATAATTTGATTAATTACATTTTTACTTAGTGAACAGAGTATAAAGTCTTTCCAAAGGTTTTAATGCCTGGTAGTCCGAAGAACCGTTGTAATAATATTTTACAAATTCCAGGTTAGTTTCCAGAGCTGCACTTCTTTATACACAAATGCAGCAGTCTGACTTGCACTGTTTTACTTTACTTTCTGCCTCTGATGGCTTGAAGAAGTTTTGTAATCTTCACTACGAAGCCACCTGCACCTATTTTCCTAAGGACAGCCTTCCTGCCCAAGCTCTTGTATTTAGTTGAATCTCCCTTTTTTCCTCATAAGTGTTGCCCAGCCCCATAGCTGTAATGACTGAGATCAAGGGGAATGTATAGTTTGTGAAAGATCCTAGTAAGAGCATCCAAACAGCCAGGTTTTGCCTGCAGTATGGCCATACCTAAGGTATGGCATGACTGACAGGTGGCTCTCTTCCATTGCAAATTCTGAAGCAAGGAGTAGCTTGGGAAAGAGGGGTCACCTGGAAAGGCAGTGTAGCCCAGCCTCAAGAAACCAGGGATCAGAAGCCTTTGCTGGCTACAGATGAACTCCACTTGTCCCAACCTCTGTTAAAAGACTTCCCCCCCCTTCCTTTTTTTTCCCTCCTTTTTTTTAATTAAGGACTGGAGACAACATGATAGTTGTCCTTCTTTCACCTTCTTTGTAAAAGCTAAAGGCCATGAACAAAATTTATTGCTGCTGTAACAGATCAGAGTCCATAACCACAACAAGGAGTGACTTTGTAAGATGGACAAAGGTTTCTTTTTGATTGCTCACCATATCTGGCCTTTCAGAGTTCTGGTGCATGCGATGGCTGTGAAAAATAATTTTTTTTTCTTTCTCTTTTTCTTTTTTCTTTTTTTTTTTTTAGCTAGGCTTCCAATATAGTTCTTATTTAAACCATTGGTTTTTCAGCGACTGTAATTACTAATCTGTTTAGGGTATTAGGATTACCATTGTTATTGATGTTTCATGCTATGGCAGCAAATAAAGGCCACAGTCATGCAGTTGTTATACTCTTGTCCTGTTTGTTGCATATGTATTAGGAAGGAATACAGACCTTGCTTCAAAAACCTTGAAATTTAAATGGGCAGGTTGTAAGTAAATATGGAAAAACTACGTATTTAAGGAGATGGGGTTTTGAAAAAATGTAGATATCTATAGTGCACAGTGTAGTCAATGCAGAAGAAGCAGTGCTTTCAGAGTGCAATTCATCTCATTCTAGGGAAGCATCTAAAATATTGGGAATGAATCTTGCCTTGTGGCTGTTTCTCTTCAGGGACTACAAAAGGAGCCTAGCTCCAATGTTGTAGATACTTCCCTTATAAGTCTCTAAAGTTAGGTGAGGTGAATCTTACTTTCAATGATGTTTTTTCATAGCTAAAGCATAGAAAAAATCGGAACAGATACACCATGAAAAACAGCACAGAGGGGTGATCCATGAGACAATGTACTCTTTCATGTTCAATTGCCTTTCTTTAAAAAATCATAATTAAATTGAATTAATTTGAATATGAAAACGTGGGCAAAAACATCTACCCACTTCTGTCTCAAAATTCTTATGCTTAAGTCATAAGACACCAAAAGAGAGTCTGAAATTTGAAACGTCTGAGGTAGCATTGACATTATCACTAAGTGCAGAGCAGTGTCTTTGCTTGAAGGAAAATTAGTTTTGATTGAACGCCTAGCCAGTAGAAAAAGTGTATCTTCAACACGTGTAGTGGAAAATTTCTTAAAGATTGCTGTTGTACTGAGAACTGCCTCCATTTAGGAAATCTAATTCCACATTCTTGTGTTTATCTCTTTTCTATGTTACCAGTTTACAGTGTGAGGGCCAAGCCTCACTGCATGTTTCTGAATGGATCCCATTTGAATGGATCCCATGACTCTATTAATGGTGTAGGTGGGATTTAAGGCAGAAGTGAAGACTGACAGAGTTAGAGATAATAAAGGTGGGAAAAAGAAAGGGAAAAGCAGCACTATGTGCGGGGTGGGCAACAAGTCATGACACTGAGGTTACCAAATATTGGTGCTTTTTCATTTTTTTGTGGTGCTTCCACAATAAACTCGGAGTCTCTGTAATTTACAGAGTGTTGTTGCTGTGGGGACCTTGCTGTGATAATATTTCCCCTTCGGCCACGTTAATTTTATAACATGTGTGGGAAGGCTTTCTAATTGCTGTTGATGATACTGGCCACCTCGGCATCTTTCTCAGCCAGCAGGCTAGCACATGCCAGGACTAGGAAGGGAAAGTCTTTTGTGGTCCATGTGAAGTGAAGCTGTGGCTATAAGCAGCCTGCAGGGTGTAGGTTCCCAGACCTTACTTTAAGTTATTGTAATATCCATCCATCTTACGTATATATTTTTTTCAGTGTCTAGAGTAATCTGGGCTAGAGGGGAGATTTCTAAATGAGACTCAGCTGGGATTTGCATCTGAGAAGTGCTGGGTTCAGAAGTGGCGTTTTAGGGCAAAGATGCACAGTGGTAGCTTGTGGGGCTGGTCTCTACCCAAGTAAGCCAGGGGATGAACTTGCAATGTGTTACACTGCAGCAGATTGTGGCTCCCTTCATAGGAACTCCTAACACACGCTGAACACAATGTGTTTTGCTCAGCTTTGTCAGTGAGCTGACACAAAAGCATGTTGTGCTGCTCTCCAGGAACGACTGCAGGGAGCTGATGTAGAAAAGATAAAGAACTCTGAATTCATACCTTAATCACCTGCTCAGTAACTTGTAGAAAAGTCTGTGAAATCTTGATTTAGAGTAGAATAATCAGAACCTAGCTTACCATCTCAGAATAAAGCTTGGAGGAGGAAAAAAATATGCTTTTTTAAAAAAAAAAAAACAAAAAACAAACACTCCCAGTGTTTGTATGTGACCTAAAATGAAACGCAGTATAGGACCATTTTATCAGTTGTAATTTTTTATTTAATATTATTTTTATAAATTTATATAGGTGGGAAAATACTGTTTAGTGCAGTGTACATATAAATAAATTTCACCCGCAGACATTTGGCACAATATTAACAAAGAAGATCCATGATGCTCACAGGACTAGAAGCTAGAGTTATCTTTGGGACCTAGAGGTACTTTCCAGTATCTGTAAATATTCCTAGTAGAAGCTTAAAGTTGGATACTTTTTCATCAGAGTGTCTGTAGTTCTCTATCTGCTCGACTTGGCACTTGCTTCTCGTGGAACATTTCAAGGGGGGTGGGGAGCATGACAACTTGTTTTTTCTTTTTTTGGTTTTGAAGTATTTACACCAAAATGGAAGCAATAAAATAAAGCGAGAAGGAAGGGACAAGGAAGAAATAATTAAGGGTATAGCTCCATCTCCCAGTTCTAATTTATGACATTTCAGTCCTATGCTACCCTCCGCTAACATTACACTTGTGGTAGGGAGGCTTTCTAGCACAGGTGACCTGTATCATTAAGTGGTTTGGATTTAAACATGTAATAAATAAGTAATGTGTTGTGAGATTTTGGGTTTGACATGAAACATTTCACTTAATTGGTTTACAGCGCAGCGCTGCAAGTAAACTGTGAGGTAGAGAGTCAGGAGCTGCTGGAAATGAGGGAGCTTAACGAAGCATTGCCACTAGATAAATGGTGATGCTGAATTATTCCAGGAATACAGTTAGTGAAATAGCCATGTATTTCATCATTGGCTAAATAGTAATGAGCACTGCAGCATCAATGTAACACTTCAAAACCACTTTTCCAATGTAGACGTTCAAGAAGGAGAGACAACTAGAAAAGGAGGTGGTTTTGTGTTAAGATGTAATAAATGGTGTTTGTCAGTGACTCCTAGACGTGACCAAAAGCGTAATTTTCAAGTGAAGAA
The DNA here is from genome assembly GCA_003993805.1 of Himantopus leucocephalus. Lineage (NCBI taxonomy): Eukaryota > Metazoa > Chordata > Aves > Charadriiformes > Recurvirostridae > Himantopus > Himantopus leucocephalus. The sequence goes on along the minus strand of RSEF01000003.1, from coordinate 76,946,743 downwards.
AAACATACTTCTAAACCACAGGTTGAAATACAGCCACTTGGGTGTGGGGAGTAGGGGCCTGTAATTAAAAAATAAAATACTTCCCTGATGAACTGTCACTTTAAATTAGTTTGTGTCTGAGTCAGACAGAAAATGGATTGAATATCTGAAGACATTCTGCAGATGATCCAAATTCAGGCTATAATAAGATCTTTAAAGTCTTGAAATGGTCTGCACAAACAGCCGCTGAACAGGTGTGGTGCCGGCAGAGATGACGGCATGGTGGAGTGCTGCGGAGGGCATTTGAATCAAAGTTAGCAGTACTAGGAGGGCTAGTTTAGGACAGAAAAGTTACGTGATACAAAGTCACTTCAAACTTGAAATTATATCAGTTCCATCTCTACTGACTGAATCACGCTCAAGTGTATAATTTAATTTTCATAGAAAAGCCTCCTACGGCTCGAACCGAGCAGATTTTTTGTGAAGGAGACGTGAATAATGGGGGTGGTATGGGCTGTGAAGGAGAGCCCTGAAGTAGTACTGAAATGGGAGAAGCTCGTAAAAACTGTGCTTAGCAGAAGGATGGGGCTGAGGCGAACAGGGAAAATCCATCAGAGTCTCTTCACCCAAGAGCTGGGAGACAAGGCCAGGCTGGTGGTCACCGCACACAGCTACGCCACTGGGACACATCCATTCCTGCCCTCAGCCAACCCCAGGGACCCGCTTTGGGCAGGTCCTGAGAAGCACCAATGCAAAACTGGGGGGCAGACAAAGCAAGAGCACCCAGCCATCCAGAGAAATGGATGAAATATTCAGGGACCTGTAGCCTTTGGCACAAAATGGTGTCAGCACATCACTGTCAATGGGGCTGAATTTTCCTGTTCCACTCCGGGACTAGATCGTGTTGACAGTTCTGCTGTTTTCTAAAGAGGAAGCTGGCACAGAGTAATGCAGAAGTTGCATGGCTTTAACACAGATTTCTTAAAAGTACAGCCTTGCAAAAGGACCTTACTTGCGAGGGTGGTGTTTCAGAAATCAAAATGGGAACACCTCCTCCTCCTCCCTGACTCTCTTTCACCTGGTTTTAGATAGTAAGAATTTATTTCTTTCCAGTTTTCATTCTTGCTTTTCCCATTTTTCAAGTGTAGGGCATTTTCTTGGCTGTTTGCTTTTTCCATGCTTCACAGTGATTCTGTTGGGTGTTTGGTTCCTCCTTCAAGTGATGTTTGAGACCCTCTTAGGCTTATGGACTGCAAAGACCGCCTTAGTTTTGTTCTCTTACGTGAAAACTGCCAAGTGCAATGAGGTCCCTCTGGCCTACTATCCTCTTTCCAACAGGAGCATGTATTTAAGGAGAGACTGTAAGAAATAGGGAGGTATAGCTTTCCGTCTCTGGCAGTTACTGGTTAGGCGTTTCTTCAGTATCAACACCTACTATGCAAAAGACAAATAGATAATGTGTTACGTACCCGAGTTGCTGGACACAACTTCCTCTTGGATCCTAAAGCAAAATTTGAGATCATTTCTGCAGAATTTTATATAGTTAACAATTTGCATACAAGACAGTAGGCTAGGAAAGGGGATAAACACCATTCTGAGATGTGCTTTCTTACACGATCTTATTATTTACAGATATTTGCTGACTGTGCCATAATAAGCCACTAGACTAGTATGAACTGCTCATAACAGGAGCAGCAGAACATGTCTAGATTTTTTTTTTAAAAAAAGGGCAAAAAAAAAAGAGGCAAAACCCAAAAAGCCTGAGAGCTTTGCACTACTCCAGTACTTTAAGAAGGTTATATCTTTGCTGGACTGCAGTCATTAGGGACAAAGTTTTCCATACTTGCTCTTTTTTTCAGGCTGACAACTTTTTGGAATGTTTAGCAACAGGTCAGTTTTTTCCAAGAGTGGGATAAAACTGAGAGGGCTTTATTAATAGGGTTAAAAATTTGGTAACTTTTAAAAATAGCTGTCACTTGGTGCTGTGGTTCAGAGGCTTGAAAGCTGGCTTGGAGATGGATCTCTAGGGTTAATCTTTCCTCATCTTTATGCAGACCCATCCAAGTCTAAGCTAGAAGCCTCTGAAAAGTGTTACTGCATATATTCATTAGACAGCCCTTGTTAAAATCTCTACATCATCTATCTGCGTTAAAGGGAGCTCAGCAGCTACAGCCTTCCTGCATACCAAACACAAGACCAGGACTTGGTCTGTCCAGCCAGAGAACAGAATCAGATCTTCACCAAAAGATGAAAGGAGGGTGGCTTAAGGGAGGAAAGGCAAAACAACTACCACTGATTGGTGTGTGTGTAGCACCCAATGTCTGTGGATCATACACTATTTGGTAGGATTTCATCTCCAGCCCAGGGTGTAGCTAAACTTCAGTCTTCTGGGAATGCCAGGTGTAGAGCTGTGGTAGAATAACTGTCCCAGAGTGAGAGCCCAAGCAGGAAAACAGCAAGGCATGGCTAGCCTAGCTTCTACCCCCATATCCAGCACACAGCATCGGCAGTTGCCTTCCTCAAAAGATAAGGGATTTCTCTTCCTGCCTATTTCCGTAGCTCAGACAGTCGGGATCCAGGATGCTGAGCTGAAGGATCAGTACTTGAATGTTGGAGCTAGATGTAGAAATGGTTACAGTTGCGCATAACAATATGTTTAATATTAGAATAAAAGATTTTGTCTTTCAGAAGACATGAAGGAAATCCCATTCCAAATTTTAAATGTAGAGAACATTGTTTAATTTGCAAAGCCAAGTGCCCATAGTTAGATGCAGGCTACAAAGCTTAATTTGATCCCTTACCAGCTGTGCTGCTTCTGAGACCAAGGTCAGTTAGAGTTATTTTGGGGTACCCAGGCACACTGTAGTGTGCTGGGTGGTGATGCAGTCAATTCCCCGTTCATTTGAAAGGCCATTTTCTGGCTACACGCAATTTAACTACCAAATTCATCACAAGGCAACTTGAAAGTAAGGGCCTATTTCAGATACCATGTTGCTGGTGAACTTGCACGACCATGCAGTGTTTCAGTCTGCTTGCTCGGGTGCCGGTGGGAATTGGGCTTTGCAGTTAGGTGTACAAATCAGCAAAACACACAAAAATAATGTGCTTCCTTTCCATCAGATGTGCCTTCTAATAGGGCTATTCACGTGCTTCAAGTGAATGCAAATTTCTATACTAAAGTAAGAGCTGGGAACCTGGTGGCAGTGATACCACTAAGTGGTATCTAAGCCTAATCTCCTTCATTGCAAGCTTGTATTGAGAACAGAGTAAAGCCTGAATAAAGTTGTCTTTGGTATCCGTTTGTATGCATGTACAGTTAAGAAGAGATAGGCCACAAATTTTTCATAGTGTTTATAATAACAAATCCAAATTTGATGCTAAAGTAAGTAGATACAATTCTGAAAATGTACAAGGAACAGATGAAGTGAGTAGGAAGGCGTCGTTTTTATGCAGCCTCATGTAGAGTAAAGCTGTCCCTGCACAGCAGATGGGTTTCTTAAGTACATACACTGTTTTTGGAATGTGGAATATTTTTCTTTAATCAGAAGAGAATTTTTTCTTTAATTGGCCTCTTCTCAGGCCTCATGTTGTCTGAGTATTTCACACTTTCATCCAGGGAAGAGCTCTATCTCATTTACGGTAGAGTACCAGCATATATTCAGGCCTTTACTATGGTGTACTAATATGCCTAATGGTCATACTGGACTTTTACCTGTAGTACTGATTCCCTGTATCTGAAGGAATTTAGAAGCAAGAAAGAATTGAGAACTTAATTCAATTTAACAGAGATTATGCATAACTTCAGTAGATTGTATGATAAAAGTATTTCAGTAAATAATTTAGAAAACATAATTTCTGTTTCTAAAAATCTTCCTAATATAACTAGCATCTTCTACCTTAATTCAAATTTCTGTCTCGCTGTTTAATTTCTTACTACTATACTAATATACTACTTTCAAGTAGACAAGAATAAAAAAAATATGCATATATTTTCAGGGCCCAACTCAGTAAATACTTAAGTCTGTGCTTTGAAAGTAGTAGGGAAGAGGGCATTATTTGAAAAGATTTCCCCGATCGTGAAAATTTCTTCTGAAGTCAGTGTTAACCCTGACTACAGACTGTGCTGCTTTTTGCTCACATGATGCGCTATAGCTATCAATGAACTGGGAACAGAACTGCTTGCAGGGCGAACTGTCTTTTAAAAAGATGCACACAGTCTGTGCTGTATTTTACTACAAAAAATGTTCAGTGTAAATAGTTGCACTTGAAATCCCTTTTATTTTAGGAAGATAGTTGCATTTCCTTGCTTTTCTTGATGTGTTGCACTCCAGCATCACTTAGCAAATGTACTCAAAGCATCTAATAAATATGTAACGCTAAGGAAAGATTATACTGGTGATTCCAGATGATGGAAACATTTGCCATATATCTTGGCCTGTTGGAAAAGATACCAAGAACTTGTAAGTTGGAGAAAACTGAATTATAGCATATCTGCTAAATCAGATATTCCCAAAATGTTGCCTTTGATTTACCACTGTTGATTAATCTGAAGCTCTTCAGAAGGAATAAAAGTTCTGGAGCACTTTAACTTCAAATAATTAAAGTCTGTGCAGTAATATAATTCCAAATCGCTACAGCTGTTTCTTTTATTAGCTGTGGCTTCATGTTTCTGTCCTTGACACTTAAAGATCAAACCTACTTAAATATGATTCATTTAAAAATGTGAATTTACTTCAATATCTTATTTTTGTCAAGAAGCTCAGCAGCTCGTTATATAAGAGGAATGTGTCACGGAGGTAGTCATCAGCTCTGTAGTGCTGGTGCAGGCACGCTACTGCTGTTCCCACTGTGCACACCCCCCACCTCCCCAGGTGCACCTACAGTGTGCTAGAGCACTTCTCAAGTAGGTAATAAGATATAGGCTGTGTCCTGAAAGAAATCGTGGGTTCGAGGGCGTATTTACACCAGGAATGGTTAGTTTATTTTGCGAAAAAAAGTACCAGTTGACGCCACCCCTGCAGAGTGAGGTGGCATCCTCCATCCAGAAGTAGCAGGACTGAGTGGGACTTTGCAGTTGTTTCTTCTAGTTATGGGAAGCTGTTCAGAGAAGAGACAGTGGAGCTCAAATAAAAATGTGCCTGTGATGTCTATGGTCCCTCAAGCAGGATGACAGGAAGATGTTGCAAGGACCACAGATAAGGAGAAGATTAGGAAGGAACAGGAACGTGAAATCAAGCACAGGCTTGGGGGAGATCAGGAAGGAGAGGGACGAGAAGGGCTTGGATAGGGGAGGACAAACTGTTGAAAATGGTGTCGATATGAGAAGTACAGTTTTCCCAGTCTCCAAATTATCACCTCAAAGCTGGTAGTTCAGGCACTGTTCAGGGGGGAATGCAGAGAAAACCTGAATCCCCTCAGGCACAAACAGGGATTGAATCAAAGTTTGCTCCGTTTTGAAAGATTGCTGCAAGTCAAGAGCTCTAATGCACACGGGGCTGAAGTGTCGGTGGGATGTAAACTCTGGCTTTGCAGCCCTGCGAAGACCTAGGTAATTCCAGCGGATGTGGGAGGGTTGATCTGAAATGGGACTTTTTGCAGTAGTCTACTTATTGTGTGTTCCTCATTTACTGGGTGACAAATGTGACATCTGGAGTTTGTTTTGCAGAATCACGAAATGCTCCCAGCTGTAACAGTTGCTCAGTTTGAGCTTGGCCCTAAACATATTGGGTGCTATAAAATAGTAAGTGCTCTAGAGGCTCTGATATTTCAAATTGAGCACCTAGCATAAGGCTCCTCTGGAAAATGATTTTGGCTTTTTTTCTTGTGCTCCAGAATCCTGTGAATTTCGTTGAGACCAATTAAACCACGCGATTTCATAGAGCCATTGAAAAGTAATTCATATTTGTAATGCATGAAGGTGTCTTAGTGAGATCCCCAAAGTCAGTACTTCCATATTGTGTTCAAGATTTAGCTGGACTTAGTGGTGAGTCCAAGCATTGAATTGAGTAGCTTAAAGAAGTAGTATACAATAACAGTACCATTTCATGTAGCAAATGAGAAAAGACTGTGTAGGAGAACTCATACGTCAGTTCACAGGCTGCTACCACAGTGTAAATTGTTTCCTTCTCTTTTGAATGCTGAATTTGTAGATAATAGATAGAAATTAGCTTGAACACTCCTCTGACTAACAGCTAGGCTTGGGGATTTGGACTGGTTTTTCTTTGAAACTGTACTGTGACACTATAGGACAAGGATGAAGGGTCTGGTTTCACAGAAGAAATTGCCCGTACATGTGCAAGAGAGAACAAAGGTTGCTGTGGCCGAGCTGGAGGAATAGCGAACTGAGACCGGCGTTATTGATGGAGTAGAGGGAGCTGGGTTTGCTCACTAACAGACCTGTGGAACAGTTAAGGAGGAAAGAGTTGTGAAGGGTCACTATGAAATATGGGAGGGAGCTAAACAATTTATTTTCTTTGATCTCCATTCATTTATAATCTTATTGGTGTTGAGTCTGCTGGCACTAGAGCTTTTACAATGAATAGCTGGAAGTACAAAAATTGATTTAAAATGCACTGGTCTTGTGCTGAATGGCTTTCTTTAGCCTAGAAGTTACTTAGAGTTTTACTCTTTTAGCTGTTGGACAGTTTAAATGCTAAGCCTTTCATTTACTTCAGACAACTCTGAAAACAATAGCAAACCACAGACTGCTCTTATTTCATTGTCTGCAATTAATGTTGCAACAGCTTTTGCATCAAAGTTTAACCAGAATGCTTTGATTTCCTCGATGATAAATGGATATCTTTTGACCAATACAAAATGCTGAAATAGTTCAGTGTTTCAAATTCAGCTTCAGATTTGGTAATGTTTAAAATCAGTAGCTCTGCCTTTTTGTTGTGCTAAACTAATAATATAAAACTAAACAACAGTGTGTGTGTGTCAGTCTGTGTCTGTATAATAAGATGACTTTTTCTATAAAATTATGCAGTGTTGCTTCTTCCATCATTGAGAGGGAATCATCTATAGTTGGCAATAGGATTAGAAATTGTATCTAGATCAGATGTAAGGAAAAGCCTATTTATTTACCTTTTTAAAGGTTTAATTATACTTACATTCTTTTTCTTGAGTTAGTTGTTGTACATCACTTCTTTCTAGTAAGTATATGAAAAATCATTAATTTTCTGTTGATCGGGCTTTTTTTTCCATGTTTTTGTGCTTTGATATATTTTTGAAGAATCATGGTTAGCTCCTCATATAATTAATGCTAGGAATATGTGCCTACGTCTCCTCTTAATAATTACTTAAAATGTGCGAAGCACTTCAGTTTTCTAAGCCAAAAAAAAACCCCACAGTGTTTTCATTTACTTTTTGTTAAATAGCTCAATGGGATTTTATGTTATTAAATGTGGGAGTGTCATTAATCACTTCACTTTTAGAATTTTTGTCCTTAAGTATATTGTGTAATGTACAAATTTTACTTGGAGCTCAGAAATAACTTTATCAAATTGTTCATTCTTGTTATCCCTGTATTTCTAACTCACTGGAGCCTCATGAAATTATCCTTCTCCCTTACAATCTATACATTTCATTTATGCATAGAAAAGAAACATCTGGCATTTTTTTAATGAGAGCTGTATGCTCATTGACCAAACAAGCAGCAAGTAATCTGTTGTATGGCTGATTATGGCAAGAAAATGGGATAGTAGTCTCATCAATAAGCAGTAAAATTTGTATAAACTGGTGCTGTTTCATTTTCTGAGTTAGCTAATCTCATACTTTCACCCTTATAAGAAAACAAATCGTGTTTAAAAATGCCTGATGTGGAAAAATGCTACTTTCGAATGTAGAGATTAGAAACATTTAAAACATACATATCTGTGGTTAAAGATGCCGACTCTTAATTCTCTCCTGTCGAGAGCTTTCCTTTTTTATCTTTGAATTTCAGTCATTATTCCATGTCGATGCCATTGGTTTTATTTATTTTTGTATCTTACAAAAATTAATTTATACTGTTTAGATCCAATCTTTTTAGAATATTTATGAGTGTAACATATCAACAAGTTTATATTTTATGCAGCCTGTGGAGCTGGATTTTGGAATTTGCTTTTTTAGTGGTTCTTTTGTGGAAGAGAAATCTTTCAGGCATGAATTGATAGTCCAGATCTTTTGAGTTCTGTCTGTGCTAACCTATGACCTCTGTTCTAAGGAGGTCAACATCTGAGGGCAGGAGATTAAGGCAGTTAAAAGATTGGAATGGGAACTGGAATGGAAAAATTAGCCAGCACATTTTGGGTGGAAAACATCAAAGTCATCAAACAATTTGCTTATTTTAAACGCAGTTTAAGGGTAACAAGCTAATTGTACTGTGTTTGTTGATGCAAGCAATTTATATTATTTGAGGATATTAACACTGAAGAATTTTTTTATTGGAGAAACATAATGCTTGATCAGTGTAAAAGCGCTATGTATTTTGTATATTAAATGCTTTTTTGCAACATTTTTTAGGATAATAATTCAGGGTCTGATCATACAGCCTGTATGCACTTAATTAGCTCTATTTCTTAGGAACAGCAATAGTAAGTGTTGTGGAACCTGAATCTGGCTTGTGGTCTGCTGAAGACCCCTCGTTCTCATTAGAGAATACAGATGATCTCAGTACATGGGAAAAATTATTCCCATGTTAAAATTTCCTGACTGTGATGCTTAAAAACATTTGTAAGCATCTCTTTTTGTTATAGCTTTTCAAATGTGAATGCCTTTCCAATGCAAACTTGTCACTAAGGAATGTTCTTTCATAGATTATAAATTGATTTAAAAGAAAACAGCACTGTCTGTTTGTTCTTGTCTGTCATAGTTCAAAATTCATTAGTACGTGTTTTTAGAAGAATGAGGACTTCATCTTTCATCTGTACAATCAATTTCAAAGATTATATTGTCTAAAAAAAGACACCTTTCCACATCTGAAAATTACGCAAGTTCAAGGATTTGTGTAAGCAATCACATTTTTGTCTTGCTTGTTTAAAGTACAAATAAAAGTGGTTTCAGTCAGTATCAAATGCCACAGCCGGACTAGTGTTTCAGCACGCAAACCTACCTAGCAGGAAAAAAAAAGAAAAATCAGTAATATCTCCCAGCTCAGGCTCTAACTAACAGTCTATGGATTCTGGTACTTCTCCTATAGGTATGGCTACCAATTAAGTACTGTAAAGTACAGCTAAACTCAAACGGGACAGCTATCTGTAAGCCTCAGTCTAACCTCCACACATTATTATTGTTCTTTTGATAGTGAAGGATATGAGATTTAAACCTCTTTGCAAGCTTATAACTTTCCTCACTATTCTTCTAAAGGCTAAACCCTTCCTTTTGTAGCTTTTAGCCCTGACTTGCACCTCAGGGGAAATTGGACAAGATGGTCACCATAATTTCTTCCTCCTTCATGGAAGGAAAAGAAGGGAAAGCAGGAGGGGCTGTTGTGGACTGCAGCAGCCCATGGAATGTTCCCACGGAGGCAGCCACTGGTCTGCTTCCTTCCGGCCATTTCGCTGGGGTGGCTGGGGAAGCTCTACCAGCTGCAAGGGCTGCCATGGCCACGTGTGCTCTGCGACCATGGCCATGCCACCATGACCGGGTGCCCGGCATCCCCAGTAGTACTGCCACAACCAGCTGTGGCCCACATCTCCAGGAGTACTGCAGGCATAGGGGGAAACAGGGAGCATATGAAGGGGCAGGACCAACCTTGAAGGCTGTTGTATCTTGGAGATCCATTCCCCGTTTGAATTCTTGAGATAAAAAGGGGTAGCTTCTGATCAGCCATTTTGTGATTCTTGCTTGTCAGCCCTCTCTGTAGTTAAATAAATCGGCAGGGTCGATGGATGGAGAGCTAATTCTGTTTTACAAAACAGCTTTGGTTACCCACTTGTGAGAACATGGGAATCATTGTGAAGGAACAGAGGACTTGTTAATTAATAAAGGAAAAAATTTAAGCAACTACAAAGATAGAGTGCCTGACAGGACTTAGGATAACTTTCTTGTTTGCCTAAGCCCTTTCTGTACCTTCCCTCTGTTCTGTTTAGATAGTAAACTCTTCAATGCAGAATTGGTTTTCCTTCTTAGTCCATACAATACTTAAAATCACTACTGGTTTTAATTACAATAGTAGTTGTGCTCCTTGGCTATTTGAATTATGAGAGAGCAGTGATACACACACATTTTTTAATCTGGAAGACCTGCTCCCCAGGATTTTTGTTGGATGTCTGTATCCTGTTGTTCCATGATGTTTGATGATTCAAACATCCTATCCACAAGCTTGCTTTTCCTAACTGTCTTTTGCCCACTCTTTAAAAGGAGTCTATAGATACGTGAGATCTACAGATCAAAAACTGCTCTAGTGGAGAGTAGGGTGATGGCGATTTTTCATATCTTAATTATTGTTGCATTAGTTCTAAATGTACTAAGAACTGCTTCCAAGTTTTGTGTACTGTATCTTGCAGGGCAGAGTAGACTGCTTGCTGAGTTTGAGAAGGGGGGGAATTCAAATCTCAAAGAAGTAATAATACAATTTTTGAATTACTTAGAAATGATAATTGACTTTTTATGATGAAACTCTGCTTTGTTTTTGCTTGATCTGTGTGAGAAATAGGTGGAGAATATATCCTCAGTTCCCTCACGTGTTCTTTTCACAACAAAAAATTGCTGCAGAGCTAGGCAAAACTGATCAGAATTACTGCAAATAGTATTTTCAGGCTTATGTGCTTGTGAAAGTTGAAATTTCTGGCAGTGCAGCTGTGCCAGGTTTGTAACTGCAACACACACACACACACCCCCCCCCATGCTCTTGGAATCAGTGTCTCCAAATGGACTCTGTAATTTGCCTCAGCTGAGTCACTTCCTTACCATGAACTGTCATAAAGAGATGATTTCTTCTGCTTTGCTTTCTAGGGTTTAGCCTGCACTGCCCCCCTCCTTTTCAAAATAAGAACTCACCAGAAAATACCTTTTGTAGTAATGCAGTCGAGTTCAGAGGGTTTCAGAAATCTGGATTATTGGTGGCCTTTTTTGTTGGAAGGACTATAGGGTTTTGTATTCCTGCTCTTTTTCTAGCTGCTAATTTGAATGAGAAGCCAGCAAAGCAGCATATTGGTTTTCTTTGTGAGTAGTGGTTATGATTGTTCCCAGCTGCCAGGTGAACGTGAATGTTTGAGATACTTCAGGTGATAGCCAGCCATAGACTCTTTAGAAGTATATTGTAATATATCTAAGCTGTTATATATAATTTTTCTTAATGACCCACATTTCTTGCTTCATTCTTGCATAGAATATGAATGAGTCAAATTTGAAAGCTTTTGAATTTGGTAGAATAAGTCATCTTTACACTAGTGTAACGTTAAGGTGCATTTTATAGAAGATTGACTTTAATTGTGAAGAGCCAAAAAAATTTATTAAATCTGTTGTGTACATGTGCTGTATACACATACACAGTATGTGCATGAATGTATACACAACAGATTTATGAAAGGTTGCCTCAGCTGGATAAAAGAAAGTGGATATCAAAAGGAAGATGACGTAGTAAGAAATCAGTTCAGAATGCGAAGTACATATTGAGGACCTCATCAATGAAAAGACAAAAAAAACCAAACGTTTTTATAGTTGCAAGGTAAAGCTGACACGAACTGATTAGTGCTTCTTTCTTTTGCTGACAGTGATACTCCATTTCTAGTCCAAACTTCTACTAGGCGAGCTTGGTACAGGTAGTGAAGCTGTGGAATGTGGCGAATCCTGGGTTTGTAACCCGGTTTAGTTTATTGCAGTTGACTGGTTTCTTCTAAAAGATGCTGCATGTGTTGCATTAGCAGGACATCTTTGTCTAACCAGCCAACAGTCCCCTGTCTATGTCTGTGTAGTCAGCGTAGCCATAGCGTGTGCTCCTTTCTCCTGGTTCTCTCTGCTGGTGCATCCTCGAGTGCCTTGTTTTACATTATTCGCCTTTTGCAGTATGAGGTATTAGACAAAATGAAGCTATACCAACATAGCTGGGTTAGCTTGCTCTCAATATGCCAGGTAACAACAGAAGTAACGATGTCATCACATGCATCTTTTACATCTACAGTCTTGCCCATGTAAGAAGGTCAGTTGAGAGCTTTCACAAACCTGCAAAAAATTCTTGAATTACAGATTATGGTTGAGACTGTAAGTGAAAAAGTATATTAATTGTAAGGTGGTATTAGTACTGGAAATTAATTGTGACACTGCACACTAATTGGTATAGTGGAAACACCCGGCTGCTATAATGAGATGCTGTGTTGGGAACAGGATACCGCCATGTTCCCTTTCTGCGTATTTTTGTTACACTTTGGAGGACTACAGTTTGTCTGTGGCATATAAATCCATTTTCATTTAACTTGGAATTGTTTTCTTAAAGCACGTGCTCATTTAGTTAAAGAAAAAATAAAAGATTCCACAGACACAGGTTTACGTGCAAAGACTTGAAACAAATCTATTAAAAAAAAAAAAAGCCACTGCTTTATTAAACGATAGTTCGTCAGTTTAAAAATCCTTATTTCCTTGAAGTAGCCAGCTGTGACCTCTAAAATGGTTCATAGATACTAGTGTGTAAAAGCTAAATGTGATGATTGGAAGTGTGAAGAACTGGAGATGGGGAGGAAATGTCATAAGAGGGATCGCTGGATATGGTTTGTTGGGACTGGGCCTCACTGGATGAAAGAGAAGCGGTGCGTGGGCAGTGCTCATCTGTCCACAGCAGACAGAGGCAGGGCTGCTTCCAACCTGATGCTTTCTGTGGACTTATGACTTCCAGTGCCTGTGGACAGGTCTTCAGCATATTTCTGCCCTGAATCAGGCAGGCTGTACTGTTCACCTTCCTTTTGCCCCTATTTCCTCCCCCAGAAAAGGTGAGGAAGGGTTAGAGGAGCTTCTTTAACGTGTATATTTCACACAATTCAGAGGAAGTGGAGTGCCAGCCATGGGTCAGCCATGAGCTGCCTAAGAGACTGACAACAGCACAGGTGGTAGCTGTGTGCTTTGCACTCGTGGTCCAGGGTGCATGGCTGGGAGACAGCTCTGCCTGGCTGGGATACGGCTCTCTGCTGGCTCACGCGGTTGTAGCTGCCCAGAGGCGCCCATCACTCTGTGTGCCCGTGCCTGGGCTGTGCGTGATCTGTGAAAGCCAGCGCAGATGAAGATGTGTGCCGCAGCTGTGGTTGCGCTGAAGTCTGGTGGGAGAATGGCTTGGTGCCGAGTGCCAGGCTCCCTCCGGGTGTGCTGTGGCTGGTGTGTAGCCCTGGGGAGCGGGAGGGCTGGTTTCCCTGGCTGTGCAGGGCTATTTGAGGAAGGATGCCACGTGTGTGGCCTGAAGGTAGAGGTTCTGCTGCTGCTGCTGCTGCGTGGGATGTGGATGAGCAGACTCAGGTGTCCCAGGGTGGCCCCTCTTGGGAGAGGACGGGCTGCACAGCACTCGCTGTAAAAAGACAGGCGNACAGGCTGCACAGCACTCACTGTAAAAAGACAGGCGCTTGTAAAATTCCCCTCCTGGTATTTCAGACAGGTAGCGCTCCTCACACTGCCAAATGCACCCACGGGGTGAGACTGCTGAGATGGTCAAACAACATGGCCAGGAGAGTTCTCCTGAGGATGCAGCCCTAGAGACCTGTTTGGCAGAGCGTGCCAATAACTTAATTCCACTTATGCTGCAGTCTCTTTCTACAGAGGAAAAGAGCATCTCTGGAAGAAAGATGAAGTGTGCAGGCTGGTCAGGTCAGTGTTGCCCTACCAAGTGTAATTGGATTGGTAGTATCACTCAGCATATGGGAAGGTAGAGATATGGCCTTGGCCCAACCCCAGGCCATACCCTTTCTCATGGGGGGATTCAAGANGGCATATGGGAAGGTACAGACATGGCCTTGGCCCAACCCCAGGCCATACCCTTTCTCAGGGGGGATTCAAGACAGATTCCTTCAGATTTGGGAGTTACCTTAAAATTTCTTGTGTCAATAATGGTGTTCTTAAACATACGGTAAATGTGTACACTTAGATTATTCTCGATGTAGGCATTGAACATACTGAGATATTTTTTTGTTTGCTTTGTATGTGCTTGTAAATTATATATGCTGAATATCAAGAGCATAAACTTTCAGCAGCTGGTTCTGTATCTCATGCTGGTGTCCATTAATACATAGCTGGGTCTTGGGACTCTTCCTCGTCACATCCCCTGAGGACACACAGCTAGTGTTCAACTATGTCTGGTCCAGGCTTCCCAAAACTCCACAACAATTGCCCCAAAACTCTTCAACCAAAAATTCAGACAGCTGTGCTTCACAATCCAACTGATTTTGTTGTTTTTTTTTTTTGTGGCTGACAAATGATGCCTTTCAGGGTGTTTTTCCTTGTTAAAGAGAAACGATGAAGTTGAAAATACTGTAAACTTCAGAAAGCAATACTGCACTAGTTTTAAGTATAAAGCATACTAGTTTTTTTTGTTGTTGATTTTCCTGTACTGTGCTGTACAAGCTGAAGAAACTGGAATCTCCCAGGTACCAGATTGAATCCCCATTCATTATTTTTTTTCCTGTAGGGGAACTGTGACTTAAAAAGAAATGAATGCTGCCCCTGACTCTGTAAGCCAGGTCTCTGCTGCGGTGCAGTTTCACATTACCGGGGGCTGGTCTGCTGCTGTGCACCCCCTGCACCCCCAGCCACTGTTATGGTCCTTTGCCTGCAGGAGCGCTGGTGCTGATCTAATCCCACAGAGAGCCAGTTCAGGGACTGTAACAGGGAAACTAATCCTGGGAAAAAAAAAGGTACCAAGGATCAAATGGATAGGGTGGTGGCGGAGTGGGGGGATGCAGCTCTGCATTTGGTGGGTTTATCTGGAGTACAAAACCCTCAGCAGCTTGGCATGAAACATGTTGTGCTTTCTGCTTAGCATGGCAGAGATGTTCCCCACAATGTGGCCATGGCTTTGTGGTCCCTGTAGTAGGAGTGATGCAAGGTCTGCCCTCGTTGGTGGTAGGCAGTAATATAAAAGCTGGCAGGGTTCACTGGAGGAAAGTGTAAGGAGCACAAAACCCAGCGGGGAGTTGGGTTTGGCCTCCAAAAGGCCAGAGGTGTAAATAAGCATTGGCAAGACCTCGCAGAGTGTTTGGGGAGCATCCCAGGCAAGGCCTTTTCTATTTGAGCTTCCCCGTCGAGCTGCTGCACAGATCTGAAGTACCAGATCCTACCGCATACCGGTTCCCAACAAGAACGGTGGTCTATGCTTTTAGCAGGGCTGCAGCTTGTGGTTTTCCTGACCAGAGAAAGAAGACGGGATCAGAAAAGCAAATCCTGCCTATTTTAGATGCTTTAGTGCCACCACACCATTAACTTATGTATTAGACTGTACTGTACAAGGAAGTGGACAATCGACTGGGAAAGTGCGCAGCATTCCTCAACTCTGTGCCCGACATCCCTGTGGGGCTGAAGAGCAACCTTTAAAACCTGCAGTGATCAGGCTTAATTCCCTGTTAACTTCTAGTCTGGCATTTCAGTATGGCAGAGCAGTGTGTATGCAGCAGTCAATTCTCAGTTCCCTTCCTGCGTTTCAGCAGCAGCTCCTCAAAACTTGCAAAATGGGAGCGTTAGGCTTGGAGGAGTGCAGCATGTGGTGTAATCACAGCTCTTCCTTCCCCACCAGCTTCCTCTAAGCAATCTGTTTAAATTTTTTTCTGCTTCTGTTGCGTTAGTTTGCACTGCTGCGAACGATGTGAAGACAATTGTAGATATGTACTAAAACTAACATTTCCTATTGTAGTGCTTTGCTATTTCACACAATCATATTATCTTAACTGTGTTACAGTTTCAAAGTTTTACTTTCGAACTTAAATGTACAAAAATTATAACCTGCCTTTGTGACAAGGAAAAAAATAACAAATTTCACACACAGGAGCAGAAACCATATTCTTTCTGTCTAATTTTACTATATGCATCAATTATATAGTGTTTGTTTGTAACACACAAGAAGTTATGTTTCAGGTTTCTTAATGGGTTCTTCAAAAGACATTTTCTCACTGACTGGCAAGAAAGTATTATATAAAATCAGCACTTAAAGCTAGTAGTACTGTAATGCTGAAAAGTACACATAAGTGTCAGTAACCTTGTGAAACTCAGTACATAATCCATTCAATGTTGTGTTTTCCAGGCTTCCAAAAAAAGGAAAGCATATATTCCCTGGTGTTTCCAGGCATGCATATTTTCATAGTCTTTGTTAGGAATCAGTGATTTTTCAAAGCATTCATAAATACTGATCAAGTATAAAAGTGTGTTATAAAATGCTAATTTACTATGTTGTGACAGCAAACTAGTTTTATTGCAAATCTTTGAATTACCCTCAGTTACCAAGAAAGCGTAACAAGTACCTTAAAAAAAACCAACCAAAAAACCTAGTTTATTTTTTTAAAAATAATTTATCATAAAGCTCTACAGTGGTATTAATGTTATTCAGAGTTTTTTTGTACCAAGAGTGTGATATTGGCAATTAAAGTCCCGGTTTATTGGCGACTCCCCTTTCTGTAAGGCAGCTTAAAATTTTCTTGTTGTCGTCATCATCAGAGGAAAGTTACCAGCTGAACTAATTTGTTCTACAAGACTTCATAGGAAAAATAATTTTGCAGCTATTTTTTCTAACTGATACACATGCCATTTTAACTCTGGTGGCAAGAGGCAGGGTAAGGTATAGAAATGCAGACAGCTGCGCCTGAAAGAAACAAAGCTTTGAGGAAGCTTAACATGCTGAAATCAAGGGGGGTGTATAATCTCCATCCTAGGGTGCTGAAGTACCAAGTGTCACATCAGTCCAGGGTTATTAACAGCTTTTGCTTTGGGATATGGACTTAGGGCTAAAGCGTGCCCATGAA
This sequence comes from Himantopus leucocephalus, assembly GCA_003993805.1. NCBI lineage: Eukaryota > Metazoa > Chordata > Aves > Charadriiformes > Recurvirostridae > Himantopus > Himantopus leucocephalus. Next base: position 76,929,860 of record RSEF01000003.1, on the reverse strand, counting down.
AGAAGGACATAAAAACTGCAGGCAATGCCAGTCAAGCCAGTCTGATCTCAAAATGTGTATGACAGCCTTGTATCCTACTAATAGAGAAGACCTGGGAAAATCAGAAAAAGTGGGTGAAGTGCAATGTTAGTTTATCAACTGCAAATCGTGCCTTACCTTTATTATTATACTTTACCTAGTATTTGTATTTTGTTAACTAGATTAATTTCTTAGACAATGGAAATGTACTAAAGGTAATCTGGCCTTCAAAAAGGATCTGTTACAGTGCGCAAGGGAAAATTATCAGTTAAAATAAGGTTTACCGCGTGAACTCTGAAATGGATAAAAAAATAGTTTACTGAGCCCAAGAGCTTCACTTGGTTTTGAACCTCCTGTGCTCCTCTGTGATTTATGATTTGGAATTAGAAATGTTTTTAACAACCCGGTGAGTATAAAACTGCCATGCCTTGTGCAGTGTATCCCACTGAGCCACCTCATAACATCTAGGCAACCTTTAAGGACAACTGTAGTAAAGAACTATTCAAGTTAAAAGTAACTTCCCTAAGTTGCACTTAACTATCTATGTAAAAGATAAAGAGGTGAAGGACAGGATTTAAACTTCTTGCTTTGGGGAGAAAGTAGAGGTTACCATGTCCTGCCTTTCCTGCTGGTGTGTCTTTCCTGTGGTTCCCCAGTTCATTGGTCTTCCCCTTTGGCAGCCAGCCATGGTTGGCCCAGAGCTTTTATGTCAGGTTGTAGGAATGCCAGGAGGGAGTTTGGCTGGCATTTTTCTGTTTTAGGGGAGCATGTAGGAAAGGGGAAATTGCTCTTCCCGATGGTGTCTAGAGTAGCTTGGGGAAAGAAAAGAGAAACAATCAGGTCCTTGATTCCCTACTTCGGTTCACGCTACAGCAGGCTTAGCGCTGCTGAGCTTCAGGTGCCTCCTGGCTCCTCTAACCAAAGGCACGATAGGCCAGCTGGGAATGGCAGGAATATAATATAATATAATATATAATATATTTCAATGAATATGAAATGAGGCACTGATGCCAGATGAGGCACTAACCTCTGAGGATCTGGCAGGGAGATTTCCTTCATTACTCTGCCAGCATAGTGCAACAGCAAGTCACTTTGAACAGGTCAGGGAATTTGCTCTAAAGTATTGATTATGGTTTCTCAGCCCTTTTTATAACCTGATCAGCCACAGTGTTGCAAAAGCCTCTGTGTATTTTCTGTAACAACAGATAATTGTCGGCAGCATCCCTCTGATATCATTCACAAGTTATGTTAACTGCATTGTCTTCAGAAGCCAGTATGTTAAAGTCATCTTGCAAAGAGGCAGACACGTTATTTGGTGCTCGGTGGTGCAATTCAGTCATTTCTAGCTGCAGTCTCATTTTTGTGAGGTGCAGTGTGCTTTTCTGATGGCAGGCACACTGGGGAGGAAGGTCTGGAGGGATGGCTTTGCGCTGTTCTCGTCCTGTTCAGAACAGGATGCACCACAGCTGGAGTAAACGGGGAGAACAGTACTCCCCTTTCTCAGCCACCGAACACCTTCTGATATCTCACACCACAGCTGGAAGCCTGCTAGGCAGCCAGCCATAGTCTTGTGGGTTTTTCACTACCTCTGTTACATTGTGTGTTGCAGCTTTTCGTCAGCAAATGTCTGACGTTGCTGCATCATGGCACATCATTGTGAGATGTTATCTTCTGCATCACGAGCACTGCACAGATGGATCTTGGTGTGTAACAATTCGCAAACTTCCCCTTATTTCTCAGACTGAGGAGTCTGCTGTGGGCTATCTACTCAAAACTCCTCTTGCTTCCATTTTCATCTTAAATGCACAAAATAAGTCAGGACAGGGAAATTTGACCAAATTTTCAGAAAGCAATGATCAGTAACAAAAACTATGCAGGCACAGGTTACATGGGTTTGGTAGGAAAGAAATTATGACCTGACTGTTAAGTCAGTGATGATGATTCGAGTGATTAAGAACTGCTGGGGCAGGGTCTGATGCTGCAAGGGAGGGAGAATCTGAGACTTTTTGATGAATGTTTGGGGGAATGAACCTGTGATAATGTATGATGTGCTGCGTAGGACAGAGTTTGGGCTTGGTTTCGCTCAAGAACTGACAGATCAGGATTTTAAGAAGGGCAGTGGGAGAATGGGGGAGTAGAATGGACCTGCTGCTGCTGCTAACAACCATTAAAAAAATACAAAGCCAGCTGCTCTTAGAGCAGAGCTTGATCCTTTCAGTGCCTTTAACAGCACAGTATATATTCAGAGGAGGGGAATTCATGAGGCCCTATGGACCTACACCATGGCATTACACAAAAATGCAAACCCGAACAATGGGTGGCCTCAGCGGTTCCATCTGGCTCGCCATTAACAAGGTTAAAGTAAAGTGGGTTTCCTTGGCTGTGTCACACACAATTTACACTTCAGATGCTTTAACTTTGGAGCCAGACCAGAGGGAGCACTGCTCTAAATGCACGTGGCAAGGGTCCTCTCCCAACATGTATGGTAAATGCATTTGGTATTGATGCTCTCTGAAAGACAGAGTAGTAGCATTTAGATAATTTTTTAAGTACTATTTGGAAAGTGCAGATTTTTTGGCTAAATCATTTTAAAAGAATAAATTCCTGTCAACAAATTAGAATTATAGTCAAATATTGTTTACTCAGAATATTTTAAGGACATTACAATATTAGTGACTGGATTCAACTAATAGCCAAAATTACTAGAGGCCTGAGAAATGTTACCACCAGCATTTCTGGTACTGTAACCTGGAAACTCCAATGCACTTTTAAGCTAAAAGGGATATTGATGCACGGAAATGTATTCTGTTGTAAAGCATTCTGCTTTCAGAGCCACCAAAATACTTAGATAAATAGCATAGTTAACCATGGCAAATAATGACATTTTAGATGTAGAGAGTCAGTGACATATCAACAGGTATATTGGCCTGTTAATTTCTATGCCATGGAGTGTAATAAAGCATTGGAATTATCACAACATTTTGCAGAAACCACGCTCTTTGTCTCAGCTTTGAGATGGTTCAAGAGAACCCAACTGTCCTATACGCTGTTCTGTTCTTGAAAAGAAATTCAGTTATTATTGAATGAATATCAAAGTTGATAATTGAGTTGTGAAGCTGTTTTATGATCTCTAAGACAACCATTTTAGCAGTTAACTCTGTGGTAAAGATCTAAGGTAATTTCTAGAGAGAGGATACATCTGTTGTTGCTGCAGAGGTGTTCAATGCAATCCACAGAGCAGGGTGAGTATTACACAGAACAGCAAATACAAGAATACAAATACGAGCTATCTCATCTGCCTTTGACCCCAAATCATGAGTTAAGTAACAGAGCAAAACTTCATACTCCTCCTGAAGTTAAACAATTAAACTTGTGTACCATAAAACCAGCAAACATTTTTGACTAACAGTTATCCTCGCGATGTCAGTGGTCTCGCATAGGAAGCCCCGTGCAAGCAGCCCGCCATGCCGAGCTTCCTCCTTTGGTGGGCTATGCGGTACTGCTGTGACAGGGCATCCTTCCTCTGGAGCGTGCTGCTGAAAGGTTGGCTTCAGCCTTTGCAGTGTTGAACAGCCCTTGCAGTTGTGTTGCACCTTCCCAGGCTTTGCCAGCAGGTGAGTCAGTGTCACTGATGGTGAACGGTGTCCACCTCAGCTACATGCCATTAACAGACAGGTTGGTGTGGATGGCCCTGTGCTTGTTTATCCCTTTCCCTCCTCTGTTGTCCAACTCTTTCACTCACCCTTATGGCCCCTCTGTGCTGCCCTTTCATATCTCTTACAAAGACAGGAATATCCTTAAACATTACACTTTAGTTTCTGACTATATGCAGCAGCCCTGTAATCATAGCCATGATTATTGTAAGATCCTGTTTGACAGGCATGTCAAAGTTGCCAAGCTTCTCTCAAGGCCTTCCTGCTTGCTGCATGTGACATAACTACAGGGAAAGTAAATGGAGCTGAGAAGTCGTCTCATGACTAATTGGTCACACACCATTGACGTTCCCTTCTCCCTTTTTAGCTAGCAGACTGCTCTCTGTCCTTGAGCAGCAGCTTTTCGCTCAAGCCCTATCTTCACAATAGCCCCAGAGAGGAAATAGTCAGAGAGCTATTCTTGCTGAGTCCTGATAGGTGCAATGACTCCACACCAAGCATTGCAGTGGAAGGAATATGAAGAAAGAATAACACGGCTAGGCAGAACCTTCGAAGGAGGTAGAAGGCAAATTGTCCAGCTGCAGGTAGCACTTGCATGAGCATAAGGTGGAAAGAGACCCAGCTGTGCTATGCTATGCATGAGTAGAGGGAGAGTTCACAAAAAAAGGATTAGTTAGCCTGAAATAGGGATGGTTGATTTTATAGGGAATATGTACAAGAATGGTGTAAAAACATACTTACTTAGAGGAGGGAAAATATGCATCTCTGTGTGCTGTATTTATCGTGTATTTAACTGAAAGCACACTTTGCAGCCAACTCAGCTACTTTTTTGTCGATTAAGTTATTTTCCAGCTCATTGTCTTTAACTGAAAGGGAATTCAGCCACAGCCACCCAGTTTACAAAACTAAGTGCAACATCTGCATCTTGTGCGTGGGCTTCCAATGACCAATTCTTTCATCCATCCTTCACTTACACACTCCTACTGGTGCAGATTAGATAAATGAAATATTATGATTGACATATTCATGAACCCAGGTAGAAATCCAGTGTCGATTTGTGTAAAGGCCGTGTGTGTGCTGTGACCAGGGGTAAGTCCCAGACACAGGGAGCAGTTCCTCATTGCAGTTCCTCTGGCAAGAACGTTTGAGGACGATGGGAATCTCCCTGCTTAATCTACTCCCTCTCGCCTCCTGCCAGTGTTTATCACACCCACAGTTGTGCCAATGCAATGGTTTATGATTTTGCCTCAAAACTGGAGGTGTGATGTGAACCAAGCTAAACAAACACTACAAACTGAAAAAAGTAGATGAATTCACTGAAAACTTCTGCTGTTGAGAATTGGCTAGCAATTCTAGTTACTGCATGGATCATCCTCAGGATTTTTGAAAGCCGGTCATATGTCTTTGGAAGTATTCTTCTTGAAAAGAGGGCTGTTTACTGGATGATTATCTTCCATTTATTTTCACATTACCAAAGAAAAGCTACGAATGAAATGCAAAGTAGTTGAACTGGAGTCCTGGTCACTGCTTACGGTTCTGGATGGGTTGCAGCACTCGAGCGGGATCCCTGGCAGTTCCCTGCATCCTGCCTGGCACAGCATACTGTTGCTGGCCTGTTTCACAGTGTGGAGTGTGAAAACAGAAGGGCACCTCAGGAGCTGTCACTGATGCTGCCAAGACAGCAAGCAGTGGTGGCACTCGCTGTGCAAAGCTTTGCAGGAAACTGGGATGAAAGCTGAGCACAGTAGTTTGTTGAAGACATTCTGGTTGAGGCTTTTGCCCCATGTAGAAAGTGTGTGTGTTCTGCATCTGATTCTCATTTTTGTGCTTCCTGCCAATAGAGAATGAAAAAGACACGTGGAAGGTTTTTCTGCGTTTGTGTGAAGTCTAATTAAGCTCTTGATAGTCCTCATTTTTTATGTAATGTTTGGGTTGTAGACATAAGTGAAGTGACTTTTCACAACTTGTCTATGACTTTTCATCCCAATAGTTCAACAGCAATGAAATAGCCGTAACAAAGACGACAATTTCAAAATCAGGTATTTTATACATTGTCCAGGATGTGCTTGATTCCTGCTCTAGTTCAGTGAATGCCAATTAATTTGTGGCCTGATCACCATACGGTTGTACACTGTTGTACCGTAACATACTTTTTTTTCTTGCTTTACCAGTTAAAATTCTGAGGGGTACAGACTCAGATCCTCTAAGCTATGAGAATCTTGCTTGCCTCTAAAGTCAGTGGGACTTTAAATGGGCATTTAAATACCTGTAAACATTTGCTTATACACAACAGGGTCACATGGGCTTGCCTGTGACAGAGAAAGAAGGTGATGTCACGCCCTCCATCACCAGCTTCTGAGCCTGAGACTTTTCATAAGGGAAATTTGTGGGCTGTGCTTGAGGTCCAGAGTCCTGGGTGGGGGACACAGTCTCCCTCCACTCTGTGGTTGCTTGAAATTGGGTATTTCCAAGTATTTTGGATATTTAGAATTAGAAGTTTTATAAGAAGATCTTGATTTAGGAGCAAGGCTTTGTGGTCTTCAAGGTTTTCAAGAGTGAGACTGGTTTAATAAACAATTGGTTTGTTCTGGAAGTATCCAGGAATAAGTGTCAGACTTAAAGTTCTGGTCCCTTTTCTTCTATGGCTAAAACTTTTCAGGTTCTGTTTTCAACCACACAGAAGGCATTGGGTTCCTAGATTTAATGTTGGGGTGCTGTCAAGAGCCTCAAAACCTGGATTTACTTGCTTTCTATGTCTTGCATCACTTGGGGTTTCTGCTGGACAGCCAGCAACTCAGTGCTCTAGCTTACATCTAAGCCCCACAAAATTATCAAGTTGGCTCCTGAGTCCCCCCCCTCACCTGTATGGCCCAAGCCAGTGAGCACACTCTAACCTACACAAAAGATCCCTGAGGATTCACCACATACCTCACTCAGTGTGAAAGACATGTTTGGATGCAAGTCTTCCCTCAGTTGGGAGGTTGCTGTGATCTCCAGATGGTCATTGTTCAGCCTTTTGAAGAAGGATTAGTAGATTGTATGTAAGAGACAGGGATTCCTCCTATTCACTCTCTGGAGAACAGAAGTCACTGACCATTTCCAGGAGGGTAACACCCAGTGGTGGAAGCAGCACTACGAGGTGTGGGAGAAGGCTGAGTCTGAAATGGGCAGGCAGCAATGGAGGCTCTGGGCAGTACAGAGTGAAAAGTTAAGCTACAAAGTGTGCAGCAGCTCCTAAGACTGGTGTTGTGGTTTTTACAATGATGCAGTAATACAGATACTTAATGCTTCACCCGACGCAATTTGTTATTGCACAGATTGAAGGTAGTGACACCTGTATGCCGCCTCTCAGGAGCAGCTGTGAGGAGGAAGCGTTCACGCAAACGGAGGACACTGACTGGGGGATAGGGGCCCTGCTGCAGCTTGGTGCTGAGCAGCCGGGCTCCCTCGCTCTGCCTGCCAGGGAACTCCCTGCTCCCTCTACCAAGCAATGGGCATTTATCCAGAATGAAAAAAAAAAAAAAATAGATCCCGTTCTCTGTCTAGCTGTGAGGTCAAATCTGCTGCCCCAGGTGGTTTAGCTGCAATATTTTAAGGTCTTGTGGTAGAAGTTCCTCTCAGTTTTTCCTACAGAAGATCTATCATTGGAACTGCTCAACGAATATTAAGAGTTGTCTCCATAACCTTGTAGTGGTGTGGCCAATAATCACTAAAACAGGAAGAAACGGTTTCAGTCAGGGCTAATGAAATCCAATGGATTCCTATGGATTTGGTATGTTATATGTTCCATTCCTAGCCACTGCAGTATGTCCCAGTCACCTTTCCATGTCTTCTAACCTGCACCCAGAGCCTGGGATTGGAGGAGAGCAGACAGGCTACCAGCATTACTGAGTAATCCTTTATTTTGCCAGCAGTTGGGATTTGCACTCCAAAATGGAAGAACTCATAACCATTCCCCCTACAGAAATTCAGTACTTCGCTGGCCTGTGTGTACTTTGCATGAGTGGCTGCAGACAAATATATGCCACCTTCTACCCCAACCAGAGGTCTGATTCATCACTAGCAACTTCAGGGCTTGCATTAAAAATGTGTTGCCCTTTCTGCCTCCGTGCGCTTCCAGTCGTTAAGTACAGTTTTCCAACCTTACACAGTAAGTGCTACTGGATAACTGGAAGGTTGTTTGGTTTAGAGTATAGATGAATTGTTAAGTTGCAGACCTGATGCTGGCATTAATCACTCTTCTGGTTTGTGACTGCTTTCAAAATTGTAAATTCAGGGCTTCCATAATTGAAGTTGTGGCGTGGGTATGAATTTCTGATCAAAACTACAGATAGCTGGTTGTGCTGTGCTTGGGGAGCATATATCCATTGTGTTTTCTTTGGCCAGTGGACTCAGTGTCCAGGGTGTAATCTGCTGTCCCCTTGCATTGATCACGACTCGGGTACCCTTATCTGAATTGTTCTTTGCTTTCAAACATGAGGCTAGGGTTCCTGTTTTTTCTACATCTGATGATGCAGAGTTCATCAGTCATGCCAGGAAAATTGATCTTTGGCCTAGAAACATCCTTACTTTTGAAATCATTCATTCACTCTTTCTTAACCTGAAAGGCTGAGCATAAAGGGGCAGAAGAATCAAACACATCACTCTTCTACTTTGGCCATAATTCTTTGGTTTTCTTTTTTCAACTTCGTGATTTATGCTGTGTTATGCTTTCAAGTGTTATATCAACCAGCAAACACAGATTTACAGGTGGAACTGAGGGGCTTCAGCCTGCACTGTTGCATTGCCTCGCAGCTTGTATCAGCCTGACCTCTGGAACCAGCCTTGGCTACTGCAATGTGACTTTTCAGTATTTATACACAGTGGAAAATTATTTTCTGAGTTACGCTATTAAAGTTAACGGAGAATAAGCTCAGTGAAGTCATCAAAATTGCTCTGGATTTACACCCATGTGACTGAGAGCAGAATTAAGACCCTTAAGATGCTCTGTTTCTGGGATGATGCAGTGTTTTTAAAAGGTTTTATTAACCTTATTGTTATGATTTTACTGGAGTGATATCAATCACAACCAAGGGGGCTAAAGTGATCTAGTTTACCACACATAGTGAAATGATTTCAGTTATGTTTCATTGTTTTTAGCTGTACACAGAATTAACAGAATTCAGAGAAAGAAGTATTAGGCTCAAACCTGTGCATGAGATTTGCCATCCTGAGGCCAAACTAAGAAAAGGAAACACCAAATTTTAAATCAACAATGTTGTTTTATGTGCACAAATATGATTTTTATTTTTATGTACACAATTATAGACGGAATTAACAACAAAGATAAATCTGGTGGTGAGATAGGGCAGAATAGTAGAAAATGGCATTATTTCACTTTTAATTCTCAGGGATCAGGCAGTGTGGGACAACAGGGATACCTGCCTCAGGTGGGAATTAAAAGCTTTAACATATGAAGCTTAATCCTGTTCCAGCTGAAATCTTCTTTTCACGCTTTACTGTTGCTTCTGCATTTTGATGTGAAAAGTTTCAAAGTTAATTTTTTTCTTTTAAGATGTGGAAAGCCTCTTAAAAATGTGTTATAGAAAATGCTGAACACAGCCATTTAGTAGTGATGTTAATATATGGAGCTAGTCCACTTTAGACATCTTAAGATACAAGTTTGGAAAAGTGAATTAGGAACTGTTTTCTTTCTCAGTCAGTGCATCAGAGTGATACAGATTTCCTGTACCAGTAAAATGTGGCTATAGAGCATCTGAATGGCTTAACTGTTCTTGCAGGTATTGAACCTGTGAACTTACAGGTGCTATTTCAAGGAAAACCAACCACCATGTTTGATGTCCTTTTGTTACACAGTTGGGAAAGGAAGCCCTGCATGTATTTCATGTCACCCAACTTACTCTATTAATTCCATGAGCTCTGGAAGGAACCCCTAGCCAGAGGTAGCTGGCATGGCCTCCTCATAACGAGTGTGTCAGACAGTAACCGTCCCTTTATTTCTGAAGAATGAAATGAAGATGTGAGTTGCTGGTCAAATCCTGCAATCCTTAACAGTTGAGAAGCCTGCATTCATGCAAGTCCTCTAATTCAGCAAATATAATAGGAGAATCTAGTTCAATGCTAGGATCTAAGTTAGTCTGTACTCCCATCACCNTACTCCCGTCACCAGATATTTCTGACACTTTGTGCATGATACCGATTTATAAGGGATACCTAAAGTCATATGACTCTAAACTGGTATTTGGGGAAGAAGAATAGGTTATAAACTTCCAGAGCAGCCTTCCTCCTCCTCCCCTTCCTCTACCACTACTTGCTTCAGTGCTCCAACCTACTGCCAGGATGCCATTTGCCGTTTCCTGCTGTTGCGAGGAGTTGGTGTTACTTGTATTTGCTGCTAACCTTGGTGATAAAATAAGGAACAAAAGGGAAATGGTAATTTTTAACAACTAATTCCCAGTTACCTACTACCCTTTTATCTCATCTGTGGATTAGCTGATGAGTGGATGTAGAAACCCTGGAACCGGCTCTGCTGAGATGCAGATAAGGTCAGGCGTGCCTCTTAGCTCATGAACAGCACCTCACTGACCCAGAAAGAGCTGAGCCGGTTTTATGCAGCGTGCATCCTTATCCACATGGCCAGGAGGCTCAAGCCACCTCTGTGAAGACTGCTGGTGTTACTGAACTATGCTTCTGTAAACAGGGGCACCGAGGAGTGGTTTCAAACACAGCCAGCTGAGGTCTACTTAGTTCTGGCCACCCCGATGCCTGCCCAACGCTACACCCCAGCTAACTTTGGCAACAAGCTGCAAATGTGGGTACACACTGCAGCGATACCCAGAGCAAATCGTTATGGCCTTTCCACCAATGTGAACTACGGACAATACTTATTGTTTTTAAAAGTACTGCATACATAACTGTTTTAATTTAAAATCCCTTTTAGTAGTAGTAGTAGTATTATTCCCACAGAAATTAAGGGTTACAAGGGAAAATTGTGGTTGAGAATATTTGTGTGTGTGGCTTCATAATGCAAAAAGATTAACAGTAGCAGACTTATTTGAAATCATGGTATAACATTTCATGTTTGAAATGTGTGATATACGACTGTTTAAAACACAACTTGCTTAAACCATCACTGATCTTGTATCTGCTTTATCTGGATGGGTTAAAGCCATTAAAATACACACATTCTTTCCACGCTATATTGATACTATTGGAGCAAACCCATCTTTCATGTTATTTAGAAAAAAGACCCCGCTTTCTAAATTGTTATTTCAGGAGTTCTTAACTCTCAATATAAAGAAAACCTTTTTATTGTAACAAATGAAAGTACATCCAAAGCATTTATCTGTGAGGAACCATTTCATAAGGATTTTCATGTGATCACGTGAAAAATAATTTTCTTCCATGCCTGTAAAGAAGGCTGAGTGGATAGCAGCGATAAGGTTTCATGGAAAGGAAGAAAGAATGAAAATGACATCGTGGAGGTTATTTTTTAAGAGCTGCTGTCTGTGTAGTCCTTTCCATTTTTGTGGAGAAAAAGACTGCATTTTGTGCATTTTGAACCACCTTTCTGTTTCATTATTGTTCTTGGTTCTCAAAAAGAAAAAAATCCACCTTCCAGTAAAATTGTATTAGTATGTTTTAAACAAATTCATTTCCTCACAAACCTAAGCTAAATTGTATCCCGACAGGCCTGATTTATCAGGCAAATGCCCCACGTTGTTTGTCAGCTTCTTTGTTGGGGGGTGAGGGGGAGGGGAAACCCAAGCAACAAAAGACCGTAACCTATTGATATTACTTCTGCGATACACCAGGGAAAATAGATTGATTTAGAACGAACCACAGAAAACTAGTCGATCTGATGAGTTTACAACAGTGGGGTTTTATTTATTTATTTGTAACAAGAGTAAACATCATCGGTATTCGACCCTGTGTTATTGGAAGCCTTGCAGACAGTGGGTTTGTGTCAGCGCGCTGGGGCTATCTGTAAGATGAAAGAAGTCAAGCTTAAAAAAATTGAGGGACCTTGTTTTTCTCACGAAATTGAAAGTCTCCGATCTCTGGTATGTTATCATGTGTAGCAGGATTTGGGGGAGAAATAGATGGATGAGCATTTTTCTTTTATTTCATCTTATTTCTTTAGGAGGTTATCTCTTTTTAGAAGATGACATTTCTGTTAATCTCAAAAAGCTAGTAAAGCACAGGAAATTTTCAAACTGAATTTTACTGAAGAACAACAGCCTGCAATTAACTTTCCCAGCATGGCGCCTCTGCACAGTGTTTTGTGTGAAGGAGGGTTTCAGGGTAGCAAGTACTCAACGGGATCAGCACAAATCTAAATGTGTCCCTGATGTGCCGCTTTCTGAATTGATAATATACTGTTTTCCAACATACTTGGCTAAAAATAATTACAGTTTTAAAATTAAACTGATTTTTTTTTTGTGTGGATTGATAAATTAGGGTGCTGGTGAAGTTTTCTGCCTTAGTATGACCCTGCTTGCTGGACACACCATAAATACTCTGATGAAGATGCTAAATGCTCTATTCTCTAGTTTATTTAAAAAGGTAATTTCACTTGACTTTAAATGATCTTTTTCAGTATTATTTCAGTATTCAGTATGTATTTTGGATACTAATACCTTATTAGACTATTTTCAAAGTTACCTGTATTCTTTCCTGCATTCAACTACTGCTTAAGAATTAAAGGTTGATGAACAAAACGGCATAAAACTCAGCAATGTGCATGTGAGAAGAAACGTTCCAGCAATTTCCCTCTCGGAGGGCGCGGGCAAAGCGCGTAGGTTCAGTGCATCTTGTGTATGTCTCGTTGACTCACCAGTTGGTTTTCATCCTTTAAAAACAAAAAGCTGGGCCATGTTTCTGCGTGTTAATTCCCTGCTGGGTGCGGGGAGTGGGGCAGCTGCGGGGCACAGTCGGCAGCAAGGCAGCGCAGCCATGCACCGCGGCGAGGCTCCCTCCTGCGCGCCGTGATTTTTTTTAAAAACACAGGCTGGCTTTATTTCTCCTGGGATTTAATGCTGCTTAAAAGGTTCGGGGAGAGCAGGGTGGGGATGAAATCTCCCAAAACAATGCGCTGCAAGGGAATCCTCCAGTAAAAGTGGCGGAGGAAGGAGTGAAATGCCAGAGGAGCTGATGTCCAGCGAGGGGCTGGCGGGCGCTCGCCACTGATTGGGGTGCACGGGGTTCCCCACCACCTCCCGCTCCTCCCTTGCCACCCACTGCCGCTGCTCATGCTCTCCTGCAGCTTGTTGCCCTGGCAGCTGACCAGACTTGTTTATTTTGCAGGGACAGTTGCTGAGTGTTTTTAAGTTGCAGTCACTGCAGCCTCATACTTAGTTTCAGCATTTCTTGGATGAGGTCTGCATGTGCTATCTGTTCTAAGGCATAAGGGGTAATCCCTTATTTCAAACTGTTTTTTCACTTTTAAGCTTAGGCTTCTCAGCAAAAAGGGTTTTCATGTTATACCTGTATTAAGTAAAAGTGGTAAGTCCTTTTATAATACAGTAACATAGGAGAGGTGCCCGTTTAGCAGCAATCACCTGTGATGCTGTCAAGTCCTTGGAGCGTTGCTGTGACAGATGCGATATCCGGGATTTGGTTATTGGAATATTTAGGTAATCCATTAAAATATACTTGTATTTATCTCAAAGGCAATTTACAATTAGCAGATCTTTGACAGTCCAGAAGCCTCTTTCAATACTGCAGAGGTGTTGGAGGTGTTTCTCACTTGTCCCCGGCGGTGCCTGAGCAAGCACAGGGCTCCCCGAGCTTTTCTACATGTTCATATCCACCAGCCAGAAGTGTTCCCTTGCACCGCCCCACAGCCTGATTTTCAAGACAAGTCACTAAAGCCCTTGAAGAGTAAAATGTCTTAGTTTGGTCTGAGATCCGTATTTCTGTTAGATCATGGGTAGTTTAACCTCCTTTACAGCAAAATAGGGTAGTGCAAGTGATCTGCTGTGTGTTCTGTCTGCAGGAGCTGGCCTTTCTTTAGGTATGTTGTGAAAGTAATTACTAAAAAACCCCATCACGTTTAGGTACAATTTTAAACATTTCCTTTATGCTTTAACTGCTTAGTTGGCATTCAGTGTATTGTAAAAACATCTAATTTGCACGTGCTGTTAGAATACCGTGCCATTTTTCAAGGCATTTACAATGCTAGATGGAGCATTGTTAGCCAAGATGCAGTTTTTTGTTGTCTGATAGCATTCAAGAAGGAAAAACAAAAGAGTTGGTGTAGGGAATATCCTGGTGGATTATTTTAGTCTTCCTCTGACTATACCCCCTTTCTTCCCTTTGCTATCCCTGTCAGATATTAAATACCCCCACCCCGCAAGAAAAAGTCAGTCATCGGGGTAATTTTAAAGCATTTTCTCTCAACAGATAATAGTGTGGAGCCACACAAATGATTCTCTACTTGTCATACATATTGGATTATCATCTAAATCATATTATAAAGCAGCATGAGGAAGCAAGCAGTTGTGCTTACCCTCCTTACTGCTTAGCTCAGCTGAGCTGTTGTTGTGGTGAATGTTATTTGCAAGGCAGGGGTATTGTCATTTTAAAAGGGGTAGGGATAGGGTGTGCTTCCTAAGTAGGAGCCGACTGCTGGGACGAAGAAAAAAAGCTAAAGACTAGAGAGTATTTTATTTTCCATTTGCATTTGGTTGTGAAATTGAGTACTTCTAATGAATTTCAGTCATCAGCTTATTGCAATGAATACAACATAGTTTATGTTGGACTCTGAATGCTTTTTGCTTGTTCATTTTTCCTTCAATATGTATAGTTCTCTGCAATCACAAGTCCATAGAGAAGGAGAATTTAGAGTTGTTTTTTAACATTGCTGTATGCTCTCTTTCTTTGTTAGTAGGTATGAAAGTTACTGTTTTCTTGAGAATATTGAAATGCAATGCTATACAAGTTCCTCAAGGTGTTTCTTTATTAAAAGGTTCATTGTTTTTCTATCAAAAAATCACCCTGATTCANTTCATTGTTTTTCTATCAAAAAATCACCCTGATTCACCTTCCTGTCTGTTATATTGAAGAAAGGATTTCCTGTTAGGATAATTGCCATCTCTTTATTTACTCTGTTGCATTATTTTTTGAGCCTGAAGCTACCTAGTAAATCATGGGAGCCTATTGGGAGAAAGACAGTCCTATTTTAACAAATCCTTCTTGCTGTTGTTTCTTTGTAAGGGATACTTCTCCTATAATTGCACTTTTAAGGGCTCTTTGTGGTTTATTCATCTCATGGTGTAATTTACATGTAAACTTTTATGTTGTGTTTAAGCTAACATACATTTTTTCCATGGTGCTCCTGAAGTGAAGAAATACTTGGTATGGTTGTACTAATCTAGAGTTTCTGAGAACATACTCAGATGAGAATTTGCTAATTTTCTTAGCAGGAGCCATCTTGTATATTTATGTATATAGAGATGTGGACATATAAGCTCGTGTGCACATAGCGTATGCTATCGGGTTGTAATGTAAGTATATACAGCAGAGAAGAGCAAAGAGTTGAAGCGTTTTGGACAAAGGGGTTAATGCCGTACCTTAATGCACATGGATGGTGCCGTGTGGTATCATTTGTGAACTCTGAGGTGTGTGTCCATTTCTATTTTGGTGTAAAGCCCTTGAGAGGGGAGGCATTTCAGAGCGGGGTGTGATCTGTTCTCCTGGTAAGAGTGATTGACAAGGAATGAATAAATAGTTAAAAGAGCTGAATAAATACCACCCTCCTGTTTAAGTCCAGGCACACCCCGGCTGGCACATATATATTCTAATGCGACACTTTAGCCAGATGCTTGAGTTGGTTGGTAACAAAAAACATTCCTGAAAAGACAAATCATAATTTAATCACAGGTTTTCTTTTATGGTGACATTTCAGAGCTGATTTGAATGAATACAGGGAATTGTAATATTTTGCAAATAGGATGTATTGATAAATACATATGCAAAAAGTGACAGAGGCCTCTTGAGTGGAAGCAGGGGCCCTGACAGCAGGTTCTTGGTCAATTGGTGAGGTGAAATGGTTCACTGAATTGGATAACACAGTGCATACCACAGTGACTGATTAAATTGATTTGTCCATGGCTACCGCCTACCCTGCTACTGAGGCCCTTTAACCTATTTTCAAACTTTTTTCTTTTTTAAACCACTCTAAATAAATGTGATATTAAAGGAAGGAAGCAAGTGCAAATGCATTCACAGCTATAAAATTCTGTATTCTGAATTAAGATAAAATGCATGATTTCCAGAATGTCTGCACGCTCCTATGTTATCCTGTATTATACTATACTTAGCCCAGGAACAAGTACACTGCTAGAAACCGATGAAGAAGATAATAATAAACATCATTCTTTAATATAACTTGAATTACAACAAATATCGTATTTGTAATTCTTAGATGTATTTATTGGAGCGGGAGAAAGTAAAACACTTAAAGGTTTTTGTTGTTGCTGTTCTTTTGTTTTTCTAATTGCAAGTTTTACTTCCTTATTATTTTATCCAGAAGGTGTTTGGAAAGCTTATTGGGGAAACATAGCTGGATGCCAGTTAAGAACACTGAATGCTACTGTTAAGTGAGGGTCGCTGATGTGAAAATATCTGGAATGATTTGGGAAAAAGTAGTCAGATGGATATTGTGTAATAACTTAAAACTTTTTTTTTTAAATTATAGGGGAAAAAAGCTTGATGTTTTGGTCTTAGATCAAGATGTTTGTATTTTACAACATATTTAGTATGCCCTTGGTAGGGAAATCAATACTAGATGACAATGGAGCTTGTACATGTTATTTTCTTCTTGATTCAAGGGAAGCTTTCTATTCTGTATCTCTTCATGGGTTGTTCTGTAGCAGATGCAGACAGACTAGTGTAAACATACTCTTCAAGTTCCACTGAAAAGTCACATAAAACTTCACTGCAGTGGTGACATAAAAATGGAATGAGTTCACCTAAAATATGTTATTGCAGTTGTCATAGAAGTGCAGAGTTCAGTATAATGGATTTGGTTTCTTGTTTCTGTTTCATTCTGAGAGAAGATAAGACAATTTAATTACAATGTTTTCTGAAAGGATAATGAAGTGCTTTTCATCAAACTTCTCTAAATTATAGGTCAGTCTTGTAGGACATGACAGCATGCCATGGCCAACTTACGCTGTTTTTTCATTTGTCTGTTAAAATAAGCATATGGTTAGTATCTTGTTAATAGCGAAGAAGAGGTATGATGAGAAAGGTGCTGAGGGATTTTTTCTTGGACTGATTTTGCAAATGTTATTCTTGGTTTTGTATAGACGAGTAGTGACCACTAAATACTAGCTGAAACAGTGCCTGGGTACTTTCCAGGAATCTGAAAACTGAAAATATTTTGGTGTGGGCTCAAGCCAGAACA
>RSEF01000003.1:76887750-76903406 GCA_003993805.1 Himantopus leucocephalus | reverse complement strand
TTTTTTTTCCTTTAGATTTTTGTATTAGTACAGTTTATTGCCATTTTTAGACTGGTTCTCTTCTGTTTAAAAGTGCCTGGTTCCCTCCAGAAACCAGAAGTAAGAAGCCGTAAGTCAGTTCAACAGGATCTAACATAAGGTCTAATACCGTTAAGTTGTTTCATTTCAAAGACATGCCCTTATTTTCTCCAAATAAAAAAAACCTCATCTACTGATGCCCCTATCCAGTGTTGGACAGATGTTGAAGAGACTGAGTCAGCCCTTGAACCCAAGCCTTCCATACGCTGCTCTCTTGCACTCTCTCAAGGACCTACGCCCAAATGCCTATTAAAATGGCATTTCCCATGAAATCCAATCCTGCTTTTAACCACAAGCTGGGTATAACAGAGAGAGCACACATAATGAGATAATACCAATAAAAGCATTACCAAAATGAAACCTTTCTACATTCCTGCTTAGCTTAGAAGTTTGCAAATACAGATTCATAGACCAGCAAATCCGGGTGATCTAAACCAAGCAGCATAGAAAAAGAAACTGTATCACTAAAAAGCACATGGATGACTACCAAGCAATAGAATTATTGAATAGAAACTAATACTGAAACGTTTTTTAAAGGACTGAAAGTTGGGTGAAGCTACCCTTGTAATCAGGTTGAACTATTTCTGCTTAACTCCAACTTTGGAAAAAGAGATGCATCAATCTCATTTAGTAATAAATTACATACAGATGGATCATGGATGTCAAGCACAAGTACCACGTGAAAAACAAATCCCACTTTAATACCTTTTTGAGGATGCCTGCTGAGTTAATGTGATGTTATCAACAGAAAACATCATGCTGCAAACGACTCACTCCGTAAGCATTATAGAACTCTTGTTGGTTATTTCCTTAATATAAAAGCAAACAGTTAGTTGGGTTTCTTAGTTAATTAAATTCAAAACACAGTTTTGTTAGTAATCGCAGTTTGGGACCTACTAATTAGTATTTTTCACTGTTTCACTACTAAACACTTTGAAAAAAGCTTTATATCAATTTCTTGAGATAACGAGTCAAAGCTGATTGTAGCACAGATAAAAGCATAATTTAAAAAGTTTGGATTACACAAAAATATAAACACTCGTTTTTTCAAGAATACGGGAATTAGGAGAATAGAACTTATTCGTATTGTAGTAGTTAAACATCGTATTTGTAATGGGAAGCTTTTGCCCACACAACAATCAATCACCTAGCAATGACAAGACAGTATTCCTACAGAGCTGCTGTACAGGTAAGTTTCTCTTATTAATGTTTTATTCTAATTAAAAAAAAAAAAGTTTGTTATTTCCAGATGTTCCTCACTAAATCTTCTGGGTTTGGTTTCGGTTTGTGGTTTGTTTTCTTGTTGTTGTTGTTGTCTTGTTTTAAAGTAAACAAATGTGTGATTGCAGAAGGAGGATCCAGGGGAACGGCACTGGGACAGTAAGCCTTAGCACNAAAAAACAAAAAAAAAAAAAAAAAAAAAAAAGAGTGACCGCTGCACTGAGAGCACCCAGGAGAAGGTTTTTGAAAACACAGCAGTGGGAAAGCAAATGACAGCTTTTTTGTTCAGTTTTCCCCGTGATCTGAGAAAAAGTACACACATGGCCACAAACCACACTGAATGCAAATCTTTTAAGCAGAGCTCACCTTGGTAGCAAACCCCTCATTGGCAATGACAGTACGCAGGAATAACTAACAAGCTATTTTGGTAAAAAGAAAGACTGAAGCGTGACAGTTTTGTGAGTTAAATAACCTTTCATCAAGAATTTTTTATCAAACTTTTATAGAAAGTCTGAAATTTTGCATGGTCAAAACGCAAAGGAGAACTAAAAGACGGCATTTCCCGAGGTGTACGCTACACTGCTGTAGGGGTAACCCCTCTGCCCCCCCAGAAGAGGGAAGCACTGGGCTTGGGAGGCTGCTGCCACACCTACGGTTGCCAGGGGGGTGCTGGCAGTGGCAGTATCAACTATACCAACCGCTGTTGGACTCGGCAATTTCGGAACATAAAAGACATTTAAACCCCTCTTTTGGGGAAAGTGCACCCCATACACCAGAAAATACGGTACACAAACCAAGGAAAAGTACAACAGACGAAAGTGTATTTATAAAGTATGTGCTGAGCACAGATGCATCTTAGGGATTAATGTAATTACAGCTGAACATGTCATGCATTTAGATCACTTTCTCCCAAAGCCAAAATACCGGTGTGTTTTGCTGCTAAGCCTGAAAGAGAATTTTAATTCTAGTTAATTGCACAAACACAGTTTTACAATTTCTTTCAGGTTTCTGAGTGTGCAAATTTGTCCAAGGGCACTCTATGCAAAGGAGCGGCTTCAATTTCATGGAGCTTTGCCGTGGAACAGGTGAAAAGCCAGTGGAGAGCTTATGGGTAAAGACCAGAGAACAGACCAACGTGGGAGACGTCGTGGCAGGTATCTGCTACAGGCTGCCCAATCAAGAAGAGCAAGAAGATGGAAGCTTTCTTTAGGCAACTGGATGAAGCCTCATGATCGCAGGCCTTGGTACTCGTGGGGAACTTTAACCACCCCAGTATCTGGTGGAAAGTCAACAGGGCCAGGAGCAAGCAGTCCAGGAGATTTCTGGAGAGCGTAGCAGACAATTTCTTCACACAAGTGATCGATGAGCCGACTAGGGAAGGTGCTCTGCTGGACCTGTCACTGACGAACAAGGAAGAACTCATCAGGGAGCTGAAGGCTGATAGTAACCTTGGCTGCAGTGTCCAGGAGCTGGTGGAGCTTAAGATACTGAGAAGTGTGCAAGACAAATAGAGTTACAACCCTGGACCTGAGGACAGGGGTCTGTGGCTTGCATAGGGATCTACTTGGCAGGAACCCATGGGATGTGGCCTGCAGAGGCAAAGGGACCCAAGGACAGATGGTTGATCTTAAGGACACCTTCCTTAAAACACAAGGACAGCCCATTCCAGTGTACAGAAAGTTGAGCAAGCATGGTAGAAGGCTGGCATAGATGAACAGGAAAGTCCTGACAGAGCTCAAACACACACACACAAAGTGGAAGCAGGGATGAGCTGCTTGGGGGGAATACAGAAACATGACCCAAGCATGCAAGGATGGAATTAGGAAAGCCAAAGCTCAGCTGGACCTGGATCTAGTGAAGGGGAATGAGAAGGGCTTCTACAAATACATCAGGAACAAAAGCGAGACCAGGGAAACTGCAAGGCCATGGCTCCGTGGGGCACAGGACCTAGGGATATGGAAAAGGCTGAGATATTCAACAGCTCTTTTGCTTCGGTTTTTACTTTACAGGTTTGTCTTGAGGCCTCCCAGGTCTCTGAGTCTAGTGGTAGAGACTGGGAGAGTGACACTTGACTTACAGGAAAGCTGGACTGAGTTAGGGACCACTCAACAGTCTTGTCAACAGCGCAAGCACAAGACTGTGGAATCATATGGGTTGCATCCAAGTGTGCTGAGGGTTGGCCGATGCAATTGCAAGACCCCACTCTGTAATCTTGGAAAGGTCATAGCAGTCAGGGGAGAGGAAAAAAAGGCAAATGTCATGGCCATTTTCAAGAAGGGCAAGGAGGAGCACCCAGGGAATGTTGGCCTATCAGCCTAACCTCAGTCCCCAGGAAGATTATGGAGCCTGTCTTCCTGGAAGCCATGTGCAAGCACATGAAGGACAAAAAGGTGACTGGGAACAGCCAACATGGATGCACCATGGGCAGATTGTGCCTGACCAGTCCGACTACCTTCTGTGGTAAGCAGATGGGCTCAGCGGATGAAGGGAGTACAGCGGATGTTGTTTACCTGGACTGCAGTATGGCCCTCCATAGCCTGCCATAGAATCCTTCTAGCCAAATGGGTGAGAAATAGACCAGATATGTGGACTACAGCTTGGGTGAAAAAGTCGCTGGACTGCTGAGTTCACAGGGTGGTGAACAGCAGTACAAAACCCAGCTGGCAGCTGGTTACCAGCAGTGTCCCTTGAGGGCCAGTACCAAGGCCTATAATGTTCAATATATTAATGACCTGGATGCTGGGATGGAGTGCATTCCTGACAAGTTCATGGACAACAGCCAAGTAGTGAGGGAAACCGTTGAGAGGCCAGAGGGTAGGGCGGCTAGTCAGAATGGGACTTGAGAGGTTGGAGAAAAGAACTTAGAAACCACATGAAGTTCAACAACGGGAAATTCCTGCACCTGGGACACGACAAACCCACACAGCAGTACAGCCTGGACATCAACCGGTTGGAAAGCAGCTTTGCAGAAACAGACCTGGGGGTCCCGGTGGACACAAAACAGCATATGAGTCAGCAGAGTGCCCCTGCAGTGAAGGCGGCCATCCAAATACTGGGCCATATTAGCAGCATATATTGGGCCACATTAGCAAAAGCATAGCCAACAGGTCAATGAAAGAAATTAAACCCCTCTGTTTAGCACTTGTGAGACAAGATCTGGAGTGCTGTGTCCAGTTTTGGGCTTCCCCGTACAAGAAAGACATGGACATACTGGAGCAAGTGCAGTGGAGAGCAACCAAGATGGTCAGAGGCTGGAGCCCATGACGTACATGGAGAGGCTGCAAGAACTGGGTGTGTTCAGCCTTATGAACAGATGGCTCTCAGGGGATCTTACTGTTGTCTTCGGCTACCTAACGGAAGGGTATAAAGAAGACAGAGCCAGACTCTTCCCGGAGGCATGCACTAAAGAACAAAGGACAACAGTCATGAATTGCAATAAGAGACATCTTTTTTTCACCATGAGGGTGGTAAGGCCCCGGAACAGGTTGCCCAGAGAGGCTGTGAAGTCTTCCACCTTGGAAATATTCAAAGCTTGACTGGACATGGCCCTGAGCAACCTGGTCGAGTTGACCCTGCTTTGAACATGGGATTGGATAAGACAATCTCCAGAGGTTCCTTCCAACCTCAACTGTTCTGTGATTCTAAATGTCTTTTCAGGGAATAGAGGAGAAATAAAGAAAACAACACTGGAATTTTCATCAAACTATATCCCAGGTGTCACCCTCGACATTCTAGTAAGGTGAGACACTAGCAGGGCTTTTGCTTCCATCTATCTGGGCATGCAGACTATACCAACGTTAAGGAGTGAAAATATATAGGCCCTCCAAGTCTGAAGGAGTTCCTGGATGAGAACTGTGAGGAACACAACGGAAAACAGATAATTAAATGGGAAAGTGCAAATACTTTAAAATACTTTCTCTTAGCAGAGAGTTTAACCATAATAAATAACTGGCAGTGATTTTTTTCCTCATATATTTGAATTCTAATTACTAAAGAATAATATTTTTCAAATCAAAATAAGTAATCCTATATGATCCTTTTAAATTCTGTTAAACTAACAACTTATACCAAATGAGAAAATCGAGCATTTTCTGGGGTTTTTTTTGTTCAAAAACTGCTTTCAGAGCTCAGGCTACTGTTTGAAGCTGAGATTCAGGAAAATTAAATGTTAAAAATAACAATAGCCTACAATAGCCCAGAAAGAATAATTTAGAAGGTTTCTATAAAGGAATAAATTCCAAGAGTAGAAGCAAAAAGGTCAGACATGGTTTATTCCCTCATTTCATCTGTTCTTTACTACTCCCATCATTCAAAGCACAGGGAAGGAGAGCCTGACAGGATATTTGGAGTTTTTCCAGGTGGCATCAAAATATTTGTTGTACACCACATTTCTCCAGACTCTGCCAACATAAACTCTCAGGAGAAAATACAGAGCACCAACTTGCTGAGAGAAAGTTTGGGCTTTTAATTTCTACAAGCACCAGTCA
Organism: Himantopus leucocephalus; assembly: GCA_003993805.1. Lineage (NCBI taxonomy): Eukaryota > Metazoa > Chordata > Aves > Charadriiformes > Recurvirostridae > Himantopus > Himantopus leucocephalus. The sequence goes on along the minus strand of RSEF01000003.1, from coordinate 76,897,620 downwards.
CAGAGATACTACTGTGACAGGCACTGTACATTCCCAATTTTGCCCCGTTGCTATAAACATTCCACATTACATCTACACATTAACGTTATGCCAAATATTATTACAATACATGCTGTTTATTTGCCAGTATCTATATGAGGTAGCTTCAGCTAGCATACAAAGCCTTACGCATCTTAGGAATTCCCTACAGTTAGGTCCCTCCACTTACTACAGCAGCATCCAAAAAGCTACAGTCTGCTCCCACTGAAGGCAACAGGAGATCTGCAATCATCTCTAATGATCAACCAAGCTGTGTTCAAAACTGGTATGAACTATTTTCAGCACTCACGGAGAGAGGATGCAGAGGAAGTCCCACGAAGAAACATCTGCAAGCCATCCTCACTGTCACTGCTACTGGCCATACTGTTTCTCATCTGCATCACAGAGAGCTGTGAGCAGAGACTAGGCTGTCGATCAATCTTTTTTGAAGCCTAAAAAAAAAAAATAATTTTTTTTAAAAAAAGGTGTCAAGTAAATTGAAATAAAAATGGAAAATAACTATTTCCTCTGTAGTAGATGCTCTGGTCTCAGCTATGACTATTCATGAATCAAGAAATTGGTTAGAACAGAAGATTCTATGCAGTGTAAATTGGTTTAAATGAAAATAGAAGATGCCAGTAATATATTTGAACTAGAACACTGAAAAGCATGAAAACTCAGATTAATTACTCATTAATTACTCAATTTTAATTCTGTTTTGCACTGGACTTTTCATGTATTTTCCTACAGAAAGGCTGATTTTTATTATTTGGTAATTCACTGATGCTCTGTAATTAAATACAGCCTTTATGACGAGCCTGGTCCTCCTTGGTAAACAAAACAGCATGCTATATATAGAGTTTAGCAATTTATATCTTAACAGAAGTTTGTTCACTTTCCTGGCTTTTTGTTTCACCATGTTAGAAAACAGTGAACGTCATTCCTTTATAGTAGATGATCATCAGGCTCTTGATTTTACTGAAGACAGATAAAATGCATCACATGAACATTATCCTCTGCCTGTCAAATGGTCTTAGGAACTTCCATGTGCTTTGAGTAGTCTTCCTGAGAAGTCCTTGTACCGTAATATTCATATGAAACCATATATACCTTGTTAAGTATTACTGCAAGTCAGAATGCTTTTTTAGGTGTATGTGAAAGGTCGTAATCAATGACAAAAGCATAATGGATAACTCAACTTTACTGAATTTTAAAAGTCAGGAATTAGCATCCTATTTCATGTGGAGAGGAATGACTATTTTCCTAACAGTAGTGAAAATCTCCTTAGGTAGGAGAAAATGACAGGGTTCCTTACAAGTAAATGGATACTCCTCTGTATTCCAACATACAATGAACAGATACTCTTTATTGTACTACCATCTTGATTATGAATAATCTATACTGAATTTTAGTTGCTGTTTCTTGTACATTCTCTGTGTACAGAACTCAACTACAAAATTTGCTCTTGAGCTTGTCGCCAGTTAAAAAGCATTAACGACACCAGTAATAGGTATACTTGACAATGAAGCCTGTGAAAAATGGCACGTGCATAGGGTGCTGGCAATGGGGAGATGAAGGAGAATTTACTTGATGGTTCTTGTCCTCTGTTATGTAGGAAGGGCTTGTGCAACAGGGTTTTCATTTGAGGAAGAATAAAATGGTACTACAAGTTTCCCAAATGCTCACTCTTAATTATTGTAACATACATTTTCAAAAGTTACTGTGATAAAACAGCTACAATAATTTTAAATTCATGTGACTATTATCACTAAAAATAAAGACTTGGTACAAACTGAAGTTAAAGTGTGCAGATGTTAAGTCAAAGGAGGGGTGAAGTTTGGTGGTTTGATAAGAAGGTATGATAAGGACCTTTTGCTTAAAAACAACCAATTACAACATTACAATGAGTACTTCATTATACTTCCATTTCAAGAAATATTTATACTAGTGCTGAAGCTCTACAGTGCCAGAAGTCAGCAGCACAAGTGTGTTGCAGATGACTTTGTATATTAGGCATGACATCCTAATGCTGTCATCCACGTGTAAAAAAAGAAAATGAGGGAAGGAAAGAAAAGAGGAAAATAAAATAGAGACTAGAAAAGAGAAAAAAGAGAAAACAGAAAAAAAAGAGAAAAAGGAGAAAAAAGAAGAAAGATGAAAAAAAGAGAAAAAGGAGAAAGAAGAAAGATGAAAAAAAGGGGAAAAAGGAAAAAAAGGCAAGGTGAGGAGTGTGGAGAACAGCAGTCTCACAGGAGAGGCAGTCTGAACGCAATCCTTTGCACACACAGAAGGCACGTTGCTACATGTTCCTTTCAGATGCCACACACCAGAAATGACTTACTGTCTATGCAGATGTGGGTTTTATTACAGAACATTCCTCTGTAGTTCTTTTTTATTAAAAAAAAAAGAAGGTTTAACCACATACTTTATAAGATGTACTTTATAGACAGTACATTCCTGCTAGATCACTTTTATCTTACTGCATTAGTAAGATTAAAACAATGATCTGAAATAGTTTTGAGGATCTGATTGCAAGACAGTGTAATCCTCTATTTCATTGATCAGAAAGCAGAATAAGCAGTGCTTTATTGTTATTAAACTGTTTCTCCAGCAATTCCTTCTTTTCTCTTTCTATAGCAAGTACAAAATTGAGTAAACTTACAATGTCCAATTAGCCATAAAGACATGACAAGTTAAGCCTGTTGTATAGTAGCAGTGGCAGTCATTCCTTTTAGATCATTTTTTAGTAAATTCACAACTTTGCAGAAGTAACTATTTAACCTATATATGAGATATTTATGGGCAATCTGATGAGAAGGATTTTTGCTCTGAGTTAGTGTGCGTTAAATCAATACAGACAGAATATGAAAATACTGTATTATAAAACTATAAAGCTTTTCATAAGTGATGGTGGAAGTTCTTCAAATAAACTATATACGAGAACCCTACAGCCACTCCATAAATAATAAAAAAAACCAACAAACCAAAACACCAGCAGGAGAGTTACTGCCCAAATCTTGAAAAGCCATGTAACTAAGTAAGTCGAAAGTAAGACAGGAAAACTGATATATCCATGACTGCAGCCAGACCACTTACCATGACACCTAAAACACACTCCCTTTACATGCAAAGAAGAATTAGTTATATTCAAAGCACTGAATACTTTATACATATTTATATTTATTTATATTTTATATGTATTTCATGCCTCCTTCCACTAACTACACTGTATCAACCTAACGTTCCCCCTTTTTTTTTTGTATTTGTAACCCTCAACACATATTGAAATTGTTCTTCTTGGCAACCAGTATTACCCAGTTGTTTGACCCCAGCAAGCAAATTCTTTCGGAAGAAACCCTAAAGCTTCTTTGTACAAAGGCATCCGTTTGCTAATGAGAAAAGATATCCAGGGAGAAGCACCTTTTTAGCTACCGGCCATCATGTCTAGCTGATCAGTTCTGAATCTGTTATTTGTCTTTCTTGCACATTACTGTGCTAACTTTAACCAATACTGCTTCCGACAGAAATGTTGTGCTGACTCATACTTTGGCACTAAAAAGCAATGATGAGTGTGAATTCAGCAGCTGATAGTGGCAGGCTAAAAAAAGGTGCTTTAAGAAGATTTAAAATTGAAGTAACAATACATTAGTGTGTGGGAGGAAAGTTCCCAAATGAAACTTCAGTTGCTTACCTTGTCATTTAAAGTCGGGTCATTCAATGAATAGAGTTTATTTGTAATGTCTTTGCCAATAAGATACTTAAAGATCTCAAAAAGAAATGGCTCAGATTCCAGAAAATAAGTCAGTCTTTCCCTGGACCAGCACAGGAACTTGCAGTTATCATCTGCGATAATGGTGACCTGAGAAAATATATGCTCAGAATTAGTACATTTTTAAATGATTTAAAATTAGCACATTTAAACATGCTTTAAAATAAGCAATACCATTTTATTTGTGCCTCCAGTTGAAATAAATCTTAAAGCCATAAAACTTTTTGTTATCCCTTAGAACGTGATATTTACAAAATGTAAAACATCTCAGATATTTATTAGCGTCATATTTTTAACTGATAAGCACGGCCAGTTTGTTTTTCAGCAAACCTGGGGGGAGATAACAGGAGAAAATCTCTCACAAGTTCCCTAACTGTGAACTAACATTAGTGTTAGAGAAGGTTTACATATAAAGTCAGTCCTACAGCGATGACACTACTCTCATCCCAGTAGGCCTACATGTTGCTTGGTTTTATTTTATGTCGCTGTCACCAAACAGGAACAAGTGGTATAATCCAAAGGTCTCCATCAAAGAGTTGTTAGTGATTCTTTTTTTTTTTTTTAATGAAGTTAAACCTTTCTTTCTTCACTGTTTGCCCTGCTGATCCCGCAAGTACCACCCTCTAGCAGTTGAGCTAAGGCTCCGTTTGCTCAGTTACTGACAATTCAGCTATCGGTAGTTACGGAGGAGCTGGCACCCTCTCCAGGGTGCCTGGACCTGACCAGTTCGTCCCCCTGTGCCGGCAGAGGGCAATGGCATACCGAAACCGGCACCGCTCCGTATTATTCAGCAGCGGGTTTTGCAAGGAAAAATCAGCCATCTACGAAGAAATCAGGTGCTCTCTGCTATCACAAACTAACGTTACCTCCTGAAAAATTAAAAATATATAAAGCCTAAGAAATAATGGGAAACTGTCATGTATGCATGGTATTTTAACTTCACGGTCTGCAATACAAGCACACAGGCTGAGGAAGAATTTGCCAGCGTTGCCAGCAGATGGGGTCCTTAAGATTGAATCCGTGTCCTCTTGCGATGACAACACTGAGAGCGTTTACATGGCAATAACAAGCAGAACTAACGAGTGAAGGCTGTACAACGCACCAGATTACAATAATTTTTAAGGCAGGCAGAAGCGTTTCCCCTTCAGAGGGACCGACTCGTAGCCAGTCACCTACGAGAGAAATAGGCTGTGCCACGATGTGAATACATCTGGACAACTCTCTCCCCTTGGCGTTAAGCCTAGCGTTTGACTGGAACATATGACATCAATCACTGATTTTAGAGTCTACGTTGCTCTCCCTCCCTCCACTTCTGCCAGGGTATCCGTGTGGATTCACCCAGTCAGCCACTGTCTGGTCATTATTACACATACCCAGTTAAAGAACATCAAGTAAGAGGTAGCAAAATAGCCATTTCAGTACTACAGGGAAAAAAAACCCCTTCTCTAACAGTATTTTCTCCCCACAAGCTATAGTATAAGATATCATTTAATGTACTAGCATAATTACACTGCCAGAGACATATACCCTTATTGTTCCCCATATGAGTATTTTTATTCAATACTGTGATGTCTTTCACCTTACATTGCTTTAACAACTTTGAAAATGACAGAAGCATTCACACATTTAGATAAATACCAATTTCAAACTAGTTGTGACTGAACTTTTAGTCTTTCATTTTAGTAACACCAAATATTACACTAATTATTTTTACTTTTCTGTTTTTGAACCAGTGATGAGACTGCTCACATAATCTTTTTCCAGTAAAGCCATCTCTTAAATTCTTTGTCCTGAATAATCTCTTAACACAAAATAAACTTGGAAACAGTAAAAGAGAACAGAACAGCAAAAGCCACACTGCTCAGCAAACACCATCATAATACTGTTTTGCAGCATTTCATTTTAAAAGTAACTCTTGATATGGTCCATCATGAAACACCAATACTAGAAAGCTAACAAAATTACACAGGCCAAATAGTTCACTGTTGATCAAATTTATACTCTGGGGCTTTTTTTATGAACTCATTCATTCATATGCACTGACATTTAAACCAAAGTGTACCTGGAATTTCTCACCCCGGTTCATCTGCGTTGATCGAAATTCAGGAGAATCTATAAAGGCACAGGGGTAAATATTATGCAGAAAATGCCCTCGATAAGACACCTTCATTCTGGAAATAAAAATGCATGAAACAACATTTTAAAGTCATGGAGCTTGATTAGTTTAATCTAAATTTGGATATGACTACTGACAGCGGTAAAGTAGCGGGTAATAGGCAAAATATGTTAATCTTCTGGAATTTCAGCCCCAGAGCTACCCTATCTTCTGCCCAAACCTCCACCGATTCCAGGCAGAACAGGCAGACAGCCAATTTGTGTTGCCGGACGTGGTGTGTCTCCTCAAAACATTCAAAACGAAAAAGGTCTGAAGGGTTATGCTGTACAGCCCGACCAGAAGCAGGCTTCCCTTAGATAACTAGCTTTGCAGTAATGAACTGCTAATGACTTCAAAGAAAAACAATGAAACCTGATGTCATTGTTGCCATCAACAGAAACCGGTTAAAATATCGGCCAGAACTTAGCAAGAGCTTCAAGATTACAGCCTGGCCATGGGCATTTATTTTACCCTTTCTCACCTGTGTCCCATCAGCCTCTGGGCAGCGCACCTGCGCCCCTCTGCTTGCATGTATGTGTGCAATGAATCAATTCCAACAGGCCCATTGTTTTAAAGTCTGCTGGAGGGATATTTTTTCCTTCCCTAACGCACAATATTTTTTAACCTTAAAACCTGAGAATGCACTGAAAAGATGACTTAGATACCTAAGACTCAAACAAATCTCTTGCTTGTTCTGGAGGATACTGCCTTTGGTATTATACAAATATAATTCCCACTAAAATCCAGGCAGCTGCACAAACAAGTGGGGAAATAACATGCTCCCACAGTAAAAGACATCACTGTTATTTGAAGAGTGTCACAAAATAGCCTATGACTGTAGACTACTTGGCTGTAGACCACGACGCGGTACAAACAACATAATTTAGAAACCTAACAAAACCCCCAACAACTTTCTAATCTATCCAACCGTGACACAGAGCATAAAACTGTCCCCAGGCTTTACAGAACCTACTTCCCCTTCAGCAGGATGCTTAGCCTATCATCAACTGATGTTTTATCTTCTGCAGCATAGGCTTGACCTGTCTTTAAAGTCTGAATGTTGCAGAATTGTCCAGTTAGCCTTTGGAAGAGCTCTGGAGGCACATGAAGAGGTTCAAACATTCTCTTGTAGAGGCTGCTGAGCTCCTTTTCTATCTTGATCTAGAATGCAAAAACAAAAGACACCAATAAACACAGATGCATTAGTTAAAAAAGGGTAAGCCTGCACGCATGGTTTAGTTGCTACATTTGATGAATGTCTTTGTTATGTTTAGGCAAGGAAAGAACTGGTAAATGTGTGACATCTATCCACAAACATTGCCTAGGATAGGGTGACCAAAACTTTATCTAAAATGAGCCAGGCTGGCACACCGGTGCTTTAGGATGCTGTTCCATCCCAGTGGCACATTAAATCAGACACAAGCAGTCTTTTGAGATGTCTGCTGATGTAACAGCAAGTAGGACTCAGGCCAGAATTACATAGGAAAAAACTGAGGTTGCCTGCATTTTTCATACCACATGCACACCTTGTTCTGGCCATCTCTCAGGCTCCCCTGGGAGCCCCTTTCATCCCTGAGCTTCTTGGCTTACTTGCACTAGAAAAGCAGTACTATGAGTCCTGAAAAACAAACCCATCATATTGAAACCACGTGTGATGAGGGAGGAAAAAAGAAAAAAGAAAAAAAAAACACTGCCAGCTGAACATCCCACATCTAGGAGCCCACCCAAACTCGGGCAGCGGCAATGAGGGAAAGGATGTTGGCTGAAATCCCAAGCCTGGAAGTCTTTCTTGAATGAAGGCAGCAGGCGATGAGACAGTGTCCCAGCCTCCCCAAAAGCAGAGGCAGCCTGAACAAAGCCTGCATAGTTGCTGGGAGGGAAACAAATTAGACAATAAGCATCAGATAATGAAAAGATAAAATATACATAGAACAGAGAATAAGGAAAAACAACCAAGAAAAAAGGCAGAAAAAGAAGAAAAGGAATCACTTATTCAATAAACGAGACTATTCCAAGTTTACACGCTTTTCTGTATTTCTTTGTACTTCAGTATTAAAAAACAGGGGAGGAGAGAAGGCAGCAGCACTGGAGTCCAGGAGTCACTTTTCAGCTGACGGTAGCCAACAGTGGGAATTAAGAAACTTCTGGTCACCTTAAGGCTGGAGGAGGTGGGGAATCCAAAATGACCATGGGAGGCCCCGGGCTGTCTGAGGCCCATAAAGGCTTCAAACTGTCACTATTCCCTCCCCAGAAGAGCATTTTAGCGTGAAAATATTAGTCTTTAACCCCTAAGAGATGTAGGTATTCCACATTCCACACCAGAAATCCTCCCTGAGCTGTTTTACCTGTGTGTGTGAAACGGTAAACCAGGCATAATGAAAACCTTTTGGAAAATTGAGGTTTCCTTGTTACATTTCGCATTTTTTAAATATAGAACAAATTGAGCTGAGGCAGAAATCTTCTAGATGTGTGGAACCCTATTTGGAGTATTTGACATGCAGCCCGTCACTGATGCAATCCATCCCACATCCCACTGACCGCCATAAGAATCACTCTGGCAGTGATAATCCAGTGGGCAGAGATGGTGGGTTAATCCCACAGAAATAGTATACAGTTCATTATGGAATTGCTAAGCAGGAAGATGCTTAGCTGCTTCTATGACCTTGCTGTTATCATTTCATGACTTCTGAGCCTTTATACTTCCACAAAAGCTCAACAAAAGGATATCCCAAACCCACAGACTTCACTTTTTACCCAGACAGCCTCAAACCATGAAAAATAAAAGCAAGTTTATAAGCCAAGAGGAGTTTTATGCAGCGTCCATGTGAAACACACCAATATCTGTTTCTAAGGGCTTAATGTAAAAAATTCTTGAGAGCACTCTTGAGAACTTTCTTTTCCTTACATATAGCCAAACTTATTGTCGACTTTGTGTACAGTACCTGTGTACAGTACCTGTGTACAGATACACCTACGACTGTATTAGAGCATTCAGTTTCTTTGGTTTTTTTATCTGTCCATACAAAAGCTTCAATCAAACGTGAATTACTGCCTCCTCAAAACATTTAAATGGATCTTTCCATTTCATTACACTGCCAGCATTTTGTTAGGTGTCCCTCCTTCTACAAATTAATCTCTGCCCAAGAAATGCGACCAGAACCAAGAACAGGAGGGCTAGAATATAAATGTTCAGACAAGATTAACAACAAAGTCACAGAATGACAGAATGGTGGAAGTTGGAAGGGACCTCTGGAGGCCATCTGGTTCAACCCCCTGATCAAGCAGGGTCACCTAGAGCAAGGTTGCCCAGGACCATGTTCAGATGGTTTTTGAATATCCCCAAGGATGGAGATTCCACAAACTGTCTGGGCAACCTGTGCCAGCGCTCCATCACCCTTACAGTAAAAGTGTTTCCTGATGTTCAGACAGACCCTCCTGTGTTTCTGTCTGTGCCCATTCCCTCTGGTCCAGACACAGGGATACTGTTGCCCCTCTTTGCTGCAAGGGCCCATTGCTGGCTCATGTTCAAGCTGGTGTCCACCAGGACCTCCACATCCTTTTCTGCAAAGATGCTTTCTTGTTGAGCTTCATGAGGTTCCTGTCAACCCATTTCTCCAACCAAGGTCCCTCCAGTTGGCTGCCCAACCTTCTGGCCTATCAGCCACTCCTCCCAGTTTTGTATCACCAGGGCACGCTCTGCCTCATCATCCAGATCATTAATGAAGATACTGAACAGGACTGGGCCCAGTATTGACCCCTAGGTTACACCGCTAACACACACACTAGTGTAGTGTGTACAGTACATACCTCCAACTAGACTTCATACTCCTGATTACCACCCTCAGCCCAGCCATTCAGCCAGATTTCAATCCATTTCATTGTTTCCTCATCCAGCCCATACTTCAACAGCTTCTCTGTGAGGATTTTA
>RSEF01000003.1:76850880-76863556 GCA_003993805.1 Himantopus leucocephalus | reverse complement strand
TTTTTTTTTTTGCAGCTACCAAAAGGTAAATTAACTCAGATGCAAGGGAATTCAAGTATCTCTTTCCGTGAAGAATATGAAGACTCTCAGCTTTTAAAAATACTTCTGACCTTTTTCCCGTAAATCAACTCTGATGCAAATGTATTCTCATGGGAGCAAAGACAACTAAGATATCTTTACATTAGTTGTGAAGAGTATCAGAAGGAGCAATATGTAAAAAGTTCATTTATTTCCACTTAAAACCAGATTTGGGTTCACGTAGCATGAGACTCTTCCAGGACTTTAAAGATTTTTCTGGTTTTGATCTTGGCACAAAACATTGGTATTTATTTTTCTAAGAAACATGATTTTGAAAAAGCATAGTTGTGAGGAGGTAACCTTGCCCAGCTAGTGAATTTTGCTTCACGCATTGGAAATAAAAGGCACAAAATACAGAGCTTCTCCGTGAAATAGCATTTCCACTGTAGAGAAAAGAAGTTAACCTTGAAACCAGACTAACAGAGTTTTCATTAGGTTTTATTCAGCAGGAATGGTTTGGCTCCACGTCTATTTAATCCAAACCCTGAAGGTTTAAATCCCACTGTATTACAAGAGCATTACTCACTTGGAGTTAATTACAGATTCCAGTTGGAGGCATGACCCTTTCTGCACCGAAAGGAGCAACTCAGCTAATAGGACAGCTCTGCAACATTACTTTCTTGGCACCTGAATCCTGTACTCGGCATACCTGATTAAGATCAATTAAAACGTCAACATTCAGACCCTATTACAGAAACACAACGCCTTCCCAACAGAGATACCAGCATTCTGCGAGGGATACTCTTGAACACTTCTTATTTTGTAAGTGGTGTCTCCAGCAAGCCAGCTCCACCTTCAATACTAACTGATAGCCGCTCAAACAGAAATGTTTGTTTCCGAACTCCCCACATCCCGGGTCACCTGCCCCAATGCTGACCATTCAGGGAACTCAGCTTCAGCAGAAAGCTTCAGGAGGAAAATGAATGATTTTTAACCTGTGCCAGAAAGTTTTCTGTTTGAGCAGCTGGAGAACAAGGAAAAGCATTTTTAGGAACCAAGACCTGAAGAGATGATTGAGGTGGCTGTGCCCAAACCTTTGCAATTCAATGCACCAACACAATTCCGCTCTATTTCACAAACACCTGATGACTATGTTTTCCACATGCCTTATGCTGCAAAGCTCTCCTCTCAGAGGTGACGCTCTGCCCTCTTGATGAGGGCCTCAATAACAGGCCAGATGCAGCAACTGTGAGATGTTACCAGTGGAGATGGCACTGCTTTATGTGCCGTGTTTCTGCCATGCAGGGAAGCTGTTGAAAATTCCCAGATGATCATGGAAAGCAGTTCACGTAGCTCTAGGAGAAAAGGGCAGTTCTGAACCTGAACCCTGTTTTCACAGCCTGGAGAGAAAAAACCCCCAAACCCTCCCTCAACTCCCTGTTCTGATTGTTTAATGCAATGTTGTGATCAGAATGCATCAGTCCATGAAGTATCTGGTAAAACATGGATCACAAACCCCAGCTCACATACAGGTTTCAGCTGTGGTATTTCATAGGAAAGCAGAAATCTCCCCCCGCCCCCCCTAAAATCAAATTATGCGTACTGAGGGATTGGGAGGGATGATCCTTCCTGGATTGCAGAGGGAATCAGCAGAAGCCCGAGAGCACGAGGGAAACACAGAGTGAATCTGGTGCAAATTTATTTTTAATTTTGCTGTTTACAGCAGCCTACTCCTCTTTTAAATACCACTCCCTCCTCTTCCCGGGCTGAGACACTGTTTGCTTAGAGATGAAACTCCTGAGCCCAGAGTTAAAATACAGGCCTTAGGGTCTAAGTATGAATATAATGACGAGCATGATTCTGGAAGAATATATCAGTTTATCCCCAACTGAGAGGCAGAAGTGTTTTCTGGAGGGGCAACAAGACCAACAATAATTGGTAGAATACTTTTTTCCTCTGCAAAATCAAACCCTAATTGCTGCAGTGCATCTGAGTTTAGAGAGCTAGTAGGCAAACACTCACATCTACTTTATAGCTCTACAGCCTAGATGGGAAAGAAACGAAATGGCAGTTCAAATACTGTGTCTGTGTCAAATCATTAGGGAGTCTGACTACGAGCTCTTGTTGTTCTGCAGCCAGATCTAGGTTATAAACTTACATTCAGATTTTGGCTTGTCAGAGAACATTCTGTCAAAGGCATCAGGAAAAACGGAACTTGAACAATCTGGACAAAGCTGTGGTTTTGTGTTTGGTTTTTTTTTTTTGTTGTACGGTTTTTCTTTTTTTTAAACCAGTGTCTGGTCTACTCTTCAGAAATAGTTAAAGAGCTAACAGCAGGCAGATTTTTTAAGAGTATTTGTATATCTTGACTGAGTTTACAATGAGAATCTAAGAATTCTTCAAGTTTTCCGGCCTCCAATTTTCTCTTCTGTGTGGAAATAAATGACAGAAGAGAAAACTGATGACATTTTGAAGTCTTTTTGGAAAGAAAGAACAATTTAGCACCATCATTATTATAGACTGTAACACACTAATGAACAGCACATAATATAAGATTTTTAATAATGTTTGACTTAATTACCCAGATTACTGTCTCATCAGTATTTCATGGTTATCACTGAACACCTTCAATTTACATTCTTAAATAAGTTAATGTGTAAATAAAGTATGCTCAGAGTTCTTGTATGTGGACTGTACTTACATTTAATTACAGATGATCTGGATATATTTATAGGTGGAAATACATTAAAATTGTTTACAGGAAATAAGCTCAACTAGCACTAACTCTGGAATCTAACACCGACAGTAGCTCAGCTATTTATTTGAACATGCTTTTCAAAATGTACTTTGGAACGCAGTAGAAAAGAAATTCAAAGAAATGCCAAAAAGAGGGAAGCACAAAAGATCAAAACTCCATAGCAGGTTGGATCAATAAAATATTAAACTGCAGTTCTTAAATGTAAGTACTACACCAAGCAGTAGTCTGGTTGGTCTTAAATGGTGTTAAAGCCCTTGTTTTCTAAAGGAGACAGTAATAAGCATTTTACCTATTCAATCCAATCAAGATTTAGGCATCGTGCTATAAAAGCGAACATATCTGACACTTCTTCTATAACTTTAGCAGTTGGCTTTCCTGCTCCGTGCCCAGCCTTAGTGTCAACGTGGATGAGAAGCGGATTGGTTTGTTTACGGCTTCGGCCCACAACATACTGCAGAGTAGCGATAAACTTCAGTGAATGTAGAGGGACCACACGGTCGTCATGGTCTGCTGTGAGAAGCAGCGTAGAGGGATACTGGATGCCATCTTCTTCTGGTAGTTTGATATTGTGAAGTGGAGAGTACCTGAGAAGAGCACACAAACGTTCACATATTTTTTCCTCAACACCAACGAGAAGGACCGCTCATACCGAAATCGTCACAATGGCATTTGATAGCACTCAGAATACTGCAGGTCTCAGTTGCCTAAATCAGTATTGCACTACTGGCAACTGATACGCGGCAGTGGCCACAGATGTCTGTCTCTCAAATGTGAAGCAAGTACATTTCTTCAATTTCAGAGAGGCAGATGCATACACCTCACAGAAATGCCTAAAATATCAGGAAGAGGCAACAGGGAAACTACAGCAAAAGCTGCTAAGCCCATTGCAGGATCCATCCTGCTGGGAAACAGGGAAATTGAGACTTTTTCCTGGCATACATACGTAGTCCAGGTCTGCATGTGGATGGCTTCTTCCCACGCAAATTTGAAAACAGCCTTTGATGCCAAAAGTTCTATACAGTTAGTAAATTTGCTCCCTCCAATATTTAGGCCACTTTTGAACATGCACATACTCTGAGGGACCACCATGCAGGAAACTGAAAGGAGAACTGTAAGTTTTCCTGCTTTCGATAGATGACCTTGATTCCTATTTTTTGAGCAATGAATAATCTAACTTTCAAAATTTGTTTTCTTTGCAGGAGAATTTACATCTTTTAGCTACTGTAACATAACATAAAAGGTGTATCTACATATCTCAACACAAAGTACTCTCTAGCATTTCAAATTAAATGTAAATCACAAATAATTCCATCTAACCTTTTCATACTTCATTTGGACAAAGCTAAGCCTATTCCTTAAATAAAGAGTAGAATACTACTTTTTCCCTCCTATTTCACAACAGGAAATATAGAAGGAAATTCTGCTTTATTTTTGAATAATTTTGCACTTGAAGGAGTATCCATTAGGTAAGTCCATATTATTTTTAAGAACACGTAACAATATTTGAAAATCTAACCAAACAGATTCTTGGCTTCCTCATTTTCATCTAAGGAACAACGGAAGTGAATTTACAGACTATTATTTGTTTTGAAAAGCATGTAAATGATAGTCACTGCATACCACTCTATTTACCTTACGTACTTTTTGGGTATCTGTAAAGGCAACATCTAAGCAACATTATCTATATAACTTCCTACATTTGATAAGCAATTGCCAGCTGTTGAAAAGAAGGCAAAGAAACATTTCAGGTATTGCCATATAAGATGTTTCTAGAATTATGCGTTGAGATTTTTTGAGTAAGCATGTGTGTAAAGTAGCTGTAGAGTGACTCCTTCCTACAGATGTATTTCTCCTAATCACAGAATGAATTTAAAACTTTGCTTCTACTTTACCTCTTCAGAATATCTGAATTCACAGATACGCAGGCAAGTTTCAGTGTCCAAAATCATGAAGATTATTTGGATCATTTTTATAACAGTTACTCTTTTATCTAAGACCTGTTATCTATTGACAAAAAGATTAATTATGAAATTTATTAATTGTTTTGTGCACTATATTTGCAAAAATGTGCTTGCCACTGAAAGCTTAAATTAGACAACTGGAGGTTTTGAAATAATCTAACTACAATGGGCCCAAGTGATCATCTAGTATTTGGCCTTGACATTACTTTTTTTTAATAAATGCTTTAGATCAAGTTAGATCTCAGTGTATTTGTAGCACATGTACCTTTTAATATCTAAACACTCTATTATATTTCAGACCAGCCAAATTGTTTAGTGTGTCTGAAGCATTCTCCTGGAGTGTGAATCTTAATGCATTATTAAAGGAATACAAATGTAATAACAGAAGACGAGGTTCCAGAAAATTACTTTAAAATGATAGCACTTACTCTTAACACACTCATTATTAGCCATATCCAATGCGCAGATCATTTCTGTTCTCACAGAGCTGTCTCTCTCATATTATTTTTTTTTTTAAATAATCTTTCCAGACCTCTCAGCAAGGAGTTAAGAAATTAATTAATATCCTGTTATGGTCTACTGCCATTCAACAAATAAATCCCATCCACATTGTATAATATAATTCACAATGGTGACTGCCTCTTCTCCATCATAAAAAATATAATTTATGTACTGGTTCAGTTGAGAATATTTTGTTGTAACAGCCTAAAGAAGTAATTATTCAGAAAGAAAACCTTACGAGTTGTTAAAGCTGCTAGTAGAACAAGGTCTTTGAAAATATGACTGGTTGACTCAACAGGGCTTTGAAGATACAGTCCTTCATGCAAAACTGACTTATAAGAAAATGCAGCAATCCCCAAATCCAGTGTGGGAAAGGATTAAATAATTCTTAGAATAGCTATTGATCGTGACAACCTTGAGCTGTTGAGCAGACTATGCGTTTTAACAATCACAGAAGTATTTAAAGGCACTTACTTGCACAGCCATTCAAACTGCTCTTTACAGTCGGAGCAACCATAGTCAGTGGTCCAAGCATGGCCAATGGTGTACTTGTGGAACTTGAGCATGTCCATCACTCCCACTTGGGCAATAGCACAACCAAAGAGGTCAGGGCGCTGATTAGCACAGGCAGCTTCGACAGGAAAACAACTCTATTAGTATTCATAACTTAAAGAATCAAGCTCAGCAGTGAAAGGTCTACTGCCAACTTCATGAAAGACCAACTTCAAAACAGCTCTTTTACAAACTTCAAGTTTCTTTTTTAAAAAAAAATAAAATGTAAAACTGTTAAGTTAAAACAATGTGAGAAGAAATATAGATTATCTGAACCCCCAAAACTTGAGTGTAAAGTATCTGATATAAACCCAACTGCACTGGGAGAAGACTGCCAGTGAATATGAAGTCAAACAGATTTTTAAGTAGAAATGAAAGCAAATACACAAATGGCTAAAAATTAAAACTCCCAAAGATGGTATTTTCAAATAAGCTTAAAAGCTATTTCCCTGCTCTTCAGGCACCAAACATGCTGTTGTTTGAAAACTGCCTTCCAAACTAGAAAAATGGGTTTAAAGGAGAAATGCACTTTTAAAATACGTGAGCTTTTGAACTAATGAATTGAAGTTTTCTAAATGATTCACTGTCTAAACTTTTAATATTAGTATCAACAAAGAAAAGGGCATTAAGGAGCAAACCCCCTCCATTTATTGATGAAAGTATTTTTCCCACAATTACTGCATAAACCTATATGAAAAGAGTTTTGATAAAAACAGACTACTACAAAATCAGAGGAAAAACATCATTTTAATAAAGCAAATTCCTGTTGTATTTTCTTTTTCTATGATTTCTGTCTTCCTACTACTGGAAGGGATAATTTCTTTAAGAATAACGCGTGCCTCATATATTTTAAAAATAACCACAGGAGGCCCATCTAGCTCAGTGTTCAATTTACAAGAGTGGCAACTGGCATATGCTCTCGGAAAAGGTGTTAAGCAAATAACTGGGAGATATTTCCTATTATCAGCTTTTGAACTAGTTGTTTAGGTTTTCCCTGAGTTGGAGTTATCTCCAGCCATCCTGTTAAACAGCCATCAAAACACATATCCTCTGTAAATACATCTATTTCCTTTCTTAATGTTTATTCATCTAGTGTTCACCATATCCTGTAGCAGTAAGTTCTTCAATTGCAATTTCTGTTGCTTGTTTTAATCTGTTGCCTGGTGATTTTACAAATTCCCCTATTTTTTCGAATTTGAAGAAATACGAGCACTGAGATTTTCACGTAACTACCACAATGAATCCCAGAATCCCTTTATTAATTCAGAGCTAATCACTGTGCATCCACACCTAGGTATACTCTTTCCCAAATTCTTTTACCTCCTCATTTTTGTCCATTGTGAAAATGGATCGTTTATTCCTATTCTTTGCCTCCTGCTAACCAGGATATTGCTATGACATGACCTTGCTTCCAGCTCTGCAAGAACTTTCTTGCATAGCCTTACGTGAGGGGCGTTGTCAAAAGCTCCCTGACTCCTTCAAATAGCTCTAATAGATTTGCACGTTGTAACTTCAGCCTGCAAAATTCTTCCTTATATGTCAGCTATTATTTATTGGTTGCAATTGGTTTGCCCGCTAGAGGAGTCAGATTTACTCATCTGCAGCTTGTGGATCACCACGAACCATTTAAAAATTGGCATTACACTTGCCCCCTTCTGTTCCTCAGATATTCAGGCTTAGTAGCCTGCAATTTCATATCCGAGTTCACTTAGGATCTTGCGTGTGCACCATCTGGTCCTGGCAACACGCTACTTTTCATTTGATTTGATTTATTCCAAAACCTCTTCTGCTGATGCTTCAGCTTGAGCCAGCTCCTCAGAGTATTCCCCACGAAAAGACTCCGGTGCAGGGAACTCCCCGCGCCCCTCAGGAGGGAACATCAATACAAATAGACCATTTAGTTCTGCTCTGTCATTATCTTTCTTCAGTGCTCCTTCTACACCTCGCTAACCTGTAAGTCCCACTGATCCTCTGGCCAGCTTCCTGCTTCTGATGCGCACAGAAAGCTTTCATTGCTAATCTTTATATTGGAAGCAATTTGCTCAGTCTCCTGTGGTCTGTCAGCCCCTGTCAGAGTTTACACTCTACCCTATTTTCTTAATTTGAATGCGATCGCTAGTTTCTGCGGGATGCTTTTTTACTTCTGGTCATCTCTGATATGTAACTACGCTAACTCTTCCTGGGTCCTTTCTGAGCCGTTTTCATAAGGTATATATACGGTGCCTTAAATAGCTGCCACGTAAAAGTTCTTTATCCTTTCAACTGAAGCTTTTGATCAGATCCCTCCCCTTCATATTATTTCCTTTTCTGAACATAAATTATATTCTAGTAGGAAAAAAAGCCAAACCAGCTACCACAACATTTCATTTTAGTACTTTTTATTGCAGAGTGTCTCCTGAAGCACTGTGCGTTGCTCAGGATTTTATGAAAAATTGCTGCTCCTAGTTCCGTAAATAGTTACTTCAGTAAGAAATCACTCATCCATTCCCACCGCACCCCTTTAATTAGCCATAATACTTAATTATATGCATTAATAAGCTGTAATCTGGAACAACAATTTATTCGTGAATTTTACTCCTCTACACATACTTTGAGCTTTAAAATTCAGTACAGAAGTAAGATTCAAAACCTCGGAACTGTTTGTCTAAGCAAACATGAGAGGTCAAACCCCGCATTTGCATGAAGGAGGTTTTCAGCTCACAGCTGTGCTGCTCGACGCAGCCTGGGGATCCCACTGCAGGACAAGGAAGTCTTGGTTTGCAGTTGAATGAGGCAAGAGCTCAGGGCTCTGCACTCCTCAGAGACACCTCCTGTTAGTCAGACTAAAAGGAAACAGTATTTTGGAAGAGTGACAATGCTCTTCTTGTCAGTTTTTTCTTCAATAAATGAGAACTAAGAAAATCTGGCAGTGGGTCCTTGCACCTGAAGTATGAGTTATGATCCATGACAAGCTCTTGCAAAATTTAGTTCTGCTCTGATGAAAAAGCACTTATAAGAATTTCCTAAATTCACCTAATGCTACCCAGTCAAGGAAAATGCCTAACTGGCACAGAAATCCAGCTGGATTGTAATCCATCTGCAAGTGCAAGGGAAGGTTTCTAACAACAGATTTTTCAGAGCAGGGAGGTCTAGATTCCTAACACCTGTCTCCTACCAGAATGACGTACACTCTGCAGATGTCACCCACTTCCCCAGTGAGTGGAAGGAGCCCAGCTGACTTGTTCAGCCAGAAATACAGGGGTTTTGATGACTAAAAGTGGGTAGGATGAATCTCATCCTGACTGAAACTGAAGTCCATGTCACCATAAAATAGTATTTTCAGAAGCTATGTAACATGTTGAAAGCTTAACTGCATTTCCAAATATGTATTTATGCTCACATAAAATTGACTTGTGCAATGCTTGCACTCCCAGTGGTGTGCAAAGCCTTTAATCCTTTACCACATTCATCCATTTCTGTTGGTGCTCTTATTTACAATGCACAAATACCTCCTGTGACCTGTTACTGAGAAACACATAAGCAGAAAGCAAAAATACAACTTTAGATGCACTTGTTATTTATCTTTAAAACAACTGCTTTTTAAAAATAAGAATGCAGGAATAGCCAAGATGGCTTAGACCAAAGATCTGTGTAACTCCAAACCCTGTTTCTTATGCTGGATGCTAGTTTACTGAAAACTCAAATAAAATAAAATCAATAGAGCCAGTATTCAGCAGCAGATAAATAGGGAGGAATGTAAAAAGAAGAGAAAACAAAGAGTGGGCCTTGTAAATCTCCTCATTTTCTATAAATCAGTGGTTTATGAACTTGAAATGCCTTTTTTTTTTTCTTCTCACGAGTAGCTCAACTCTGTCATACTGTCACATGCCTTTCGTGCTGTTTAAAAAAATCCAAACAAGCCCCAATATTATTCATTTGTGTTTCCTTCTCCTTTCAAAATGGAACAAAATCACCTCCCTTCTACTACATTCAGATGCAGGGATTTAACCATAAATAAATTCTGTAGCTCTTTAAATACTGCTTAGACTAGGAGACGTTTTTGTGACAAGCTTTTCTGTTTAAGAGGAGGCTATTAATTTCCTTGAATTTAAGAACACAGCAGTGAATTATATGTGAACAAGATGGATTTGTAACAAAGTGCTACATTTACACAGTCCATCAAAAGCCGATGACTTTTTCAAGTAGCTGTACGTGTAATTTTGCATTTCTCACCAGAGACGTTCATGATTTTATTTGTGGTCATGTTTTAACTACACAATGAAAGTAGAGTCAAATTGTTACGTGTCCCTGTACAAAGGCTTTAAACGCAGAACTGTCATGTTTTCATTTGTCATCTAAGAACAAGAATGCATGACTACAAAAAGAGTGAACGAGAAACTCTGAAGAAGGATTGCAGTACGTGGGGATCTGGCTTACGCTACAGAGCACACAAAGTTTCCCGATGCTACATAACAGATTTGTGGTTATTCAGTAATTATTTTATAATGGTTAGCCTTAAGAAAGATGCCCTATGCAAACAGGAAATGAAGTACAATTGTACATAGTTAACACCTGGTATATATTAATGCATTGACATTCTGGCAACTTTTGAAAAGAGGATTTCAAAAATTTTTGTCTGGTTACTTTGATAAACCCAGCACCAAACCCAGGAAATACAGGAGCAGTTCTTACCAACTAAGAGGCCCCCATTTGAGCCTCCATTAATGGTCAACTTCTTTGGGGATGTGTAGCCTTCCTTGATGAGGTATTTGGCAGCACACTGAAAATCATCAAAGCAATTTTGTTTGTTGGCCAAGATACCACCTAGCAGACAAATAAAACAAATCAGTTGATGCCATAAAATCCATTTGATACCATATCTTCAGAAAAATGTGTGCAAAAATACCTGGGAACAATTCCAGTTTCATGAACATTT
Source organism: Himantopus leucocephalus (assembly GCA_003993805.1). Lineage (NCBI taxonomy): Eukaryota > Metazoa > Chordata > Aves > Charadriiformes > Recurvirostridae > Himantopus > Himantopus leucocephalus. Next base: position 76,852,851 of record RSEF01000003.1, on the reverse strand, counting down.
TAATAATTGATGCAGCTCAGAAAGACAGCAAAAATGAAAGATTCTTTCAACACAGAGAGGGTATAAGATGGTTCTGTCGATAACTCAGATGCTTTCAGAAACTCTGAATAATACATACCTATACTGTGGACTGAGTGCCGGGATAATGTTCCTAACCAGTAGAATTAAAGCTAAAAGCTTTGCATTGCAAAATATATACAAAATGACCACATACAATCCACTTGAGGATTGATCTAACGGGACTTTAACAGCGTTAAACTCTGTGACAGGTTTTTAAGGCAATAAAGCTACAACTTGTAAAATAAGCTATATAAAATAAGCACTTATAATTTCCTGGACATATAATATGTGGCTGGTAATTAACTTTTTTTTTCTGTTAGTTGTTTTCAAGCCAGATGATACATAGCTATGGTCAAAAAGGGATTTCAGAGTTGCATCTTCGTTTGAAATTTCATTAATTAACTATCAATACAGAAATGCTTAAGACGCTGCCATCCTGTTGAACAAAATTCCAAACATGATCAGATGTATGAGAAATAAATCACGACAGAAATGTAGGTCTAGATGACATCATTGGTAAGACTTCCAGTTCTCAAAACAAAAAATTCTGCAGGGTGGGACAGGGAAGGAAAAGGACGCTTTCACCCTACAATCTTTCAACTATTTAAGCAGAAGAATATCGACCTAGAGAACTCACAGTTGACCAAATCTCATAATTTGCTTTAGATGCTTGTTTGGCAAGAGACTAAAACTGGCTTCTCCTCAAAGATTATCCTACCTTAAGACCTGATATGTTCTTTCTCAGGGAATTAAATACTGGTAAGAAAGGGGAAGTAGGAAGAAAATCCTCATACTCCTGTAGCAAAGGCCGTGGTCCAACCAGGTAAAGAGGCTCAGTGGATGCAGAAGCAGAACTCCAGTTCCTTCTACTTTAAAGCTGGATGTTTATTCTAAGCTAATTGTCTAAGGTTCCCACTGTGGTCCAGGACCCTCCAGGACAATTCATTTTACCCTAAAATAAGTGGGATGAGCTTTAGTCTGGAGGTGTCTCTCCATCTCCATTGTCTATCCAGTGGTCCTAGACACCCAGTTTACACTGGATGCTTCACTTCTGTGTTGCAAAAGTTTGGTAAGATAACTCTGACATTTAGGCATACACATCTTGCAGATCTGGGACCAGTAAATTTTTAATGTTTTATTTTTTAACAAATACATATCATCCTTACATTAACAAGACCATTGAAGATAGACATACTGGGACAACAAGAGAGTCTTCAAATGTGTGGCAATAAAGGAGAAATAAATCTTACTCCTTGCTCAGAGTTCTGGTCTGGTGTAAGGTCAGAATCCTATCTATGCAATTACACCTAAGTAAACAGACTTCTTTAATTACTTCTGGAATTAACAAAGAACAGATACATATCTTATTATGCAACTGCAATACAAGACGGGTCAAAATTCATCAGGAAATAGGTGGACTGAAGAAGCATTATCATATTAAGATAAATTTCATTAAAACCTATTACAAATCAATCGGCAAATTAAAATTAATGAAGGATATTTCATCTTTAGCAATAATATCCTGTATCTGCAAGCATATATAGCTTCTATTTATGAAACTATTACATATTTAACTCAATTGTGAGGAAATGACCCAGACAAAAAGTTACCGCAGATGAAATAGTAAAACCAAGATGTAATGATCTGGGAATACCGTTTTGTTCGATAAAAATTTATTACAGATTACTTCCATGGCAAATTGCTGCATCATAAACATTGCTGTTTTGGTGCACCTGCCTTGCTGACAACATCTCCAGCAACTTATTCACCAGATTCTTGGGATATGAACAAGGTGTCACCGTTAAATAATGACGGGTATGTTACAGACATGAGCAGGACTTCTTGCAGCTTTTTCCTCTGGTGAAAGGATGCAGAAAATTGTCAACAATAAGGCAAGTGGACAAAGACAAT
>RSEF01000003.1:76823247-76850780 GCA_003993805.1 Himantopus leucocephalus | reverse complement strand
TGTCCATATGCTTTTCTGTTGAGGTTAGTGACAGAGCAGGAAGAGGTTAAGGTGTAATCCAAAGGGCAGGGTGCCTCAAACCTCAGAAGAGCACAGCACTTCTCTGCTCTGACACAGATTTCTTCTGTGACCATGGGCAAACCCCCTGAATTCAGAACTAACAAAGCAGACAAATGATGCCTGGACACTGATATGCAGTCCTTATGGCCCCCATCTTGCTTCTCAGGGACCTGAAATGCATTACTCTGCCAGATCCATAGTCCACCCTGCCCTCAGTCTGTGACACTTGTTAATACCAAATACTTCAGAAGAAAGTACAAGTTACCCTGCTTACCTGTAGCTTGGTGTAATTGATATGTTGAAGCCTCCATATCCGTACAAGAAGGCAGGATGAGAACCATCCAATTTAATTCCTTTCTTGTGAATAATAAACATTGGGATCTTCGTACCATCTTTGCTAGGGTAGAAAACCTAAAACAACAGAAAAAGAAATCTGAAATGCCATTACTGGTGTAACTCTCCACGACAGCTGCTAACACGAATCAGAGGCGATCACTTCCATGGTGTCCAATGCGTAAAACTTTCTGAGAGATCTGGACCAATTGCCCAGGTCAGGTTCAGTACTGGCCATCACCTGCTTGGTTGCTTAATAGCTCTGGAAAATGTATCAAAATGAGACAATACAAAGGGTATGACAATATCATTTTTACATATCTTATACATCAATTCGACATACAAGGGGGTTTAAGAAAATGCTACAAAACCAAAACAATTCTCTGCAAGGGAAGACTGGCATTGTTAAAACACAAGAACTGCATGGTCCATTGTATATGAAAGCAGCACAGACTGAGCTGGCAAGGAGAATGAACAGAACTAAATCATATTTCCAATCTAAAATTATAATTTCTAAAAATGTCTCCTTTTTAAAAATTCAAAATTTCAGACACTAGGTAACAGTGGACAGTGAAGAAAGAAACTCATGGTAGGGTAGTGCCTTACAGAGGCCCCACTGAACATTACATTGTTTTGGATAACAGAGAGCTATGTTACTACCAAATAAATACTGAAAACTGAAGATCTGGTCTTGTACAGCTGAAATCTCAGAGAATTCCTTTATATCAGTTGATGCAGCAGTCTTTGCTTGTATAAACATAAATTTAATCACAAGCAGAAGGCCAAAGATATTTAAAAAGTCACAGTATTTTGGTTTTAGTATTAATACATTGGCATTAATAACATTTCTCAACAGAGTGACTCCGCACACCAGATTCAAGTCAAAGGAGTAAACTTTGAATAGCTGAAGACGCTGTTTCTTACTAAGCCTTGTGAAAGCAGCAAAAACCTGACAACTCAACACTTAAACATGCAGCAGGAATTCACCAAAGCAAGTCTATATCCAGCAAAAGTGAACTAAGCATTGGTCAGTCTTTCCAGGTTGTCTCAACAACCACCTCACCTCACCAGGGTGGTAACATGAACCATGAAAGAAACTTTTGGAGCACTAGGTGCATTTTCAGGCATTACCCAGCAGCTGGAACCAGAAGCCCTAACGCTGCAGAACCCCCAAACCCATCCAGCAAGACAACTGAACTACCTGGTGACTTTCAGGAAATCAGCTCCCAAAACACCAAGTATCCACGCAGCACATGCTTTCACATGTCTTTCTATTACTGCCACAGCACTATGTGAACTTAAAAGCTGAATTCCATATATGCAAACACAGACTGCAATTGCTTAACACAGTTCCCATATCTTGTTGTTTTGATGCATGTATCTGCCTGCATGCTCTAATTTAGGATCCAGCGTGTCTTATTTTGCCAGTTAAGCAAAAACATGTGGGTGTGAGTGCAGTTTACTGCTTGTCGTGAAGTTCTGGTTGACAACTTTTCATTGCTTTAGTTTTAGCATCATTATTTGCAGCTTTTAGTCTCATTAGAACAAAGTAGTAGTAAATGAAGAATGACACTCATGATTTTGTTGTTTGTTTACGTTCTCTGTGCTTTTAAAGGAAATAGTCCTACCACGCTTTATAAAGCACACGATCAGCAGGATCTATTTTTATAGCACATGAACCTCAACAGTAATATGAACCTGTGCAACACATTTATTCTGAGCATCGCCTGTAACGTGAAACATGCAAATCCACATGGCATGTTGAAAACAAAATAATCACATTTAATTTTAGTTTAATCACTGCTACAGAAATGTGAGGAATTTCAAATTAAACAACATCTACCTCTGAAGGCTTCACCAAAACCTGTAGACATATTCCAGATAAAATTCAGCATTTCACAGTTCCCAGCAGATGGAAAAACTCAGAACAAAAGCCTAAAGGCATTTTTACACAGATGAAATCAGTGTTTCCAACTACTGCCACAACTATACCTTTACTGACAAAGTGGTCATGAGAACTCACTGCAGTAGAATCCAAAGGATTTTCATTTTTAGTATTTAGCTGAATACTATAAACAAATAAATATCTGATGGACAGAAGAACTACTGAGGCTGGTGATAAGGAGTTACAGAGAGACTCCTCTCTAAAATGCTATCCATCAACTCCAGTTGCTGCTGGCAATTCACACAAGGTAAGCACCTGGACCTTCTATGTTCCCAGTCACTTACTGCTGTTGGCCAGTCCTTTCCTGATGATTAAAGGATGCCTCTAATTTTCCTGCTTCTTTCTGCAAAAGGGGATTTTTTTTTTTAAACAACTCTCTGAAAACTGTCTTCAGAAGGGCTTTTATCATCATCAGTTAAGATTAAATAGCATACCATTAAATGAAAACTCAACAAAAAAAAGATGCATGTCAAGGTGACATTTGCAATTTAAGTTTTCACTCCTATCTTTGCTAAAATAACGATTACCTCTCCCTCCAAGATGAACAAACAGGAGGGGGCGGGGGTGGAAATCAATTCAGTGAGATACCGAGATACGTGAAGCTATTTAAGCTTCTCCAAATAGACTATTTTCAACAACTGATTCAATTTCACCTTTAAATAAGGTGTTATCTCTGAAGCACGTCCAATGGTTTATTCATGTAACCAATAAAGGGACGTGCTTCTATCTCAAAGATTAAGGTAAACTGGAAAGGGCAAGCCCTAAATAGGAGAATTTCCCATGATGGTATTTCATGCCTAATTTTAGATGCTGTCAGCTTTTACATGACTAAATGCTCATAAAAGGGTACTACTGTTTTCTGCTTTATCGCAGCTAGGAATGATCCACTTGTATTGGCCATATTATATTACTCATTGCTCATGTATTTTCAAATAAAGACTCTCATGTCCCTACAGCCATTAGCACATGTAAGAGGAGGACAAATTAGCAAAGTGATTTTGGAGGGAAAAGGATTGGGGACAATGCTTCAGACATAATGTTATGAATGATGAAACTCATCATTCAAGGAGGGACATGCTAAAAATAAATATTTTCAGGCTCTAGGAATGCACCAGCAATGCTATGTGGTTGACAGGGCACTCCTGCTGCATGCAGCCCTTCGTGCTATTCTAGGACCATACCGCTGGAGCAGTACAGCAGCCCCAAAATAGTTGTAGCTAACTTCAGCTCACACTAATGTCCCTATCTGTCACACTGCAGAGGGGTCTCAGTGCCAGAAAGAATCACTTTCAATTCAGATGCTGGAACCTGAGGGATAAATTTATGGCCCCTATTCTTCTTATTATGACCCAGGGAGAAAGCAACACTGTTCACACAATTACTCACTACTATAACTATGTGAAGATTAAGCTATATAAGCTATGCAATCTTAGCCATTCTTTAGTGCATACATACATATTTATACAGTGTTGGGGTTTTTTGTTTGTTGAGGTTTTTTTTTTTTGGTTGGTTTTGTTTGGTTGAGTTTTTTCAAACTTAGCATTTGAAAGCAATTTACACTCCATTTTCACCTAAAAAAAGACAATGGACGTTTACTTCCAAGACAATTTACAGAGTAAGTTTTACAAGTAAATACAATTAATGGCTGTATGATAGGATTTGTAAATTTACTTTGGAGTTAAGTAGGATAAAAAAAAGTTCTGTTCATTCACTCCTGGGGAGCTCTGTGCCCTCCTAATTATGATTTGCTTTAAATGTGTAGTATTTATGTTAGATGAATCTTCACTTAGGGAAGAGGGAAACAATAAGCCAACATTGTAGACACAGACCTAAATTCAGAAAGACTCTAAGTTTATCCACTTTTGCCTCTGCAGTGACAAGAAGCATCCTCTCTACCTCAAGTCACCAGGAGGCAAAACTAAGTATTTTAGCTTTTGAAAAGCTAAGAGGATTTGAAAGAGGGAGGTTGAAGACAAAGTTTTTCTTTCATTCATCTAGAGATAATATAGCCAGACATTGAGACTTACATACACAACTAAAAGTAATTTTGGCAGTCATCCACTATGCACTTCTCTTGTAAGTATGGACTCAGTATCTTTGAATACTGAAGCAAGTGATACAGTCATCACAACAAACAAAGAAATAAAACTAATCTGTCTGAATACTCACATTGTGCCACAGAATTAGAAATACTTAGAACTACTGAAATTGAATAGAAACTTCAATTTTTACTCAGCAATTTGTGAGTATTCAGTTTCACTTTTTCTCCCTTTCAGAAATGCTTCTCTGTTTATATATGGAGAGATTAAAAGATGTATGTAATTACAATTGTTCGGGGAAAAAAGTGCATGTACACCTGAAATCACCTTACTTTCACAAAACCAGAAGTCCTTCTAAGCAAAAAAAACCCCAAACCTGTACAGATTTAAAATTAACCTTATAAAGATAAGATTCAACACAGGTTTTGAAACACTGCTGTAAAACACAGAATAAAAAATAATCTTATTAAAACAGGTCCAATGCATGCATTTTTAAGCTGTGAACAATAACTGAATGTCTAGAAACCTTTTCTTCTGACTCACTCATTAATGGCAAAGAGAATTAAAATCCAATTAAAAAGTATTTAGCTTGGCTTTTCAGAAATAATTATTTCCTGCAGATAGTAGATGAATTTTACATATAAAAAGAAACTGTGACTTCTGGGACTTGAAAACACCCCCTAAGTCACAGTAGGCTAATTATTCTTAGAGAGCCACTAGTGATTCTAAAAATGTCTCTCTCAACCTCTCTTTCAAGATTAGGTACTACATACCAGAGATATCAATTCTTTCCATGTCTTTGTGTGCTTGATCAAAACCAGGTAAGATGTCATTAGATTGACATCCATTGTGCGAAATGATGAAGGATTTTATAAAGAGCAACTAAAAAGGTATATAAGTCATGCTAGAATGCGCCTCATTAAAAATGCGTGTTCAATAATTTAGCTTGAATACCACCAACACAATGCCTTTAAAATGAGGGGTTTTTTCTATACATATTTTCTATAATGAGTTTTTGTCTTCTATATTAGTTTTACTGAGATAATTCCTTTTCCTTTGAAACAAATACAGGATGCAGCAGTCTTGTGAAATTTAGCAATTATTTTCTGCTTCTAGGTAAGAGCAGCTGCCCTCACACACGGCTGCTGTGATTCCACTAGCGGCCACCCCAAAGTTACAGGCAGCGCTGCAGAAGCACACTACCCCGTTGAGTCCCCGCAGAGACAGGTAGGAGTGAAGTGCACGCATGGCTGTGTTGAGCAGTCAATCAAAGGGAACGACTACTTCAGTTTTTATTTCCTGGCACTGTGTTTCAAGCATCCAGTTTCACATAAAGTATTTCCTTTATTAAGTGTGAAATTAAGATTTCTCATCACGCTTACAGCAGCATTTGTGTTTTGAGATTTGGGGAAGAAAAGCATAAGGAATTCATAGTAAACTACTTAGCGTTGCTCACGTTTTCCCAAACATCACAAATGCTTTGTGAAAGGCTCACCAATTTAAAAATCCCCCACAACTATCTTCAAAAGATGACTGGAAGAGTAAACTTAAGGGAGTAGTCCCTGGAGAAAGTTTTCTTACACAGATTGTGGCATCAGGGTGTTCAAACCTGTATTTAGGTACAGAGATAATGGAGCCTGAGGCTGAACAATGCTACACAGCAACACCTCCCACTGACAAGTCCTAAGAATAGCTGCCACTCAGGGCTTCAGAAAGGCAAGTCACAAAGACCCTGCCTTCACACCAGCAAGTCTGAACACTTCAGCACTGGCAGGCAGGGAGAAATCCTCATGGAGATGCCAGGGCAGAAATCTCATGGATTCAAACAGAATCACACGCTGCCGTGCACACCGTCTCCCCACAGCCNGCCGTGCACACCATCTCCCCACAGCCCATTCAATCCCTGATCGCCTCTGCCCTTACAAAAAACCCGATACTAGTCTGGGGCTAAAGACTATGTAGCACACCACAAGCAAAACGCCTTCTTTATTGCAGCAGTGGCATGGACCCAAGTAAAAGACCACCAGTGGCGCCATGGGCCGCTCTGGCAGCCAGCCAGTGGTCACTGTAAGAGCAGCCCTTAATAACCACCGGTTTTTGTATTCCTATACACAGGATGAACCAGAAGTCAGGAGAAGTCATAGAGAACTATTACCACTACACAGCAAATCCATGGCATCTGAGGTTTCCTTTCTTCTGAGGGGAATCCTCATCAATCTTCTTTAAGCCTCTTAAATTAGCTTCAAAGCAATTCTGTGCGGGTTGCAAAGCTCGCTTAATACAGAACTGGACAGGGGCCAAAGTAACTCAGTAGGGTAAAAAATTCATGCAGGTAAAACCCAGAAAGAAGAACACCCACTACAGACATTTGCAAAAGCACTATGAAAATAATCAGGAAACCTTTTAGAAGAAATTGTTTCACCACCCACCCACCGGGACAAAAAGCAGCCTCATGCTGACAGAGGCAAAGTGCCAGGAGATGGTCTTTTAGAAGAAATGCCTCCTTACTAAGTTTGGCTGCCTAGCTGCAAATGGCTGCAGGGAGGCATCTCACAGGGTGGTGGGAGGAGGGAGGGGAAGGCAAGAGAAAACTAATGGCTGAAAGTTCAAAAATACTGCAGGACCAGCATGGCAGAAATTGCTTTGAAATCACACTTTTGTAGATTAGTTAGAAGGCAGCATTCCCTTTATACAAAACCTTAGTGGTAAATGGGAACCAATGAGACCCTTCTACTCCACTTTTGCAACCTTCTTGTCTCTTCTCTACATGTTTACCCTCTGCCCCTTTCAGTGTGATCTCAGACCTTCCTGCAGCAGAATAATTAGCATCTGCCATATACAGTTATTCCTTTTCTTTCATTAATTTGCCTTAAAGAAAACTTAGTGTGCAGCGTAGAGACAGACAGATATCAGATAGGTAACATTTACCTTTTGAGTTAAATATACATTGTAGTCCCATTAAACAGAAAAAAGTCCCGGGGACAAAGTTACAGTCTCTTTCTTGAATTACCTCTGTGCTTACACATTCAAGAAATATATTACTATGAAGTAGCATAGCGTGAAAAAAACAAAGAGCTGTCTCAATGGAAGTAGCACACTGTTATAAATAAAAACATAAATAACAGCTGCTGGCTAGTGCAATTTCTTTCATTAAATCAAGCTTTACTTCATTAAGAAAACTGCTCTGACAGGAAACAACTCACTGAAACTCACTTCATTAGAAAGTAAACACCACTCATCTTTACCACGCTGAAAATAATTTCAGGTTGTAATGATAAACGCTGTAAGAACAAAAATGTAGAGGCAACTTAACATGAGGTAAGCAAGGGGGAGAACTTACCTTATTCAAGCTACTCCACAATAACTACTCTTATTTATGCTTTCACACTGTGGTAGGTGCACACATCTAATTCAACACGCTGAGAAAGAGCTACATTCACTAAAACAGTAACTGCCTAATTCAGCTTTTCTGTTTCTGACTCTACCTTGCTCAAAACTTCCTTGGTTATCTCAACACAGGCCCGCTGTTGAACTTTCACAAACTTCAAAAAGATGACACAACCGCTGTTGGTTTTTCTCCCTAAGGCAGGGGCATCTACACAGTTCAGGGTGCTCAAATTTCACCTGTAAACCTGTATCCAAAAGTTCTTCCACAGAAGAAATTCAATCTTGACCCTGGTGACATCAAGCGCCTAGCTTGTGTCAAAGTCCCAAGAGGACCCACATATTCCACGTACATTGCCAAGAAGCTTTATTTATGCCTTTCAATAGCTGGATAATTTCAGAGCACTCTGCTCTCTCTCTTCCTTATAGAAATCGTATCATGTTTATAGATGTCAAGTTGGCTACCCAAAACCAGAGGCGCTATAAATCACTAAACACCTACAAAAATTCTGCATGTGGCTAGTACAATATTGAAAAAATAGCTGATACTCTTCATTCCTACTTTTTGGGTTGAAAAGAAACACAAATCATCTACACTGGACAATGTGTGTTTCAAAATCAGTACCAGATCACTTATCCTGTGAATATTTATTCTGAAGAACTTATTGAAATAAACAGGTCACTTAGAAGTATTGTGAAGTACTTCTATGTGCAGTTTCTCACTCAAATTACACTACAAATAAATTAATGTCTGAGATTTAAGCTTGAATTCAGAGTTACCCATTTGTGCCCCACGTGTTTAAAGAAGCCCCAAAATGGCAGCAGAAGAAAAAAGCAATTCCTGTGAGAATGGTCAAGGATAAACTCAAGTCCTACAAAATAGGGGTGCTAGCTTAGAATAAAATAATTTTAATGATCAGATGCTATTGATTTGAACAGTTGTGTCTTGGTGACCACCTCCTTGCTGTGGAGACAGTACTTCAGGCTCATCTATTGTTTTCAGATTTGCAGTACTCATTATACAATGAAGAAAAACCACCCAGCAAATAGAAAGAAGATGAAGAGAATTATGAGAATAAGTTTTTGTGACACTGTTGTAACAATACTTAGGGAAAAAAATTAAACCAAAACTAGTATAAAGCAACCCAGCAAAAATTTCACTTGACGGCGTGATTTCCAGACAGATGTCATAACCAAGACTTTAACGTACTTCATAACAGGAACTCCAAGAAGTCTGCTGATGCATCCCTATAATACTGTTGGAACAAGGAGGAGAAAAATGAACAACAGCAATGCCTTTTTTTTTTTAAAAAGCCGTAAGACTAAGGACAGCTTGCAGCAATCTTTTCTTTCTTGGGCAAAATGAGAACAATGTCCCTTCCAACTCTGAAAATTCCGTGATTCTGTGATTCAACAAACATACCAGTCATGAGGAATTCAACTACTAATAATCAACTGCTAATAAATCAACAGATCAAATGTCTAATGATGTCAAGTCAACTTCAGTTCAAAAAACACCAGTAATTAGAAGGAAAAAGTCAGGGATGTTCCTATTGATAAAAGATTCCCCGATTTTAGGGATTCTACCATTATTCTTTGAACCTTTTCTGCATCTTGTCTATTTTCAGTCGTTAGCAGTGATCACTGTGCACTATTACTTTCAAAAATAATTGACAAATTGGCTGAAAAGCAAGCAGTTCAGGGAGCTGTCAGGGAGAATTTATTTATCAATTTTTCCCTGTCTCTGAGAACAGCACGCCAGAACTAAGGAAATAATCTACTTCTTTATATCATTCATCTACACAGTTGAAAAACTAGTTTCTATGAACAATAATGACATTTCTAAGAGGCTTCCCTTATCCCATAAATTTCCTGGGAGATGTCTCAAGGACAGAACAGAAATAATTAATCTAAGGAAAGATGATATTCTATCAGTACCTCTGGGCAGCGTTGATAAAATCAAATCAACTGCTAAATGAAGATGCAAACTAGATTACCCTTAATAAAATTGTGCACTGATGAATTTGTAGTGGATCATAGGCAGACAAAAGCCCACAGAAAAAAACTCACATAATTAGTGACTGACCTGTTTCTGGATGGAAATTGAACTGTTACCTCCCTTCCTTTTCCTTGGAAAAAACATTCTTTCAGAATGCCCCAAGATTTCATAACTTTAATTTTTTACTACTTCTGATCTTATACTGAGGGACAAGAGAGAAGTCTCCTGAACAATCCCACTCATATGAGTGTTCCACATACACAAGTTGACAACTGCACCTCTGGATACTTACCGAAGCACTTTGTGTTTAGTTTGTCCTATCTCTTCACCAGTGAATGACAATTTCAGAAAAAAAAAAAAACCAACCCAAAACACCAAACTTGTCTAGATAAAAAGCTATTGACCAAGAAGCTTTTTTAGCTCTGCCTTACATCTTCTTAGTGCAAATTTTTTCTGTTTGGTATAAATGGAGACTATGGTGTTTGAAAGCATCCAGCAACACCAACATATTATTAAGAGGTTTGACTGTGCCACAGAACACTGGTAAAAGATATGTTTTTGAGAGGTTCTCCAAACCCCCCTCATTTCTATTTAGTAAAAATTACTTTCTTAGTATAAACTGAACTGCTCATAACTATTATATGACCATCTTGGTTAATATGCATCATTTCTAAGATAATCACATTCATAGTGGAAGCAAGAGTTGTAGTTTTAGTTTACAAGATGTGTTATCATTTGCTTCCCTTTTTCCCTTACAATTGCAGAGTCTGCTCCAAGCAGCGGCGACGAAGTCTCATTTACTTTGCAGAGGCCGCCGGCTTATGAACAACTTAGTTACACTAAGCCTGAATCAAGTCTATGCAAGATCTCACCAACGTTTGAAATTGCTATTTTCCATTAATATTCACCACTCTCAACTCTATTAATCCATTTTCCACCATAGTGATGAATGTTAATTAACAACAACAACAAACATCCTAATCCACCAAGCAGTTTTGGCCCTGGGTGAACAGAGCAAGGAGAATTTTACTGGGCTGCTGTGATATGTATTAGAAGTTTACCTGCATTTTTCCTTAGTTTTAAATATTACCAGTTATGATTTGTTTTTGTCTCCTGTATGTAGTTAACATATAGTTATCATTATTAATTTTTCAAACGTGTAATTTATTTCTCTGCCCTGTTTTCAAGCCGTGGTTGGTAAGGGCCCTGCAATGGCTTGCATTTGTATGCTATCCAGCACACAGGTGAACGTGACTAAGCCTCCCAAGTGATAAACCAAGTGAATAAAGGAGTAACAACCTTCTATTTTGTTCTCTGCAGGCGGCTGTACTACCTTAAACCTCTTGGTATCAGTTGTACGCCAAGCCTAATAAAGGACTGCATAAACTAGTTACCAACTTGTGTGCGCTTGGAGGCCTGCAGCTCTGAAACACAAACCTCCCAGCTCTGCCAGAGCCGTTTCTGTTCTGACAACACCCCAGTTCCCTGGTAGCCTACAGGGACACCATTCAGAACGAGAGGCGCATCCACTGTAAAGTATTTAAATGGAATATGGAGCTGCGGGGAAGCTTAATTGCTAACAGGAAACGCTGAGACGCTGCAGAAAAGCGGGGAAAAGGGAGTGCTTTCTGGAAGCAGAAACAAACAAAAAGCAAAACTACCCGAAAAAGTAAAACACAATCCAGTAAGGCCAGAAATGCAACATACTACACTCTGACAGGCGCAGTCACCTACAGGATAGGGAACAACTGACCAAAGAAAATAATTCAGAAAAGTATTTTGGAGTTATAGTACACACCAAACTGACCTTGAACGAACACTGAACTGTTAGGGAAAAGGAAAACTCTATACTGGGACACATAAGCCAAAGTCTCACCCACAAGATGTATGAAGTAACGGTTTCTGCTGTATTCAACATTTGCAAAGCCTCAGCTAGAGGGCTGTGTTCAGTTTAAACCATGGCACATCATATGCTGCCCATCGACAGAGAACCCGGCAAAAGAAAAAAAAGAGTGACAGGAAGCCCAGAACATACAGTCCGGTAGAAAAACTGAAGAGAGTGCAGTTTTTTTACATCTAAAGACAAAAAAAACAATGCAGGGTCACATGATGACAGTCCCTAAATATGCAGAAGTTTGCTGTAACTAGAAAGAGAATTACCTCTCTCCCATGTCTGTCAGGGACACAAAGCAATGCATTTCAACTGCAGAGAAAGAAGACAGAGACAGGGACAGAGACAGAGAAAAGAAAAGTGGTAGCTACCACTTCTTTCTTTCAGCAGAGAACCTTGAACAGCCACAAAGAAGCTTCGGAACAGGCTTTTTTTTGTGGAAGCATCCTGTGTGTTTGATCCTCCACCACTGATGGAATTGGCTGTTCAATCTGCCCTACACCAGGCACACAAACACCATGCTAATCAAAAGGCAGGGTTTTGTCAGCATTTAATACTATTAAAAATATTGGGAGTCGAGGCTTTTTATCGATGCTGAAGTTTTATGAACTGCTACTTGTGTAAGACTTTAATAACTGGCTTGATTGTCAAACCACATCTGAAGCCTCAACTCTGAGGATCAGCAAAAAGAGGAGTAGCAAACGACTGCCATGAGAACAGCAAACCATCAAAACGCATCCCCAGTGCAGCACCTCATCAATGTGCAACCATGGACAAATTTCACTCTGAATGGTTCTGCTCCTGTACAACGAAGCTAATAATACTCACTACCTTTGCGAAATAACACTGATATGCTTATACAAAAGGGAAAAGTTGAAAGAAGATTCCCACTGAGAATCATGAAATAGAATTCTTACTTATCTTGAGAGTAAGGGAGTTAATTAAAATAGTAATGTGTTCATGGTTAATTACTGGAGGTAAGATCAATCACAGGAGTGAATATGAAAGCTGGAGAAAAAAAAGAGGAGGGAAAAAAATCTTCAGTGATTTGTTTAGAAAGAGGACAATAAACGAACATTTTCACTCCAACAATATTCTCATTTTAATCTCTGTATCACCAAAGAATCTACCTACTGAGATTCCTGAAGGCTTAAAAACACATGTTCATTTAAGGTGTACAAGTGCATGGCATTTTTAATCTCTCTTTCCTGATGGCAAAATGCATGTAGCCATTTATAGTAAAAATCAAACCTATTTTTTATTCACAACTAACAATGCAATCGTTTAAGACATGGGAGGCTGTTAAACAATCCTTTAAGCGCTTGTTTAAAACTCCTGTCTGTAAAAAGGGATTCTCTACATTATGTTCAATGGTTACAGCTCTGTTTTAATCCATGGTATTTCACCTTACGTTTTAAGAAATTCTGAGAAAGAAACGGAGCACGGAACGCAGCTTGGGATCAAGTATGCCAACTAACACCTGCATTCACTAGAAAAGTGGAAAACAAACCACTACAAGTTCAAACAAAGGTTCTACTGAGTAAGGCATAAGAAGAATATTTCACAATGAATTTTAGTTAAACTATTAAGCAATCACTTTGCTTGCAGACTTAAACCAAATGTTTTCATAATGACTGAGGTATGAAGATTCTACAGACTCTCTCTAACATTTTAAGAAGCTCTTCAATTCCCTGCACACTTAGCAGAAAAAGAAACAATCTAATATTAAAAGCTTGGGACTAGTGAATCACAAAGCCTGTATGACGATTCAAATGAACACAGGGAGTGGTATTTTTATATTATCCCACCACACTGTGTGGTCTGGTATTGTGCTAATTCTTCCTAAGAGTAGTTCTGTACTCCGCCATCCCAAACCACATTTCCATTGTTCCGCATTCTGCTGAACAGAAGCTCCCAACATCCTAAACTGTGCAGCAATCCTCTGTGGTATGCAATAAGGGGATAAAGCAACCCCTGACATTTGGACCTTAAAACAGAATTGGAACTGGATTGGTGAAGAAAGCAACNCCCAACATCCTAAACTGTGCAGCAATCCTCTGTGGTATGCAATACGGGGATAAAGCAACCCCTGACATTTGGACCTTAAACAGAATTGGAACTGGATCGGTGAAGAAAGCAATGCAAAATCCTATCACTTCATCCTCTTACTTGGAATATGGAGATCTGGTTCCTACTCCAGACACTTAGGGAATATCGCAGTCTGCCAGAATTACTCCTGTGAATTATCTGAAGTGCACTGAATGGGGCTGCTTAAAACATGGGTGTAGAGCCAACTGCTACTTCTCTGCTCAGGCATAAGGATTTCAAACTTCAAGAACATGTAAGGTCATTATGGGAAATCCTTCACTTGATACTCTTCTAGACAGAAAGTCCTCCGCACTATTTCCCCCCTTAAAATGAAGTGTACCGTGGCTGCAAATATGTAACATATTTAATATACAACCTCTTGGCTTCAAGAAATAGAGAGCCTTAAAACTAGAGGACTACATTTGCAGTGAAGTGTTTCTTCCCTGACCTGCAATTAGAAGAGGTAATGGCAGATTAAAGTGGTGTTTGTAACAGCCACACACCAAGTGTGTAAGATGCTAAATTCGCATCGGCAAACAGCCAATACTGCCACAGTTGTCACTGTGATTTTTGTTGATGTCCTCCACAGTGAGACTGTTGTCTTGGTGCCAAAACTACAGCTATTGCCAAAACACTGGCAGAGATCAGAGCTGAAGACTTCGTTCTTCTTCATGGGAGCTCTGATGGAAGCAGCTTAAAGCTCATTCCTCCCTATAAAAGGGCAGGTGTCTGCCACACTGTGACAAGCACTAAAACCGGTGCAGTTCTTCACATTCTGCCCGCCCCCCCCAATATTTCTTCCTCACTGTAATATGGAACCACAAGGAAATAAAAGGAATAAAATAGAAACAAAAAGCAATAAGAAACTTTTTTTTCACCCTCAAGTATTAATTCTAACTTCCCATCCCGTGAGACAGAGGCAGGATTCAAACCCCAAATACTATTAGAAGCATGAAAGTCCAGCTCCTCAAAAATCAATCCCCTTTTGGCTGTGCTGGATTTTCAGGAGGGGGAAGAAAAGGATGCCAAAACTTACTCCCCTAATGAAAAGGGAAGAATTCTTTGTCTCTGCTCAGAATCAATGTAAAAAGTACATGCCTCTCTTCTCTGGTATGAGAGCACTATTTCTCAACAGAGATGAATTCAGAGCTACTGAACGTCTCTCCAAACTCCAGTGATCTATTCATATATACTTAGATAAGGGAAAGAAACAACAATAAAACCATCTCTATATCCACACTGCAAAAACAGTGATAATATCAGCTCTTACATTGCTGAGCAGGTTGTGCTTACTACAGCTTTCACAGGATGCTGCTTTCCTCTGCTGCCCTCTGTTACTTTTTATTTTAATCTAATGCTCATGGAATGACACCACCAGCAATGGCGAGATCCAGGAATAGCGTGGGCAGGTGCTGTGCACAAGTTTCCCCCACAACTCTGCCAATCAACCCCAAGCCTGACTCATCTTCTCTCAGCGTTGTATTTTCCTGAAACAGAGATTAACCACTGTGCCAAACTGTACAGTGTAAAGTTCCGCTAGGAATTAGAATGACTGTAGACAAATTTTCCCTATCAGTGACCCATGACTTAAAATCAGAGCTGTAAGGGCTTGAGATGGGTGTGAAAGACTGAACAATAAAACAATAAACTTCTCATGAAAATTAGTTCACAAATAATTTCTGCAAAAGAGGAAGAAATTCATCCCAGCCCCAAGCAAAGAAATATCCTTTTTAAGACTTGATCTTCTTTTGTTTCTGCAACAATATCTAAACAGCAGCTGCTTTTAAATCAAACTAAGCTGTAAATGCAAGTTGTGTTATGAATTTCACCGTTCTTCTGCAAGAGCTAATCCAAAGCGCATCTGTCAATAGTAACATCTATTTTTGGTTCATCTCAAACTATTATAAGGAGAGTGCTGGAAGGTATTCAAAGAATGGCAAAAGGAGCCAAATAACATTTTTATTGTTGCAATTTCAACACTCACAATCCTGCATATCAGCCTAAAAGTAGGTGAGTTGTGAGCCAAGCCAGAAAACTGCTTATCCATGTTTAAGTGTCACTATGGGGTGTTAATATGGAGAGGCATATAAGAACTTAGTTGGCAACTTTGTAAAGATAAAATAAAGGCTTTTTATTTAAATCAGCAGTTGAGTTATTTAGGCAGTAAACAGCTTACAGCAAGTGCCGTTTGTAAGTTCCTGCAAAAGTGGTTTTTTCCTCCTGTAAAAAACACCCCAGGCTATTTCCTGAAAAAGTCTGTCATTGTGATGGATGGAAGCATGCAGGGAAGGAAAGATAAATTTCAAGAAGCGTTTGACGGAGGAAAAGTTATTAAGACAACTTAATGTATCATCTAACAAAAGTAGCCAGGATAAATTTTTGATGTGTGGCAAGCATTTTAATCGGTCTGACTTTTTCATGAAGGTCACACCGAGCCTTTCAAGGTAAGGGCATATGCACAAGCTACTGCACAGTAAATTAGACTATGTACTTGCAGGGTGTCACATAGAGCCAACAACCTGTGGGCATGCTCTTACCCTGGTGTAAATGTCAGGTACGTTGAAACAACTCTCCCTTCAGTGCAAGATAAATTGGCAAATTTGTTCTTACTTTGGGCTGCCAAAGGGTAGGAACTTAACCTAAAGTACTCCAAAGCAGCTGCTCTACCATAAATTTACTTAGTACAGTAAACTTTATCACCGATCCACATTTGCACTGCACAGCATCTATGAAATACTGTAAAATGGATCCAAAAGAGCAAAAAACCAGGCTCTGTGGCATTTTCCAATTGCCATTAATTCAGGTTTCATATACACATGACACCTTACACTTCAGTTCAAGTCTTCTTAACTCAGTTATGTTCAAAGACTGCTAAAGAACAACAACTCATTAAAGTTTCATATATGCTACACAGACAAAACTAGGAAGATTGCAAGTCTTAGTAGGTATTTCTCCAAGTATGTAAGAATAAAGGAAGAACCTTGGCAGGAGACCTGCCTTTCATTAAGGACATGGATCAGGACAGAGCCAGCAACATTTTTCCTTACTACTTTGTAATTCTGATGGAAATTAAAATTATGAAATAAATTCTGCAGTGTTGTTCATTCTCCTGTAATCAGCAATCTTTGCCTATTCTCAGTATATTTCTTGCATTCTTAATTTTGAGTTTCTTTCACAATTCCCTGCAATGTTGCCGGAGTTTTGCAATGGCTATGCAAGGCTATCATCTAGGTTGAGAGCCATTTATAAACTGCTTTGATAAGCTGCCATCTCCCTTTCCCTCCTCCAAGCAGAAGCATCATCAAGGGTCCAAGTGGGACCCCACAAATGGAAACAAGGACTGGAGTCTGGCAGAAGCGTGCAGCACTGGCAGCCTGACTTACTACAAAGGTGAGCAGGCAGTCCCAGCCCTGGCCCTGACAAACAGCCTCTTTCACAGCTCAGCTGTGATTTCTCCATGGATCTGAATGATACAGGAAACTAATTTCCAAGATGTCGCCACACTGAGATCATTTGCTGATAAAGGCAAAACTGGATGAGCGGTGAGCCAAGGGTGCTCTTCCCAGTGTAACTACACAGGTCACATTCCCCTAGAGTTGGTACTGAGCAGAAGTGAGAACCAGAGACAGTAGTCTGGAGAAAGGAGAAAACCAGAAACAATACTATTGACTTCCACCCCATTACAGCCTAGTGGTGAAGCTCTGCCAGTGATTTACAAAGTGAAGGTTTCCAAGGGCATAGCAACAGCGTGTTTCCTCCTTGAAATTATTTGTATTACTGTTCTACTTTACCTTAATTTAGCATGTAATTGATTTAAATGTAAAACGAGATTTTGTTTTTCCAGACATTTATTTCATGAAATTTGATTTACTAGAAAAATACATTATTTCTAATTTATGGCAACCCATTCTAAACCCTTTTTAATTACATGGGTATTTGTGTTCCATTATTATCCTTCTGAGTTTCATGGCAGTATTATAATTGTACCAAGTTGTTTCCTAAAGAGAATGCTGTTTTCTTTCTCTTTTTCAGCTCACTATGCCCTGAAGTTATCCTGTGGAAGTCCCTTAATGAATTTGAGTGAAACAGTAAGGACACATTCTCTGTAAGAACATTTTCAGCAAACTGCCCTCTACAACACTTATTTCTGTCTGGAGATGCACAGACAGGCAGATGGGGCTGTTTACAACTACCTCATGCACACACACTACTGCCTTTAAGCTTTTAGAGAATCTGTCCTGTGTATATGCCAGAGGCAAAATTAAAAATAAGAGATTAAGAAAAATATCTCATCTCCTTCCAAAGGCTCCAAGCCATACTGTCACACTGTTGATTAACTATATCTCCTAGGTCATTTTACCTTTTTCCAGGCTAAGCTTATTTAAGTTCCACTTTAGGCACTGGATCACATTATACCTTTGTCTATAGAAAGAAAAATCCTCTATTCCACTCTTACTCTGCAGATGCAAAATGCTACATGTAATTAATCCACCCTCCAATATTTCTGCTATAAATTGCAGGTATTAAATATGTTAAACATCACAATATAATGACTGTTTTTCTAGACTTCTAATTGTTTCAACAAATTTCTATGAACTCTCCCTAGAAGTTCCATATCTTCCTGACCAGGGCACAGTATTTTATCAGGGGCTTACCAAAGCTGTGTTTAGTGGAAAGTTCCCTTACTACTTAAAATATGTATATTTTGCATAATATTTTTAGTTGCAATACTTGCTATGAGGTCAAAGCAGTTGCCTAAAAAGAGCCCTGTTATTTTCCTGAACCTGTTCCATATCATCCGTAGCTTACATTATTTTCCACAGGAGTAATTTCTCTTAACTTTATAAGCCTTAAACTTAGATAATTCTTACACGCCTTCACTTACGTGTGAGGAATAGGCACCTCCAAAGGAGTCTCCATGCCACCAAATTGAGATACCTGTCACCCTTTGGTGCACCTACAATAGCATTGCAGTTCAAGAGAGAAGTGTGGTTCTAAAGCAATTCTCCTCACCACTCTCATTTCCCACAGCAGAGCTGTTTCAGTGTATGCAGATGGGATTCCTTCTGGATGAAACTCAAGTAGCAGATGCACTCCAGGAGTGCACCAAAAGCATTTCAACTGATAATGGAAATTCAGTTCAGAGGACAAGACTACATCTAGTCCAAAGTAAAACTCCCAAAACAGACATTGGATCTTCAGCACGAGCCATTTCACTCCTGCAATTATGCCACACTGCTTGTTACTGTAGATGCAGCTTATGGCCTTCCACGGATTGCAAAGCGAGCCTACCTGATTTCAGATTTTGAAGCGGGATAAATCCCTCCCTGGTTCCCAGATGTCTTACCCTCACTTGGCTATATTGAAATGCAGATTGTCATAATGGGACCATTTAACAAGCAGTTCACATCGTTACAAATCAGTAACCTGTTGTCCTTCTTACTTTGTTATCTGCCAATCTTTGTTGACTCCAAATCCTTTACCAGCAAAGATTTTACTCTCTAGATTCCTGGGGAATTTACTGAACGGCATTACACCTTGCTAGGAAAGACCTCACTCATTTCTCTCCATGTTCACGTCTCACAGAACTAGTTTGTAGATCATCCATGTCTGTAATTTTAACTCCACTTGTGCAAACTTTTAAATCCAAGGGTCTTTGTTTTATCAAGGCAAAAAGCCTCTCAGGAAATTTGAGCCTTTGCTATGTTTATAAACCATCCATGGAATCTTGCCCTTCCAAGAGGCAGGAGGCATATTTGACAACACCTGTTCTTCATGAAAACATGCTACAGAGGAAAAATATGTTTGTCTTTTAATTCTTTATTCATGGACTGCCAATGACTCATTAGAACCTTGGGAAACAGTTAAAACAGAGTATTAATGCAGTGCTAACCTACTATTTGTTAAGCACTGAAGCAATATCCCATGGACCCATACCCTATAGTACTAGGTAGTGTACAGCGAGAATGGAAGGGTCCCTGTCCCAAATCATTTAAACATGTAATACTAAAAGCTGTTAGACCTGTACAATAATTGCTTCATGGGTTTTTACATTAGAAATGTTAATTACATATATGTATGTACTTTAAATTGCTTGTATCCTTTGCTCCTTGTTCTAGTTGTTCCAGGACTGCAAGCAAAGGGTCTAATCCTGCTTTTATGAAAGTCTAAGTGAATTGTTCCAAGTGTAACTGCACTGATACATTAATGAACACAATATACTATGTCACTTCTTGGAAACACGGACAGGATGGAAAATTCTTACACAGCATGAATGAACAGGATTTTTCTGTTCACTAGGTATTTTCCTGCTTTCCTTCCAAATTATCATGGTTAAGACCTTTCACAGATCTATGGCAGATTTCACATTTGATGCCAGCTACAAATGAATCAATGCATTTCCTTCTTTCCTTCCATTTCTTCTTGAGGTCTTAATAGAAATCCACAGTATGAACTTGTGGCAAAAATCCACCATTATTCCTATACATAAGTGGTGGGGACAGAAGCATTTGATTTATTGTTGCCACTTCCCATGGTGGGCCCTGGAAGACTGTGGAAGTGCTGGGAAGACAACTGGCTATTCCAAGTTTCCTCTACTTCTCCACTGCCTCTTAAACCTTGCCCTGTCATGTACTTGCCTATAGGAGCCATGCCAAGTTGCCCTGGTGGATGAAATATATAAACATGGAAAAGCAGCAGCTTGATGTTAAAACAAGTATCAAAGAATACCGTAACATGTGAAAAAATTAGAGAATATATTGCCTCATAATGTAAGACGACTGAGTATTGAGTCTGCCCCGGTTACTTGCAGTGGCATCTTCTAAACTCTCTAACAAGACTTGGCGGAATTCCTTCAGAACATACACAGACCTGCAAGCCAGGAGCTAATAAAAGCACTCTCACCCTTAGCCAAGTGCAATTTTATTAAATTCTTGCATAAATGATTACAGCAAGACAGCAGGATTCATGTTTATTACCTGAATTGTCTGGTAAACCGAAGGATCAAATCCTTTCACAGTCACCTCCCGGAAAACTCTTGGCTCCAGTTCCTCTTTGGTCAGATCACAGTGATATATAATACCTAAAATAGAGTGCAAGTTTGTCAGCTTAGTGCATGTCCATCATTAAAAGGATGCTGGTTTAGGCACTGTGATGGAGTAATGAATGGCAAAGGTAACTCAGCAGGGAGAAAAACAGTAGCTCCAGTCACATTCTTTCGGTTAATATATAATTTAACACACACACATATATATACGCACTATCATCTAGGAAGGGTGCAAAGGCTTTCTGTGCAGAAATAATAATTCTCACTGCCCATACAAAGCCAGGTATCCAAAGTAAGTTAAGCAAAATGGAAAAAAAGATTTGTTTTCATATAGTTTTGTAGCACTTATTGAGAATGATAATACTGGAAGATAGAAGTATAACGTCAATTCTAAACCAACTCCTCTAGAGCCACTGGACTGAGAATAAATACATCAAGAATGTAACTCACGTCAACATTTTTCTCTTTATGATAAAATATTTTGAAATTACAATTCAAATGGACCCCCAGATAATGGAAAGAGCTGATCATCCACTTGAAATTGTGGCAGACTAGCCCAGGTTACCTACGTAACTGAACAGAACTTGGTCTTGTACAATTTATTTTACACCCTGATCCTGCAGGTTTGAAGGCAACTTCACTTGCTTGAGTTGCACCTATGATTTTCAAAGGATTGTGCACATGAGAAAATGTATGTCTATAAGCAGTATAAAACTTCTAGGTTGCAGCAGAGGCAGAATCACAGAGACTGTAGCAATCTAGACACTACACAGATGTGTAATTAGCCAAGAAGAATTTTTGCATTTAGACTATAAATCACACTTCCTGTCATTCAACCCTAATAGCACTTGAGCATGTGCCATACAGTATGATTATCGTCGCGTTTGCACACTGGTTAACATACTACAAAATCCTAATGATCATGGATATACTACAGATACATATGATACATAAAACTAACCTCAGTGTTAATGATTTGTTTTTCTGTTTTACAACAAGCTAGTCTCTGTAAAATTTTAAACATATATTAGGGAAAATAACACTAAAAGTTAAGTCAAAAAGCCCTCTACAGGGATCCTCAGTGTAATAAAATTAACCAAGGTGGACAGGACTTGTTTGAAATACTGCTGTATTGTGTATATTTCAGATACTTTCAGGAAACCAGCAGTAATTATTACAGAGGTTATAGCTATAAAAAATGTATTGAAAGATGAAATAATGAGGAAACATATCTGAAACAAGGGAATTGCCTCATTAAATCACTTTTATAGACTGTGGATAATCGAAAAGATACAGATTGGCAAAGGAACACAGATGAAAACCAACATTTCTAATAACTGATAAAGCCTCTTTCCGTAATGGTGAATTAATAGGGGAATAAAAGTAGGACTACTCTAATCTGCTGGGAATTTTTTTTTGTTCATTTGTGACAAAGTGACTTAGCAAGCCTAATGCAGGGTGACAGGTACAAACAAGCATTAAAGCAGCATTTCCCTTAAAGATTAGGATCCATAAAGTGATGCAAAAGCACAAAGGAAAGCACACCAGGCAGTAACAGGCAGAGCAGGCATTTGACATATATTACAGCTGCCCAAGATGGATAATGTATTGGCAAACATTATGCACAGAGCAGGCAGAATAGCTGCATATCAGGAAACTGTATGATGATATATAAGCACAGTCGTAAACTGCATTTCGGGATTCAATCAACCTAATATTACAGTAACATGCAATGGAACCCCTGGTGCTGCGTCTCTTGTCCTATTATATTTTTAGCGGCATCGCAGTTAATAGCCAAAAAGATGGTAATGTTGGGGATTGCACCCTTTTGCTGAGTGCTAAATAAATATAAAACCCTAGAGTGCTTGCCTCAGTGTCTGACTGGAGTGGACAGCAGGGATAACCATATTTTTCAGGGAACAGCAAAAGTTACTTTTATGGTATCAGCATCTATGGATTTAGAACTGTTTTATTCATTATTGCATATATATGTTTACTATTACTTTTGTTGTAGGTATTAAACACCAGTATGTTAATTTGTTTCTCATTAGAAAAAAAAATAGTGCAACTTTACACAAGTGCAAATTATATTGATTTCTAGTAGTAAAGTAGGAAGATCGAGACTAATCAAGAACCAGCCAGCCCCATACCTTTTGTCTGGTTATTCCACTGACAGGGTGAATGGAGGTTGCATGCAAATTAAAAAATATCCATACACCTACCTACAAATTACCTCTCTGGTCTGCTTTCCTCACCCCTTCCTTATTCCCATACAGTCTACCTCCATTTCTTCCCTTCCTCTTTCTTCTAGATTCCAGGATGCTCTGCCCCAGTTAACAGAGCTATGCCATGGCAAATTCTCTGTAGATGCTAAGCACGTGGATGAAAAGAAGAAAAAAAATCTGCCTAAGCAACCAGCAGGCAGTGGGAGCAGGCATTGCCGGCTGGCTGGCAAGCCACAGGCTAAAACAGATCTCTGGGCTCTTCCCCTCCACACGTTTAGCAGCTGCAGAGACTATACTGGCTCAGCTGAGATGAATGGCAACTTAAGATTGGCAACTTCTAGCCCATGAGGTGCGATGTGAGCAAGTGAACTATCTGAATCATCAAGTTGGGATGAAGTTAGACGTCAATGCAAGAGTGTCCGCAAGCTCTTGTCCAGTTGCAATGGCTGCAGTGAGCTGAATGTTGTTTAAAAGTTTGTTTAAAGAGGAAGTGGGAACATAATATATCATATTTCTGGTTATGTAAACAGTAAGATAATAATAGGAAATTCACCACACTTATCTGCTAAGCTTGAAACATAATTTTGATAATTTGACACAATCCTTTCTAGCAAAACCAGGAAACCTATCAAAACTATTGTACAGCCATTTTGCAGTGTGGCTGTGCTCTAACTGAAACAGAGCAAAAATATATGTCAGATGCTATAAGAACATTTTTGATCATCTTATGATTCATGATAACTCACAACCCTGGAAGAAGATAAAGATTCTGGAGCCTATCTCCCCTCTCCATATTTGAATCCTGTCCTGTATTCGCTATTGATTGTTTGGGCCATAAAGAAATAAAGAAAAGAAAGAGAGAGAACAGCAAATACATTTTCTTGTCATATACTAGCTTGACAATTGCATAAAAACTTGCTTCCTATTCAAAATCCTGAATACTTATTGGTGTCCCACACATGTATTAAATAACACTTTGGACAGCTCTGGCTTTGCACGACAGTACAAAGAGGATTCCTACAGCAATCCAACACCACCAAGTGTTGTAGGGATAGACAGTAATGCTCTAATGAGGCTATGCATAAATGAATCACAAAGCTGTTAGAGAAAGAATTTTTGTGACTTTTATTAATGTTCTTCAAAATGGTGATGAAAATCGCATTAAATACATTAACAATTTTCTTCTACAGGATTTGCAAACTTGTATCTTGCTGTATGAAGCAAGAGCTGTGAGAATGCTACAATTTCATCTCTAGTACAAGCCAGTCTTGCATAATTTCTCCATGCAGGTCTCTCAAATATTAGTAGTATATTAATTAGGCTTCATGGATTAAGGACTGGTACATTTTGAAGTGTACAACCACTGCTTACTACATGGGGGAAGCAGTTTCATCTGCATCTTAGACATACCTAATAACTATTAAACAACAGAAAATAAGAAGGATATTGTTCCCAGGAAAAGGAACAATAAGTAAGGGAAAAAACCAATCTTACCTGGAGACAAAAAGGAAGTAAACTGATAGAATATTTCGGTGTCCTTCTTTTGGCCGCTGTATCCCACAATACTGCCAACCTCTAGGGGGAAAGTCTTGAGATGTGCACCAGTAGCTAGGTCATGAAGTTGCAGGATGTTCTTCACATCGTGCAGATAGCACAAAACCAGAAAGTTGGACCTCACACAAGCAACCCATTCTGCAGAGCGTGGAAAAGAAAAACAAAGCCACAGAAAATACAGTAAAAACAACTGCAAGAAAGAAAACAATCAGCATAATCTGATTCTAAAATTCTTTAGCAGACCTAAATACACGCACCAAAATTTCTGACATGCATTGAACTTAACTCTTAAATCTTTAGAAGTCGCCTGCCTTCTGAAACAAAAAAGTGAACCCAAAAGGAAAGGCTGAAATTCTTTGGAAATGCACTAACCTTGCCACTTGAAGCTAATTTATGCAGACACAGGAATAAAGAATTGCTTAACCAAGATGCTGGTGCATTTGGGGTGCTTATAGATCAATACTGCTCTTAAATATCACATATTTCAATGCAAAACCCAAGCAAACATTTATCTTTGCCAGCAATACTTACGGAAATGCATGAAAATCAAAAAAATCATTATGATTTAGACTCAAGCTAAACTAATAAGAACAAGAAGACATGTGATCCTGTATTGCACATTAAAGTATAGAACCTAGAGGTTATTGTTCATCTTGTTTTTATTGCGTAAGTATTCAGGAGGCTATTCTCGTAAGCGAGCTTTAGCAGGTGTAAGAGAAAGGCTATTCTGAGGTGATATCTTCAACACACCATTTAAAAAAAAAACAACCTGTTTATTCAAGAAGCTAATGTTAAATGGCATCCTCGAGACTGTAAGGTAGTAGGAACAAGATGCAGCACAGCAAACTCAATCTGGCAAAAGGTCCCATGAACAAAGCGCTCTGCAGAGGTTCATCTCCTTTATGCCTCTCCTGGCAGTCCTGGGCCCCTGCAGAGCTGCCCACCTCGACTGTGCAGCTGTGCAGGAACGAGAGCTTCTGCTTCACAGAACCTTTAACATTCTGAGTTTGTTCCTCAGAATAATTACCAGAGATATGTGAACTTTTTCATAGAATGCTAATTTTATTAGTTGGACTTTGGAAAATCCAAACTGATTAAAAAAAAAAAAGAAGGGTCTCAGCTGGCAATTTCTGCAAAAATCCCTGCAGTTCTACTGACCATCTCAATTCAATCCCCATCTTTACATCCTGTGAAATGTAGAAACTCTTCAGGGCTCCAGTTCACCCAGAATATATCGCATAACATATTCTCTCCTGTCTCCTCTGCCATTGGCTTTAGATCTTTAGTGACAAATCTATCTATTTACTCATGCAGACAGGAAAAAGACTGAAATCTCTTCATCTTTCTTAGTATTTCTGTCATTTAAGAAACTGGTTACCCTACTTTGCAACAGAAGTATTTCAATTTCTCATTAATTCACAAAGCAAATACAAACAAGACAAAGTACAAACAAGGTTAAAAGTCAAGAAAAAATATCTGGAAGGAGGTAACGAGAGACTTTTTTTTTGTTTGTAGGACTAGGTGAGGTGGTGATTCTTGTCCTCTTCCAACTATGTATGTGCAACTTCTCCCCTGACAAGACAGACTGGAAACCTAAACCATGGGCAAGGTACCACCAGCACTGGACAATGCCTTCTCTTATCTGCTGAAAGCAAAAAATGAAAAGGTGGAATCAAACGACCAAGAAAAATCAGGTAGGACTGACTGGGGCACGCTGTAATGTCAAAGTAGTACTGGGGGATGGGGAGGAAAAAACACTGAAAACAAAACAGAAGCAAGGCAAAATTGATTGAATTTCAGTTTTACACCATTTTATGTTATTCATATTTTAACAGTTCTTTCCAGTTTCTCTAAAGTCCTATAAAACCAAATAATTTGAATTCACAGAGTTGTACTGAAGACAGCCTTATAAATGCATCTTTGCACATTCGGGTTCCAGAACAAAAGTTCAAAGTTGTATCATGTGCCGCTGCCAGTAAGGGTAACAAGCTCTTTCTGAATTGAAGGTCAAAACTCATTATTCTGTAACAATTAGCTTCTTTAACAGTCCATGCTTTCATATACAGTTCAGGTCTGTTATGACCCCCTAGAGCTTGAAGACCTTCAAATTCTAATAGCTCCACAGAGTCTACTGTCCTTTTAGCTTGTTCCTGAAGGACCAGTGTAATTTAACACTAGTCTGACTTTCTAGCCATATAAATTTGTTACATAAACACCAAAAAAAAAGCTTTACTACTCATCTTTTCCCAAAGACCACCACTGATTATTTTTTTACCCCCAGACTTTCTAACTCCCTCATGAGCTTCTAGCCTAAATCTGGGATTTTTCTAATCAAAGCCCCACAGTACAACACTAACTGAAATTTCAACCATGAAGCCATGACCTGAAACAGTAAGATAGAGCACAACATGTGCTGTATCTTGTGACAGAGCGCTGGAACAGGCTGACCAGACAGGTTGTGCAGCCTCCTTCTCTGGAGATACTCAAAACCCGCCTGGATGCGATCCTGTCTAACCTGCTCTAGGTGAACCTGCTTTGGTAGGGGGGGGTGGACTAGATGATCTCTGAAGGTCCCTTCCAACCCCTACCATTTTGTGATTTTGTGAACATAACACTTTATAAATTAGTAATGGATGTCTAGTTCTAGCTCTGGAGTGACTTGAATTTCTTCAGTGAGGCTGGAGAACAGAATAAACTTTCTAAGTTTAATTGTAATATCCAATTACATATTTTGAAATATAGAATAATTCTTGACTGTATGAGCAACAACAACAACTGTATGAACCTAAACTGGAGAGGTACGGATTTGATGGGTGGACTGTTCACTGGTTGGATGGTCACATCCAGAGGGTAGTGGTCAACAGCTCCATGTCCAGATGGAGACTGATGACAAGTGGTGTCCCTCAGGGGTCTGTATTGGGACCAGTACTATTCGATATCTTCATCAATGACATAGACAGTAGGATCAAG
>RSEF01000003.1:76809870-76823147 GCA_003993805.1 Himantopus leucocephalus | reverse complement strand
AGTTTCAGGAAAAAAAAGGTTGAATCCTCACATCAAACATCTGTGCCACTAACCTTAATTACTTATGACAGTCCTGACCTTTTAGTGCTGCAGCAGTAGCTACAGCATGTTAAGCGTCCAACTGTACAAACATGCTTTGACAGATGCATGCTGAAATGTTGATGGAGAACACACCAAGCTAGAAGAGCTAGGTAGCCGTAAGTCTTCAGCAGAAACTGCTGAGTTACTTGCTGTACAATGTGCTTGTGCATTCTCTCAACAAATAATGAATATATTTTAACGGACTGTCAAAGCTTTAGCTGGAAAATAGACGTGGAAGGTCATTTTGGTTTCTTTGGTCATCACAGACAGCGACCATTAACTTCAGTGTCTCTGCAGATCAACAGGTATTCATGCTGATCTCAATTAAAATGACCCATAACCACTACTCAAGGCTACTTATGGCTAAACTTACAAGAAAAGCATGAGCAATTTACAGAATAAAACATGAATCATTCTGAAACATGTGAGTAAATGTTGATGAGTCCTCACAACATATGAAAAAGCATATGTCTTCTCTCTGAGACACCATCCTCAGTGACAGCCTGCCACATTTAAGTTAATGGAAAAGCTCCAACCAATTTCAACAAGACAAGAGTTTTATACTCCACATCCCCCCAGTATGAGACATACAAATTAAGAGACAGAGTCGGGGGGAGGCAAAGCTTTTCTGAAGCTGCAAACATCAGGAGTAATGCTTCCTTAAGTAACCTACGGGCTTTAGTCATCTGTGATTGATGCAGGTTTTGCATGGTAAACAGAGTTAAACAGACCCACAAGAGCCCTACCAGGGGAGTGGAAAAAAACTTTCAGTCAGGGACGTGCATCTGGACCACATCCCCAGTGACTGAGGGACTGTATCTGGCTTGGCCAGACCTTAGGGGGTGCTTTTTGTTGCTGGGAAACACTGGAGCTAAGCCACATCCCAGCTGGTTTGTTGTTTCCCACCCCCCCCACCCCCCCATTTCACAGTAGAAGCTTATCAATCTGGTTGTTTGCATTGCAGCCAATTTCCTCCTCTCTGCCACGCTTCTGCACTAGCTCTCTCCGCAGGGTGCTTCCTCTGGGCTATACACACAAGGTCATACGCAGCTCCTCAGAACAGTTGCACAATCCTTCAGGCACCCGCTTCGCAAACAAAACTCCCAAGTGTGTAAAGCTATGGGTACTCTGAAAAACACCACAGTGTAACGGAGCGCACAAGCTTCCTGACAGCCAAGATGAACATGAGGGATTACTCACACCCATGCACATCCTTGTCATTCAGGATCAACAATTTTGTGGTACTCATTCCAGACTTTCCCTCCTGGTTTCACTACAGTGCCAAAAGATACATTTCAGTTGCAGTAACTCTGCTCCCTAAACTCTTAAGCGTTTATGAATTAGCTAGCAGGTTAAAGGTACGAAGAAAAGTACTATTTTTCACTTGAAATGCACACTCCAGCTGAGGGAAGGGAAGCATTTTACATGCACTGAGTTTAGGTGTGCAGATGAGTACAAGGTACAGAAGCACTGCTAGCTTTGCCCCTGCTTGTTAAATGGCCAACTGAGATTCAAGGAACTGTTCAAGACCACTCACCTCGTCTATGACACATTCAGTAATATGCCGTATTTCTCAGCCCTCCTTACTCAGGAGGTCTATTCTGTTTTTCTCTTCATTGTCACACGTACACACAAGCTACTCTCAAGTTGCTCTGGTCTACCAGTATTGAGCACTTTTGGGGGGGGTCACAGTTCTCAAAATTAATTATTTAAACTTCCAAAGACAGCAGGTTTATCCTATGCCTTAGAACCAGGGTTGCATCATCTGTAATGATCAGTCTGCACTTAACGGTTTCATAGCTGCCTTTAACTAATTCAGCACACCTACTTGCAGCTATGTGGTCATTTAAAACACTAGTTCGACGTTAGACATGAATCTCTCCTATGGTTCTATTTTAGACTCCCTGAAAATTAAAAGTAACACTTCATAAACAAACTCCAAAGGGGAGGAAATGAGTCTCATCACACTCCAATATGTTCTGAGGCCCCCCTTAAATTTCATTTTAAAATAGCTGTCATTTATTTCTTCCCTTCAGCTCACAGAGTAGAGATCTAAATTTACCTCAACTCTGTGTGAAATCCCTGCAGAGTTGTAAAATGAGGTGTGCGTACAACCTCATTTTAGGAATGTTTGGGTTTTTTCCCTGTATTTCCCAAATTAGCTCGTTTATAAACAGTTCTGAAAACAAAAAGGTCAAAGCCAATAGGTCTATCTTGAAGAACATGTTGAAGAAACCAGATGACATTCACTCCACCTTGTAGGCATGTCTGTTTATTTCTTGGTTAGATTATATTAGCTACAGCATCTTCCCTAAGAATGCATTACGATACTTCATGGAATTTCTTTTTGCCATTGATGGACACTGGCAGGACTTCATAATTCTTAATCCTGAATTTATTATTCATAAATAAATCTATTTCTAT
Organism: Himantopus leucocephalus; assembly: GCA_003993805.1. Taxonomy (NCBI): domain Eukaryota; kingdom Metazoa; phylum Chordata; class Aves; order Charadriiformes; family Recurvirostridae; genus Himantopus; species Himantopus leucocephalus. The sequence goes on along the minus strand of RSEF01000003.1, from coordinate 76,820,642 downwards.
ACGTGCATGGTGCAGCTTTTATGAAACTGAATCTAAGTTAACACATAGAAATGAAGAAGGCTATGGCTACCAGGCAGACCACACAAAAGTAGGAGACTTTTGATCCGAGTATCTATATACCCCAGTAAAACACATTTGTCACCTAGAGCATCACTAACTATAACATTTATAAAGAAATTCTAATATAGCTAATTACATCTTGGTAAAAAATTCTCTCCCACACATACGTAGAATTGGACAAGCAGCAATACTCATTTACCCTTTGGATCACTATGGTCCTAGCTTTTGCAGAAGGCATTTCATTACACTGTCATCTCTGGATCACACAGAATCAAGTTCACTTGACTGCAAGGTTTTCAAGACAGTGAATTATTAACTGCCTTCTGCTATAATTATGTATTTCTAAACCAAACCTTGGAATGATTGTAACAACATGACATAGAGATTGGCTGGCTTGCTGACTTCATCAAGTGAAGGAGTGTTCTTTTTATTCATTTGGGGCTACAGTCTCCTGATTAAACTCCCTTATCTTGGTGCTGAGGATACAACACTAATTTGCAAGTGTCTGCCACAAAGAAGCAACTGAACAATTCAAACTTACTTTACTGTAGCGCTAAGATCTACTTAAACTCATCTTATGGAGATGCTTTCGTTTGTTAATTTAATCCAACTCCTTATGTACCTCTCCAAAGAGCTCGAGAGAGAAGTGGACATACAATTGCCTACTCTGGCTTCACGTTCAAATACAGCAGAAGCTTAATGACACACAACAGACTCCTGAAAGTCACTCTGATGGTTTCATACGACAGATTATGTTTGCCTTTCAGTGTTTAAGAGCTGAATGCCTGTTGTGTTTACAGTCTGAAAGCCAGTGCCCTCAGCAAACCCGTTTATCTGAACTTTCAGTTTTCTAAATGCAGTTCTTGTTATGTTTGTATAGTCAAGGCTGTCACGTATAAGCCATTAAAGAGTGTTGCATGCATTAAATTTTTTTTTGCACGTGTACAAACATGAACTCAGCACAACTTCGCCTTTAGAATGAAACCAAAATACAGTTGAGCTAAATACTGCAGTGTAGCAAAGAGCAGATCTGGCCTTTATCTTACTGAGAANTGCACGTGTACAAACATGAACTCAGCACAACTTCTCCTTTAGAATGAAACCAAAATACAGTTGAGCTAAATAATGCAGTGTAGCAAAGAGCAGATCTGGCCTTTATCTTACTGAGAAGGAATATATAGCCAGTGCCTATATAGCCACTGGTCAAAGCTCCTTTGGCTGCCTAGAACACATCTCAGGTAAATCCACACATGGTAACCACATTTCATGTCAATCGCATGTTTCTGTTCCATTCGGACACTCACCATCTCTAAGTCAACTCTTCAACTTGGCCCCACTTTATAAATTGCTGTTCCTTGTAACTTAAGCACGGCTTCACAGACTGTCAGCAAATTCGCACGCAATCAGAAATGAACATTTGCAAGCCATTTTTCACTTACACCTATTATTTATTCTCTGCTTAGGACTTAAAAGGTACTTCATTTAAGATGCAGGTGGTTCCTGATTCAAAGAGTTCACAATATTAAGAAAAAGATTTGTGTCTCACCAAGCTCTAATTTGCTACTTTTGTGTTTACCAAAATTCTTGCAATATTCTAGACCCTAGTCCTTTGCACAGTCACTGCAATTCTGGGCATGCTCAGAGTCACTATCTATGTCATACTGGAGACATACCTTGTCTAGGCTGTTGGCAGAAATCATGCAGGACACATTGTGAAATGCAGATAGAAATTAAGATTATTTTTTTACTAGGTGTCTTGAAAAGCAAGATCTTAAGAGGAATTTGAAATAGTAGTCAAATAGGTTTGTCTTAGTGAGGAAAGACAGAAGTTACTGTATATACACACATCAAATCAAACACACAGAGAATTCTACTCATTCTACAAAGCAGCCCTTCACTGGAAAAGTAGTAAACATGAATGAATTTGTATAAAGATGGATTAATAATAAAAAAAGCAGTCTTTTTGAATTGCTATAATCATGGTAGTCAGATAAATCATAATTGTATCTTGTACTGTATGGAGAATAGACTACACAAATGTACACAAAGCATCTGTCAAAAAAGAGGTTTTTCTGTATTACCTGAAACTAATTCTAAGTTTTAACTGAACTTTCCCAAAAATGATGAGATTAAAAAATACACCTTTATTTTAATCATATCAAACCCAGATTTATGTTTTGAATTTGCTTTTATACTTAGACAATTCCAGGCCCTTCAACTTTCCTAAGGCTTTTTTTCAAGTGTTGTCTTGAAACACTTATCCCAGGAACAACAGAAAATCCTGTCTCAAACTCTGACCAACTCTGTTCATAGTATGCTGCACTACTTTCAGGTTTGCTCTTTCCCTTCTTTCTGCTTACAAAGTCCCTCTTGCTGTAATCCCTGACTGTCTAGTAAACGTTTACTACACTGACATGAAGCAGGAAAACCCTTTCCGCTCATTTCCACAGAATTAAAACAAGGACAGATGAAGCAACTTCACTATGGCCACACAGGATGTTTGAGACAGACAGAGAGAGAGAGAGAAAGAAATGGATCCCGGATCTCTCAAGTCTCAGAAAGTCTTTTGATCGAAAATCCTAAACAAAGTTTAAACACAGAAAAACAGTAAGACGGGCTGTGTAAGATCATTCAATAGACTAATTACTGAATTTATTTGGAAAAAGCAGAACCAAAAGTCTCTTACTTGACGTGAACTCTTACCTAGAACATCTCTTTCATGTTCAGGGATGAGAACTTTCCATTTGGATTCCTCTGGGTCACTGAAGTCAATGTTGATTAAACGGTAATTTGGAGAATGGCGGTTTGTCTTGAAAGTGAACACTGTTCCTTCATTGGTGATATATTCATACTCAGCCTCAAAGTTATCTATCAGCTTCACCCATTGAAGAATTCCTGCAAGACCAAACATACAATGTAAATTCTTCACCTCCTGGAACAAAACTTTTTAACACCTGAGGGCAAGGTCTTCCAGACAATTGCCGTAGGCTCCTTCTTGAACAACGGCAGCGACCAGAAGAGGTATAGCTATGAAAAGGGACAAATATGTACTAAATATTAAGAACTTACAAAGAATTAAGATTANTGTAGGCTCCTTCTTGAACAATGGCAGTGACCAGAAGAGGTATAGCTATGAAAAGGGCCAAATATGTACTAAATATTAAGAACTTACAAAGAATTAAGATTAATAGGCTGCAGTAGAAAAGGGCCAGTTCACTGACATGTTAACATACTGGTTCTGAGGAATTTCTAGAAAAATACACGCAGAACACTGAAACAACTATGGCTAGCATTTCACTAGCNACCGCAGAGCCAACGCTACCAAGCACGTCAGGTTCTTGCCAATGGAGCTCAGAAGCACCCACTTCTACAGGCTTCTTGGAATGGGGAGCCACAGCTGAGTCAAAAGACTCTGCGCTAAGCTTTCAAGCTCGATTTTATTATTAATAGTTTTTTTAGATTACTATTTAATTATAAAATAGTTTTTTTCTTCTTTCTGAAAAAGAAGTTACTTTTTCTTAAAGTGGAAGGTTTTCCATCCTCCTTAAAAGTCTGGAACTTCCCACAGATGTAAATGATGCTATTTGAATGAGTACAACAAACTTCAATATCAGGAATGTCCCTTTCAATTCAAAATCAACATTCCTGAAGTGTTGTTCTGCAGAAGCTTGTCACCACCAAAGGATGACTACAGACCGTTGGCTAAAATGTTAACTTCTGGGTTTGCGAAGAATGAAATTGCATTTTCCCCATCAACCTTCTAGAATATCACACTTGCTAACAGAAGCGCACTTCTCAAACATGAATTACCTCAGTTTACTCACGTTGTACCACAGTCTCAGTATTGACTGAACCTGGAGTTGGGACTGAAAGACTCCACTATTTTTAGTCACTTTTTATTGTTTTGCAATAGGTTGATAGGCTAGTAGAAAGAAAAAGCAGCAAGGCTAGATCAGATATGTAATATGTTTGTTATATCTACAACCCGGCCTATCAATCAAACTTACTATTATAAGCATCATCTATTAGCTGTGCTAAAAAGTCAGAATCCTTACTGATATGTGAAATAAAAGCTTTTATCTCTTAAAAGTAACATTTGGCACACTCTCTGCCTCTTTCCTAAAACTAAAGGTTGGGTCTTTGCTTTTAAGTATAAACAAATCAACTGTGCATAAATTTGTTCGTGAAACTCTGTAATAGAATATTTGTGCCAATAAAACAGCACATCAGCTTATTTTATAATATTAAAAGCTGAGCAGGATAATGGAAGTAGATCATAGCTGAGCTGTAATTACTGTAAGTTTAAAAAAAAGAAAATAATAATTGAGGAAGCAGTGAGATGGCTAAGGTCATTTTAAACCCATTAAATGTAATACGAAAGTATAGCCAGGCCTAGTACATTCATAAAGCTCATATCTCTTAATTGCTGTTTTGGTTTAAGGAAAACTTCCCTGTCTCTTCATGCAAAGTGATAGATTAGCCAATTAAATTCTACTTTTCATACTCCTGTAATACAGACTTCCCAGATAATCCAGTCAACTTCGTATCCTGTCTCTGAGTGAACCAATTGCATGTCAAATCTTGATTTTCGCTGAGGTCCTAAGTTTTGTCCTTCTCGAGAGATTTCACATTGAAGAAAAATCCTGCTAAGTCCCTCCAGTGCTCAGTGTTCCATAGAGAAAACCTGCTTTGATGCCCAGTAAAACAAAGAATATCCAGCCTACAGTGAACTCTGATATACACCAGTGAAACTGTTTTAAGATCCCAAGTCACACGTACAAGTGTTTTAGTGAATAAAAACTTAACTGCAGTATAACACCATAACTATATTGGAACATTTGTATTTTAGTATCTGACAGAATGAAACCATCCTACTTAAGAAGAACAAGACTTCATAAAAAGGAATGCCCAGACTGTTGAAAAAACTCATTTTTTTAATGGCAAATGTGCACAATAACTATAGTCTCCGTGACTGCAACAAAAGTTGGATTCCATGAAGAGAAAGGACAATAATGTGCCATTAGGGATTTACATTGCTGCCTTGCAACTCATTCATCCACTCCCAAATGAGCAGCTAGTAAACCACCAAGAGGGTTGATATTCTACAAGGATACACTAAATTGTTACTACAAAATCAAGAGCATTCATCTTGTTAAAGTGGAGGTTATATAGTCCTTAGCAGACAAATATTGCAGATGAATTACCTCTAAACCATTGTCTCACTGAAGTGGTTAAATCTGCCAATATCTAGTCTAAGTTAAGAGGTGGTAACGAGGCAATTACAGGCAGCTGGAAGAGACCATTACATCAGGTACATTTGCTACTGTAGGGAGTCTGTGATGTAGTTTTCCACTGAGAGGAAGAAACCCTTTGCAATGAGACAGATACCAGACATAAGAGGAAGCATCTTCGTGGCTGGTTGCAGCTGATCCAGTTGTGGCCCGCAACTGAAAGTGATGTTCTAGCATTGTCTTAAGATTGCCCTGCTTAGTTCTCTCCGTTGGGTCTGGAGTAACAGCCTGGTGACCAGCACAGCCAGTTCACTGGGCTCTAACATGGCTGGAAACTGCTTGGGAGTGGGGGGAGAAGGACAGACACCATTTACCCCCAGGTCACACCAGTGGAAGCACAATAGAGGGGCAGGCCCGTGCAACTTACTAGCCTGGCACTGCCCCTCTGCCAAGCGCTCTGGCCTTGCTGCGGAGTTGAGCTAACACCTAATCATCGCCAAAGAGGAGTCTGTCCTTCATCACGTTACTCCTAGCCTGCTGCTTCCCTTTTGCTTACCTGCCCTAGTAGCGAGCTGGTTCAATGAGTTAAATGACTGAAAAAAAAAAAATAATAATTGTGCTGCAAAATAAAATTTTCTCTTTCTCTGCCTGAACCAGCCCACTGCTCGGGCACAGGAGTGCCGCTACGTACAAGGCAGCCGGTACGTGCAAGGCAGTGGCAGAGAGGGAGGCAGAGGAGGAGCAACAACATTTTTCATTAGCAATGGGCCATAAGATAAGCTTGACTGCAGCAAAACTGCACCCTCCTATTTTTCCCACCTCCTCCATCAGCCTGTCTCCACCTTCACGCTTGGTTTGGCATTTACTCGAATGACTAGTAAAGCTGATTAAGTTAGCTAACCTAGAAGACGACTAGTCTCTCTCTATTTTACAGGGTTTTTTTCCCCCCCATGACAGATTAGTGAGTACAATCACCTAACCACAGGGTCAGACAAGTGAAGATGCTGACTGACTCAACAGGAGGCAATGGTGTTAGGTAGTCCAGGAGCTCAAGGAGATAGATGGGACATCCCTCCTCTCCATGGCAGCAACTGCTTAGTCTGGCTCTACTTGTCTCATCAAACTGCTGCCTTCAGTACCCAAAACGCCCAGGGGAATGGACAAGGCAAATTTTTATTAAAGACAGCACATTACACCAGGAGGAGAGTTTGCTTGAATGAACACAATTTGAAGTGTAAAGCAAACCTCATCAAAGATTCTGTCTTCCTGGAGGTGTCAGGAACACATCTACAAGTCTGTCTAGATAGAGAAAGAGACATGCATTTCCAATCCAAACTCTGTGCAAGCAGATTAAGCATAACATTTCTGTTTCTTCATGTCTGTCTTTTGTCTACATGTGTGACTACTGAGCATTACGGAAGGTACCTGCATGCAGCTTTCACCTGGCCTGAATTTAGGATGGGTAATTCTGCAGCAACTGGTTAAACATTCAAAAACATGGCAAACTACGTACTGAGGGCCTCAAGCAGCGCTCACTTACTTGCAAGACGTGTTCTCTGTAACAGAGCACACTCTCACAGAAGCTGAATGAGCTGGGCTGAGAGCTGTTATTTAAGCATCAGAAGAGGATGTTCCAGCGATCACAGGTAAGCAAAAAAGTGGTTTAGCATGCAGTGTGGATATGGGAAAGTGTGCTTGATCATGGAGGATCCTCATTGTAACTTCTGAAGAATAATAAAGATATCTGCACACAATCTAGATGGAACACCACAAAGCCTCCCAAGTAACTTGTTGCAACACTAAGTCACATGCACCAGTTCCCAAGGGACTTGAGAAAGTCAGTGAAGGTATTGACAAATAAACAGTCATAGTCAAAAAAGCAGATGCCTTACTTAAGTGCATATAGCTAAGGAAATATAGATACGAACTACGTAGTTTCACTAAGACAACAGGCATCTGGAAAGAGCTCTTCGGGGATGGATGACTGACAGTAATCCCAGGAGTTAGACAAGATGCAGGAAACAGTGGTTCAAAATAGACCAGAAGTAACGATAAAAGGCCTAAAACATAATTTTCATACAAGATGGCCTATGAAAATACCTTATGCCTTACATTAGAAAAAAGATGAATACACAAAAGCATGATAAAGTATATAAAACAATGGATGACTGGGAGCTGTGGTGCCCAGACCTTCTGTCAGAGCAAGGATGCTGGTCCTAGGCAGGTCATAGACCACAGCCAGTTCACAATCGCATGACTGAAAACTCATGTGATCAGCACATCCATTCTTACCAAATGGCCTGAGGTACATGCACACATCCCATCACATGACTGGATGGATACTCACTTTCTGGTTACATACCTGACCAAAAAAGTGAATGGTGTCATGTGGTGTGTCCAGTTATCGAAACAGGAGAGGGACTAGAGTCTCAGAAAGAAGGAATGGTCTGTTGACCCCCAAACAGTTCATGCAAACCAGTTCCTCCTCACCTCTGAAGCACTCCAGCAAAAAAGGCACTAAGGTCCATGAATGGGAGGTTGGTTACCATGATCTAGAGGCAGGTGAAGGACTCTTGGCTCCATCTCAAACGCAGAACAGCCTCTCAGAAGCAAAGAACGGTATCTCTGTAAGTTATGACTTTAAAATGTCCTCCAAAAACAAGGCAAAGGATGCGCACTCCGTTCATTCTTCTTTAAAAGAAAGGAGGGGAGGTGGAGAACTGGATCTTCACAGAGATTTGCAGGTTTAACCAGCAGCCCTCTGAGAACATCCGTCTTTGAGAAGAGCCATTGAGAATTGACATTTCTAGTCCAGGATCCCTTGTTCTTAACACCAGAGCCACCAAAGATTTCAGTTCAATCCATATAAGCATATAATGAGACAGATTTATCATGCACGGGAAACACATGATGTTGACAGTTTACTGTATACTGCTGCTATATCCTAACCCTTTCCTCTGCCTGTCCTTCCACTAAAATACATTGTTGAAGAGCTATAGATGCTTTTGCCTATATACTTTATACTAGCCAGTTATCCATCACCAAATAATTGCATTACAATAGGAACTACAGGTAGAGGGTTTATAACCTTTACTCAATGGACAATAAAACCATGCCACACAACAGAAAAATGTAATCCTACAGAGCTGGCCCTTCTTCTGCAATATTTAGGACAAAAGCAACACAGAGTGTACAGAACAATTTTTTAGACAAAATTTTTGGATCCATAGAAGATCAAAAAGGGAAATTATATCAGTAAGCACCACAGATTAAGCCCTCAAACTTGTACTGGCCTCTGAACATAGCAAAACATCCATTGGTCTGCTGAGAGCTCTCTGCGTGATGAAGCAGGTTTGTAGCTGAACGATGACAACTACAGGAGAAGAAAAAGCTAATTTGAACAAACTGATTATAACAGCAAGAACAATCACAGAAAGCCTGTTACCAACCCTCTTTCAGACTGAAAAGATACAGTGTCTGAGAGTCACTGTTCATCAGTTCACAAAATATTCTCAATACTTCCTTCCATATTTCATGTTTCATGGAAAGGCCAAACAATCCATTTGTGGCAAATAACCTCTCGACTGTGCTGGATGGAGCGACAGGGCTTAGTGATCAACAAATGGTAGCTTTTTTAATCTGACGTTGTGAAAAAGTTTTCACAATGAAAAGACTCTCATTCAGCTTTTTTCATGTAGTCTAGCACTCACAATTATCAGGTGATGATGTAAATGTTAATCTCCATTAATTCATATTCCAATCTAACTTGTCAGTTACATTTTTTGTAAGACAGTTTTTCTGACTAAGGGGCAGTGCTGAGAATGCTCAGGAAGTGAACCAAGACATTTGGCTTGTAACGATGGCACAGGCTTTCTACCCAAAATAGCCATGCCAAATTTCATTATGGTACATGCATTGAGCAGGTAAAACTTCTACTCAAGGAAAGATCATGATTTTTCAGCTCTTAGATTTTACACTGAATTCATTTTTCAGGGAGGTACTGGAAAATAAGCATACAATGCATTTGTCTCCAAATCCTAACTGGAATGTTAACAACACCTGAAAAACCAATCAAACCCAGCCAGTCATCTTCAGCCTTAACAAATGAGCCCCCAACTTAGCTACAGGTATGACTTTCTAAATTGAATTTATTTTGATAGCTGTTCATCAATTATTTGGAATTCAGTTTGCCTTTCATCTTAAAGATGATAATTTGCTGGATCATTTCAATAAGGAAGATTTTTTTAAACAAATTGAAAATAAAAATCAAAACAAAAATGCCCTTAAATTTAATCTGCTCACAGAAAAGCCTTAAAACCAGTGTAATTTTGGTTTTGTGATTCCATATATATATATATATATTTATATATAGTAACATCCACAAGGAAGATCTACATGCAAAACTGTAACTTTGGAGCATATGGTTTTTATGTATGCTTTACACTAGAATTCTAACACATCCACCTCCTAAATTTGAATGATCAATGCATTCAGTACTACCAGCACAGGAGACAGAAGACAGTGAAACATGCTGGTTTAGTTCAATACTTTGCTACTGACAGATTAATCAGCACATACATCTATACAACAGCACATCCTAGTAGGACGTAAGAGGAGAGTAACTTCACAGCCTTAACACTTTCAGTTCCAAGAGCTGGACACTGCAAAAAAGCCTTTTAAAAACAGAAGTCCCATAGCTTCATGTATTATTAAGTCCTTTCAACTTATTTTACTTTATTCCATTTTCTATGTATTCCCCATTCCTTTAAGAGAAGTACATATTTTACTGTAATTTTTATTAACAGAAATGAGTGTTTCTGTATGTTAGGTCTTAAATCCTGTGAAGAAAAAAAAAATCTTAATTTTAATTAAGTTGTCATACTATTTCCTTCTTACCTCACTGTATTTTTAAGGTAAATTTTACAAAGTCTCTGTATCTACTCTTTGAACTCTGGATTTCTTTTCATCTTTATTTCTGGAAGGGAATAGAATCATGGAATTGTTTAGGTTGGAAAAGAGCTTTAAGATCACTATGTCCAACAGTTAACCTAGCACTGCCAAGTCCACCACTAAACCATGTCCCTAAGCACCACACCTACATGTCTTTTAAATACCTCCAGGGAACGTGACTGCACCACTTCCCTGGGCAGCCTGGTCCAATGCTTGACAATCCTTTTGGTGAAGAAATTTTTCCTAATATCCAATCTATACCTCCCCTGGTGCAACTCGATGCCATTTCCTTTTGTCCTATCACTTGTTACCTGGGAGAAGAGACTGACACCCACCTCACTACAACCTCCTTTCACGTAGTTCTAGGGGCGATAAGGTCTCCCCTCAGCCTCATTTCTCCAGACTAAAAAACCCCAGGTCCCTCAGCCACTCCTCATAAGACTGCTGCTCTAGACCCCTCAACCTGCTTCGTTGCTCCTCTTTGGATGCACTCCAGCACCTCAATGTCTTTTTTTGTAGTGAGAGGCCCAA
>RSEF01000003.1:76784572-76803427 GCA_003993805.1 Himantopus leucocephalus | reverse complement strand
CGGCCCATCGGTCCAGCCTGTCCAGATCCCTCTGTAGAGCCACTCTATCCTCAAGCAGATCAACACTCCTGCCCAACCTGGTGCTGTCTGCAAACTTACCGAGGGTGCACTCGATCCCCTTGCCCAGATCGTCAAAGATATTAAACAGAACCGGCCCCAATACTGAGGCCTGGGGAACGCCACTTGTGAACAGCCGCCAACTAGATTTGACTCCATTCACAACTCTTCGGGCTCAGCCACCCAGCCAGTTTTTTACCCAGCAAAGAGTACACTCATCCAAGTCATGAGCAGCCAGCTTCCCCAGGAGAATGCTGCGGGAAACAGTGTTAAAGGATTTACTGAAGTCTAGGCAGACAACATCCACAGCCTTCCCTCATCCACTAAGCGGGTCACCTTGTCACAGAAGATCAGGTTAGTCAAGCAGGACCTGCCTTTAATAAACCCAGACTGACTGGGCCTGATCCTCTGGTTGTCCTGCATGTGCCATGTGATGGGACTCAAGATGATCTCTCCATAACCTTCCCAGGCACCGAGATCAGACTGACAGGCCCGTAGTTGCTCAGATCCTCCTTCTGGCCCTTCCTGTAGATGGGCGTCACATTTGCTAACTTCCAGTCAACTTGGACCTCCTCGGTTAGCCAGGACTGCTGATAAATGATGAAAAGTGGCTTGGTGAGCACTTCTGCCAGCTCGCTCAGTACCCTTGGGTGGATCTCATCTGGCCCCATAGACTTGTGTGTGTCTATGTGATGCAGCAAGTCACTAACCATTTCCCCTTGGATTATGGGGGGTTCATTCTGCTGCCTGTCCCTGTCTTCCAGGTCAGGGGGCACACACCCAGAGAACAACTGGTCTTACTATTAAAGACTGAAGCAAAGAAGGCATTAAGTACCTCAGCCTCTTTCTCATCCTTTGTCACTATGTTTCCCTCCGCATCCAATAAAGGATGGAGATTCTCCTTAGACCTCCTTTTGTTGCTAATGTATTTATAGAAACATTTTAATTGTCTTTTATGGCAGTAGTCAGATTAAGTTCTACTTGGGCTTTGGCCCTTCTAATTTTCTCCCTGCATAACCTCACGACATCTGTGTAGTCCTCCTGAGTTGCCTGCCCATTCTTCCAAAGGTCATAAACTCTCCTCTTCCCCCCCCTCCCCGCCCTGAGTTCCAGCCAAAGCTCTTGGACTGTCAATCACTAACTGAAAATGTTTCACTTGCTAGAGGTACCTGGCAACCTCTATTCCACCTCTGCAAACCTTAATCACAGGATACATATACATAAAGCTTTTCATCACAGGGGAAAAAAAACCAACCTAAATCTGCAATTAAAATTTTGTCTAGTAGTTACACCGTATTTTCATATTCTCCCATTTATAGTTTCTCCTTTCCTTTCTTGGATTTACCCTATAACTGTAACAGGCAATATTCAACTCCTGTATGTCACATGGCCATAATTCACTATGAGTACTTATTGAATATATTGTCATCATATTTCTCATCATATCAGAGAACATCCTTTCACACTGATGACAGCTGGATATTTAGATATAATGGAGAATCCAGTATTAGGCTGCTGTCATCTTTCAGAGTATATTAGAACAATTTGAGTTTGCTTTAGGATAGCTACACTACACAGCTTTCAAATAGTGGTGTACAGCACCTGCCTATGTGAAATGAGAGGACCCTCAGTTCTTAGGAGATTTCTACCACCTAGAGTATCTCTAACTGAAATAGTTTTACTTCACCTGTAAACCTCGAGCCACCACACTGATGTTAATCTCTTGCTTCCTACTTCCCCTGTCAGCAGCTGCATCAACTGTGCATCTTCACTTAATTTGTACCTTCCAACTGCTGAAGACTTTTCTTCAGAAATACTCTAAAATTATGAGTCAGCTGCCCTGTTCTATAGACATTACTCCTCCTGAGACCTCTGACTTTGCTCCACCAGCAGCTTTCTTAAAAAAGAAGCAAACAGAACAAATAAAAAACCCCACGACCAACCAAACTGCAAAACACGAGACTGATAGATCATGCTTGTGTGTAAATAGCTAGCTATTCCTCACTATGTTTTATTCTCTGTATTTGGTATCTAGTGAAGAACTAGTTAGTCTAACGATTAGCTAATTCAGTAACATATCACACAGTTGGGACACAAAAAAAAGTATTTAAGGAAAAACACAGTGCGATTTCTAGTATTTCCAATGTCAAAAACTTTTTTTTTTTTAACCTCAGAATTTCTGCACTTGTTACTGTGGATAGCAAGGAAAGTTGAATTTCTTTTTTAAAATAATATGAAAAGTTTTATCCCTACTATAAAATTTCACATCATTTGTCACCAGAGGAGAGACCCATGAGGAGAAAAACTGCAAGAGGTTTAGGATGACAACAGTTTATACAGTCATCATCCTTTTCTGGTGTCCCAGAATACTAACAAAACCAAACAAACCAGGTGGCAGTGGCGAATATGCCGACTGACAGAAGTTTATAACCTGCAATAGTAACAATTATGTTGACAGGCAGATGAGGGTTAATATTTTAATTTTCACCACCACTACTCACACCAGTCATCAGCTTAACTGCACAAGGTTGCATGGTGGAGGGTGCAGTCACCACATAAAAAGTATCTGAGTTTTCCACGCAGAAGCGCATTTTCATTGCTGAATACTGGCTCACTAAAGCAAGTCAGATCCATCAGACTTTTATTTAAGAGATCCCTCAGACCCTGAAAATCCATACACTCATAGGCTTCCAAATTTCAAGTATCCTCTACAAGAGGTGGTTTTGAAAACTGGCATTTACTCTGAAGTTTGTCACAGTACTAATCCACAACAGTTTTTACATTCAACAGAGGACAGATAATCTCATGGTACACAGTGTGCTTCAAACTGGAAGAGTCTGTTTCAGGGCCTCAGTGGTAGGTTCACAACGTATCCTGGGAAATGAGTGGCAGAGCACAGCCCTTCACTCAGACATCTACTTCCACATCAGAATCTAATTTCTTTTTGAATCATGCAATACTCAGCTTGCTCTCAAGCTCTCGCTCTTAGCCAGGCAGTTACACAAAAGAACTCATGGGTTTTTTTTCCTTTTTCTTCTTCACAGCCACAAATATTTAATTAAGTGTCACTCTGGTCTCCACAGGCAAGAGAGATTTTTCAAACAATTTACACCCTCTTTGAAAGCGAGATCTCTTAATCTCTTGGGACCTGACTTCACTTATGAATGTCTGAGGGAGGGAATACTGGAGAGGAGATATTAAGATGTCCCTGAAAGGAATACAACTTACGTTGTGTTTACGCTGAGAAAGCTCTCAGTACCACTCATCCTGCAGATGATGGATGATGGCTACTCAATGATCACGGAAAGTTGATGTATTTGCAATTCAAAAAATAAATAAATAGAAGGAGGCAATATTTATTCCTTTGAGTTAAAAAGTTCAGACATGTCAAGATATATCAAAGATTAGCCCAGAAAAAAGAAATAAAGCACTTTTATGAGCAGAGATTTCTCTATCAGCTTCAAGGCTTCTATTTTACTTCCATTTGGATGATCACTCAAAAGACAGGAGAAGAGAAAATATATGCTGTGTTTTGGAGAGTTATAGCTTATGTTCTCATGCAGCAGAACACAGCAACAGAAAAACAGGAACCAAAGGTGATCTCTCTCTCTCTCGCCACTCTTTCTCTAATATATACAAAGAAAAGCACAAATACATAATCTAAAAAATTACTTCATTGTGAATACTACTTATAAAAATGTAATGTCCAGTCAGACAGCAGCAGCATGGCGATCTCCTTGTTCAAGTTAATATCAAGCTATTTAATTTTATTCTAATGATCTGCCTCCAATTAAAAAAAATTACTTTGAAAGCAAAACTCTTTGGAATTGCCATTTAAGGGATAAGAAACTGTTTTCTTAAAGTGAACGCTCCATTGTTGAGGCTTCCACCTATTTTCCAAGACTCAAATAATTTTTTTCTCCCCATTTGTTAGGGAACTAGGACATAAGGCCTTGTTTCAATATTGATATTTGAAAGTTTTTTTGTTTTTGTTTAAATTAAAGTTACTTCGATCACAGAAAAGTCTTTCAAAAAAAGAAGAGTACTCTCCCTCCCACCACATTCCACTTTCTAGCTGATGTCTACTGTCTCCTCACTATCCTTTTTCTCTTGTTCATTTTCATTACAAAGGTTTTGATCCACTTTTTCAGGCTATGCAGCACATACTGACTCATCCCTTTGATGTTACTGTATATAGCACTCTTCAATGCTTTTTTTTTTTATTAAAGAGAGCCTCACAAATTGCAAGACTAAACTAAAATACAAGAGACCAGATAATCCTATTTTCAACAGGAAGAGGACAAACCTCACCTTTGTTTTTCCATCTGTCCTCAAACCACATACGTGCTTTCTTCAGTGCAGGGAAAAGAAGAACAACCTTCTAAACAAAGGAACAAAATAAAAATTCTTATGGCTGATAATCCTGCTCTTAAATTCCTTCTTACAACCTGTCTCTGCCAGTCTAGTACAAAGCAGCTCCAGCTGACAATGACTAAGTAACCAGCAAGCTGTGAACTTCAGTTTTTGCTCAATTTTTATTGCATCTTTCCAAGCCAGTGTTTCTCAAATATTTTATACTAGCTCCTCTTCCTGTATACATGTCCTCCGGCCACCTCCCACTGTTCCCACCAGACACAAACTGCCAATCTCCAAGCAGCCCAGTACCCAAGCATAACAGCCCCTACCACTGTCCTCTCTCCCCAAACTTCTTGTACCTCCAATCTATGTTTAGCTTCCAGCCAGTGCAATCCTTTCCAATCCAACAACCCAGGCTGTGCTTTCCAACTAGCCATCCCTCTAAACTTTTTGCCAAAAAAAAAAAAATGTACCAAAAAAGTTGCCAAAAAGTACCCCAAAAAGTTTAAATAACAGTCCAGCTGTCTTCTCCCAATACTGTCTTGCAACTATATTGTGAATTATGACGACCGGTATCTTGAGGTCTTGAGGGATGCAGTATTCACAAAACACTTTGATATGAGATAATAAAAGCTTTTTTTTTTTTAAAAAAAAGTGCATTTGCTTAAGTTAGTGGTAAACATAAAATTCCAACTGGTAAACCTGTTTTGTGGTAAAAATTAAGCCATAAACTGTCTTAACCTGGTGGGATTCACAAGATGCATGTGGTAGCAGGGGAAACAACATCCCCCAAATCTCTTATCTTTTCAGACTAATTTAAAATTCTCAAAAAAACAGCTATGCATTTGTCATAAGTTACTTGTCACAGTGATTTTCTAGTCTAAAAAGAAGCATTCTTGGCACAAATAGCTCACAATGGCCCACTTAAAACCTAGCAAACAACCTGAATATTTGAAGAGGAAAATGGCCCAGTCTCTGTATACACAGTATAAAGATTGTGAAAGGGGGAAGGGAAGCATGAGGATCATTTTAGCTAACCTGGGAAGCAGAAAAGATGCTTACATGTTTCCTGTAATGTTCATGGAAAGAAACATAAACACTGCTGTGTAGATTACTATCTGAGGAAAACAAACTGACCAGGATTATTACAGAAGATTGCACTGCAAATTCAATTAGCCTATGGCTGTTGACAAAACATCATGAGTAATCAACATATAGTAAAGGGGGAAGGACTATCTGACCCAAGGTTTCAAGTGTAGAAATAAACAGGTCAAACCCTTTAATTTTCTAAGCATTTAGAAATAGTCTACCCCTATTTATAAGATGTGATCTCCACTCAGAGTCAAGATCATTTCCTGCCCCACACACGGCAAGTTAAATTCCACTGGTCCACAGCCACTGAAACATATCAAGAATCAATGAACGCACAAGATACAACTGCCCTCAGTACACCAGAACTAATAAAATGTCACGCTTGCACAGAGTCTTTAACGATACTATTATCTCCTCACTTATAATTTAAAGGGAGTACATGCAAACAGAAGCCACAGCTCATGCTGTGCAGGAAATTAATGAAACGCATTAGGTTAAGATTACAAAAGCAATGATGAAGTGGCAAATAACTGGGCAAACCACGTTTCACAACAAGATAACTTGTAAGAAAGTTAAGCCAGAGGTTCCCTCTACATTAAAGCAATTTACTGTGGATTGGTTGACATCTAGAATACTGTACTGAATACTGCATACAAGTGACAGAGATCCCAGCAGATGATTTCCACAAGGAACATGTTTTTCCTGAGTACTTAAAATGTCACTTTTTAGATTCTGGTTGATCAAAAATATATGAAAATATATCATATCTAAGCTAAGGCACTCAGCTGTAGGCAAAGTATGGAGTGAATACAGAGCCTCATCCCAAGAGACAACATCCACAATCAAAGCACAGACAGTATGTGTGTTCTCCACACTATGACAGCACAGGAAAAACAGCACCTCCTTGCATATTTTGTGATACCTCTGAGAGGTAGCTACCTTTTTAACATGGAGTGCCTACATCCCTTGTAGTTTCAACCTTGTCCCTCTCACCTCAACACTGCCTATTTCCTAACTTCAGAAGCTCAGTAGGCAAGTTATCACGCGTTCTTTTCTGTGGTCCCTGTCTCTGTTTGAATTGTATAGAATGGAAATGTAGCTCAGGACTACATGTTCCATGGTGTAGCAAAGAATCTGAAAGATAAATATTGAAATATTTCAGTGTTGTAATGTCCAAATCATGTTACAGATCTATCCAGTATGGGACAAAACATGGAAATATACATTAGGTTCCTTATTTGTAAGGCCCAATACAGTAATCCTTCACTAGCATGATGACCGAAGATGACTTCCGTTCTTGCAAATGGAAGCATCACATTCAGTGAAAAAATTGAAATTATTTAAAACAAAGATAACTAAAGGTAAGTAAGCTAAAACCTAAGTCAGGCACCTCAAAACAACAAGGTATTTAGATTTAGCATCATGCCTACCACACTCTTAGTCAGAAAACAAGACTATAGTGGGGTAAAGAAAAACTTAAAGGAGCCACAAAAAAAGCCCAACACCATCTTGGATGACAGACAGAGGAACAGCTACAATATTATTCTGCTGCTTTGGAAAGCAAGGCATTGTTCCTACTACTTATAGATTGTTAGCAAAAAGGGGTGAACTTTTTATTTCATTCTGTTCCAGTTCTTGTTGATTCCTGTGGGACAATCTGGATCTTCCCTTTCAGCCTCTAAGATGAAAAAGCAGCAGATTTACTTATTTATTTGTATTGTCTAGATAGCCAATAAAAACAGCATAGGCATGTAATTGAACATAAATATGGAAAGAGGTCATGATTTAAGGAGGCAAAAAAGGTTTTACAGCTTTGTTTTTTTCAACTGGATATGCTTATCCTGTTAAATTAATCTTTTCAAAGCAGCCAGAAACTAGTTAATTTAATTTGAAATTAAAAAGGAAATATTTTTCTTGATATAAAAACAGGCTACATGTAAATAAAAGTAAAAAAGGAAGACTACACATTCCTTCCATCTGCTGGGGAAAGACATATCTGAACTCTGGTAAACCTGTTATGGGCTATATTGTGTTGCTCAATAATTCCCACCGTAGCTGACTCATCCCTGAATTCACAGCCATCTTCTGAGTTCTGTCAGGCAGATATTTGATAAGTAGTTTTCATTTCCACACAGGAAACCATACTGTTTCATTTTGCATTCCTGTTTCTTCTCTCTTTTCCCAAGATGGATCCCTCTCTACCCCACTTCTCCACTCTATCCTGCAAATTTAAGCAGAATAATTCAACCAGATACTGTGTTGTTTGAGGGAAAATGGTTTTTTTTTTGTCTTTCAGATCAACAAAACAAAACTGTACTCTGAGCAAGCAGATCTCTCAACATATAGGTAAAAAAAAAAAATTCTACTGCATTTCTAATATATACTAAGTTAGAAACAAATCCCACAAATGAGCTAGCCAATTTTAATTCTAACAACCCTCCCTAAGTACAGCATATTTACTCTACTGCAATGAGAAACTGCAATGTAAGTTTCTAAACTATGACTTTACAATATAAATTCAGAACTACAGGAAATTAGTTGATACAAGACTTGAAATATTCCACAAGAGTATAACCCCCTCCTATATGCCCATCTGTATGCTGAATCGGACTAGTTCAGCTAAAAAAAACCCCTAAAGATTAATATAATAATGAAAAACTATATCANAAACTATGGCTTTACAATATAAATTCAGAACTACAGGAAATTAGTTGATACAAGACTTGAAATATTCCACAAGAGTATAACCCCCTCCTATATGCCCATCTGTATGCTGAATAGGACTAGTTCAGCTAAAAAAAAAACCCTAAAGATTAATATAATAATGAAAAACTATATCGCAATCTCTACACATGACAGAGAAGACAAAGTTGTATACGCTGATATGGAATCTGCCACCTCCCAACCTCTAATTATATCCAGTGTAATATTGCCATATTGCATGGAATTTTCCAAAATTTTTATTAAGGCCTTCATAAAATGGGAAAACCGATAAAAGCAATTACTATTTCTAAATAAGCTGTACAGCATACCATCAAAGGGACCCAGNCCAGTGTAATATTGCCATATTGCATGGAATTTTCCAAAATTTTTCTTAAGGCCTTCATAAAATGGAAAACCGATAAAAGCAATTATATTTCTAAATAAGCTGTACAGCATACCATCAAAGGGACCCAGACTATGAATCATTTCATGGCAACACAAATGTCTTTCACTTATGTCATGGTTTAGGCTGCAAGGCTACAAGGGCCTCAACCTAGAAACCAGAATGTTACTGTTCACTACGAGAATAGCTAGCAACACGTAACATGCCTTAAAATGTCTGGGATAGGAGTAGTTTAGTACCTTGATCCCTTTGTAGTTAAGGGAAGCCTTAGCTTTTGTTTTGCCCCGGCTAGACAAGACAAGTCAGAACTGCCTATTCATCCTTCAGCCTTGCTGCTACAGCCAGGATGTTGCTGCAGAGCAACACACTCGGTACATGGAGCACGTCAGCTTCTACAGTGGTAGTGTGGCTTTAGTCCTTAAGTATATGCACATGCACTTGTTTTTACCCGCTGCTCAAACAGCATTTAAATTCTGATGTATCTCAAAGAAATTTAACAGGATAAAGGACAGTCCTATAATTAGCCTCTATCAGATTTTAAAGGACAGGTCCAAACACTGAAAGTGTCATAAGGAACAGGGGTGACAGGGGTCTATTACAGAAGGAGAGGAAAAAAAAAAGGGAAGGGAGACAACCTAAGTACAGAATTACTACAAGACCATTTATAGCACCAGAAAAACAGTCATGCCCCTTCAATTCCTTCAAATTTGAGGCGCATTCGATATATTAGGTCCTTTCCCTTAATTACCAGCTCTGTTATTGATTCTCTCCTCATTACAAAACTACAGTCCTGTCTCTGGCATACTTGACAGAAGCTTTCTTTTGGTTAATCGAATTCAATAACCCAGTAACTAGCGTAGTCAATATGACCTTAACATGGTGTTAAAAAAAAAAAAAAATAGAATAGTCATCTTCTCTGCTTTCAGTTGCAAATTCAGACTATTTGTACATGTCTTTCCTCAGCGAGTATCTCCAGGATGTAAAGGCATTTTGACTGAAATCAGAGCCTCTCCTCTTTCTAACTAATGTTATTTCACCTCTTCTTTAAAGTCACTAAATTGGAGTTTCACTGTCAAAGCACTCTGTCCTTAAAACATACAAGAAGCTTCTATATCAGCTATGTTATCTGCTAGGTCCTAAGCTACCTATAATATCCTAACATTTTCTTTCATTTTTTGATTTCCCTCATTCTCTCTTTGCCAGTCAGTACAATTTCTGAAATAACTAATACTCACTTAAATAGTTCTGCAACTAGTTCTCTTTTTTTGAGTTCTTTCATGAATACCTGTGTCTTAATCAGACCGTTTTCTCTCTCACCTCAGCTTTGTACTTTTTTTCAAATGCCACGGGAGGAATGTTCCTATTTTAATTTTTCAAAGTGGCTTTCAGTTTTGTGGTCTTTCCCTTTTCTTTCCCTCCCTTTATTTTTAGAAGCATGTCAGCTAGCAGCCATGGGCACCCTTTTGCCATCAGCACAGAGGTCCAAACCTGTCCGAGGGCTACTTGTGTTCCACATGGACTGAATCATCCTGAGGACCCTCATTTCACACAGACTCTTTCTGCATAATCACTACAGGGGGAGTACAGGAATGCAGGAGCCCCAGCTAATGGTCTAAACAGGTAAATTCAGTCCACCATCTCCTCTAACACATCTAGGGTCTGGAAATAATTCTCACTTTACCTCCAACACAGAACTCGGCAGTGACCAAATTCCTGCAATACAGCCTAATGTAAGAGAATTCATTAACTATCTCATCCACACTTTGGATCTCACAACAGTCAAGAATGCAGCTGTCAGATGAGCTTACTGAACATGTGGCGTAGAACAACTTAGCCTTGTTATTACATATCCAACCCAGACATCAGTTAATAGCCCATTCAAGAAAATGGGCATACAAATTTAAAACCAAACAGAACTACCCTATTTGTCCACCCTATAAGTCCTTTAAATCATACACCACCACATCAGCTAGTACCCCTTTATTATGAAATTCTAGTGCATTTTCCCAGTTATAGCGGTTAGACTTTATTTCAACTCTGAGAATACACTTGTCTAACACACCATGAATTGATCTATGACTTATACTTTTCACTTCTGGGAACAGTCAGAATAGAAAACAGGTTAAGGGGCTCTCTAGAAACCTAGCTGTGTGTATTACTGCTCCTTCTAAGCCATGGATTGGTTCTGAAACTGTGCCATCTCAGGTCACTGCAATCCCCTGCGATGACAAAGCCCTGCTGAACGCTATAACAATCTGAGTAAACAAATGCACAGGAAGGCTGCCTCTTAAAAGACTACAAAGCATAAACAGGATCTCGTATGCAATGAAGAGACACTTAAGTCTCTGAACAGTGGAACTAATGGAACCTGGTGTACAGATTTGTATCAAGTAGGTTGACATGTTAAATCAATTTGTATTAAGATTCAGCATAAGCAGAGTGTCATCTTATCAGAGAATTCACACATAAGAGAGCTGTTATGAATGTCACAGTTGAAGGACAAACTTCCATTGACTTTCATGTCTCTGATAATCCACAGGGGGAAGAACCTTGACTGAAAGTGTCTTAAGTCTAATAAGACAAGAATTTCTTCTGAAGCCTTCTCCACATCTCAAGCATGCACGATGTTGCTCATCTGAGTGAATCTTCGAGATATAACAAGATCAAGGTTATGCCACAGCCCTTACTTAACAGGTTCTCACCTCTCCCTGGCCACTTGACCCCCTGTGCATTCTTGTGAGGGTTGCACTACTGGGACTCCTACCTTTCTATCACAACCGACTGAATTTGGGAGCTAACGGTTCAAAACGCAAAGTGGGATTAAGCATCTCCTATTTCCATAGAAAACAGGCTGCAAATAAGGAACAGAAGACATCCATCCACACACATCCGTTAGAGAAACCAATGATTCAGCAGCTATTCTACGTTATCTCATCCTGTACTACCGCTGTACATCCACTTGACTAAGCAAGGCAAAAGTATCCTTGCAGGCTGACCAACCTAGTAAGCAGGGCTTTAAACTAGAAATGACAGAGGAGAAAGAGACTCTTCAACAAAGAAGTAAGTATGAGGTAGGCGAGCCAAGAGCCCGGGTGATAGGAACAGGAGGGACACAGCAATCGACAGAACAGAGCTGAAGTGGAATTTCTCCAAGAGTAGGCATGTAAAGAAAGAAGTGCCTGCAGAACAGCCTCATGGAGAAAGCTCTCAAACCTGTACTGGGAAATCAGCATGCTTGGGTGCCTGCCTGAACTGCCTCTACACTGATGCACACAACATGGCGAACAAACAGGAGGAGTTAGAAATCTGAGCTGGCATGTACCTCTTGGCTTCAGTGTCAGAGTACATGCTGTGGCCAACCTGGTATTGTATAGACACAGCGCCTGAGTTACACAGGCAGCATACCTTATCCCTACGATGAAGCATTGGGAAGCCTGAACACATGCTTTGATGAGCCAGAAGATCTGAAGGGCCTGGGACTTCCAGCAGAAGGATGGTACTGAGAACACCACAAATACAAACTACATTGCTCCTTCCCTGCTTTTGTTTGCTAGTTCTGTGCCAGGTCTCTGTTTCAGCAACAGCAAAAGGGAGTAGAAGCTATATTGACTGGGACCTTCGCAGAGCGTGCCAAGTATTTGAGACTCATTTTCTCCTTTTCAGGAAATACAATATACAAGGTACAGATTATACACTGATGTAAGATGGGAGCTGCCTCTTTGCTGCCTTCAGTTCATTTTTTAACCTGTGAGGATAGCAATAATCAATTATGCTGCTTGTTTGTAAGACTTTATCAAGATAATCTGTTTATTAATTGCATTTAATAGTGTTATTAAGATAATTGGAACCCAACTGCTCTTGTCAGTTTTGGAGATCACTAATGATTAAGAGGCATACTATGAAAATGTAACCACACTATTCTTTGAAAAGGCCAAATATATTTTCTTCTGTTCTCTCAGTGCTCCCTCAGATGTGGTGTTTTTTAGCTTGCATTTTCATTTTCTATAAAACAAGAATGAAGACACTTTGGTATTGGTCAAGATCAAATTATAATTATGAACTTTCAACACACACTAAATCCTGAAAAAGCAGATCATTTGGGTCCAGCTTTGGAAGAGAGTATAATTACTGTTTTTTCACTGTTTTAATGAACAAGACTACTAAAGTATGAAATAACAAGTGTTAATAAATTCTACCACTGTATACACTATGCAATGAAGACATCTCTTAACTAATCAAACTCAATCTAGATAGAAAACAATTTAAGACACTGTCCTACAGAATTAATAATCATTCAGGCTCAGGAGAAGGAAAAAAATTTCTCATTCAGGGAATGGTGTTGATGGTGTTACTGCTAAGAGAAATATCTTTGCACAGTCTTCACTGAATAGAGCTACTTAGTGCTTCTTTTTGGGTAAGGCTGGATTGTTTTCCAGAAACTATATTTTTCAATTTGTCACATTCCTATTGACTCATTTAAGGCTTCAGCAGACCCTGGATCTTGAACTCTCTGAAGTATTTATTCAGTACCTCTAAAACAAGTTTTAATCTTGAGGACTGAGTCTTAAGACAAGCAAAGTTAAAAAAACCCCAAACAACTATTACTGCCACATTAACTCTGTCTAGAAATTAAGACCATCATGAGTACAGTAACAGTTAAATACTGAAGTATGACACTGAAGAAGTCAACTTTAAAGCTGTGAAACATGCCTCACCATAATAAACAGGCAGGAGGTTAGTCATTTGTGGTTTCAAAAATATTAGTCTGAAGGAATTAACACAAAAGTTACTATCAACACTGCAAAAATATTCAATAATTAAAAGACCTGATTCATCTCAGGTAAGAAACAGACCACCAGTTTTTCAATATAGTAGAACAGGACCCATTTGGACCAAGGTCTGATGCAACTTTTTGGTTATATTTCGTTATCTTGTCCTGACATCCTTTCCACTGAAAGAGACATTATGCCGAGTTTTCTAATGCAACCTTTGTCACAGAAGAGAAATTTTTTTTAGGGAACGTGTACACACATGCTCACTCTTTCAATGTACCCTGCTATTTTCAGCCCTTCCTCTACAAATTTACATCTAATCTACAGATAAAGGACACTTTCTCCTCCTCTTCTAGTTTTTGGCTATTATAGTTCCTAACATGAGAGAGAAACACTTTCACACCTCCCATCTCCAAGGAATTCCTTCTGCTTTTTCAGAAGCAGAAAGTGTTAATAACAGCATTTATTTTTAGTTTTGAGAACTAATTTTCTTTGCTTTTGAACAACCCAAAATATACACAGGCATAAACAAGTCATTGCACTAATTTTTTAAAAATCAAATTATCCCACATTACTTTTCTTAATTCATTAAATATGGGTATTTATCTCCCAGTAAAAAGATAAGTTTCTCTATCTTAGGAATAAACTATTGATCTATTAACCATAAGGAACTGCATTTCACAGACATCCCTGCAGTCTTCCTACAGACTGGTATTTTGGCAGTCAGTACTGAGGATGCAACACTGAACTTCATGACTTCTCCACAGCCATTCGTTAGCAAGGGAGGCAAATAAGCAGCCTTCATCACTGCAACTGTCATCTCTAAGAAATAGTAACAGAACTACAGTTAACTTGATAAGGCCTCAGTACCTCAGACAGAAAAGAAATTCACTCTTCAGTGGTTGTGTATCTTGACTATGAGAACATGTTCTTTTAACTGAAAATTATTTAAACAACTAAGAAATTTTATTTCCTCCTATCAAAGGAAAAGAATGCACTACTAGGAATCAAAAATCAAGAAAGGTGCCCCTAAGTTAGTTAACATGACATTTTGAAATAGGTTTTTCAGGTAGTAAGTCACAGATGAGAATCAGTTCTTTGCATTTTTGTGCAATTCTACGTAACAGAAAATTCCTTAATTCATGGTTTCACATGCAGCATTTCAAACTATGCACAGTGGTATATTTACCTTCTGACAGAAAGTATTTTAAAAAAAGTAGTTCATGATTACGTGGTTGAAATGTTATTTTATAAACTATATATGATACAAAGCAGCTTTAGAAACAATCTGTTGAAATGTGTCATTATATAATTAGGGCTTTGCCACAAACTTTCTAAGAATTAGAATCTCATCCACTAATTTTTGCTTAGCAGTTTCTTTTACTCCCTCACAAAGAAATACGTGGTGTAAGTAATGGATGTCATGTAAAATATTACTGCCTGTTACCTTTTGAAAAGGCCTCATTACCTTTTGTGTTTGATGCCCTCTGGATAAGTATAAAGAAGTTTGAGACTTGAAAGATTTAAAGCATGAAAAGAAAATTTCCTAAAGAACTAGTGTATTCTTGGACAACCTGGATTAAAAGAGCAAATAGGAAGAAAAAAACCATGCATGAGAATAATTATTTATCTATATCAAGTACCATCCAGGACACTGGAAAAATACTGGCTATCCTACTTTTTTCTTTTATATTTTTTCAAAATTAAGCTGAGGTATTCTGAACACTAGAATGGATTTTTGAATAAACAGATCATTGTAAACAAGTCAAGTAAAAAGCCTCAGATTAAACATTCAGTAGTTCTGAAGGAAGAAAATGGCATCTTAGATGTCATCAAAGGTGTGAGGTCTACTCAGGAACAAAGTCTTCTGTTCTAAAAGACAGAAGGATAATGTAATATGTTTTAAAAGTACAGATACTTTTCCAAGACACTTGGTTCTCTTAACACTTCGTAACAAGTGGTATGGTTTGTTACTACATAGACCCTTGTACTGAACACTGCACTCTACAGACAGCATAACAAGAGCCAGTACTTTTGTATCTCACAGTTCTGTTAAGAATGTGCTTCTGTTATACATAATTCTCTAAGCATCACTTAATCTTAACCCATCTGAACATATCTTGAGATATTACTGAGCAGTCTGTACAAACTACACTCCGTTATTCTAAAGCTGCGTATTTACTTGTCTAAAATAGCTTAAATAATGAAATTTGGCATTCATTTCTCCTAATTTCACAAGCAACCTCTTCTATGCTTGCTGTTCCAGAAAATTAGAAGTTGAACTGAAATTACACGTCTCGTGGTCTAGATTGAGAGAGTCAATAATTACGCTTATATATTACTGCTTGCTCAACTTATTGCCTCGGACCACCTCAGGCTGAAGGACCAGTGGCTCAGGGTGTTTACATGGATCTTCGCATGGATGATCAGCTCTAGGAAACATCCCAGATGTTTACTGTCAGGTCTGTGCTTATTAGCATGGACATAGAAAGACATGGGTAAAGATTCAGTCTTTGTACTGAAAATGGATTTGGCAACTTAGTGAGACAGAGAATTCCTAAGTCTATAAAACAGAGAATTTGTGCAAGCGTTTACAGCTAGATCTTTCCCTTTATAGGCAAAAAGGGAGAATTTGGAGGGATGGAACAACTCCCACCCAACCAACCAAATAGGAAGGCAAGTCAAAGACTGGTTCAGAGAAAAAACTTTTTTAAAGAAGCATTTCCAAGCCCGGAAAAGGTTAAACTGTAGGTTTACCTTATACCAGGTAGTACAAAATAGAAGCTTCATTATCTCATCCATGGTCTTTCAAGGCTTGATGCCAGTATTCTCTTCAAGGTTGTCCAGTGTATCTATAAATGGGAGGGTGAATATGGGAAGAGAGCTATGCTTTTGATGTATTCTATCTCTGGCTGGAAAGTGTGTACTTGAACGACAACGCAATTTATCATTTACGAAAATGCTTCACTGTACTAAACAGTTCTATCTACACAGTGTTATGTTTGTAATAAAGTTGCATGGAAAGCATTTATAATAATTTTGATTAGGCCTGCCATTTTCTACATTCAAGAGAATATTAAACAACTACTCGGTTGTCCAAGACAAGTTTAGAAGTAACTAAGAAATATCCTTTATAAAAGGAGTGACGTGCCCACAAAACAAAATTAATAATACCTCAGGAAGGAATATAAAATTGTTAACTATCATCACTAACACTTAACTCACCAAAATTCAAAATATTGTACTAAGACTTGTTGATGAACTAAAGGAAGACCACACAACCACATAACATAATAAAGGCAGGGAGAAACAGAACTATACACCCCATATTGCAGAGCTACTATCAGTTCTCATCACGCTCATAAAACTGAAATAATCTGTCTATAGGCAAGAGAAAAGTTTCTTGAGATCCAACATTTAACAAGGAGCTACTGCTGTATTTATTCTGTTTCTGAAGTTTTTGAAGACAGAAGCCACAAAGCATCAACAGCGGCTAAGCTGTGTTTTACGCAAAGCACATATTAAGGAAGAGATTTCAATAATCCAATACTCTGGAAATACAAAACCACTAATCAGTAAAACAACTAACTATGCCAACCATCAACACTAGCCATATGGATCAAAGCACCGTACTTTCAGCCCGTATCATGGAGGCTAAATAGCCAAACACACAAGAGCCAAAGGCTAATCCAACTAGAAGGCAAGGAAGGAACATTTCCTGAATGTGTATTTGAAATATAAGTAGATACTTCTAGTGTAATAACGATGAAGCTACAAAGCAAAGTTACATTACTAAAATACTGGAGGATTTTTATTAATTTCCTAGTGCTATATCGAGAAAAAAAACTAATGTTACCTATAAACCAGGTGGTACTTTCAAAAAAGGGAGACCAGCGCTTGAAGGGAGACACAAGCATTTTTATAGTGTTAAAAAAAAAATCAAACATGGAAAAGTACTAGTGGTGTAGAAAGAAATGGAACATACACTGGTAAGGGTGCTTATAGTATCTCAATTTTTCTATGTGACCTTTTAAACAAACAACAGAACTAAGAATGGAGTTTTCCATATACTGGTGTATAACAGAAAATGGAATGCTAGCAGAAGCAGTGCATATTTTCTCATAATCTCTGCATTAGAAAAAAAGAGGAGGTTAAGCAATACACATTTAAATATATATATACTTAAATATAAAGAAAGTATTTCAAGTCTTACATTGTCTTAAAATGATGTAAAACCTACAAAGCAAGAAAAGACATACCTGATATACCCTGAGACTCTGTCTGTAGGTCACAGTACCACAGTCTGTTCACTGGATCGCACCCTTCTCGGATAGACAGCAAGACATATCGACCATCGTCCGATACCTGTAACAAGTTACAGAAAAATTAGACAATTCATCCCCTGGAAAAAAAAAATCCAACTTGAAAAGTTAGTCTCTAAACCCCTAGCAAAGAATAAATTGATGCTACAGTTAGTTGAGTGAACAGATGTGTACAGAATATGAGAACTCACCAAGAACCCACATTTATTGCTTACATCAACAAATAACATAAGCATAGTTTGCTGACATTTCGGGAGATCAAAACCGAAGAGCATTATCTGTTTATTTCCACCATGACTTAAAAAGGAAAGTTTATGATTAGCAAAAGTATGCCAGCTAAAAAAAGTGTCTAAATGAGTCAGGGTGGATATCTGCTCCACCATGAACAACTATGAGGAATGACCTGCTTCACCATGGTCTTCTCCACCAGCTGCAGCAGAATCTCTGCTCTCTTGCCTGGAGCACCTCCTCCCCCTCCTTCTTCACTGATCTTGTTGTCTGCAGTTGTTTCTGTCACATATTCTCACTCTTCGCTCACAGCTGCTGTGCAGTGGTTTTTGCCATTTCTTATATATGTTATCACAAAGGTGCTACCAGCATGACTGATGGGCTAAGCTTTGGGCAGTGGCAGGTCCATCTTGGAGCCAGCTGGCATTGGCTGTGTCCAACATGAGGGCAGCCCTGGCCTCTTCTCACAGAAGCCATCCCTACAGCTCCCCCAGTACCAAAACCTTGCCCCATAAACCCAATACAACAACTAATGTACAGCACTAACCTGACATTTCAGTAACTAAGAATGGACTCAGTATAAACAATCTAAAACTACAACCTGCTAGCAAGAAGGAAAAAAAAACAACCCACAAACAACAAACCACCACCACCAAAACCACAAGCCACATTAAAAGTATCTCACAGTCAATGTCTTCAACATGAAGAAGTTTAATTGAATCCACTATGTTGAATATAAAGCATTGTTTAATCCTGTGATTAACTGGATTACCGAACTACAGTACTCAAAAAGAACCCTCCTACATCAATTAAAACATAGCTTTATGTAGCTCAATAGAGATTTCTCAAAAAAACTAGGAGGCAGCCACATTTGGTGATGTAGGTGTCCAGTTTCTCTCTAGTCACTAACCAACTATAATCA
>RSEF01000003.1:76768575-76783572 GCA_003993805.1 Himantopus leucocephalus | reverse complement strand
AGTATGATTTTTAAACCACTGTGATTTAAGTTCAGCACATGCCCAGGAATACAGTAACACTCACAAAAACTAAAAAGACATCTATTAAAATCAGAGTAAAGTGTCATAAGTTAAAGCACATTAAGGTCCCAGCATAAATGTTCTTTCTGGAGGACAGTCAGCTGCATCAAATTCAGACTCTTTATCTCTAGTGGAGACTGTGAGTGCCACAAGCACTTCTGCAACATCAAGCCTTATCAGCATCAAAGATAACCACACCCAGGCATGTCTGCACTGCACAGNCACCCAGGCATGTCTGCACTGCACAGTGAGAATAGGTCAGAGAATCCAGAGCAGTCACTGACCAGGACTGCTCCAAAATCAGATTCAGCATAGCTCCATCTGCGTGAGCATCACATACAAACTAACAAGCTCTGCCTGAATTGCTCAGCAAGACTTACTTCCCCAGATGCAGCACTGTCCTAAACAGCTCCACTGCTTCTGGGCTTAAACCTCACACCTCTATACACTGATGTGCTGTGCCACATAAGTGACAATTTAAATGAACATCAGCTTGGGTTCACTCCCCACAATATACTTGTGCACAAACCCACAGTATAGACTTTCCCTCCCTTAGTAACAAGTATCCACACCCTCCTCAGGACAGGTAACTAAAGAGTAGCAGATGTCCCTCAATATATGTGCAGAAATATTAAGGCAATGAGACATCTTCTGCTCTTTCCTGTAGATGACAGTGAAAAACATACCTAGCATATCTGAGTGCCCACTCAATAAGGACTAAACAAATTGAAAACACTGAAAAAGACTATTTGTGTTTCCCATGATTAAGAATGGCTGGTTGTTTGCACTACCTCTTTTTCAACTGCTAAAACAATCTTCAGATGTTACTAAGTTAACCAGCAGTTCCATCCCTTTACNTTAACCAGCAGCTTCATCCCTTTACTCCCTTTCTCTAGGGGATTGCTAGTGTTTCTGAAAGAGGTGACATAAAATGGAGTAGCAGCTGCAGTTGCCAGACCTTGGGTAAGGCACAGAAGTACCAACTCTTTACCCAGCCACAGAATTAAAACAGGNCTAACCAGCAGTTCCATCCCTTTACTCCCTTTCTCTAGGAGATTGCTAGTGTTTCTGAAAGAGGTCACATAAAATTGAGTAGCAGCTGCAGTGGCCAGACCTTGGGTAAGCCACAGAAGTACCAACTCTTTACCCAGCCACAGAATTAAAACAGGGATACAAATAGGCTAGGTATTGGCATCCTGCTGTAGCAGGATTTCATTATTTTGTAGAAGACAAATCTTTTTGCATCTGTTGCCTTAAGTTCACCAAATGATTTTTCCCCTATCCCCTGCAGATACAGCAGCTGTTTTTCACAAGGGAATTCCCACTGCTTTTCACTGGCTGTGACTAAACAAAAATCCTACCANATTATTTTGTAGAAGACAAATCTTTTTGCATCCGTTGCCTTAAGTTCACCAAATGATTTTTCCCCTATTCCCTCCAGATACAGCAGCTGTTTTTCACAAGGGAACTCCCACTGCTTTTCACTGGCTGTGACTAAACAAAAATCCTACCAGCTGCTCAAAGTATGACCAACATAAGAGCAGTATTTTAGTAATTATTTAGGAACAACATGCACATGACAGACTTGTGCTATTTTCAGGATGAGGTGCCTTTAACTATACCAACAGTGACCAACCCTGAAAGGAACTCCTCAAAGTTTTACTTTTACAACAGTTATTCTACAAAAGCTGTCTTGAGTTTTGATAAACTCACAATTCTTCCTATTTAAAAAAAAAAAAAAGACAACAGAAGAGCAGGAAGATAATATGACTAGGAACTGGAGACAGTCAAGCATCTTGTGCTCTGCACCATGTATATGTAACCATATATATTAACATTGGCTTACTTTTCCTACTTCCCAACTATAAAGGAATAAATACAAATATAATNTACCACCTACAAAGATATCTACAAAGATACACATACCTTTTTCCTTTCTTGAAGTGGCAACTGTACTTAGGATAATCGTAGAGTTCAGTCATTCGTTCTTTGAACAGTCCTCTGACAGGACACTGCTCGAGAAAGGGTACTGTAAGCTTGTTCTGAGCCTCCACAAATGCCTGAAAGAAAACAATACCCCCCCCAAAGACATGAACTCAAGCAAGAATGCATATTTCCTACAGGAAACACTATTTTCTGAAGCAATGCATCACAGGTATCTTTTCCCCCATACAGGTTGTGTAGTGTCACACCTGAAGAGTCTTACATACTTATTTGCATTATGCCACAATACTGTAGTAAGACCGATGTTACATCTTGAATAAAGTCTCTCCAGGGCACACGTTGGGATAACCAGTGGTTCGGCCAAAGACAAGCCAGATTCCTGCCATTCCCCTTTAAAAAAAGAAACCCCAAACCTCATGTTTTTAAAAACTCTCCTTATATTTGCCTAAATGGCATAGAAAAGCTAACTTACAGTATATACCTAGGAAATACCATCTTCCTTACTTCACCACACATACACAATACCCCAATACTCTATGATAAATAAATTAAGAAATGGATAAAGAACAGTCCCCTTTGCCCGCAGACGGCACTATCATTTCAGGCACTGTGAAGGGCTGGAAGATGATACAAAACATCATGTGCACCATCTGTTCATCCTATTAACATAACACACAGGATTAAGTCCCAGACAGTATTTCTTGGAAAGGCCAAAGTACTGTCCACAGATCAGTTCTTGGTTACAAAGGGAAAGAATACCTAAACTCTGAGAAGAGAACTTTGAGGAGTCTGGTTTCTTTAAAACACTCCACCTCCCAGTCACAAACACTTAAGGACAGTGGCCAAAACCATTACCACTCCAGCTGTTTTTCAGAGGCTGCCACTCCCATGGCACGCATGGAAAAACTGGAGCTCTGTTGGTGTTTCACCATCCCTATTTATAGCATAGTACATTAACATAAAATTAATACCTAAGTGTCTTAAGGTGAACCACAGCGGCTAAGAAGCACACACGCAAGCTTTTCTGTCTCTAACCTGGAGTAGGAAGGACAGGACATGGTGTGTGTGGCTGCAATTCACAGCCAGATGTCACAATGATGGCTGCAGTATCACTCTCAGAACCCGGCCTCTCGCCTCCAGCCTGAAACCACTGTCCACTCATCTCTTGCTTACACAGGTCTCTTTTCCAGTTGCTTTGAAAGAGGCTATTGTTTCTACCTGTCCTGAATCTGTCACACAGCAAGCAGATCAATGCATGACAACATCTGAGCTACACTTCACCACAGGGCATGACCCACAGGTACAGCAGAGCTACAATCCATATGCCACAACTTGTGTTTCACAGTTCTTCAGAAAAGCCAGCTGCTGTAGAGACAGAGTACCTGGCACATGTTTACCAACTGCTATCAATGTTCAGTCATTTATTAATTCTTCAGGTGAAAAGAAGGAAAGAATAGAACATAAAATTCTTTCAGTAGCATTTTACAGACATTTCACGTGGTGAGAAATGAGCACATGGGGCAAGTAGAGAGACACTCTGCCTCCCATGTGCTTCGCTGCCACAGCAGTGTGTAGCCAAGAGCTGCATTACATGCCAAACTGTGTTTTCAGAGACCTGTCAGGCCAAAAGGTAAAGGAGAAAGCGTATTATGGTCAGTCTCCACTTGAGAGATATTTGTTCGTGTCTAACAAAGCATACAGAAACTGATAAGCTTTAAACATGTGAGTGCAAAATTAGTAGTGCCGTAAAAGCACTTGGCTAAGTGATGAAACATACTAGTTTAAGAACACACGGGCTGGTTACACACAAGTCACCACTCAAGGCTGACACAAGAAAGCAAGCACAACTGCACTGAAAAGGAGGCTAACAATGATGACTTCTGGACCTTTACTCAAAATTAGACTCTATGTATCAGCAACAATTGAGTCAAGAAATGATCCCCTGAAAAAAGGGGAAGAGGTGAAGGCATTGCCAAGGGAAGGCCAGTTTTTGCTTCTGTTGTCCCTTCCAGGATTATCCTGACATAAACAGCTTTAACACACGGCACATGCCAGTGCTAAGTCAGAACTGCATGCAGCCTCCACATTGTACCGCTATAACTGTGCCCCCCCATCAGATGATGAAAGAACTTAATCAAATCAATCCAAGAATTGGGTATCTGAATTTGTTTTCTCTAAATGGAAATAAATAAATTTCAAAGACCATGTACACAAAAATCTATATAGTGCATGCTACACAAATAAACTAACTGTTCAAAGTGTTGTGACATTTTCAGAGAAAAAATGTCTTACAAAAACATGTATAAAACCATCCATTGTACTGGATGGGCAAAAGCACTTTTCAGTTGCATTTAGTGGACAGAAACTGGCACACATCTTTGCTTCATCTATCAATGATGTGACGAAAATGGTACCATTGCTGCAAGGGTATACTGGAACTGTGCATTACTCACTTTTAATTGCAGTCACATCTTACCGCATCTGCTTTCATTACTGGTGTTCAAAGAGGAGACAAACTTTTCTTTACAAGCATTCGTTGCACAAGAGCATGCTTACATACTAACTATTGCACTCAAAACCGAATCACTAGTAATCTTGCTTTTACAGAAACTTAATATATTTTCCCTGTTTCCACTTAGTATGCACCAAAGATTCCAAGACTATTTGTAAAAGGGAATGCCACTGCTATCTCAAAAAGCAGGTAGGAATTACAGGTTTCTGAAAGAGTTCCACCGAGACAAATCCAGTCCAGTTTGGCTCTCTGTTCTTACACCTTGGAGCACAAGGTTGCATTCATGTTCAAAAAGCAATACATAATTGAAATATTGCTCCAGGTAAAGTACAGGAACAGATGTCAGCAGAAACTCTCACAGTAAACAACTCCATTCACCACGCAGAGCTGAACAGATGCCACACAGGCTACAGGGCTAACAGTAACTCTGTACATCTTCATGAGCCTATAGAGAAAGATTCTTATTTTACCTATAGAAATCTGCATCTATCTATCATAAGCCTTGAACCAGGACAGAATTTGGTAGCAGAAGAAAGGTGAGAATAAGGGTCCAAGTAAGGCATATGCTTATAGGTATCTCAGAAAATATGGTAATTTGAAAAGCAAAAGAATTTCTGAAGTGTACTAAGAGCAGAGATGTTCTACTCAAGGCTGAAGTGTTTGGCCATTACTTGAGCAGGCCAATTGCTATTTTAGAAAAAAGTATAACTAAATTTCATCTAAAAAACACATGCCACAAAATTTTTTAACCATGCTTTGTTACAACCTATCAGCTTTCTAGATGTTACTAAGCTATTCTCTCAAGATATTGATTTCCACTCACAGTATACTTTCCAAGAGGAAGTCCTAGAACAGAAGTTGTTTCAACATTACCAGTCTTTGTTATTGATCTGGAAAGTATTTACAGTTTGTTTAATAATTACCCCTAAAATCTTCATATATATCTTCTCAGTAAAAGATAGTAGAGTGCAACTCCTATAAGAGGGCACATTACCTTTTTTTTTAAATAAGTATTACAAAATAAAACTAAGCAGACTTCTGGTGGCTTGAATCTTAGCATTTACCTTAGTATTTAGCAAAGAAAAATTCAAAGTGAAATTGGAATTTTATCCAAACACGTGAATGAAACACTTGTCTGTTAGAACTACAAATTCATTTAATTGCAGTTTTGAGAGTTACAATTCTAGCCTTAATCCGAACGTACACCTGTTCATAATACCACAGCTCAACTGTGTATGCTACATGATCCCTGCTCTTTCATCCCTTATCCATCCCTCCTGTCTGAAACAAGCTACACATTACTGCCTACACCGCCAGTGAGTCAAGGTACTGTATATGACTGACATACTTACAGTAGCAAAAGACTTTGCTGTAGTATAAAAAAGAGCTTATTTCCAACAAAGTGTAAAAACAAACCAAGAAGTTGAAAAGTCTAACCAAGCCAAACCAAAGATGACAGTAAAAGCGTGGTTTTGCAGTTGTGGCCTATGTCATCACCAGGAGTGTTTCACTAGTGTAGCACAACATTTCAGCTATGCCAGGGATGCTTGCTCAGTCTGTCTTAGAGGTCAATGGCCACAAGTAGCAGAGCATGGACCCAGCTTCCACAATTCCTCTCTGCAAAGTGAGGTAGGAACTTCCCCACCTGGCCAGGGGCTCAGTTTTTATTTATGTATCTGGAGAGGGGAGTTTTCTTTGCTTATAGCTGTGCATGACTACTCCAACCAAGCAACACACAGGGAAAAAAGTGATACAGTGAAGCACATAGATTACGAACATGGAAGCATGTATTTCTTGAAGAACAGCTTTTCAACAGGAGATTGAGGATGTGGCTTGATGATTGGCTTAATCATCTCTAAGACTGCACACCTAAGAAGAAACAGTCCTGCTTAGCAATTTGCAGATTTCAATAACCTCCTTTTTATAGCAGATATACACACTGCATATGGAATAACATCATCTTGGTGACCTGGCTGAAAAATTTCTAGACCTATTTGACTTTCACCTAATTAAAAGTAGGCTGCGGGCTGCTAGAAAAGGAAAGATCCCATTCTTGAACCATCTTAGATGCAACTATCACGTGGCTTTGGGGTGACCTAGATTAAGCATGTGTGCCAACAGAAAATGGATCCACCAAAGGCTTCCCTCCCAGAACATCACCTTGTGATGGCTATACCTATGCACAGGAGGGACACAAGCATTCAGGTCAGTGCAAGAAAGGGAGGGAGGGCAGAGAGAAACCCCAGAACCACCTGACTTAATGGAAGCCTGCAAACTACAGTGGATCATGTATAGCACCAGCTGCACTCTAGTCTCACTGCAAAAATACCTGATTAAGCCAATTACACAAAAAAAAAAAAATCCCACCCTTCTACGTTCACTTGTTTGTATGCTGCTAACTATCAGAGCCCACAAGACTGGACACAGGAAAAACAAGTATGGTTCTTTATACTCATAGCTGTTGTGTGTAATTTCTTTCAGTCCCAGCCCTGTTAATCCTACAGTGGACATCAGGTGAAACTACCATGAAAATTCCAAAGTTAACACGAATCTCACTTGCCTGTGTTTCTTTCTCCATGCTTCAAGAAATAGTAAACTTGATGTTTCACTGACTCACATCAACACAAAAACAAAGGGAGGCCTACCCATTTATTTTCTGTGACCACACCAATGCTTGACATAACTATTTCTGCTAAGTCTAGAAAAGTAGAATTCCAACATATTTGTGTATCTATTCAACAGCACACACCAAATAATTTTGACTGTTTGCATGTCAGAAAAGATTCCTAACTTAATAAATGAATGATGTTCAGTCTTCACTCTTGATATAAACCAGAATTTTCACTGTTATACCTACTCACATAAAGCAAGCATGTTGTAACCAGGAACCGAAGGGGGGCTCTTTCACTACAGATGAGCATGGATGTCCAAGGAATTCTTCTTCTGGTTCTGTACTTAGTATGTAGAAAATTAAAGGTAGCCTATTGTTGGAGGTATACATGGGATATTTTTACTTTTCCCCAAGACAAATGGAGGTTTGGGATATTAAGGAGTGCATAAAGAGAGTGAGTGACTTGGAGGAAGAACGGGAAGGACACAGATCTCAAGGTCAGTAACTCGAAGGCTTGAAAAGTCTACAAAGCATGCTCCAAATTCTCTCTGAAGCCTGCACAGTCATTCAATTTCCTCTATATCATGTCTGGTTATTCTTTGATCTGGTAGGTACAGAATGGCTATTCCACAGGAGTCCTGCAAACTCTCTCAAGAACTTGGAGATAAAACTATTAAGAAAAGCTAGCAAGAAAGAGTGGCCATCAGCAGCCTCTGCTGCAGAGCACAAAAGCGAGTGATAAAGCAGACGAAAGGAGTTTAGTGCTTCAAGACTACTTTTTTCTGACCTCTTCTATGAAAGAGGCAGAACAGTAAAATACTTTCATTCCCTTTGTTCAGTAACTCCTGGAATTTTGGAAAAAGACTACATACTTACATATTTATACACATAGGAACTCTCTCCACTCTTTGCATCATACTACTACCGCACTGCAAAATTCTGCCAAGGTGTGTGTTTTTTAGAGTGTAGGCAAGTAAGATTTAACAGTATTTTCATTCCACCAATGTGGTATCTTGTGTCTGGGCTGCTGCATTTTTATAAGCATTTGTTATTTTGCCTACAACCTCTGGAAAATGAGATTAACCCTCCTTCAACTGCTCTCACCCAAGCTCTTCACAGTATGTGGCAAAAGCACTGAACATAGGGACACAAAAAGTCAAGTGTTGGCATTTTCTCAATCCCAACTCTTCTGTAGGACTCCTAAAACCACTGTAATAGGTATCTGTAAGGCCTTTATAAAAGAAAGACATAACCATATCTCCCCACACACATATCCCTCTGAATTTGGCACAAAACTATCCTATGTATACCATTTCCAAAGGATGCCAGAATAAAAAATAAAATAAAATAAAATAAATCGAAACACTCCCAACTTACTAAATATCTAATTTTCAATGTTAACATCCACGGCAGAGTTTTTCACTAAAACATGATCCCAAATGAACCTTTCTAATCCACATGTACCTTTATATATGCGATAGATTTGTAAGTAGGGATGGGATCCTAACTGTACACATTTTATCTTTCTCTTGACAACTACAGTAAGTTCTATTCGACCACCCTCTGGCTCATCAAGAGCCCCCCCCCCAATAATGCATTCACTTACTTTGTCACTGTACAAAGAAAGCAAGCCAAAGGAGTTTTCTTTCTACACCTTCTTAACTATTTTATTATGGCGATTTTAGATATACTTAGGACAGTGGATAAAGTGCTCCAAAATCAGAGTGTTTCTCTTCAGTCTGACAATATCACTTTGAGCATTTGAATTCTCTAAGAAAAACGGGTGTAAGACAAACAAGGCCTTAGTTTTCCAAATTCTGTGATCTAGGTTATACCAAGTGCTCCAGTCTTTCCCCCATTAACACAAAGGTACAAAATAATGGCATTGCTGTTGCCACCATAAGGTACCACATGAACTACGCCTACATTCACTATCTAAGTTTTGAAAAAGTATTGGCAGGTCCTTCAGAAACAGAGTACCCATGCACCTACTCTATAAAAGAGAAACATATCAAAACAGCCATTCCGGCACAAAGAAAGGTTACCTTTGTCTGTTCACTATCGGGATCTTCAAGCCAGCAGTACGGGTCACTTATTTTACACCCATGGTAATCCAACACCTGAATTTATAAAAAACAATACTTTAAAAAAAAAATAAAAAAGAGACATGCACAGAAGCAAACTCTATTCATTAAGGAATGTCAGTCATCAAGATGAAGGGTATTTGGAATTTCACAAAAGTACACAGTGCTAAAAAGCAAAGGAAGAGAAAAGCAGCACCTTGCTCCCAGCTAAGTTGCTAATATTACCATTCTTTGGTGATGGCACCAAGGTAGCAGAGTTGTCTTCAGAAAAACCACAAAGCACCAGAGAAATGCAGAACACAGGCATAAATTCCTTCCACAAGATAGATTAGCAAAGTAATAATAACACCCCCCCCACCAAAACAACCCCCCCGAAAAGCCAAACGACCCCAAACCTCTCCCAAATCCAGGTGTTCAAATCAAATCATAAAACTCATTAGTGGATGCACCCAAAATGTAGTTTCTGGCTACACAACTGTCTCTGGTTTAGACCTCCCTACTATTGCTGCTCACAAACATGTGCGTGTAGTACATATATAAATTTTATAAAACCCAACAAAGACACAAAAGACTAACCCACGTGGCTGAATTTATCTGCTTCCTTCCTCCAGTACACCAAATAAGACTAGATACCTGCTGTTAAGAGTTGCATAGTTCAGCATTTCTCTCAACTATGAAAGCAAATACTTCACTTTTCCCAGTGTTGGCTCACATCGGCAAACATTTTGGGTTAGAAGTGATGTTAGTCCCGTAAATAATCCCTGGGCTGGCGCCTAAAGTACAGTCCCTAGCGGAAGGAGAGGAAAACTGAACCCATTTTAGCCAAACTTACACAGCACTCCTTGCCGATCAGGTTACGGTTGGAAGGCAAGAGGACAGACTACCTTACAGATGTGCCACCACACAAACACAGACCGCTCGTTCCTCTGCGCGCCGCTCCAGCCCAGGCGGAGGCCTGGGTTCCCCCGAGACACGCAGCGGTACTGGGAGCTCCGGGATTGGCACTCCCGACCGGGCACGGCCGTGAGACCCCCGCTCCACCCCCCCCCCCCCCCCCCCCCCCCCCCCCCCCCNCCCACCCCACACACACACACACACACACAGGCGGGACGTGCCCGCCGGCACCGGCACAACGGCCGCAATTCCGGCTTCTCACGAAGCCCCCAGCAGCCGCCACGGCCCACAGACGTTAACCACCTTTAATCGGAGCACGTTGCACTTTTAACGGCCGAAGCCGAACAAAGCCCTGAGAGCCGAGAAAGCACTAAACGAACACACGCATATACATACACACACCCCCCGAGGCGGCCCCCCGCAGCACCGAGGGGGCCGGCGAGAGAGGCTGCCCCCGCGGCAGGGCCCGGCGCCCGCCACACACCGACGGGCTGCCGCGGCGAGGGCCGTACTCACGGCGGTCTCGTCGCGGTACACCTCGGGGTACTGGAAGGCCTGCATGGCGGGCGGCGGCGGAGAGCGGCGAGGGGAAGAAGAAGAGGAGGATGAGGAGAAGGAGGAGGATGAAGCGAGGCGCGGAGGCGGCCGCGGTGCTGGGGCCGGGGCCGGGGCTGGGAGTCGGGCCGTAGCGGCAGCCGGCAGCAGGCGTGCGGCGCGGCCCAGGCGGAGCAGCGCCGCCATACGACCCGCCCCCCTGCCGCCCCCAGCCAAGAGCGGGCCGCCGCCGGCGGGCCGAGCCGCACAGCGCCCCCTGCAGGGAGCCGCCGACCAGGCGCCGGCTCGGCCGCAGCGAGGCGCGCAGGCGGTGCCGGGGCGGGGCGGGTGAGGGCGGGGGCAGGCGGCGGGCGTCCCTGCCGCCCTTCAGCTCCTCTGCCCCGTGCTCCTCCCGGGCGGAGGAGGTGTTTCCCCTTCACCACCCGGCCGGCGGGTTTCATCCTCCTTGTAGCAAGAGTTAATAATAATTAAAAAAAAAAAATCGTGGGGTTTTATTTCATTTTTTTCTCCTCTGGGCTCCCCCCGCCTTGAGGCGGTGTGAGGGGAGAGGCTGAGGCCCGGCCCCGGGGGGGGCTCCCCTCAGCCCTGACTGGGAAACAGCGGCTGTTGCGCGGGTGGGGGCTCGGGGTGGCTCGAAGCCACCCGAACCTTTAGTGCGATTTCCATCAAACGTGCGTCTCCACAAGCTGCTGGGGACTCCCCCTCACCCTAAAGGCGAAGGCCAAGTTGGCCGACGAGCCCCGGTGAGG
Source organism: Himantopus leucocephalus (assembly GCA_003993805.1). Lineage (NCBI taxonomy): Eukaryota > Metazoa > Chordata > Aves > Charadriiformes > Recurvirostridae > Himantopus > Himantopus leucocephalus. The sequence goes on along the minus strand of RSEF01000003.1, from coordinate 76,772,163 downwards.
ACGGCAGCTCCGTTTATTTTACAGTGGGGTTTCCTGGGTCAGAACACTTTACAAATATTTTTCCTTCCAGGTAGTGACCCAACGGGCCACTGTATCGCAAAAATACTAGAAACATGCAGAGGAAAGGGTTGTCCTTTGGCTAGCAACCTGGCTGGACTGCTTTTCTTCCAAACGGGCGTTGCTTCGGCGTTGCCACCAGCAGCCCTCACCAAGTTGTCCCATCAGCCTGGGGAGGACACCACCGCATCTTATCCGGGATCAACTGGTGTGTACCTGTGGTGCGTGGCACTAGCTGGAGATGAGGAAGGAGGTCTGCACGCGGTGACGTTTGAAGGTCCGATCAGCCCAAAGAATGTTCACAGTTGCAAATAAAGTAACCACCTGGAATGACAATGATCTAAAACATTTCAGAAATGGCATCAAACATTTATAGTTACCAGCTCAGAAATGTGCCTTGATTGCTTACACTTAATGAAAAGAGTTGCCATCTCTAATTGGGCATCCTGTGGGGAGGTTGAGGTTTGTGTACGTATGAGGAAATAAGCCAACCCCATAATGATCACTGTTACTAAGTGACATAACTGCGTTCATCAGCTTCATTTACATCCTAAACAACGCCTACATGGCTTCTTGTCTCTCGTCCCTTCTCTTTTGGTCATTTTTCCTTCTTACCTTGTTTCTCCATTAATCCCCCTTTGCAAGGCTGGAGCACAGCTGCCGACTACACCTTTTCTTACAGCACTCAAGTACTTGCAGCCAGCAAGGTGGTTTAATGGCAATGCCTTGACATGCCCAACGCTGATAAAAGCTCGCTAACTGTCTGAGCAACTTTCTCAGGTAAATACTGGCAGGCAAAGGCTGCCACGTTTCTGTCCAGAGCTTCCCGGACAGAAGTGCATGCATACATTAATTGGTATCATACAGGGAATTAGCTCAATACCTCTGTAAAGCATTCGGCTTGGCTGTGCGCTACACAAATGTGCTGTATGTGCGCTGCGTGTCTGAGAGTTTTGAGTAGTCTCAACTGCAAATTCGCTTCACTTCGGGGTTGGACTAGGTGATCTCCAGAGGTCCCTTCCAACCCTGACCATTCTGTGATTCATAAACAGCAGAGGCCTTGCAGTTTGCCTGAAGAAAATACCTTCTTTCGCAGCCTGAAGACGTATTTTACATTTGTCCAGAATTTCTGAACGTTTAGCAGCTCAGTCAGACTTGCAAGTAGCTTTGACTGAGCAGCTGTACATCCAAATATCCCGGGCATTTCCACAACCTCTCCACAGGTCAGGTTCCTGCTGTAAGGGCAGCCGAGCTGGGGTGTACTGGAAGTTTTGGGCAGACGTGCTTTACGCCCACGAAGAGACCTGATCTGCCGGGAGAGGGCAGCCTGACTGCACACCACCGCGCAGCTGACAGGGAGCGGCGCCCGTGTTTTTTAAGGCTTCAGCAACCTTTTCCATCCAGGGCACGGTAATTCCTGAATGGGCTGGCAAGCGTCCAGTAATCACAGTAATTATCCATTACAATACCTTCCAATTCGTCCGGGATACAGAGAAGGCGGGAATATACAAAGAAACCCAAGTGCATCGTTGCCCCAGATAAGATCTTTGAGCCTGTATTTTACAAGGAGTAATTGTCTTTCAAAGGTGAGCACCAGGGACAGAAAGTGAATTTTCTCTTTACTGTAAATTTCTCCTTTGTTTCTTTTTTGTTTCTTTTTTTTTGGGGGGGGGGGCAGGGAAGGATCACACCTTAACAACAGCAAAAGGAGCAAATCTACACTGTCTGAACTTTTCTTATCAGAAAAGCAGTTAACACAGTTTACATAGTGTCTAAAACACTGCCCAAAACATGTTTTTCTTACAAGGGACCATGCACCCCCCCTACAAATGAAAGAGAGCGCTGTATGCAGTCTGTTAACAGAAATACTTATTATGAAAGGTGTAGCAATATTCTCCCTTTTTTCAGTCTGTTTGCTTAACACAAAGTTAAAAGTGATTTGTGTTAGGACTGAAAATTTGAAGCTTATTTTAATTGTTTAGTGTTGTAGCAACGAGTAAAATTCTATTAAAATTTTACCTTTTCTTGGGCCTAACCAACCCCAGCAGAGTTCAGATATGATATTTGCTGAGTTTTGAGGATAAGCTGCTGAGTAAGCAAAAAAATCTCTGCCTATAGTTAAAAAAAAACCACACAACAACTTTGAAAACCTCTCGGTAGTCTTTGTCATCTTACCGCATTACCATGTTAGCATGAATCTGATCACTTGAAAAACAGATACTGGTCTCCGCTGATATTAATTATACTTCTGCCGATCATCCAGTCATTAGCAAATCTCTTTCAGCTTAGTCAGCATCTCCACAATGACTCACTGCAAGTAGTGTATTGACTCAGTAGGAAGTGACCTCATCATCCTTGTCAGGGAAGATCTGACAAAAAAACTAGCAGCAAATTTTGTTTTTACCTTTCCTTTTCGTCCTTTCCCCAATCTCACTCCACCATTATGACTTAGCAATGACTGGAAAACTTTCTGCTGTAGGAAGAAGGCAGGTGTGTTCCTTTACTCCTGTTTTCTTACATTTTTTTTATTTCATTTACCTAATTGTAAGACAGCAGTTCCGCTGTTCAGAGGTTTATCAACAGGTGTCAGCAGAACCTCAGTCTTTCACTATCGTAAGCATGTGCTGAGGTGTACAAATAACTCGAGTTTCAGAGGAATGTGACTGTGCAAGCGTTTGACCTGCTGGATTTCTGTTTTGGAAGCACTGACTCAAGAGCCTAAGTCCTGTTGATTTTCAGCGAATTTTGGATTCCTAAATTATGTTCATGTACTGTACTTATTAATTATGAAAATTGTGTATTGTTTATGGATAATTGAGGGGTTGCTTGCTTTTTTGAGATGAATTATGAAGTAGCTTACGTAACAAAATACGGTTTTATTATCTCAGTTATAGACACTTCTGCATGCTGTAGGTCTGGTAGATATTTGAAAGTACAATCCAGCAAACCAATATTTCATTGTGGTAAACTGCTCTGCGCACCGTGGGACAGGATGTGTGCACTGAAGTCAGTGGCATGATGCAGAATCATACTCTGGCTTACCCTGGGGTTGTGCATTGGTGTGCTTACACTCCTGGTGCTGTGAAGTCAATTAAGCAATATAGGGGTGTCCACAAGCTCCACATGGGGAGTTAGTATGGAATACCAATTACAAAGTATTATTTCAAAGTATTTCATCAAGTAGGCAATCTAAACCATGACGATGGTATGATAAACATATCTAAACTGATGTGTATCAACACGCAGATCATAGTATAACTACACCCAATTAAAAATAACTTTTCTTTGAAGGATTTTTTTCACACGGATGAAAGTTAAGGTGTTTTAGGGTCACCTTTTCCTTCTGCAGTGACCTTTGTGAAGTGAAGAATGAACAAAATTCCAATCCTAGAAGGGGCTGATGACCAATTTTTTTTAATTGATGCTTTGTTTTTATTCTTCAATTTTTAACTGATAACAATTCGCCATTAAAAGAAGGATTTGCCAAATACCAGAGATCACATAGGAAAATCTGAGCCCTCGTGTCCCTGG
>RSEF01000003.1:76748472-76763289 GCA_003993805.1 Himantopus leucocephalus | reverse complement strand
CTTAGTGTCATCTGCAAACTTACTGAGGGTGCACTCAATCTGCGAACTTACTGAGGGTGCACTCAATAATGTCAGCACTCAAATCCAATGTTAAATTGTGCAAGAGTATTTGCTAACTTGGACATCTTTGTAAAGACACAACGGAGTGACCAGTGGCTTTTGTCCAAAAAAACCCTTAAGTTAGTTTCCTCTGAAGATGACATCAAAACTTGTGAACTTTCAAACTCCTTTATCAAAGCATCAATTCCATGCAAAAGGAAATTTACCTCCCTTCCCTCAAATCCTATGGAAATAAATGGAGCCCTGCAGTGACATGTATATAATTGAAATTCAGTAATTCGGGACATACATAATAATTCAGGTATTTTAAAAGATGCAGAGATGTATGAGGAAAGCACTTGCTCGCTAATGAAAGGAAAAACTGTGCTGCTGAAACTGGTAATACTTAAGTGAAAGAGGCATTTATCTCATTCAAGTCTTCATTTTGATCCCTGTGTAAGCACTCCTTTTTTACTGTGCAACCTGTCAGCTAAACTGAACCTATAGAAAAGAGTTTGTCACTAACTTCTTAAAATGTGCCCTCAGTGCATCTTACAGGTCTACATAACCTGATTGCTGCCTCCTCTACACGAGGAGGGCTCTGCACCACGCCTCCTCTCTCTAGCACGTCCAACACTGTCAGTGTTTGAGCCTGTAAATATCCTAGATATGCTGAAATCCAGGTTCATCAAATGACTCTAGATTCACAGTCTTGGTGAATTAAGCCCTGTAAGATCATTTTGCTGATGCATGCACACCTCTACACATGCCATCACAGCACTGTGTAGAGAGCAGTAGAGTTTAAGCAGAACAACACCTGTTGTTTGAATGGGAAACCCAAAATTTATTTGCTCACAATGGCAGGACAGTGAAAACCATCAAGTCAGCACTTGGCATATGGCAAACACACTTGCTCTGCATAGCTGTGCTGTCAATCTATTTTTTAAAAGCAAAAGCTGAATACTCACCTACTTAATACTGTTATTGACAGTACGACATACAACAGAAAAAATTACCCAAGTGCTAGAGGTTAGAGCTGGATTTCTGGCTGCCTTAAGGTATCTGCCAGAAGTCCATCTCAGAGGTGGAAAAAGGTTGGCAGCTCAGTCCGTTTGAATGACAGTCACTTAATTCACAGCAATTTTTCCCTCAAGTTCTCAAGCGATGGAATTATTAAGGTGTGTTTTCTGTCACAAAGCAGTATGAAATTTCTTCCAAATCATCCAAGTTGGTAATTTTAATGGTACTTTTGCTTATTGTGGCAAACTAAATGATACTTACAAAGTTTTCATTTTTGCCAATTTCATTAGGTGCACACATATAAAAATCTAATGCTGCTGGTTAAATGATGATTATAAGATACAACCACATTATACATTTTCTGATGAAGCTTCTTGGTTTGCTTTTGCACATGCATGTACGCGCACAATAGTTTCCAAATTGGTGTCTGCTGGTACATAAAGTCATCAGTGAATCCTTCTGCTTGGCAAACATACTCTGTTTCCTGGCAAAGCTTTTGAAAGTGCAAGTCCATCAAAGAAAGGCAGGAAGTCATCAACTTTAAGTTTCCCTCTCCTGACGGAGCTGTTTTGAGCACATTCCAAAATTACCAGATTTATATGTTTTATTAACAGCTGATACAGAAGGCTGTTTCTTGTCTTGAAATACGACAGTATCTAATGGAAATTTAAACCCCTAGTCACCAAATATGAATCTTGAATTCTGAAAATTTTCTATTTGGCCCTAAATACACCTTCAAAAAAAAATTCTTATTCATATATTGTAGTTACTTCTTAGATTTAATTTGGTTAATATTCATAAAATTAGTTGTGCAAAATATCCGTAGAATTAGTTGTGCAAAATAAATTCCAGAAGATTTAGGTCCTAACTATGCTGCTATTCAAGCAGATCCACAGTTTTGAAGACACAAGAAAGGAACTTAGTAGAATACAGCCAAATCTCAGTATACAAAAGCTAACCAAAAACCTCAACAACCAAAGACCCCTCAAAACAAAAAAAAACCCAAATGAGTGTTTCCAAGTTGTATTTTTCACAGGCATTTTGTCAACAACTAATTATACTGCTAAAAAAAGTCATAGAGCTGAAAGCTCACAAGGCAAATAGAAAAGAACACTTAAGATTTCTGCTGCACCGAAAAAACCCCATTGCATGAAACAGTTCGGATGGCTTTAACAGGACAGCCTGCAGAATTGAGACATTTTGCCTCCTCCTTCCAACATGGGAGTATATCCAGAAATGGAAACCAAGATTAGGTGATCTTTTTTGAAAGAAGCATCTTCAGTGTTTTTAGACAAACATTAACCGTAGGTGTCAGTTTTAATTAAACTAGTGACTGCAATATGCTGCTTAAACAACTGTTCATACTTGTAAAAGCACCAAGTTTCCTTCTTTTCCTCACCAACTCATAAAATATGTTAAATAACTGCAAGTGGTATATACAAATATAAATTTCAGCTAAACTCAGGAGTATGACACACAAAATTCTTTCCGTCATAGTGAGAACCCACATACATTTGTTCTTTGATGCTGTGAGTTAATGGCTAACAGAAGACTGCTTGCTTTACCCAAGAAAGAAAACTTATGTGCAAATTTCTGATGATGATGTTGCAAGGGCAATCGAGTATGTCTGATGACAGCAAATCTGAGTACATCTAATGAGTTGTTCCTTCCACATTCCCAGCTGGACTACTGAAGAGTTGATAGCAGTTTATGTTTAATTTGAAGTAGGAATTCCCAAAGCATATTGCTGGTGGGATGCCAATTAGGTCTGTCTCTATCACTAAAGCTATTCTTACATCAGTGAGTTCTATAACCCAAAGGAATTTGACAGAAACAGGACAAGACACTGCTGACTGCAGCATGCTAAAATGTTTAGTATTATACCACTGATTTAGATATCCACACTGCAAAATTACAGTTTTATGAGCAAATACTGGCAGCAGTACCAGCTTATGCTCTCTCCACCTCTAGCTCGTCCTACTGCTATGGTTGCTTGTATCCATGCAAGTTCATTTCCCTAGTCATGTCAGTACAAGCATTTACCATTTGTGTGGTAAGCCAGACTGGGTAGCTGATCCACCTGAAAAAACAGCATGTTAATTAAAAAACAAAAACTAAAAAAAAAAAAGCAAACGAAAAAAGAAAAAGAAAAATAATCCAGAAAAAACATAACAAAGAAGAATCCAGGAGGGGAAAAAGAAGAGACAAAATAAAAAAACAATAAAAGAGAAAAATAATAAAAGAAAAAGTCCCTCTGCCAGATAAGTATCTCAGTCAGTTCACTGTGCAGTTGCACAAATGGCTGAGCTAAGACACTGCACCAAGCAGCTGGAAACATGAATAACAGGGGCAGAGATTGCTTAAGGCAGCTCAGATGGCAGTACTGACAAACGTGTAATCGCAGCCTGAATGCCGCTGACTCTTCTACTACAGACAAGAGTCCGGGTTTCAGAATGGCAAAAGGAAATAGGATTTCTCAACTATCATTTCAGTTATTCTTACGCTGCTACATCATCTTCATGAGCTGAACGGCAATCCTTGCTCTGGGCCCACAAACTTAAGAATTGAAATTTCATACCAGCATTTCACTCAAATCTTAGAATGCATTCATGGTTCAGCATAAGGCAGACAGCTGTAACGTCAGAACTGACAGCTTGGATCAGAAGTAAATACTCCTAGTTTCCCACATCCAAGCTGAAAAGGAAACACATCTCAAGAATTTCTGAGAGATCTGGAATGCTAGCCAGTGCACATTTCTCTCATTGAAATAATTTCTATCATTTCAAACAACATCCACTGGTAAAAGGTAAGGAGGTTATAAAGCGAGTGAACAACTCAACACGAATTTTAGGTCCTGTCAAAACAGGACAGAAGAAATCCTGTAGCCTTTCAGCTGGAGCTCTTAAAAACCTTCAGTTTAACAATGATTTTGTTGGCATAACACAGTGCTAATCCCTAACTCAGCACTAGTAAAGGAAGGATTATTTCAAAGAGCTGATGTTGGTATATAGTTTGTAGTTCCACTGCTGCCATTCACTCACTTGCAATTTTGAGTTTATTAGACCTATTCTTTCTGAAATATTTGCTGTGACCATCTTTATACCATACAAACATACAATAGCTGTTCTCCTAAGTACTATTCTATTCAGTCTTTCAAGGATCAAACTCTTTAAAGTACAATATTTATAGAGAAGTTCTGGTTTATAGTGGAGTATTTTTTTGTTTTTACTAGCAATTTTGTTTCAATGTTACCTGTTCTCTCCATTTTGATGAAAAGTAACCACTGCTTAGAAAAACATTAAGAGATGAAGTGGTTTACTTGTAACTTCAATAAATCAATCGATATAAAAAGAAAAAAGTATTTAAAGCTTAATTAGTGAAAGGAGTTTTCCATCTACTTAACTTTTTTCTTTCATTACAAAATATAGTTAATTCATCATACAAGCCACACAAGGAACCCCAAAGGGTTGTGTGTTCTGCATTTATAATAGCAGTAACCATCTATAAGGATTCACAGCAAAAGTGAAGCTAAAGACTTTGTCTACTAGCAGCGCATTTTAGACCAAATGTGCATATATAATTAAACAAAAAGAAAAAGACTGAACAGGAGAAGGCTGTTGGGTTTTCAGACTTCCTGGCTTTATGTATTACTCAACTAAAACGTCAATAGGAGAGACATTAAAGTACTTTGCCTCCAAGTAAAGTGCATGACAGCAACCCCAGTGAATATTAATGCTAGTTCCTTGAATACTAGTGGTAGTCACCACTGCAAGATTCAGGATAAGGAAGAACTCTATTTTTAGTTCACAAATAGGGGCCCTCTGAATGCATAGCATTATATTAAGACAACTATACATACACATCATTCCTTTTTAAGCTAACCAATTAAAAGTTTTACCAGCTTCACCCTTTTTATTATCAAGGTGGGGAAAAACTAATGACTGTATAATTTGTTTCTGCATAACAAGATACTAAAAAATTAAATAAGTAAAGTTATTAGATAATATGCCTGTGTTGAGGAAAAGATAACCGACTTTAACTGCAGACATTAACACTATTATAATCTACAACCTGACCTGCATCTGCGGTTTTTCACAAACTACTGCTCCTCATGCACTAGTGCCCTTTGCATACGGAACAAGGCAACTGTCATTGCTATCTAATGCATTTCCAACGAAACAGAACAAGTGAATCACGTACCAAAAAAAAAACCAAAAACCAAAGCTTACAGAAATCACAGACAGAATCAAAGCTTTCAAACAGAGCCAAATGGTTAAATTAGTAACTGGGCTCCATGTACGCAGTCATGAGAAGATCAAACCATCCAGAGAAGGCAAGATGGATGGCAATAAAAATGAAATGCATGGCATTAACTCATAGCATCAATAAGCTGCACTTTAACACTACTACAATTTTCACTACATGCCATGTATGCAACAGTTTAAAACCACCCAGAGCAATTTACTAGATTTTTTTTTTTTAAATATTCATTTAGGAACATACCCAGTCACTGCAATAAAACAGGCTGATGAGAGGTGTCACTTCCTAAACTTTAGGTACATGCCACACAAAGATTTTTGCATAACACCACTGAACTTGAATGACTTGACTAAGAACCTACATGCAAGAGACATTTCAGATTGATGCAGAAATTACCTGCCTCACATTATTTATCAATATTTTAAAGCTTCCTATCAGATGAGTAAAGTAAAATACTGAACAGAAAACCCACAAAGCGCACCTTCTACAGAGAAAAAAAAGTTCCCGTAGAATTTGCCAAAACGTTTGGTCAGTAAAAGATGAGAGCAGTTACGCTGTCTGAACAGCTTCAAGTGTTCTAACATCATAGATGTGGACATGGTCCCATGCCACAAAGTTCTGCTTGCACAATGACAAAATCAAGAACCCCCACTGCAATATTCCAGCCTTTCAAATTCCACTTTTAACAACTCACAATTAGAAAAAGCAAAGCTATTTCCTTTCCTAGAACAGGAAACAGTTTATTCATTAGATAAAATGATTGTGAAGGACTGGCTTTTTAGGGGGGTGGTTTGGTTTGGTTTTTTTTTGTAATGAGAGGAACATAAAGCTATGTTCTGACATTATCTTTGCAGTGCTGCCAGAAAAATCACTGAAGCTTGCATATAGCTCCTATCACATTTTATGGTCTAGCAGTCTTTTGAGAAGATGAGGATTGGGACAAGAACTCCCATTCACTAAGCGACTTCTTGGGACTGTCTGCACAATCCAAGGCCCCTGAATCCAAGTACTCTAAGGCTGCAAAAGCTTTGTTTTGTTCTCTATTTGCATCATACTGGTTTAATCAACTAGGTTTCAGAAGCCCTAATGATGGGTGATCACAGGAATGCATAATTTCAGGATCAGGTCCAACAGAAACTACTTACTACATTCTGAGGAACAGGACTGACATAGTCAGTGCAGGACATGGACTGTTGTATGTAAAGAACATGCTAATGCATTCTTTCCATCCATGCCCCAGGTCAGAAAAATTGCTTTGGGCATTAACTCAATTTCCTTATTCCAGGTGGTTTTTTATTCTTGGATTTCAGATACAATGTGATGGTATAAAGAGCATTTCTATTCTGATCATATCCTTCCAAGCCTTTGCCAAGCTTGGGGTTGAAGGAGTACCACCAAAGCCAGAGAACTGGGATTTCTACCCTATATCATCGTGCTCATGACTGTTTCAATTGCAACAGGACACCAGACAGCCTTGTTCAGAAGAGGAATACAGCAATATGTACATGCATATTTACATACATTCTCTTTCTTAAATCTAGCACAGAGTAAAATCAGAAGCTTTCTGAGGTGACAGACAAGCATCACACACAGGATTTTTCCCGTGGCTTGCTTTTGAGTGCAATGAAAGCACCAAAGCATCAGGAACCTGGCTATGTAGGAGACTGCCATCTACCATAGCCCCATGCGCAGCCAGAAAGATTGCCTGCCTGTTTCTTCATGGTAAAATTCTCCAGACCTATTGGCAGGGTTGTAGGAAGATATTCATAGTAGGCTTCTATTCCAGATTCAGCCTTGACAAAGATAGCGTAAGGCTTTAGAAAAATTCCCACAGCCTTGTTTTATCCAACAGCGAGTCTCACTTGAGCAAATTTCCAATATTTTGAGCCCTTCCCCTTTATGCTGCTCACTCTTCTCCTGTGGATGCTGCACTTGCACATTCCTGCAGTGAAAATACACCATAGCCAGCACACGTGGCACAGCTTACTCCTCTGTGCTCTGAATTTCGTTTGCAAATCAGCTCCCTGGTTGAGAACCACTGACATTAACTGACAACTCTAAACATAAAAAAAAATTAAAAATTGTCAATTCAGGGACTGTGCAATTGTACTTGTTTTACTGCTGGCAGAAGTGGGATGGGAGGGTTCCCCTCACCCCCTCCTTTCTCTCCTGTTTACTTTCCTGCCAGTACCGTAGAGACTTTTAACACTACCAACTGTGAAAGGCTCTTATATAACTTATTGTTTAACTTTGAGAATAACAGTCTGGCTGTGAGAGAGATATGCTTTGTGAATCTGGAGAGGAAGCAAGAACATGCCATTTAAACAGAGAAGCATAGGAAGCTCCTCTAGAGTAGCTATGACATTGCCAAGTTTTTTAAAAAATCTTCATACCAGACTGCCCTCTACTGGGATGTTACTCAAATAAACTACATTCCTGCTCTTCCCAACTCCTCCACCATCCTAGAATCTGTACCAGAAATACATATGCTTTTTCTGGACTAATGAAAAGACTCTTTTTCAAAACTTATATATCTGACTAACAATAAACAGATTTTTTTTCCCCTCACAAGCAATCCATTCAAGTGAGGAGTTGGAAATGAATCTATATTTCTACGCCAACACCATTTTTACCACCACAGACTTTGTTTGAATCAAGCATACTTGGGGCTGGTGCTGAATGTGTAATGAGGAAAAAAAACCCTGAAGCTATTTTTTTTCATGTTGTCTTGTAAATTTATTAAGCTGACAAAATTTTACACAACCCTCTTTTGTCCTAATCAGTGACCTAGTTTCCTCTCTCCATTGAAAATACACACCACACTGACTCCCTCCAGTGCACCCAAGATTACTCTTTTTTTTTTGAAGTATCCCAGCAACCTTAAGACTTTTGCAGTCTCTGAGGGATCTCCTTGTCAGGTGCTTTTCACTTGCAAGCAAGGTATTTCTCTCCCTCGACCAGGTTGTGAGACCTGCAAATTCCGCTCTAAACCCAAGTATACAAGTTCAAGCTCTGCTCCCACTATAAAGAAAGGTTTGGTAGTTCAGACTAGACCACTCACACCATAATCCAGCTGTCTTCACTGGAGCTTGCGTAAAACGTAAGAGAACCCAAATGTCTCTAACTATTTGGCCCAGCAAGGCCCTGTAAATTGAAAACATTTTTTATTAACCTGACAGGAATGCATAAAAGCAGACTTTCATAAGACGTTGAGCTGTGGAAAAGCTGTATCTTAAAATCTGTGGCAGCATATTAGCACAAAGTAAAAATATTCAGGACAGTGCCAATAAGCCATATAATTTGATTTCCACTAAAGACATTTTAATTTCCCCACCATTACTTTGTGGTCTCCCACTTTCTCAAACACATACTTCAAAAAAATTGACCAGAAAACTTGTCTGAGTGGCCTGAAAAGAAGATTTTTGACCTACTGCACAAGGACGAAACCACATTTTGCAATTGCATTGTTTTGGTTTGGTTTTTTAATTGCAGAATATGTTTTTTCCTGACGATTAAAAACCATTTTTCACTAGCATCAGGATGACAGAGACATTTTACAGCTGGAGCTCACAGCACAACCCCAGAATATCAGCTGTTTTAAAGTACCTTCACTTAGATAAGCTCATGATTATTTACCACGGTGGATCTTTACCACTCCTCCTTAAAATAGCATTTCTCCTTAAATACCAACATCTCTAGAAGTTTATGCCTCCCAGAGGTCAAGAAAACAGTCATAAGCAGCCATACAAATTTATTAAACAAGAACCCATAGCAGTGAGGTGTTTCTCTATTCACCGCCCTTCCCACCTTCCCAATAGTTATGGGGGCTGTTTCAATTCCAGCGGCTTCAGAGCTGGTAGCTGCGTTATACTCTATTATTTTCCTACTCTATAGCAAGAGTTACTACTACCAGTCCCCTCTTCCCACCCCGAAGACCCTTTGATCATTTAATATAAGGGCTACATATTCTCATTAATTACAAAAATTACCTGAGACATTTGGTATCAGAAAAAACAGATACTTCTTTTACATTTAAGGCTGCCTCAAGTTTTTCTTTCTCAATAGAAGAGCGGGGAGATGCAGGATGGCTGCTTCTCTGCACCCTGGCCAGGCAAACTCTGTGCTGCTTACTACAAGCACTGTACTATGAATTCTCTTCCACGGTCCTCCTCATATTCGGTTCTGTATTTCTGATCTTGAAATGCTCCAGCCCTGCTTCTTCAATTTAGATAAGAAAAGGCTCTGTTAGCGTGCTATTATCTCAAAGAAGGTTTTGCTACCTGTAAGACAAGTGTATCTCTACACCTAGAAGATATGATTTCCACAGGATTTAATACTATATGAGACTGCAAACTTTCACTACCCTAAAAAGCTGTGCAGTCTAATGAATCAGACTGCAACAGCCTTCCCTCACGGAAAATGAATTTGCCTTCACAACAACATGTGTAGTTTAGCTCACGACGCTGCAAAGCAATAATAATAATAATATGCATCACTCATGAATCAGTGGATACATCACTACAAGACATCTGTCACCAACAGAAAGCCTATTTATTTACAGAACTAGGGAAAAATAAGGATAATGATTTCCAAATTCCATTTTCTTGCTATTCAACAGAACTAACTAGTTGTTGAACACTAAAAAAATTCCAAAGCCCCATTTGCAAGTTTACACTGATACGCACGTCGGTTGTTAAAGGTAGGTTTCATGAATAGATGAAATCATGTAAAAAAGGTTCTGTGTATTCACAGAACCTACAGATAAATCTGACTTGTATAAAGTTCAGTGTGGTCACTTTGCTGGTGAGCTCTTCACATTCTCACTGTCTCATTTTGAATCTCACTGTTCAAATCCTTTGAAAGAATGTTTCTTTTCTGGCAGCTCACAGAAAAGACAACCCCAATATTTTCATGGATTAATGTGCTGAAAAGTGACACAGACTGATGATCAAATTTTTAAAAAGAGGAACCGTCAGGGAAAAGTAGTTCTAGGAACTGAATACCCCAAATCAGGGTAAAAACATTTCATATTTATCACAAGGGTCAGACCAAAAGAGACCCTGTATAGAAACAAAATGTACTGATCAAACATAGTAGCTAGGAGAATACAAAAATTACAATAGGTTTTTATCCACTGGAAAAACATTAGTGCCCTGATAAATAGGACAACCACCACTACATTCCAACAGCACTTAGAACAGTGCACTCAATCAAGCACTGTTAAATCTAATATGAAGAATAAACCACACATTAATTACAAAATTTAGGGTCTTTTGAATCATTCATGTAAGCCAAAACAGAGCATGGTTACCTATCATTTTTGGTTCGCTGGGATTTTGCACAATATAGTAGTAATTCAACAAAATAGCTTAAGAAATCAATTCCAGTAGTCACTTGTCCCATCTCCAATAACAGAGTCCACGTCACACTTGAGCTGATAAAACTTGTTGTAGGGAAACTTCAGAGTCTCCAACTGTGCACACAGCATTAACAGATTTTAATCTGTATGTCTCCATTCTTCAAGTAAATAGAATAGACATATTTCATGTTCAGGAAAGACATCACAAAAATAAATTTAAACAAAATATATACATGGCAGAGAATATCCAGACATGCTGTTTATTGGAATAAGCTTTTTCCCCACAGGAAGTAAAGGCTGGGGCTCAACACTGACTAAGAAGAAACAAGAATACTTGACACATTGTCCACCAAATGATCCTTCTCCGTCCTGGAGTATGTCTCAGGCAGAATGTCCTCAATGAAGAAAAAGGGTTTGTGATTGTGTCATTACAGGCATGAGGACTAATTTAAAGCAAACTAACCAGTCTTATTTTCAGCAATTCTTCATCAATGATTCTTAGTTCAATGGTCAACTCTGCAACACTAATAAAAAGTGTTCTTTTAAGAAGATGTATTTTACTTTATACCTACTAGCAGTTGTTAGAATCTGAAAAACTGAACATAGTTACAAGCTATAGGGTGTTTACCATACCTCAGCTCCACCCATCCATTTTGGTTCATCAGGAAATTCCGCACATAGGATATCTTCTGACTGGTTAGTTCCTAATACATGATAATGCAGTTTTTGGTGCAGATTAGTGGAGGTCTCAGTACCTAGCGAAATGCAGATATTTAAACCAATTAGTTCTCAAAGAAATCCAACAACCACCAACTAAAACTTTGAAACTTCTGTATCTCTTTGCATGTAAAAGAGTAATTCAGCAGCGAGAACTAGGAATGGTTGGAGTCTACAACCATTCCCCTCTAAACAAACACACACCATTGCGAAAACAAAATAAAAGTTCAAACCATACTGTAAACCTGCTTAAACAGTTACCCTTTCCTTTTATTGCCAATAATACATTCTTCAAATGTGAAGATTTATCATGTCAAGATTTGCTTTCTAGAAATACTAAGCAAGCAAAGAAAATCAACAATCCCTGCCACCCTCTAATGATGTTTTTGCTCCCATTTCACCCTGGGCAACTAAGGAGAGATTTGCTAATCATTCAGAGACACCTTTATGCTTCCATTTGCTAATAATAATAATAATAATAAAAAAAGGTATTTTAAAGCATTGCATGAGGTGCTACTTGATTTTTTTATTTTTTAAAAAATTTTGTTTCTTGCAACATTTTGCAACACTTCAGCTTCTGAACTACAAACAAGTCTACAAGTAAAAAACACAAGGTGGATATCTAACTTGCAAGCCTGGCAAAATGACAGGCTGGAAAAGCAAATAGAAACAAAATTCAGGCTCTCTGCGAAGTTTAACAAAGAGCACAGCTCCAGAAGAAACTTGTCAGTACCACTGCCTTATACTAAGAGATGCTAAATTCCTTCCCTACTGATGTTCCTCAGCTATTTATTCCACTTTGTGTGCTGCTCTTTGCATTTTGCTAGCATAAACATTTTGCGTTGCTGTGAATCACAGATGAATTAATTTGGTTGAATAACAAAAACCTCATGCCCCAGACTGCTATTCACCAGGTCAAACTCCCAAGCCAGTTCACCTATGCCCACAAAAATGCATCACGGGAAGAGATGTCAGTAAGATGTCACCAGACATCAAATTTCAGCCAATAACACCCTGTACGCAAGCTAGGTAAATCATTGCAAAGAAAAAGAAAAGCAGCAGCAAACTTTTAAGAGAAAGACAGGGACAGACAAGAGGATACTCACATTAACTGAGTATAGGCTTTGGTCATACAAGACATAATCTGACATCTAATTGTATAAACTAGTATAGCTAGTTATTTCAGTATAAACTAGTAGAGCTAATTATTTGTTGCACCAGTTTACTTAAAAGGTCATTTTGCTTCCACATAGCAATTAGTGCAGCCATACTTACCATCACTTTTCCCATCTTGATTTGGATAGCAGTTATAGAACATGCCTTTTCCATCATGGGTCCATGCCATGCAACTGAATTTAACTCTCTCCAGTGTATCTGGAAGATCCTCAGGACCCTCTACTTTCATAAACTTGATAGTAACCCAATCAGAACCACTAGAACTCAGGCCATATGCAAAGTATTCACCATCTTCACTGAATGCATAACCTAGGAAATTGGAACAAAACAAGAGGAAGTAAGAACCAGCACAAAGAATCAGTATCTTTTAAAAAGTGTTTATTATTTTGCCACGCAGCTTTTTATTATTTACTACACACTAGCCAAATCCCAACAAAACAGAGGTGAAATTGGGAAAGTAATTAAAACAACGGTGTTCACTGAACACTAAAAGAGGGTTTATTTTCTAAAAGACAGTGCAAGCAACTACATCTGCTATCATGTGGGATTCACAGCACTTTTCCAGCCTCTGTGGACTTCTCAAGTAGTTCACAGATCTGAGTTTAGGCATGTATACTCAGGAAGTATGTTTAGTAACATCACTTATGCCAAACAGCTAAATTATGATTGGAGTAATAATTCTTCTACTTCCCTGAGTTTGTGGGGGAAGAGGTGGAGACTGACAATGCACACAGGTAGAGAATTTAAAGTGAGATTTTGAGACAAACAGTACCAAAGAAGTCAACAGAAAGTAAGATGCAAGTAATGCATCCTGAAATAAAGCAAATACCATTTTGATATTGGAGTGACTGAAACTAGACCCTGCAAAGCTATGAAATCTGAATAACTGGAAAAATTTGCCACTAGCACGCAAATGGATTAATCACCGGTATTCTCAGCTAAGACCTCAGATATTTATGTTGGTCTATCCAAACTGTGAGGAAAACATGATTCTGAAAAAAAATTCAGAAGAGCTTCCATCATAGCTGACAAGGATCAATTGCACTCTTGCAAATCAACTCAAGTGAAGAGACTAAATTATAGGCCTGAAAGTAACTTCTGAAAAAAGGAACACAAAGTTGCATTTCATAGAAATCATAGGTTTGAGAGGGACCACTGTGCCACCCTAACATATTCTTCCCCATACGAACATAAAAGCAGCCATTCTGACTCAGAACAAGATTACACCTAGTTGTCCTCAGGAGTAACCACAACGAGATGCCTCCAAGAATAAGAACAATGCAAGCACATGCAATAGTTCCCTCGAATATTCTTACAACCTCTGACCATTTTTAGATTAGGAAACTTCTTGTCCATGAAGTAGTTGGTTAATAATCTTCAATGCTTCCCTCATCCTTGATCTTGCCCAGCTTGCCTTTAAACAGTGAGTTTTTGGCACCAACAACATCCATTCTGGTCCTACAAATCTTCTTGTGGCATGAACCACCACCTTCTTTTCTTTGCTTTGGACTCAACTCCTACTGCCTTCATTTGATATCCCCTCATTCTTGTAATAGAAAAAATGATGACTAACCAACCCCTATTCACTCTCTCCATGCTACTGCATGCCACAAATGATTCTGTAGACCTCTATTATATCCCTGCTAAATTGTCCCTTTTCCAAGCTGATTGATCTGAGCACACTGAATTGTTTCTGACCTTTGCTCCATACCCTTCATTGTTTCTACTGCCCTCCTCTGAACTGTACTTCAGAGCCCCTTTTGAGCTGAGGGGACTGAAACTATATTTAGTATTCAATGCTACTGTATAAACCCCTGGGTTGCTAATGTAATCGTGTTTTCTGTTTAGTTCTCTATTTTCTTCTTAATAATTTCTGATATTTGATGTGCTTGTTTGGCTGCTACCAAGAACCAGGCTGGCATTTTCATGGAACTATTACAGCCTAGCAATTGTTCCCAAGTGGTCATGGTCAGTTCAGAGACCATTCCATCCATTCCTCTACAAATGAGGTTTGGATTGTTTGTCCCCTGTGCATCACCTAAATTATCTGCACAGAGACNACTCACTATCCCTACAGTCTTCCTGAAGCTCTTTAGTCATTCTTCAGCCTTCACCTGGAATAACTTTGTATCATCACCAAACTCTGCTACCTCACTACTCACTGCTTTTTCTAATATACTGAACAGTGCAAGTCCTAGCATAGTCCCACACAGAACTCTACTGGTGATTTCCACTTTGACAGCGAA
>RSEF01000003.1:76737921-76748372 GCA_003993805.1 Himantopus leucocephalus | reverse complement strand
AAAAAAAAATCTGCAAAAAAATCCTCACAAACTTTCCTCTAATTCATTTTTACCTCCTGGCGGGAGTCCTATTCTAAACCCTGCACATGCCTGAGAGTCATCTAAAAGGCACAGGACAAGGACAAGGTTGAACAAGGGCTCTGCCCTGTAACTTTATACATCTACTATTCCAAAGCACTGCTGAAATTACCCAAGTCAGAAGGACCCTTTATGCGTCTTGAGAAAAATTTTTAAATCAGCGTTTGTGCTAAATAACAGTGATGTGTCTTGCTTCCTCTTGCCTGTTCCTCTCATATGTAGTGGAACCGTGAAGTCAACATTCAGCAGCCATTTCTGACGTCTTGCTTCTGTAGAACCAACAGGCTACTGCTGCAGGTTATTTGATCCCTTACAAAAATTATTTAATTGTCTATGGTTAAATATTCTAGAGGAAATAAAAGTACCTGGGAAAGAAAATTAAAGGAGAGAAAAGCAAGAATTAAAGACCGGGAGACCACATCTTCTTCTGCAAGAAGGGTCTTGCTTGCCTGGTAGACTTTCTTTGATCTCTAATTATGGTAGATGTTAGTGTTGTAGTAGGCTTTTTTTGATCCCTAATTATGTTAGATGTAATGTTGTTGATGTTAGTGCTGTAAATAACCCCTCTCTGAATTCAGTAATTAAATCTTTTAATATTATTCATTCCCTCCTACCAAAACTTACTTCAGTAATTAAAAATATGATGGCAATTTATTCTGGCCGTATGACTATTTTGTTCAGATATTTATGTAAATAATTGTATTTTATTACAACCTCACAAAAATTCATCCTCATCATTTAATTAGAGATGTATGTGAAAAGCCAAGAGGTATTTGTAGTTGAGCTGTGTTTGTTCACTTTATTTATGCCCTTACTCTTACGAACTTCAGGGTATTTACAAAGGTATAAAGGGTAATAGTTGTTACCACACCAAGTAAAACTTGCAAAATATCTCCGTTTGCTTCATGATAAGCACATTATCTAAATCTTGTAAGCACTAAAGAGATCAGAGAAAGAAATGTACCTTTCTCTTGTGTAATGCTACCTAGATTTTCTTTTTGGCTTGTAGAAGACTGGTATGTTGCTGTAAACCAACCTTCTTAATGACTTGTGCACTCACTGCCCTTAACCGATACCACCGCTGCACACAGACACAACCGCAGGCACATGGAAATAGACACAGTTCTACACAGCTCTTAGGATTTCTCTTTTACCAGAGCTAACTGAAGGTTGCTGCCTATGTAAGGTCTTTACTCGTGCTGGCAGGTCACGATTCGAGCTGGCGGGTTTCAGCCAAAGACACATCGGGGCATCAGGTAATTAGTGGGAATAGCAGACTTGCTCCAACGCTCAACCCTTTGGAAAAAGTGCAGTAAATTTAGTAACCATGCCCCTACGCCTACTAAAGAAACTGAACTGGCCTTCTAGCTTCAGGATAATAAACCTAACAGCCTCATTTCCTGGAGGGTGCTGAAAATAAATGAAGCCAGCCCCCTTCGTTCCAGGGAGTGGAAAAGCTGGCAATCGGTCTTCTCCAAGGGAAACCAAACAGAAGTAGTCCCTTGGTCCCAAACACAGGAAAGCCCTCCCTTTTCTCCTTGCAGAAGAGCACAGAGCTGGAACCATGGCTGTCTG
Organism: Himantopus leucocephalus; assembly: GCA_003993805.1. Classification (NCBI taxonomy): domain Eukaryota; kingdom Metazoa; phylum Chordata; class Aves; order Charadriiformes; family Recurvirostridae; genus Himantopus; species Himantopus leucocephalus. Next base: position 76,746,719 of record RSEF01000003.1, on the reverse strand, counting down.
AGTTAAAATAACCCTTTTTTCTTCCCTGGAGGCTGCCTGATACGCAAGTAAGACACTGTGCCAACCACAGGGCTGGAACAGGCAGGTTGCCTGCTGAGCCATCCACTTCCTCCAGCCCACCGCATCCGGGGGAAGTCGAGCCCCCTTATGTACTCCTGCTAACTTCTCCTTTTCAGGATGACTTACTTACCAGTGGGGAGAGGGACTCGGTGATCACAGGGAGCGCTACACCTGAGCCTGACACTTCACAGGTCACATAAAAAGAGATTTATCCCTGTCTTCCTCATTGCCATCCAACCACTCCAATCCCCCTTATAATCTGCCCCTGCATAGGCAAGATCAGGTTTGGAAGGACAGTGAGGAAATGGTGAGGAGAGCCTTCATACCACAGGTCTCTGGGATCCTGCCTTAGAAACCATCCAACCAGCCCATGGCTCTCATGACTGCACTAGTCCAACCAGTGGGTTCATGCCTACAGGCAGATCTCCTGTGGTACCTCATGGTTCTGTCACTCCACCAGGCCCTTGCCTTTCCTCACGTCCATCTGAAGGACGTCTTCACCATATGTGAGCAGAAATCTCATGATACCTTATGCTGTGTTAAACTACCTGAAGATCCTTCTCCAGTGACTCAGGGAAGACCCCACCTGCTCTAGGAAAACAGGGAATTCTGGAATGTCACCACTGGAGGACCATCAGCAGGTCTGCGGTCCAGCCTGCACCTACAAAGCAGGTGATGAGTTACTAGCAGGAGTGAACACAGAACCAAGTTTCCAGCCCATATACCTAAACCATTCTGCCAACATCCATCCAAATTAACTCTGCAGTGGAGACACCTCGCATTGTTGTCCTACTAATCTTGCAAAAACCCATAATCCCCGACATGCATACACTGAAAACCCATTTACCAACCAGTCCATACTATGCTGTCCAGTATGGTAAAAAATGCCCAGTCCCATGAGCTCAGGTCCCCTCCTCCCTTTCCCTTGCCTTTGCATACCTGCACACTCAGCACTTTCCTCCCATACAGCATGAAGATCTTCCTCTAGGTTTGCTTTGCTTGCTTATCATAGTCTCAAGAGTTAGTACTCTGCAAAGTTAAAATCTGTTGAGCGCAAGGGCATTTGACCCTGACCACTACCTGCTGTTCCTTTAACAAACAATTAAGACATTCCATGTGTGACTAAATTTGAAAGCAAACCCAGGAATTAATCTGCTTGTTTTAAATAGGGATATAAATACGAACCAGCCCAGCCATTGCCCAAGAGATAAGCCAAAACTTTGAGGTTCAATAAAAGTTCAGTCACTTCCGCAGTTTCTTAGGCAGGATTTGTTGGGTATTTATTTAGGGAATAGGGTCTTAATTTAGGGAGAAGGTCTTTATTTAGGGTTTTTAGGGAACACAATGTCCCCCCAGAAACTTGGAGTATGTGCCTCATTTCTATTTGAGTAACAGTTTCCTCTGGGTATGGATGATACTAAAGGAAAATAGCGTAGCCAAATCCATTCTTCCCTAGCACAAATAATATTTCTGTGGAACTTCCAGTTCTAGTGTGCAGTAGCAACAAAAAAAATAGATATAAAGGTATCTGCATAACTCTGCACTATGTGTCTCTATCCCATGGTTTGTGAGGAGAAGAGAATACAGGAAAAAAAATCTCAGTGTTTAACTCAGGCTTGGCATAGTGGCTTGGCTGGTGTCATACAGCTTAGCTTTTAAAAAAGATATGAACAAAAAAAAAACAAAACAAAATTTTAAAGTTAGTGGCGCCTTGCTTGATCAATTTTGTTAAAATGTTAATCTTACATAAGATGGTATATTAGATCTTTGAATAAGCTAAGTAAAATACATCTTCTAGATGTGCATATATTTCTGTGTAATGGTTTTGGGTCATATAATTTAGGAAAACATAAAATAGTTTCAATTCTCTATCGAGGCAAAAATGCTATAATAAAACTGGATGTAGCAGGAGAACTATTAAAGTAGCTTTTTAGCATGAAAAGTTTCTGTGTGGCAGAAAAATAGATGGAAGGAGAATTTTTGTTCAGCTTAATAGGGTGAAGTTAACAAAATCAGTGATAAAGTCATGAGATCATGGAAAGTGACTATACCCACACATTTTTTGAGGTGATATGGAGTGTGGAGAGTTCATTTTTCAGGGTTTGTAGATTGAAGATTACATATTAACCACTAACCTAACTGATAACTCTATGGACAGAGTCCGTTTTTCTACGTAATAGGGCCTCACTTGTCCCACGCATAATGTTTTATGAGAGCTCTAAAATTTATGCTCGCAGTGTTTTCTTGCAAATTATTTTCCATGTAGGTCAATAGAGCCTTTTCTAAAGGATTCAGCAAAATATCTGAGGATTTTCATGTAGATAAAATTAAACCTTACATGAAAACTGCTTTAAAGAGGAGTTTTACTTCAGAATACCAAAGTGATCAAGTATTCCTATTGTTGTTGCAAAATGAATTTGGAAGAGCACTGCTGTCTTCCCAGGAATTGCACACTACAGACTGCTGTGTAAAGCTTAAATACTTCAAGGTATTTAAGTACCTAACCAGTGTCATGATTTCAGAGAGATTGCGTGCATGAGCATCTTTGAAATCTTAGTGCCCTCTACATAAAATCAAGAGCAGTAGCAAGGTCAAGGGGATTTCATGATGTTTCTGACACTTCTCCTTTTTGAGAGATACTTTCTCAGAGTAGCAGAGAAATTGTTAATTTCTCTGAAGTTGCAACTTTAATATTTTATTTTATTAGCAGCAAAAGGTAAGCACATTGTTACAGCAATTCTTAGAATGGCTTTTTTTTTTAAAAAAAAGGAAGCTCATGCAACGTTTTAAAGAGGTCTTTCATGGCAGTGTCAGTAGTGTCCAGTGAAAGTCAGAAGATCCATTTGTTCTATAAAACACAGGAAAAAATATAAGCATGCAATGGTATAATTTTCTTTCAAGTTGAAATCTTTAGTATCTCCTGCTACAAGTGAACTAAAACCATGTAGCCATTATAATAAGCTATCACTCAAATGCGACGCAGCACTATCAATACTGAATTCTATTGCCCTGTAAATCCTTTGTGATAGTTTTTGCAACCTTATGTAAATCAAGTGAACAGATACTCATTAACAAGTGTATAATTTTCTCTCTCCATTTGTAGCATTAACAAAACATTCATTTTCAACTTCATCATTTTTTATGTCTCTTTGTTCCCAGACGTGCTATGAAAGTGTTTCAAACACCATTATGTTGAGATTTTCTATTATTGGTAAAAAAGAATGTAGATCTTCTGTTGAAATGAAAAGCATTGAAAGCACTTCAACGACTGTATTTGCAAGACAAATGTTGTACTGAATCTTTTGACTCACCCATTTGTTCCTACTTCATCATCCTAATTAATTTTCATTCCATGGCATATTTTATTAACCATGCATTTTGTATTTACACGTGCCTACTGTTTCAAATCTATCTAATCATTAATACTGTGATATTCCAGCAGTATTTTCAAAACAAATGAGCCCTGTGACTCTGATTGCTTCCCCCAAAATTTATGTTTTTCCAAGAAATTTCAAATTGACAGCTTTTCCACAATGAAAACCAAATGTCAAAATGTAAAAATATTTGCCCTAAAAAAAAATGTTATTTTATAACTAGCAGTGGTATTTTTCCTCTAGAATAATTTTTAAAATGCACTTCTTCTCTGTAATACGTAAGAAATATGTTACGTTTTCACTTAACCAAGGCCACAGCTGCCTTTTTGAAAGGCTTCAAAACTGAAACCTTTAGAATGTTTTAATTAACTTCAGAGAAATTGTATCCTTTTGATTTCCTGAAAACTCACTTAAAGAGGCAGATAGAACCTTCTTGTTTGATTTTTGCCTGTTTTGAGGAGGTTCCTAAAGATCAGAAAGTTTAGAGGTCAACGAGATGATCTGACCCTTAGTAAGTGAACCCCTAATTATTCCAAACGACTGAGGCACTGGGGATCTGGGATCTTCATTATTCTCTGAAACAGGGTGTTTCCACTGAAGTCTGTTGAGAGATCTCTTTCCTCAATCGGCTCTTTGCCTGCCCGGCAATTCTATACTTTACATTCTTGTTTTACAGATAACACAAAATCTGTCAAATGAAATATAAACTTGATATTTGTTATCATATTGTTTTACCCCAAATGACACAGTGCACATTATACAATTTTGAAATAGCACTAGAAACTATTTTATGCTGCTCCCAAAAATGAGGCTGTCTCAGCTGCCTTATACACTGGCAATGTCTTTTCAAAACCTTCAGGATCTTGATCCAAAGCCAGCTCAAGCTAATGAGACATTTTCCGCTGCCTTAAAAATGTGATTCCTCCGAGTCCAATACAAAGAAATAGGTACATTTTACTTTGAGGCTTTTTGGGGAGTTGTGGTGTGGGTTGTTGTTGTTTTTTTTAAACAAGCAGTTTAAAGGCTAGCTCCAAAGTCCACTGGTCTCAGACCGCTGAATCAAGCTGAAAATTGTGTTCTGTGGGTATTAAATATTTCACCAAGGTAAAACTGAGTTCATAAAACCTCCCATCATTTACCCAGCTGACTAGTTTCTTCCTCATCCTGCCTTGCCCCTCTATTGAATATGAGCTGAGTGGTGCCCGTGGTTGCACTCGTACTGAGGTGTGTTGTTTATAGTTAAAGGACTGTGATCTGCGCTCCTAAGCTCTAATGATTAATGTTACATTAATAGAAAGGTTTCAGACTGTACACTCTCTTTTTCTTTGGGTCTCATCTGGACAAAATATTTCTGGCCCAGATTCTGAGAGATGCCCATTACTTTAAGAGATTTTATGAACACGCATGAACCCAGTTAAAAATGAGTAAGAATTGAGGATTTTGTTCAGTAAGAATAGTGACTGACCCAAGAGGGAGCTCAGGCCAGGAGCTCTGCTTGAGTTAAAAAGGACATTATTCTACTTCTGTACTGCTGTACACCCCAGTGAAATGGCTTAGCCTTATTATGAACAGCCAGCTTTTCGTTTTTCACCCATTTTCATTGCAGGTTCCTGTCTTTTAACTTCGATTTGTATGGCTGCACTGTCTGCTGTGCGCTGGTGTCCCCACAAGACCCTTTGTTTCCTACCTTTGAAAACATCCAAAACAAACAAGACCCTTTCTCTTCCCATAGACAGTACATGCAATATTAATGGTTATCTCCCTGTGATAAGCAGAGCAGTATCATTTTACATGACTTGAAAGGGTCATCCATATCGTCAGCCACAATTAACTTGTCTTACTCTCACAAAACGGGCTGGGGGAGGTAACTAAGAGGCCATACTTCTTCACATACCTCAGAAAACAGTTCCGGGACAAGGGAATGGCCAAAAGATACAAAAAGCCTCCAAACAACAAGTACAACAGGCTTTTTACTGGGATCACAAGAAGCTGTACTGCACCTTCTTGATATGATACCTCCTGCGGTGCCTGTGTGTGTATTCACTGGAAATAATCAGTCGCATACAAGTTGGAAGAAGTCTAGCCGCAAGATTTAACTTGCTATTTATCCCACTTTTAAAGAGAGCAAACTCCGTAAAAATTTTCTGGAAAACAGAGTGAAAGTTGTTTTGAGGATATATTCAGACTACGATAAAATGTGTGCTGAAATCCGGCAGAACTTGCACCCTTTTTCTATTTTGTTTTTGTTTTGCAGCCTACCTAGACCAGAACAGCAAACTAGGAAGGAACGGTAACCCCAGTTCTCTGAAGGAGACTTTCATACTCTACATACCAATCCTTCCTCAGTTCTCAAAACTAGTAAGTTTAACAAGGATCCTGCTTTGAGGAGAAAATATCCAGGTAACACATTGTGTAGAGAATGATGTTTGTAATTCAGCATGTTCGCATATCCACTCTGAGTCAGCACTGAGTCAGTGTCGCAACTGATGTTTAGGGTAGTGCTGTACTGTTGAAGATGCCATCATCCAGATGAAATTATGTTGACCGCTTGGGCTGTGGAGAATTGCATAGCACTTGTCACAATAACACAGCTATTAAATGTGTGACGTGACCAAATGCCAAATCAAAGTATTACTCTAGCCACATACATTATTCCTGCAATTAAATGAAATATATTTCACTTCCTGTCTTAAATAACTGGGTAGTGTTGCTGCCCACAAGGTGCTGAGTTTCAAGAGATGAATGATTGACTGTCAATAATACATCCCTGTATCCTTTAGAGTTTTTTTCTAAAATGCTTTAGGAGAAATGCTTTGCGAGAAAGCATCCTGGTTAATGTGAATTTTTTGCTATTAACAACATGGCAAGTTTGAATGTGCCATTTTCTTTTTATGACTAATGTAAAAATTTTTACAATGCAAATAATTTTGCATCTTTTCCCAGTTTAATATACACATATAGGGTGAGGTGACCAGAAGAAAGTTGATCTTCCTTGCTCAGATGAAATGCAAAATAGAAAAATAACTAAGAAATGCCTATTTTTCCATATTTTTACAAAAAAAGAGTATTACATCTGTAGACTTCTTTTCTTCAGCAGAAAAAAAGATTTTGGAAAGGAAGAGAAAGTCTTCCCAAATAATTTCTGTCCCTTTTAAGTGATTTCCTGATGATGGGATCATTCCTACGTGTATTTTCCCTTTGATAAGAAAAGGAAAGTTGGAAATGCTTCAGACTTCCATTTTGATTTCTTTCATAATGATTAAAACTGGCGTGTCTTGGTGAAGAAATCAAAACATCCTTTCCTCCTGCTATCTTAGAGTGTCAAATTTTTGTCAACTCTACGCTCTACTCTCTGCTTGAATAATCGTCAGATTCACAGGGGTTTAAACTAGGAAGCTGTGGAAAGCAGGTATTGTCCATAAGGGAGAGGGGAGTCACAGCGCGAGGATGTCTCGGAGTACCGCTGAAGACGGACCAGCTCTGTCGGTGCTTGCAGCCGACGGCTGCTGTAACATGAAGCTCGTGAAAGGTCAGCGGCCGCGCTCTGTAGTCTGCTCTCTGCCTATCTGTGCCATCTCTTGAAATAACAGTGACTTCCAGGACTCCTTCACCTTCTTCCCTCTCTGGCCCCGGTATCCCCTCCCTCCCCAGTCCCTCTCTGGCACACATCCTTCAGCGCCACTCTCTTTTCTTCCTTGAGCTTTTCCTGTTGTCATCACAAAGACCTCTATGTCCTTTATTGTCCTGTGTCCTCTCCTTGCCTGACTCAAAGGCTATCTCTGGCTCCGGAGATAAAGTCTCTGCTAAGAAAAGGAGATTTCATTTAGAAAAAACCCCAAAACATAAGGGGTTAAGAAAAGGAAACATGCTGGTGCCCTGTTTGGGGGACAAGTCCAGTGCCGCTGTAACTTACTCAGGTAAATTCAAAATTTGCCTTTAATCAGCTACTTTCTCATTATCGTACCCAAACTTTGTGAATTTCCGGAATGATCTATTTATGACCTGTTCCCTTGAAACTTGGAAGCAGTTCATTTGAGTGAAGCTTCCATATTACTCTGCCAAGAGAATTACCAAAATAGACCTGCAGCATTGTTATTTTTGAGGATTCGTGACCCTTCATTCGTTTGTTTGTTTTAGAAGGATTTTTTTGTTTGAAGCCATTTTGTCTTGTTGACAATGAAAGTTGAAAGTTGTTTTAGGTAAAAAAAAAAGTCGTTGTTTATGTTTGCAGTGCAAATTATTTCAGAAGGACTTGCATAGCTAATAGAATGAGAGTTCACATTGCTGCTATGAGATGCTATTATGTGGTATATCAGGTACTAAAAAATATGTACTGTACTAAGAAACTTCACTAACCTGGAACTGGAACCTAGGGTAGAAAAGCAATTTGCTACGTGCTTTGAGGACATAAAGCCCTGATCAAATTCCCCTCCAAAATGAGGAAAGTGTCCTGGCTGCAAGAGCTCTGCCTGAGGCTGCGGGGCCACGTGCGGCTCCTTTTCCCATGGGTTTTCTCACAGCAATGTTTTTTTGCTGCTGGGAGTGTTTGCCACTACCAGGGCCTCCTTGACACATACTCAGGTGAGGCACCAGCCTGGTAACTGGCAGGTGAGGTGGAGACAGGCTTTGCTGTTCACAGACACCAGCCCTGTGCGAATTAAACGGCTGCCAGCAGAGAGATACATACGTTGGGGTCAGAACCTGAGTTCCTTGTCTTGGCTGTGCATGTAGCAGAGAGAGCGCCATGCGCACTGTCACACCACCACACTGATGTTGTTGAGGTGTAACAACAACCTCTTCTCTCCCTTCCTTTGCTAAATCGTTTTGCTGCAATTCAGCACAAACACAGGGAAAAATCTGAGGCATCCAAATCCTGTGCCTACCCAAAGCGTATTTCACACTGAAAAAAAGCAAGCAAGCAAACCAGGTGGAGATTATTAATATAATAGAAATATGATGAGCAGCGCACAGGTTTTTACAGACTTTGTCATTAACTGTTCCCCAGTGCCTGCTGAAATATTTGACCAGGGTCTCAAAGGAAATTCGGCTACGATTAGTTTAAATAAAGAAGACAGTAGGGCCTATTTAAAAGGAATATATTTGTAGTAACATAGCTTGAAAATGTTTCTAGAACTGACATTATTTCTAAAAACTTCCATGCAATCTGCCACACTGTTCATGAATCCAAAAAGACATGTAAGCTTGTACAGACAGATGAATCACAATAAACTTTCAAAAATCTATGCTGAAGGTACATTGCAATGTAGGAGCATCCTTATATGCACTCTACTGAAGATACCAAATCTCATCCAAGTGTCTTCCTCAACCCTGAGTACCTGCATCCTGCTTCAGGAGCATTTAAGG
>RSEF01000003.1:76691744-76737821 GCA_003993805.1 Himantopus leucocephalus | reverse complement strand
GAGTGCTGAAGGTTGCCAGGAGGTCACCTAGGAGGGCATTTGGGTATGGATGAGTCCAGGTATGGATGCAGATGGCCACAGAGCTCTAGCGAGAGACTCTCAGATCTTCAGTAAGCAGGACCCAATCCAAAGCTTATAGAAGTCTAAACAGAAATTGCCATCTTTCCCTGTGAAGGAGGTACTCCTTTAGCTGTGTGAAAAAAATGAGCTCTTCTTTCCAGCACAGGCCAGCTATTAGAAAGCAACATTAATCCAGTACACTGTTAAAATTTTATAACAGACTATCATGAATATTGTTGGGAAATTAGATGGAATTATTTTGAAATGACTTGGGATAGTAACGCTACACTACACTAAACACAGAGATAAGAACACATATTAAGGGAAATGATCAGAGAGCTTAGATCAAAATATTAAGTATTATAACATCTTGAAATAGGCAGCATCTCCCAAGAATTTAATGAAGAGCCTGGATTTTTTGTCTGGGGGGAAAAGGAAGTGTGAAATAAAACCACAGAAAACTAATACGTCTGTAATATAATGCTGCACCAAGCCAGTCCTTGGGCAGCATCTCAAACTGCAGGTCGTGAGCCCAGACTCATTGCCCCGCAAAGTGCGTGACACGAGTGAACAACACACGGGATGAGCTGCCCTTTCGTACCTTAAATCCTGCCCAGCTTAACCTTCTAAATTGCCACAGTGGTAGTATCACAGCTTAAAATATATCTTTCCCGGTTCCTTATGTGCGTTACCCTGAGAGTTACTTTGGAGGCTAATGGAAGGCAGGAAGTTAGGTGCTGTTATTTTTTTCCATGTGTATGTAAAGCTTAATAGACTAAACTAGCAGGGTCAACAATAGGCGAAATTAAAACAGTTCTAAAAATGAACTAGACAAGAGGAAACAATTACAGGCCTGCTATTTGGAGGAAACAAGCACTGGGTGGTTCAGTCGCTAACACAATGAAGGAGACGGCCCACGATGGTGCTTCTAAACCCTTCCCGGTCTGGTATTCCCAAACTGTCTAGTGTTGTTTACTCGCCTGGAATCAAGCCACAGACACATCCTGATAGGTTAGGAGCGATCCTCGGCGATTGCTGTGAGAAATAGGAAGCGGGCAGAGAGGGCAGCAGTAAGCGACGTCTGCTCGCTTGAGGAGCCGAGCAGTGAGTGCTTTCGTCTCCTGAGTTGTCTGAGGCAACGCCTTCAGTCAAAAAATAACTCCAGGAGGTATCATGGGCTGTAGAAAGCATCATCAGATAACCTTCACGATTTCTTGGGTCTGCTTTGAAGATGTCAAAGTGTTGGGTGTAGGTACTGCGCATGGAACAGAGATGCCAGTTTTCAGGCAACCATAACAATAACAAAGGGAGACAGCCCTGAGTCCATCTGCCTTACTGCTCATTAATGAATTTATCTATCAAACTATAGATCATTGTTTCATTTTTAATGACAGACCTTAGCCAGGCTCTCTGATTTCTAATTGAAAGTTAGTGATTAAAAAAAAAAAAAAGCTGTCCTTTGTTGAAGGCACAGAAATGTCAGAAATGGAAAGCGCCAAGAGCCCAACAGATATATTATGCAAATATCCATTAATCAAGCAGGGCAAAGAAAAGGGAGACTTTCTCTGCAGTGTCATTTTTTTCTGCCCTCCCAAAAAGTTTCTAGTAAGTGAAGGTAATTCAAAAACTTTCATTCAAAAGGCTAAATAAAGAACAATGAGGTGCTTTCAAACCTCTGCTCTGGAGAATTTGCGGAAGGCATCATGTGTAGACCCCCCTGTCTGTGTCAGGTTTTATCATGTGAGGTGAGAGTGGCGGGTTTTTTGAATCCAGAAAACAATGCAGACCACAAGCAGGTCATCAGAAACTTACCACACAGTCACTCTTTTTTTCTGCAAACATTTTAATTGCAGCTGCAAGAGACTGAAAAATCCTGCCTGATAAGTGTGCTTTTCTGCTTTAAAAATACAATTGAAAGCATTCTGCTAGCAAGCCTACACAAAAGCTCATTAAATTAAATGCTAGGGATTATCTCTGAAGGTAAATGAATATAGAAGGCAGGTGGAGATAATGAAAATAGGATATTATCCCATTAACATTTGTTCTGTTACTGCGCCCAATTTGCTGTCATTTCTCATTAGCATCCTACCAGAAAGCTACAGACTAACTGGTAACTATAGCACAAAAAGCATAGCCTGCCACTCCCGCGGAGCGAAGGAAGGTGCTGACGGCTCCATGTCAGTCAGGGCAGCCGTACGCCCAGAAAAAGTGTGAGCTGCAGGTGAGGCTGCAGAGAGCAGCGAGGTGCCTGATCCGCCCTTCTCAGCAAAGCCAAATGCTGTCGGTGATGCAAGAGCTCTGCGCGGCGCCTGCCAAAAAACTGTACGCTCTTTCAATATTTCATTACCTCACACCGCCCGTTCAGCTGCTAATGGCACTCCTTCTATTGAAAAGTGATCTAGCATGATGCACGTGTCCCACAGCACACACAACACCTCCAGGCCCTTCTTTAATAGCTAGGAACTCAACGTACTATCTAAATACAGGCTGGCAACGAGGGTGGTGCGGAGTTACGCTGGCCCTGGGGCAGCTCGGGGAAGGGAGGCAGGAGAAGGTGAGATCCTCCGGTGGCTCCCGGGCTGCATGAGGGGGCCGAGGGTGACCCAGCAGGGTCTGCAGCTATGTCCCCTTCGCTCCTGCCGCACTGGGCTTCCCTAGCGGGAAAGTCAAAGGGGAAGATGACAGAAGGATGGCTCTGCCATCTCCTCGTCTCTGCCCTCCTCCGGTGGGGGCTGCGGGAGTTCCCCCAGGAGCAGGAGTAAGCCATTTCGCTGCTCTCCAAGGGGTACTCCCTGGGGAACCCAGGTGATGGTGGAGGGGGTACCAGAGCCACTGGGAGCTAGTTTTCAGGGCTCGTTCAAGAGACTGAGTTAGAGCTTTCCTCTTCTAGTATTTGAAAACACATATCTGCAAGCACAGATTGACCTTGTTTGTTCATCTAGTTAAGCACAAGCTTTTGTTCCTCCTGAGGAAGATGGGGATTTAGAGGAAAAAAGCTTCCATGGAAGAGTCCTTATGATGCCCCCAAGCTGGCAACACTTTTACATTAGAGCAGAATTTGCAGGAGAAATGGAGACACTGTAATGACTGGCAGGCAATTCACTGTAGCTTTTTCCAGCCTGTACCCTCACTATTTTTACCTCTTCTCTTTCTTCCCTCCCCTTCTTTCCCTTGCCATTGGAGTTTCTCCTGTGATTCCTCCCCCTTCTTTGTCGTTCCATGTAACTAATCTCCTCCTAATTAAATCCCATCCCAAGAACTAAACTCCCATCTCAATTAATCACTACTCTCCCAACTTTTAATATTCTGATTTTCCCTCACCCCATCTCTAGTTTGTTTACATACACTTAAAAAAAAAATCTGTTGAGGTGGGGAAAGCCCATTATTCCATGTTTCTACAAAGGTCAACTCTTTCCCCTCTTTTCTTACCCCTTCTCACCCCCTAACTGGCCCTAAGGCCCTGAGTCTTATAAACATAAATACAATTGCATTTGGCTTTGAAGCACATGTCAGTCCCATACAATAAGATGCTTCACAGAGGATACCTATAGGCCATGCTTTGGTTTTTTAACTGTTTTCCTTCCTCCTCTCTGCTCCTGTTTTCATTGTCTTTCTGTTTTTGTTTGTCTCCTCTGCCCCATTTTTCATCCAGGACCTCTCTTGGCTTCACCCCACCCTTTGCAGCCTCACCTCGGAGGAATGCAAACCAAATAACCATTCAAGGCTGATGAACTTTAAAACCCATGACATTCAAGCGGGCTGGAAATTAGACAAAACAATTTCACCCATCCCTTGTGCAGGGCCCTGACGAGCAGCTCGCTGCAGCTCCCCAGGTTAGCGCGCAGGAGGATGTGCTGCTGCACGTCTCCCTTTCATAAGGGAAACGCTGGAATGTGGCCGTGCACCAAAAAGCCTGTCGTAACACAGTTTGTTAGAAGGACACCCTGGATCCCCCACATGCATCTCATAGACAGGGCTTTTCAGCTCACCTCCTTTGATAGTGGAGCACATGGAAATGGCAGGATGAGTCTTGTTGATTGCTTAAGTGGAGTAATTTTTTAGGGTAGTGAATAGACTAGTCAGCAAATCTGCTTGGCCCAAGTTGAAAATCTGTCCCAAACAACCAAACAGAGCTTTGTTTGCTTGAGCAAGAAAACAAGATCAAAAGGAGTCCCTCCTTTTCACTTTCTTGCTTTTTATAAACCATTTCTTAAGGTTGCCTAAGAAAGGCATGTGCAATCCCTTTATTTTCTTCAAAAAGCACTTCCAAGCTGGCTCAAAAATGTATTTTATTTACTTAGCAAGTCAGTTAAGCAGTGTGAGTAAGAACAGGGCCGGGGGGTGGGGTGGGGTCTCAGATGTAAGGAGGAGAAGGTACTTTCCCCTGTGCCCCCCGAGTGGCAGGGCTGTAGGCAGCGCTCGACCCGGGTGCTCCCAGGCGGTGGGGAGCAGCAGCAGCACGTCCCAGGGCCGGAGGGGTCCCTGCCCGCAGCACCTCAAGCCCGGCGCAGGGAGGGCGCAGGGGGTTCAGGTGCGGGCAGCCAGAAGGGCCAACGCTTTGCCACTGCACCCAAAAGCAGCAAAAGCCGACCGGTGTTTATCGTTTACTCAGCTCTCGCTCTCTCTCAAAAACAAGCTTGCAATTATCACAATAACAAAGCGGGAATTGAATTTCTTTTCTGGAAAACCATGAACATCAGCTCTAGTTTTGGCTCTTATAGGACAGAGCTATTCTTTTTACAGGAAGAGGCTGAAAGTATTTATTGAAAATGAGCTAACAAAGTGAAAATGAAATATTTGAAAATACAAGAGAAAGAAAGTTCTTGAATCCAGATCCCATCTGATCTCTAGGGGCATAAATCTAATTTTCCATGCAATTAGTTTCAAATCATGATAAGTGACAGATGCTTTCATTTATTTGGCTGAATTGTGACAACATTCTCCTTTTTAATTTTTTTTCTATAGCCCTCCTAGCCTGATCCAAAATCTACTAAAGCCAATGGAAAGACGCCCACTGTCTTCGAATGGGCTTTGGATCGGGCCCTAATTAGCCTTGGGCAAACTAATAAACTCAAATACTTACATTGTTTTATGTTGAGTCTCAGACCATACTTTGTTTTCATTCTAAGTTTACCAGAAAAGCTATGAATAGTTTACATCTCTTAATTTAGGAAAATTTAACTAAATTAGTTTGTATAAAAAGCCCCCAACAAGTTAAAAACCCACCCTGGGAACACTATACCTATATCCTGTTAAGAAAGAATGGGAAAAATGTACAATCTTTCCATAGACACAATGTACATTTCAAACATCACAAAAAGCATACTCAGAAATCTTCCTCCAGCAGGGTCTTTGTATTCACTGATGGTAGTCTGCTGTCTACCTATACCATAGCAGCTGGTGTATGTATGATATATATAAAAGACTGTCTGCGTGCACGAGGATGCATATTAAGTATAGCTATAAGCAACCATAATTTTTATTGACGTAAATAAACTATGCTAGCTGAAGGATATTTTTGCTGATAATTATATCTACATTAGAGTTCTTTTGGCATGACTATATGCTTCAGGTGAATTATTCACACTTCATAGCGAAGCTGGCAAGACTTTTAAGAGTTATTAAGTTGTAGGCTGGATAACATTTTAGTTGGCAAAGCGTAAGCTTCTTGACTTGCTCTGTACCAATGTGATACAGTAGAATTTACCTAATGAGCACGTTGGAGAAGGCACTTGATTCAGAGGCTTAAATCAAAATCCTGAATCCAGAACAGATCCAGTGCCAATCACAAGTTTTTATGAAGACTAAACAATGCAGAAAAGGTACACAAACAAGTGCAGACAGCTGCCTTTTCACTCTGTTTATAATTAGAGCAGGCTGTACCCTACCTAGCTCACTCCCTCCCAGAAGTCAGGTAGCCACTTTACTATTGCCACATACTCCTCCAGCAACACGTTTTTTTAGCCTGGGCTTGCTGCCATGACAGCACAGCTACAAGACTTTCAGAGTGGACCTGGCGTATGTCTGGCTAGCTCGGAATGGAGCCACGTAGGAATCTGGTGCGTTGCTATACTGAGTGGGACTTCTGGTCCAAAATTGGATGCCTACCATATAGGCGCCTATATCTGAGTTAGTTCTCCAGACTCTTTTTAGAAACAGTGAAGAGAAACAGGCACACCTGGGGTTCAATTCATCTCATTCGGAGGTATGTGTCTAAAATAGGCCAAAGGAATTATGTGTGCAAGTGTGTAAACTTAGGTGGGGTGATTTCCAACCACCTTCATAAATGGCTGCAGCTTTGGCTTGGTAACACACAGAAGTTGCATCGGTTTAAGTAAAAATGAGATGCTATAGCATGTTAACGAACTGAGTGCTGCACAGAGCCATGGCCATGCTGTGAAGTGGAGATGTGTGCCTACAGATAGTAAAGCCTAGTACTTTCTAGGACGCTACTGCAAAATCTTGTTTTGGAGACAGATCAAATAATTTATGTTGTCTAGTATTTGCTGTATGCCTCTACTGCCCTAATTTATTGGGGGCTGCTGGAAGAACAACCAGGAAGGTAACGCAACACTTTCCCAGACAAGAATATCTCCAAACAAACTTGAAAAACAATGAGGGAGATTAAGTGGGCTAAGTGTCCTTTAAAAGACACTGTCTGTTAAGTTGGAAAGCGAGATGGGTTTTCAATTTAGAGAAGAGATCATGAGACAAGATTTACTGGTCTGGGTGGGAAGGCACAACCCATGAAGATGCTCATGAGGAAGGTGACTAGACAGTCGGTAAGCCTGCAGATAGTTGTCTTATTTTGAGATAAGTATTTGGGTTTTGTTTTCTATATTGTCTTTGTTCAAAATAAATCCTTAACTTTATTTTGGTGCTGCTGCCCTTGTGCTGAGTGGGGACAGCTGAGTTTGCACAGGAGCAACTCGGTTGGTAGTAGGGGCTGGGATCGCTGGCTGCTTTCAGATGGTGAAACTATACGCTACAATCCTGTGTTGAGCTACAGACTCTCAAGTTATCTGCAAGAAAACAGATACCTCTGTGGACGGCAGGGTGGTACAGTGCCAGTCTTGCTTCTCAATGCCACTGGATGAGCCCAACCACTGTGCCCCGAGCACAGGTCTCTGCTCCTGGAGAGGCTTCGCGTATCACCAGCTCAGCAATCGCCACCCTGGGGCTGCAAAGAGAGCTCCAGAGACCTTCAGGGGCCAGAAGGAGGGTTTCCCAAATTCACTGGCCTAAGCTTGATTTACACTTGTTTGCCTCATGATTATCTGCTAAAAGGGGACAGACTAAACCAGCATACACTGGCGTGGTATTGAACAAGCCAACGGTGTTCAATTCCTCCCGAACTGCAAAAACGAAGTATCTTCCTAGGGATGAAGAGGTCTGAGACACCAAGGTCTCCTCCTTGCTTGGAGCTCCAACGCAATGGAGGATGCCTGTGTCAGCGTCCAATATGCCTTACTTAATCAGATCACCATCCAATATTAAGTCCAATATGTCTTACCTAATCAGCACGAAAATGGCCAGCCCAGCCTTAGGTTAGAAAACGGTTGCAGGTTTTCAGCAACCAGCCAGCATGAGACTTATATCTTCCAAATGAATAAACTGATTGTGGTGCGTCAGACACTTCTCGCCGAGTTTGAAAGAAAAACATTTTAAAAACATGTTCACACAGCATAGTTCCATATGTCTGATCTGGTAATTAGCACAACTTGTCTGTGAAACACCCTGTTAAGTCAATGTATTTGATCTGCAGCAGGTTTCGGCAATGGTTCAGACAAGTTAACCCAGTGCATCTTTAAGGACTAAGTCTGCTGAAAGAGGGGTTTATTTTATTTTGAAAAAATACCTTTAACAGATCTCAGCTGCGCAGAAATGAACAAATAGGTGAATTTAGAAGGTGCCAGCAGCAACCATATGCCTTCTGGTGCGTATTTGATTTTTAGATCAATCTTCATGTCATAAAGGCACCTCCTATCACCCTTTACATGGAAAATGGTGCGTTTGTGTTTAATTTTTCATGCTCACTGGTGACCAGATAATCCTGATAGCCAGCATATTTCAAATACAGATTTTTTTCTTTGTCAGTGTTAAAGTCTGCTTAAGAAATCTCTCTCATTACAAATATACAGAGGTCAAAGAAGGTTATTCAAATACATTTGAATGAGGTGTATTAATCTACAGTTTCCCCTGTCTTCTTTGGCTTCCTAGATCACTACCACCAGAGTATGTGCGCATAAGAGTAATTGAATCCAAATCAGCAGCCTGCCTCCGTCTATGATTTATTTCATTCACCTGTGGAAGGACTTTTCAAATCTCTCACAAGTTCAACCTTTCAATGGAAATGACAGATCATTTTCCTGCTGAAGTGGGATAACGTTATCAAACACCCCAGGCTTTTCAGACCGGCAATGCATAGCAAGGACTCTAAGCACCAGATGCAATATCTACACCTTCACCAAAGGCTGCTTGTCAGAAACGATTTCCTCTTCTGTATAGGAGACATTTTTTCCCTTCATTGATTCTCCCTCCTAAGGGCACTTCACGTCTGTCCCTGGACATACCCAACTTTTTCATATCAGAGCTTTAAATCTTGTGGTTGTTGAACAACTTTTCATCAGTGTGGCAAGTAAATGTCATATGGATCACTAAAAATAGCGATATGTAAGTCAAAGAGTACGATTTCACGTCATTTAATATGGTGTAACTCTACATACTATTCTTCTTCAGACTGCCCATAACCTCCCAGTTTGGATCCATACAGGCAATTTCTAGCCTTCAGACATTTGCTCACCCTGCTTTGAAAGAACAGTTAGCAACAAACCCCAGGGGCTAAACTAACAAATTGTTGATCCAGCTACATACAAATAAGCTAGTGTTTACTCTTTGTTTGACAACAAATTTCACCCCTGATTTCCCCAAATCCTTCAGAAGATTTATTTTGACACTCGCCAGGTATAGTATGTCCTAGCTGATCAAACCAAAGTTTCTTCAGGTAAATGCACGCTGTAAGGTGAGATGCAGGTCAGGGGATGATTAAAGGCTGTATGTCGGGCCCTGGGATGCCAAGGTGTGGGTGTCATGCACCCACATTGTTCTCAGTGCAGCTCAGCATCCAGGTGCCCTGCCTTCCCCAGAGGACCTGGCTGCCTACGACATGGGCCTTTTCAGCAAGGAGCATGCACTGGCTGGTTTGCTCAAGTGGGGTTGTTTGATAATGCTGTTAAGGCACTCTGGGACTGGCGGTGGAAACCCACGCCGAGCCTTGCTTGGCCTCACTTGCTCTGTGACCACCTTTGCTGCAAGGGGAGGACGGGGGGCGCAGCCTCTTCTGCCTCCCAGCTTGGGTTTGCTTGGGGCTCTCATGGGACCTCCCTGCTGTCATCAAAACGTTTGGTTGAGCTTGGGCGCCAAAGTGGACTTAGACCCCTCCCTGTTCCAAGCGCCTTTTAAGGTCTCAAATCAGGGCAAGGTCAACATGAAGCATTATCAGCCAGTTCTTTCATAACTTTAGCCTTCCTTTTTGGTCTAGAATGCTGGGAACCATTTGCTGTGTCTTTGGTCAAAGGCCAGACTGGGCTCAGCTGTCCCCAAGAGGGGCAGTGGGGAGCTCTGGTGCATGCACAGTAGCTTTCCTGAGCTCAGTATATCCACATGAAAGCAAAACAGCACTGTTATGCTTGGATCTACTATTTTCAGAGCCTGATCTCAGTGGGCAATTAGTCACTGGAGAATGAGATAAATACTTGCCTAGAAAAGGGACCTCATGAGATGAGTCAGTTGTCAGTTTCTGCTCTCTCCCCCAACAGTCATCAGAGCAATTACAGTATTCTATTAGCTGGTAATCCAGGCAGAAGTTCTGTAATGGTGTGAAGTAATAAGAAGGGATATTCCTGAATGTTTTACCCATCCGCTCATCCCTAGCATGAGGATCTAAATTCCAGCGCTCCAGCAGATATATGCCAAAGTTCACATCATTCTATGTTTATGTTCATCAGTTGTATTCATAAATTAAATTTATGGCACATTTCTTATTAGAATTTAAAAGAATGAGTGAAGTAATATTTTTCCCCATGGAAATTTCTTGGCACAAGTTCTTGGGTACTTTCAAACATGATGTTTGAAATATCTTTTTAAAAAGCAGAAAGTCAATGCATATTTACTTGGCTTTAGCTATAGATAGATTTTCAGCCTCTGGCTGAAAACAAAAGAGCTTCTCCCTTGAGTGAAAGGAGATTTATTTGTTGTGAATTCATGGCCAAAATGCTATTGAGCTCATGCCCACCATTGGCTAATTTCATCCATACAGATGTTGTCCATGTTGTCCTGTTACAGTGTCCCTGTCAGCGCCCCAGAAACCACTGTCACCCTGGCAGCCCCCTTTGCTTCTTGCACCCCCAGTCATATCCCAAAGGCAATCTGTGTTTAGGGGCAGGGCTCTCCTCACCCCCACTGCCGTTCAGTGGGACCCACGCAGCTACAGAGCCCACTCCCTTCCTGGACCCTGGTTTGCAAAGTCACCCCGCCACCATTCTGCGACAGTGCCAGGCTCCCCATGTTTGATGAGCAACTGGCCGCATCAGGGTGGAGAGAAGGGTGACTCCTAGCAGGGTGCCCATGCATTGGTGCAGCTCCACCAGCATGGGCTGCTCAGACACCCTCCTCCATCTCCTGCTCACACACCAGCAGAAGCTGGTCCCATCAGCCTGGTGTTTTGAATGGTCAAAAGCACTGCCTACAGCCATCGTGTGTGCAAGCAGGCGGGCAGCAAACAAAAAATGTGAATAGGTGTGGTCTTTCTTTAGATGCAAAATACTCCCCATGATTTTGGGACATGTGGTGTCCTGACTTGCTGGTTGCCTCCCCTCCGGCTCACCCCCAGAGCAGCAGCAATATGGTGTGGAAGAGGGGTGAGACAATGTGCAGCCACACGCACATGCTCCAGCCTGACTGTCCAGCTCCTGTGGGTCAACCATTTGTCACCAACACATGCCAGAGCAGCCTGACCTGACACCATCACTCCTTGCCAGACAGCACAGGACCTTTTCTCCCAGGTCCCACCAAACGCTCTTAGGAAGCAGTTATCCCTTCCTGCCTCCTGCCCGGCTGTCTTGGTTCAGAGTCCACCGCTTAGGGAAAAGGAGGCTGTGAAGCTGGCTGTCTTGTGCTGCAGAGAGACAGAGGGCTGGCCAGAAGAACATCTTCCAGGGAGCGGGGCAGGGTGCCGCAGATGGCTCCTGGCTTGCACTGCTTGCACCTGGGTAGGCATAGCACAGGTATCTGCCTCGCCAAGGCTGGAAAGTCTTGAGGAGGCAAAAGCGATGCTGATGTTTCTGGAAAGGCCCTGCTGGGGCTGAAGCAGGTATAAGGGTCATCTCAGAGAGGTGAGCTGCAAGCTGGCTGGCCTCCTGCCACCAACATGGTGGGGCTGGTCTCAGCCCCTCCTAGAAACTCCCAGGACTAGCGTGCTGGGGCACACACTTGGTGCTCAGAGGGTGGGGAGGGTCTAAAAAGACTGAGAAATAGGCTCCAGAAGTGCTGTGACCTTTATAAGCAGTTGGTCCAGACCTATTTTTTGCTCTCTCGCTGGCCTCACCTTTCTCGCCACTTCCTCCACTTCTTAAAATTACAGCCAAAACGCTCCCCAGATGCCTGTTACTAATATCTTCATCTGAACTGCCCTGTGCCAGGGCCTCTAAGCTCAGCAGCACTCAGGCTGCTGTGTTGGCAAGAGAAGGAGAGACACTTTGGTGCTCTCCTGGTTTCTAATAAACGTCTTTTGGGAGACATCCTGAGAGATGCCTTGGGAAGTTGTCTTAGAGAGGGAGAGCCTGGGCCCAGGGAACAGCCTGGGAGTCGCACCCCTTCTGCCATTGCTTCTTTGGAACAAATATTGCTCTGGGAATAATTTAAACTATTACTGATTTTGTTCTGCAGTGTGTCTGAGATGTTTCCAGAGTTTCTTTACACACCCCAGTTCTTCAATAGGCTGGCAGCTTGAGCCGGTCAACAGAGCAGGTCCAACAACACAGGCTGTAGGGAGGGCATGGGGATACTATTTTTGAAGAGGGATTTCCTATTCAAAGATGCATTGCCTCACGCATTTTTTCCAGGTCTGTTGGCTAAGTTGCCGGTCCTGATTTGAAGGCTGGCCTGAAAGGAAAGAGTAGATTAAATGCTGTTGATGCAGTTGGCACTGCCTGCAGAACGGGTTCCCTTGCAAATGCCAGTCCTCCGTGGAGCTCTCCTGTGAGGGCCCTGGGAACTGAGGGCAGTTTCCCTGTTTCTGAGTATTTTTGTGAATCCTGGAGGACTGCAAGGCATCACTCATAAATGTCCCGTCCCATGGGGCAAGCTACAAAGCCAATCCATTGCTCACAGCCCGCATGACTTGGGAGAACACGTGTGTTTTATCCCAGGCAGTGTTAACAGGCTTTGCCTCCGGGTTGTGAGGCTATGTCACATTACTGACCTGCGTCTCGTCTCACGACTTGGTGACGTGGGAAAGGACGAGTCGCTATTCCTCTCACGCCAAGATGGGTGCAATCCCAGTGAGGGCTACCACCATTGCTCGGTGATGCCAAAAGAGAGCCCACGCTCATTCATTTCATATGCCCTGCGTCCCGGCCCCGAAATCCTGGAGGGGAGAAAAGGGAGAAGCTTTCTCAGTGCATGCAGGCAACCAGACGGGCCAACTTTATGTAGGTGGAGTCTGGCTGCTGTGTCCTCCGTGGGCTGCTGGGCTGAGGCACAGACAGCCCTGGGGAAAGGGTGCAGAAGGCAGCTGGCCCAGAGCTCTCTTGTCTGGCTGCGTTTTTCCCTATCCCCTGCTTTTGCTAGAAGATACTGGTGGATAATATTGTGAGTCAGGCAGGTCTTTTGTGGTCTGCTGCATTTCTCCTGGGGACTGTAGGTGTTTTGATTTTGTGGTTTGGGTTTTCTTCTTTTTTTCCCCCCTCTGTCAATAATTGAAATGACAGGTCAGGAGGAATAACTACGAGAAGGGGAATAGGGCTATTTAAAAAGTGAAGTAAGCATCTGGGAATCTTGGCTGACATCTATGTTTTGCACAAAATTCTCTAGTAGCTTTTACTGTCAGAGATGGTCAGGGCAGTGCAAGCTCCAGCAGAAGAGCTGCTTCTGACCCACAATGTAGGTGCAGACAGAAGGGAACAAAGACATGAGCAAAATTTACAGTAGCTACAGGTCCTCTTTGGAAATCTCCCAGCCTGTGACTGACAACTCGAATGCCAGAAAGAAGGTAGGGCTGAACTAAGAGCCAGGTTCTGGAGAACATAATGGGAATCGGCAATCTCAGTGGGTATTTTAATAGACACATAATCCAAATGTATGCATTGGACTCAGCATGCCCAACGAATAACTTCTTTGTATTTCAGTTGTATAGTTGAGGCTTAATTGAAATGGCCCAAATCTCTCACTAACTAAAGAAGGTTTCAAGGCAGTGTTGGCTTCAGCCTGCTTCATGAGGCAGGCCAGCATCAGTTTTGCTAACTTCTCCACCAGCTTTCTAGCACCCTGATAACATATCTGTCATCTCTCTTGCCAATTTGAACAGGAACAGGTCATTTCCAGTAGCATTAAGTAAACTTTTCATACTTACAAATTAGCTTTTCAATCCTCCATTTACTTTTTGATGTGTCCTGTGGATGTATTTTGGGAAATTTGAAACAGGCCAAGGTGAATGTCGGGCAGACCTCAGAGGAGAGGACTGTAGTAACTAGGGAGGAAAGTAGTCTGGGCTTGTGAAAGGTTTTCTTAGTGAGCATGGAGAATAATAAATTAGTTTTAAAGAAGCTGTAGAGGTAAAATTGATTTGGTTTAGTAACTATATCTGTGGGGAAAATGAACTCTAGTATAACTTCTGGACTGAGTCCCCCTGAGGTGGGCAAGGGCAACAGCACTACAGTTATTCAACAAATTTTCAACAAGTCATTCAACAAGTCATTTATTTTTCATTATTATTTTCAACAAGTCATTCAACAAATTTTCTTCCCTTTCTAGCTTCTCTTCTCTTTCAGTTCTCTGGTTGAAAAAAGCAAGAGGTGGAAAGGAGAAGAGTCTTCCCCAAAACTGCCATGAAGCATTACTACCACTTTTGGCCAGCTCTTATGGAGAAAATGTTAAACACGATTTTGCAACAATAGGGTCACAAGAAAGGACCAACACAATTTTTGGCTGTAGGGCACAGACAGATGTCATTGAATTAGTTCCTTTCTCTCGTAACCAAAAATGCATACTGCAATTGGATCAAACTAAAAGGTCTGAAAGGATTAATTTTTGAGAGAAGATTTACAGATCAGAGGCATTAAATGTATTTTTATAGGAGCACCATTTCTAATAATTAAGAACTTTAGGTAGTACAGATACACATGTCAAAAAAAAAGGAAGAAATGAGCAGGAAAATCTCTTTACAATAAGATCCACAGTTCCCTGTGGAATTGTCTCTCACAGGATTTGGTGAAAACCCACGGTCATTTTCATTAGATCTGACCAAACATCAGACCCCAGGGCAACCCTGCGTCTTCATAATACGGATTTTCATGATCAACCTGTTTTCTTTCTTTCATGGCATTTCATAGAACCGTAGAATCATTTAGGTTGGAAAAGACTGTTAAGATCATCGAGTCCAACTGTTTCCTCTCTTAAAGAGCTCATTTTGCTTTCAAAATGAAGCAAGGGAACCAGCACTGCAAACCTGACACAGGCAGGTTAGAAATAGGTGAAAACAAAGGCAGGAGGTGCTGTCAGGATCTTTCCTAAACTGCTGGTGCAGCAGCCTGACAGGTAGGGTTACCAGTCCTGACATCTCTGCAGGAATTACTGCGCTTCATTACTCAAGAGCAGAAAATACTCGGATCACCTGGTTCCTTTTCAGTCATCTGCTGCATAGAGGTTAGACTGCAACGAACCACCAGATCTTATCAAAGACTAAAAAGACATGAGTAGGTCTGTGAACAGCAGAGCCGATGGTGCCTGGTCTGTGAGGAATTGTGTCTTGTGGTCGGGTTCTCTGATGTCTAATAAGGTGTGAGTTTTGCTTGAAGCTTTACACGCAAGAGCAGCATTCATTCACCATTGCTGTCTCCCATGTGAATTCTCTGATGCTTCACGAGGAGTGAACGCATGCCACATTGGTTTCCTGGAACTGGCACAAATAGGCTGTCTTTTTTTTAATCTCTCCTCCACAACCTTTGAGACCTCTTACAGCTAACAAATTTGGTTTACATTGGTTGTGCATATGTCCCGGTCATTCCTTCCTACCCTGGAGGCTTTTGTGGGACCACAGCAGAAAGCTGAGTTGTCCGGAAAAAATGAATTAAAAAAGCTCTTGAGTGGGATAATCAACTATGACATGATCCAGAGCTCCCAGAAGCAGGTTCCCCCTAAATGCTTGTGCCAACAGAAAGGAAGGGGACAGGCCCAGGGCATGGATGGTGGTCTGGGGCAGGAAGGGAGCTCAGTGGCTTCCTCCAGCAGCAGGGCTGCCTTCTGGCAACGGGCGATGAGCCCGCGGTATGAAAAACATGTCTGGAAGAGTTAAGCAGTAGTCCCTGAACAAAGTTCACCAGCTGAACCCAGGCAGTGTGTGTTCACACATATTCATGGGCAAGCCTGTGGCTACCTGTTAGGTACAAGGACTGGGCTGGTGCAGGCATTGTTTCCCTGATAGAAAGCATGTCCTTGCCAGAGCTGGAACATAACAAGGCATAGAGGACCTTTCTATATGGACATGTAAGGCATTGCTTTCTTCTCAGATAAAGGCACCTTTAAGTGAATGAAAATCTAAGTGGGAAGAGTTGCAAAAAGGAGAGTAAGTGTTGAAAAGCAGCTGTTGGGTTTCTCACTAGCTGCTGCTCCCACTCCCTGCTCAATTCCATACGCATTGTCCCAAGGGCAGGCTGTAAAGCCCGGCTGTTGCAGCAAACCGGTGGGAACCGGGAAAGATTCAGACCATAATCCCACCTAAACTACATTGCTGTGTGATTGCCTACTTTGCCGGACCTCTTTGTGCCTTCGTCCACCACCCTCAAGATCTGGGCAAGACATGAAGGTGAAAAAGAAACAGATGGTGATTTATGCTTGGCTGAGTCAGAGTGTCAGAAATAGGTAGCTGGTGGTGAACATTTTTTTTTTTTGTGGATTAAAGTTTACTCTGTATGATGCTCTGGTCAGAAATGATATGGCCACCACAGAGAAACAATAAACACACCAAAATCCTGGCAAGCTAAGGAAACCCATGGTAAACCATCTATTTAGATGAGTATCATTCTCATACATAGCAGCTGTTTTAGTTCACATTGCTCTGGTAAACTCAAATGCTGTTTTATAGTAAATCCCATTGCTTTTAAATGTCTTATTTTCACTGCTGCTTCCTATAGACTTCTTATCAGGCATCATTTTAATCAGTTCTCTGATACTGCCCTGGTCGAGTCAGTGCGTTCATTTTAACTACTTTGTGTTTTGATGTCCAATTTTAAAGCTCCTCCACTATTCTTCCTTTGCTGTAGTGGATGTGTCAAGCATGCCCTGACTGATTCAGCTTTGTCTGCCTGTCTAGTCAGTGAGGACTGGAAAATTTACATTCAAGCAGAAACACTGAGTTAACAATGATGAGGTGCTGAAAAAGTTTTGGGTCACATCCAAGTCTGTGTTTCCAAAAATGAGACCCAAGAACTACAGACTCAGAAAAATACAAAATTCAGATTCACTTTTTAACCTTACAAGGGTTTTTGTCTTCATTTCAAAGGAAATTCTGTTCAGTTACGCACATGAAACTCAACAATTTGAGGATGTAATCCTGTAATTCTTTGTCAGGCAAGTCTCCCATTGACTCAGTGATTTCAAAGGCACTGGTGCCTGTGTATGAATGGCAGGATATGGTGCAAATTTATGATCATGGAAAGCTCTGCTGTGTCCTACTTTCACATTTTTTTTTAATTCGCTTTATGGGAACATTATGGGAAAAAGATCCTGGCCTCAATTCATTCAACTGGAGCTCTGACACCCATTTCCGCGGAGCCGGGCTTCCACCCGTTCTGCTTTTTACTAAACAAAAAAAAATTGTGGTACCTCTAAGAACAGCATCTCTGGAGGGAGCCTTGAAACAGCATCCATGTGTCACCAGAGAGCAGGTGATTGATTTTAAGCAAATACACAAAATTGTTTTTTAGGAGATGGTGAATCAAGACCGTGTGACATAATGGCACCGTGACAAGAAAGTGCACTCTGCAGAAAAGATTTTGCAGTGCAGTGACGGTAGCTTTTGACAAAGAGACTGTTTATGGCTAATGTCCTAACTTTCTTATCCTCCCAACTTCCCTTCTTAATATGAACTGTCTTGATAGAAGGTGAAGGATAAGATGGATTAATAGAATAGCTTTTCTCCACACCTAAATCACGTACAAAGTATGATCTATGGTGCAGTTGGTGTCATAAAATAGAGATGTGGTATCATTGCCTTGACATTATCTTCCTTGCTACCCTTGAACTCCAGAGACTTAATGGCCTTCAAATAAATGGTATTTAAACAAACCACTTTTCAAATGATCTTGTGGAACCTATTTAATCATTACCAGGAATAAGTGGTCATTGCTAAGAACTGGATTTTCCTGGCTGCACAAGCGATAGTCAGTGCGCTCAATCCCTAAGGATCAGAAGTTGGTTTAACAACTTTTTTGAGTGCAACTGTATCACTTAACCGATTTGAAAAATTATGCTGCAGGTTTACCAGCCTCCAATCACAACTTATCAGGAGAATTCTGCAAACTGCTGAGCTTCAAATGTGAGCTCCTACCAGTTAAATGTACATCTTCTTATATCTTTCTTTCTCTCTCTCTCTCCATGTATAATATATGGATATATACCTTCTTAGCCTTAAATTTCATAATTTGTACATAGGGGCAAACAAGAGCATAACTTAATCCAGGATTAGGACTGAATTCAGTGATGGCTAATCACCACACTTCATATGCTGAAAATAAGATTCCCCATTCTTTATCCAAGTATGCAATTAGTCATAGTGGTTACTGTAAAAACAGAGTGAATCTGAGAAGATGCATTTGCTTAGACCAAAAAAAAAAAAAGTCCCAAGGAACTGGAAGTACTTTCTTTCTCGTGTAATTTCACTAGTGTAGCAACACCAAAGTTCTCTGAGCATGAGCTTTTCTCTTTAACCATGTCCATGGAGTGCAGCAGTGGGTGCATGTACGTACTATATATCAACCCTTTGACGAGTATTACGATAGTTCCCATCTATTCTCAGTTTCCCACTCTATGGTTTAGACTATTGCAGCCTTATGTCTTACGCCATCATTCATCTGAATGGGTAGCTGTGGATCTTAAACACTGGCATTTATGTGTGAGATGTAGTAAACTGGGAAGTTAGATGGATCATTGCAGACAAAAAGAAAAAGGCTGAAAAAGGCTGTTATCTAACAAAATCCAGCGCTCCATATGTTGTCTTGCAGGTGTCCCTTTATGTTCTCGAGCTGAGTACTTAATGGCTCTACTTTTTGCATGAGCACTGTCAGATTTTCTTTACCTGTTTATATCGTCATGTCCACCACTCCACAAAAGTATTTCCTGCCAGCGAATTGCTCCTCGTGCCCGTCACCGGAGAGCTTTTTTCTCAGCAAAGCCATCATTGCGAAGTACGAACTTCCCCCCCCACCACCACCACCACAACCACCACCTCCCCTCCATCCTCAAACATTTCTCAAAAAGCCGACAGACAAGATCTTCACCTGCCTTGGCATGTGAGTCCAAAGTCACAGATATTTGAAGGCGGGTGGAACAGCCCCCGTCCAAGGGGGCGAGGCGAGATTTCTTCCCCTCACCGCCAACGACTTCGCCTGAAGACGGCGGGGTTCGCTTTAACCCGCTCTGCTGCTGTTCCGCCGGTCCGTCGCTAGTTGGGGCTCACGGCAAAGGGACGGGCCCGGCCCGNGGGGGGGGGGGGGGGGGGGGGGGGGGGGGGGGGGGGGGGGGGGGGGGGGGGGGGAGGAGGCGGCCCGGCCCCGGCCTCCCCGTCGGGCAGCGGCGAGTTACCGGTGCTGCATCCCCTGCGGTGGCAGAAGAGCGTACCGCCTCTGGAAAGGCTTTGCTTTGGAGCAGCTCAAAGGCTCTGTGCGACTCCCACCAAAAAAAAACCAAAAAAAAACCAACCCCAAAAAACTAGCTAGGCGTTACCATCCCGGTTTGGAGGGCAAGGAAAAGTAAAATACCCCCAAATTAAGCAGCTTTCACAAAGGGCAGAAAATAAGACTATTACGGGTTTCCAGAACAGGACCGAGGTAGACCATCTGCCAATCCTTTGGTTTTCGTACTGAATAATTTGTCATCTTAAAAAGGTCCTAAAATCTGCGCGTGATTTTAAGGATGTAAGCGATACCGTTGACTTCACTCGGACAGCTCACGTTACGGCATCTTCTAAAGTGTGTTGCCCTGACTTGGTTTTCCGAATGTAGCAGTTGTTTCATATTCAGGGAGATGGCTTTGCCAGCCCTGAAGAGGAAACCTAAACTAGAATAAACTGCAGTATCTAAGGTTTTGGGCAAAGATTCAGTTTTAATCCTAAATAGCTCTAAATCCTAAATAGCCCTAAATCCATTCTTAGTAAGATGTGAATCATCATGTTTATAGTCGGAGCTACAGAGATAAAACTCAGCACAGTCTGTAAAAACAATTCTGTATTAAAATGTGAGACTACAGTTCCTCTTCCAGTCCTAAAACCTGATACCCAATACTAAAAAACTATCACCCTCTTAACACAAGTGCCAACTGTCTGTTCAGACAGGAAAACCTGCCACAAGGCTGATCTCCCTTTTCCAGTCTCCGAAAAAAAAAAAAAAAGAAAAGAAAAAAAAGACCTTTCCTGGTCAAAAGCATTCAAGCTACAGAACAGATTTTCTTTCCTATTAGCTGGGTGGGTTTTTTTAGGTTTGTTTGTTCTGTCCCCGCCTCACAAGCCATGTTCCTCTGGTACAACTGATAAACAATGTCTTTTATTGCTATAGGCAGCCAGTCCTGCCTAATACAATAGCAGGCAAGGCTTGGCGGGACTGAGAAGTGCAGGTGTTTGGAGTATTGTGGTCATCCAAACCAGATGCTGAGGAGATGGAGCACCTGTTTCCCTTCTTTTTCGCGCTGGAGAATACAGCACCATGCAGGCTACAGAAACAGCCTGAAATTAATAGTGCTGCTGCAGTTTTCCCTTGACAGGGTAACAGAGATGTACCATCTACGGCTTTTGCAAGCACTCCTCTGAGTGCTCATACACATGTGCTGGATTTTTTTTTTTTTCCAGAGCAACAGAAGGCAGTCAGGTATGGGTCTGCAACTTCATTTCTCTCCAGATTATTATATTTGTCATTAACCGTGCCCTGGCACAAAAAGAAAAGTTGGTTTTTATGGCCCTGACAGCAGTAAAGTTAACCCAAAAAATAATGTATATTTTATATCTATTTTTACAGGTTCCATAAATGTCTCTTTTGGATGCAGAAATGCAGTTACAACGCTGTGTTCAGGACAGTTGTCTCACTAGTACTGCCTCTGCAGGCGATGGAAAGCCCTCTACTGATGTGAAAGGAGTCGGGATCCTACCTAGAATCACAGAATCATAGAATTTTCTAGGTTGGAAGGGACCTTTAAGATCATCGAGTCCAACCATCACAATACTACCTATACTGAAAGGCAGTAGTAATCCTACAAGAGAGGTCCCCAAAATGATAACCCTAAATAAGCTCTCCTTTCTCTGTCTGACAGCCCCCATGGTTTGCGTGGCTGGGAAGCAGGAGCTTAGCTGGGAACTCCAGGCTGGTATGTAACGAGCCCTCCACAGCTTCAGCCCACCTTCCTCTGCCCCTTCCCGCCTCCCTCTCCCCAAAAGCAGCGCCCTTCAGAGAGGGAAGAAGAGCAGGCGTTCGGCTGTGGGTCCAGGTGGGTGACAAAACATATGGAAAGGACGGATTTTTTGCAGGCTGGAGGACTGTGTCTGATGCAGCAGCTGTAACCCCCATTCGTGCTGTGCTGTGGACTGTAGTCAGCCTTAAATGAAGAAATGGAACAGGTTTTAAACCAACAGAGAATGTAAAACCACCAACTGCTTTATAGCATTTTCTTTTTTTAAAAATAATTAGGGAAATCTGGACAGGTAGCAACATTTTCCAGCTTCTGGCCACAGAAATATTTGTGCTAAGAAAATGTAAGTATTTGAAAAAAAACTGCCAGAAAAGTAAGATCTGAAAAACTTTACAAAATTGAATTTTAGGCCGTGTCAGTTTTGAAAGTGGTACTCTAGCCCCTACCACTAAAAAAATACATCTACTTGAAAAAAGAAACCAAAACCAAAGGGTGTTACTTTAGTTTTACCACCATGTAAATCATGTAAAGGTCTGGCTTCCACAAGGAAAAGAGGCTCATGAGGCTATGGTAGTATCTCAGTAAAATGAAGACACCTTGCTTTCACTGTGATTTTAGCTCAGGATGGCTCACAACCATTGACTATCTCCAGGTAGAAGATGCAACCATTTTTATGTAGTGAAGATGATCGTGCAAATACTACCTTCCCTGTCTTTTCTCTCTCAAACAGTGCACGTGCTCACAAATGAGCACGCGCACACACAGAGAAATAAATACGCAAGCAAGGCTCCTGCTGGAAACAAGAACAGCTCCAGCTCTTCCGCAATTCAAGCAGCTCTTCCGCCGTTGTAATTTCACGAGGATTTGACCCAGAGCACAAAAAGCACAGAGGCAACATCTCAGTTGTATCTTTCCATGCATGCCCATCTCAGAGCAGGGCTGAGATTGCTCCTGGCTTCCTCAGTCCTTAGCCAGAGCCACCCGTCAGGCCCAAATCAGTCGGGTTAGACTGGGATTTTTCCCTTGACTCCTTGAGACTCACTGTGCAGACAGACTTTTAATGAGAGCTCGTCATTGCTACCGCCTGGCATTTATGAAACTCTCTTGTTTCTCCATGGACAAGGTACACTTCTTGGTTTTGGCCATTTAGAGCTACACGGTGAATTCCACCTCTCCCACGTACTTTATTTTTATGGCTTCTGACGTACCCTTGGGTTTAGCCCCCAACAGTCCCCGTACTGCAGCACAGATAAACCCTGCCTGAGGTAAGAGCAGCCGTATTCAATCCCCTCTCCTCTTCCTGCTCCCCCTCCCTGCCCTAAGCAGACAGCGTTAATGAGCCAGAAACCGTTCTGAACCAGGAAAAAGGGAATTTTGGCAACCGGTGCTGTATTTCTGTAAGGAATCAAAAATAAAATCAAGGGGAGAAAAAATGTTATAAAGAAGCCGTTTAAGCTGGAATCACAAGAGAGAGGGAAATTACCCACACTGGGAGACGGGCAAAAGAAGGGCAAGTTGGAAGACAGATATGCTGGGCAGACTTCAAGGTCTACAAAAGATTGGTTGTCTCTTTTGGGGCTTACACTCTCTTTGTCTAATTAGACTAATAGGGGTAGAATAGAACGGGGTGAGATTAAAATCCGTGATAAACAGGGCATCTTTTATTTGATATTATTGGAACTGGTTTCACTTATCTTCAGGAATCTTTCTTTTTGTGCTCCTTAATTTGTCCTTGAAGTCCTGTATCTAATCATTAGTTGAGCAACCAATAATCCTCCCCCAGCCCCTCCACCCCTTTTTATGGCCAACTTTAATCTTTCAACTCAGTGAAAAACATGTTTCCCCTATCATAACTAGTTTAACAAAAATTCCCTTTCAAGTTTAGATTGCACAGATACAATGGCTTTCCTGCAGCTTCATGCTGGAGAAAGGAATTTACATTAGAAAAAAAAAAAAGAGATTTATGATAGCATTGTATTTCCATTTGAATATGGAGAGTTAATAACATGCATATGTTTTTTTTATTATTATTATTTTAAGGTTTAAGCTATGCCATAGGCAAAAGGAAACCTGGAAACTGTGGGACTGGCAGGGCTCAATGAATAACCTAATCTGGATTTCATTCACAAACAGCAGCTCACACACAGGGAAAGGGCTGGTGTGTTTCGCCAAATCGGAACTGGAGTAAGTGCCAGGATTTCCTGATTTGTTTACATTTCTCAAAAAACTTTTTTCCCCTGGATGAGGCTAGAATTAGACTTCCTTTTCCACTTTTGGCCCTTTCCAAACTATTCTTGCTTGACATATTCTCTCCTTTTCCCTGTATTCTCCTTTGTTCCAGTCTCAGCTGGCTCTTTTGTCTTGGAAAACAGAAAAGGCAATGAAAGATGTCAGTCTATGATAATAATGATAATGTAGCCAGGTTTGCATGACAGCAAAACAATGCCGCAGGCTTTTCCAACACCCTTGGATCCACCATTCTTCTTACAATGGTTGAGGGGGGGAGCAAGCGGGCTCTCTCTGGGGCCGCGGGCTGGAACAATAGTGTCATAAGGTAAAAGAGATAAAAAAACCAAAATGAAACAGGCTAACCCAAACTCTCTTGATGAGGCCTGTCACTGAGTTAATCAGAAATCGGAGGGGGCCGGTTACTCGTAACTAAATCACCTTTCCATCAGCTGACTGGGTTCTCTGAGCCGCTGAAAAACGTCGTTTTTCCCTAGCAGTCCTTTTTCACTTTCACTGACTTTACTGCACTTTGCCCATTGTCTGCAGCCTCAGTGCAGTCACTGCAGAAACTTGTTTGGGAGACCTTCTCCGTGCCTTTGTTTATAGCCCTTTGATCATCCCACAGAAAGAAAAACACTGTAGCTTGGACCTCAGCCATTGTTTTCTTAACTTGACAAGACCGCCAACCTGCAATCAGTGCTTGATGCGCGTGTGCAGAAGGGCTGCCAGGGACTTCAAAAATTATGGGAAGGCTAGCAGAAATATTGAGAGCTTGGGCATCTTGCTGAGTAGCGGTGCGGGTTTTCAGTCCCTGATGTAGCCACCCCGCCACTGCAGAACAGCAGCCTGAGTTGTCGTCACTTCTTAGCGGCAGCGTTACAGCAACACAAAGGTATTCTTATGGGGATGTCAGGTCCTTTTTGCCCCAGCGCCTGAACTCTTGCTATCAGAGAGAGCCCTGCGAATGGTTCACGCTTTAACGGGATGAGGTGGTGAGGAGGGGCTGCGCCAGGCACCGCCACCCAGCGCAGAGGCAAAGCGTTCACACTGAGGAGAGGCAGGGGTGCAAGACTGAATTTCTGCATTTCAAACAGCCATCGTCAGCCGGGTTTTTAGCTGACATCGCTCCTATTGACATCAGTGCACCAATGTTGATTTACACCCGCTGATGAATATGCGTCTGGGAGAACAGGGGGATAGGGTAATGCTGCAGAAGAGTTAGTCGAATGGGAAAAGGAAGCGAGGGGGAGAAAGATGGAGATAAAAGAGGAAGGGAAGGAGAGGCATGATCGTGGGACGCAGGAAACAAGAGCTGCAATGTACGCCTGTGGGAAAATGATTAGACGAGATTGCATCAGACTGGACACCAATTTTGCAATTTCTGCAGCACCTTTTTAAGATC
Organism: Himantopus leucocephalus; assembly: GCA_003993805.1. Lineage (NCBI taxonomy): Eukaryota > Metazoa > Chordata > Aves > Charadriiformes > Recurvirostridae > Himantopus > Himantopus leucocephalus. The sequence goes on along the minus strand of RSEF01000003.1, from coordinate 76,713,241 downwards.
CCACACTGAGATACTGAGCAGAACGTGTGTGGCTGGATGCCTGGAACAAGTCCAAGGAAAAGGCCAAATGTGATCAGTCATCTGTGTTTGCTGGTGCTGCGTACTAATGTTTCCTGTGCAGTCATTGCAATATAAGTCTGCTTTGCTTGTTCTGAATTCTGCTTTTCACCTTTAAGTATTTGTACCATATTTAGTTGCTTACACTGTGTATAAGCACCCATTTTTAGCACATTGCTTAATTTGGGGGCCAGAAATCACTGCTCCACTGGTACTTACCAGAGGAAGGGATGAAAGAGAGAGTGAGATGGGGAAAACTACATGAAGGGGAAGGAACTGACTTCTGAAAAGGGGAGTAAGATGCTATAAGGGATGGTAAAAAACACCTTTGTACGTGAAATCACTAGCCAGCTTCTTTCGTTTTTAGGAGACCTCTGCAGAGAGGCAAGAGGTCCAAAAGCTGTTTTGCTGACACGATTATTTTAGCTGATCTCAGTAGGGCTACTCATGTGAGTAAGGTGAGCAGGAAACAGACTGATGTCAGCAGGCAGCCTGCGCTAGAAACTCACACCTACCCTTTCTGCTTCATCAGTTGTCTGAGCCCGCAGTTTCACTATTAGGTTTTGGTGGTGCATTTTTAGATTTCCAGTTACAGCTTGCACGACAACCGCCAGTAGCCTACACCTGACCAGTTACTGCCATTTAACTTGATGAGAACTGTAAAGGAAGCATTCTTCCAGGAGAAAGAGTAGAGGAAGGGGCAAGTGTATTTCTAGTACTTTCCAATAATTATGATTCATGACTTGTGTCAGCTAGAGTTCAGTTCTCACTGACAAGTGTCAGTAAGAAAGTCTTACTTTAAGAAAACACTTCTGCTTTTTTTTTTGCATTACTGATAGCTAATACAGATGAAACCACAAACCTGAAGAGTTCAGACTTCACCAAATGTTAGTCATGCATCATTTGGAGTAACTCAGTACTTGATGGTAATTGGTGTTTAATTTGGATGTTCCTTTTTCTTGCAACCCCAAATAAATTTTCGTTTTCATTTTTCGTACTACTCCTTATGTCGTAAAGATCACCTGATTGTTTGAGCACAAAGTTAAGGCAATATTTTCTAAAGCACTAACTCATACGGGAGGTCATACTAAGTTGACTTAGTTGTGCTAGTTGACCTAGCACACCCCCTTGGCCCACACAGACTTCTGGTGACACTTTATAAGGCAAGTTACAATTCAGTTATTCAGTTTCATTTAAAAAGTTGTTTTCCGTGCTTCCACATCATATCTCCAGGAAAAGAGAAGCTGAAGACTACAGGTGCAGGGTGACACCATTCCTTTTCTCTCTCTGCCAAAGGATGTGAGCTGATGATTTCCATGCCATTCTGCTCTGGCCCTGTCACTCCCGACCTGAACTTCAGGATACACTGAGAGTATTGTGAGTCTTCCCAGCAGTGTCATGCGCTAGCACCACAGTGGATTACCTGCCTCAGGTAAGGCTCATCCTCTGGCAACGGACATCTCTGGAAGCTCATGAATTCCATCCAGTGGAGAAACAGTGGTAGCCAAGCAAACGGTGTAGGATGCTTCCAGTGATCTCTGTCCTCTGTGGGAGTAAGCTGTTGGCAAAGAGCAAGATTAATTTTATAGTCAGCAGGATGTGGCTGCTAACTCAAGATGTTATTTGCAATTAGCTAACCATGGCTGCAGTGCGGCCTGCGGGTCCACGGGACGGCAGTACAATAGACGAGTGGAGATGGACATTCCTGGGCAGGATGAGCGGGAAGGCAATACTGAGTATTGGCTTGAAATTTTTGGTAGAGATCGGCCAAGAACTCAAACTCTGAATCCAGAAAACCCCTTTCAAACTGGAACTAAAACCACACTTGAAAGTACAAGTTAAATTTCACTCTCCTCAGACCGTAGTATAAAAAACATGCCTGACTCAGAAGAAATCTCCATGTTCCTCACAGAGACAGGGAATTCCCTTTCTGATAGAGCTGCAAGAAACATCATAATCTTTTTATTTTTACAGTTACAAGAAACAACATAATCTTTTTTTTAAGGAATAAGTGTTTTTGAAATGCAACATTTTCAAAAGCATTTGTGACAATTCCTGATCAGGGTCCAAGGCATAGTTCTTCTCGTTCTCCTGATGGAATTCATATTTCTCAGCTGTGAACAAAATTTGTGTAAAATGACAGTCTTTTTCCCAGCAAGATTCCCCTCCCCACCCCAGACCCTTAAGTTTTGCTTTGTCCTTTTGTGGTTACAGTAGAAACAGGACACGACTGACAGAGAAGAGATATGTGGAACTTCGCAAACCTCCACTTTTTTATTAACTCCTTCTTTTTAAAATGGAAGGACCATGATGGGGCCAACTAAACCCACCTGGCTCAGTAGCCTTTCTTTGACACTAGCCACCTGAGGTTGGCTAAGCAAAGAGCAGAAGAAAACAGGCAAACTCAAATGACCCTTCCTTGGGCAAGGCCATGTAACTGCCAGCAATCAAGAGTTCAGAGAATTTTTGAGCCAGAGGTTGCATCTGGGCTATTGTTTTTGATGTTCATCAATGGACCTATTCTTTGTAAAATTCTGTATTCCTATTTTGAATCCATTTATATCTCTTGGCTTCCACGACATCCTGTCACAGTGAGTTAATTATGCTTTGGGTGAAAAAATTACTTGCTGCTTTTTTTTTTCAAACACCGTACCTCAACATTTCAATTAGTGCACACTCTTGCATGGTAAGAAATAGTGAATCAATGGTGCCTATTCACCTATGGTGCCTATTCACCTTCCTTATATCAGTTGATATAGCAGATTTGCTGTAGTAGTCATCTCTCTTACCAGCTGAAGAGTTATAATTCTTTTGCTGATTCCATACCTCTCATCATCTTTGTCAACCCTTTGTCTGCATCTTTCCCACTCCACTGTGTCTTCTAGAGAGGGGGGGGTTCCAGAACTGCAGTGGACTGCAACAGCCGTGGAAACAGTCTTGGAGCATCTAATGTCAAATCACATACTTATGTTTTAAGTTTCCCCAAACACCAGGCTAAGCTCCATTTGTTGGAATGGACTGGAGAAAACTTTAAAATCTGAAGTTTCTGTTTATCTGTTTCTACAGCAGACCACTTTCAGGACCATCTCTGGGTTTTGTTTTTGTTTAGTTGTTTTTATTAGGAAGAGTGATTCATGGTTTTGGGGGTTAGCAATACTTTACGTATGTGCTTCCCGGCACTGTCTTCGGTTTCTGGCTCCTCTCTCTTTCTCACACTTAGGGCAACATGACATCCAAGTGAAATCAATCATAAACATAACATATCCCAATTTTTGCTGTTATGCTGCATTAGTCTCTAAGGAAAGCTCTCTCTATTTACAATTTTATAGCATGCTTGGGTTTTTGATGTGAGCCGACACAACCCATTCAAAGATAAAGACATCAATTAATTAAGCAGTTGTTGAGATCAGAAATCTGACACCCATATGGTGTCAAATTAGTGCCTGAAAGCAGTTAACTGCCAAGAGAAGCGCATGCATCTGTTGCAAGGGATTAAAATGAAGTATCTATTAATTACTATGAGTTTCTTGATTGACTTCAAAATTACATTGCTGAACTGATTCTCTTTGTGTTATTCATCTTTAATGTCATCACTTGTAAATAAAGACTTGCTTCAAAAATATCAAGTTCCAAGCAAATGCTAAGTACCCTCTAAAAAGCAAGCAAAGGAAACTCAACTGTGAAGAGATGCCACAAAGCATGCGCTACGTATTTTTCCATTGCTAGGAACTACATAAAACCAGATGTATGCAGAAGAGAAATGTTGCCTGATATAACAATGAGTAATAAAGAGTATCTCACAATCATAGGATGTATGACACAATAATGAATTGTATATTACATGCTTAAAAACACAATTAAAACTGTCAATTTCTTTCCAGTGGAAGTTCATTGGCAGAATTGTGATACAACAGAAATTCCACTTCAGGTCTTTCATGCTATTTTCCTGTTTTCATGCAGTCATGAATAAGAAAAAGTGCAGATGTTAGAAGCACGCTCACTGTCTCTCTCTGTATCCAAGGAAATAATTGTTTCAAAATACACAGTTATCCGGTTATCACTGACTTATTTTTAACATCCTAAATTCAAAACTACATCTGCTTGGATAACATTGAATCCCAAGTCAGACGTGTCTGTCACAGTCAGGCCTCTTGATGCAGGAGGAAATATTCCTGCTAACTCAAATGGTGACATTCTCTCCTCTGAACCAATCACTTGGTATTATTTTTATGAGGATATATATTCTGTTTCTTTAAACACGTAGCAGGAAACCAGGCAGGATGGGGACGGGAATGGGGAAAGAGTCTACAGCAGCAACCCTAGAGTGAGGAGAGAGAGCGAGCGTGCACACGTGCTTTTTTAAGGAAAACACTCTTCTCCTAATTTTAATAAATATCCTTGTACAGGTGTTCAGAAAAAAAAATGGGCCAGGAAGCCCCTCACTGCCAAGAATGGGGAGCACACTTGGATTTCGTGGATGCAACGCAAGTGGGGCATATACTTTTGAACATAAAAGTCTTCTCTCACTTACCTAAGACTCAGTCTAAATAACTCTCACCGAAGCTACCTGCTTTCTACCTGCTGCATCGCCAGACAAAATATGTAGAAAAACTTACTTGGAGGTTATCAGCAAAATGACTACTTTAGAAAATGTATCTCCTCCTCACTTGTTCTTGCAGAGATCATCTGCACTTGCTGCGTAGGAAAGCTAATAAACAGCTGCCTGAAGTGCCCTGCCGCTGGGACAAAAATGGAGCTTTCTGGTCATTTCCTTAGAGAAAACAGGAACTAAGCTACTTAACACCATTGAAATTCTCCACTTCTAGCGTACGCAGATCAATAAATCTTCAAAACACTGATATCAAAGACTAGAGCAAATCTAAAGAACTTTGTAGACATTTTGGTCTCCTGCACACAGATAACGATTGATGACACTTTTGTCTAATAGTCAGGCTTATAAGCTAAATCAACAGATTTAAGGAAATCAATATTTCAGGGGAATAACTATTCTGCCACAAGCTTCCCATTGGCTTTCCTCCAAAACGGAAACTGAAACAGACAGCAAGATTATCAGGAACATAATTTTAAGTCTCTTTTGGGGAAGAAATGTTTCTTTTAAAGTTTTCTGGTTTGTAATGAAAACTAAATCTTTCCCCCCCCCTCCTCTTTATAGTTTTACATATTTAAATGTTTAATGAAAGCCATCCTCTTCTCATGTAGGGAAGCATCCGTGTAGGGAAGCACCCATGGAGTGACCAAATAAGACAGATATTCTAGGTGTAACATGGGATGGTACCCTCTTGTTTTGTCTTTGTTATATATTTCCAAGGATGTCATTGGGGCTGAAGAATGAAAGAAAATGCACAAAAAATAATGCCCTGATTAAGATATGTGCCAACATCACGCTGCCATTAACAAATAAAAGTCTTGCAAAAAAAAGATTTTATCATTTTCATTCATCAGTGCTTCTCTATCAACACCGGAAATTTACTGTTTCTCAGTTTAAAAACAAAATTACTCTGATTATAGCATTTCTTGTTATGTGATGCCAATAGTAACTATTTTTACGTTAATGTTTAAGGTGAGTTTGATCACTGTTCCTGCCTTGTGAAGTATCATAGCTCCCCTACGACCAGTCAGAAGCTGCAGGAAGAAGGCAAGGTCCCCTTATTAAAATTGTGCCGCTGACATGGAGAAAGCCTGCGGATGAGCTCTTTGCATCTGATGGTTCCCCCCGCCCAAACCCAAACCCAGTCATCTCCCTCCAACGCTCCTTGGAAACTGCTCTCCTGATGAGAGATCCTCTGAACACATCGTAGGGCAGATAAACTAAAGTGAGTAAAAAAGTGCAAATCCAGAGTCTGAATGTTAAATCCCAAGACTGAGTTCTCTCCCCACCCCAATCCCTTCCATCCTCTTCTAAGTCCTCCGCACCAGCTGGAGTCATGCTGGAGAGCTGTAATGCCAAAGTCTCCCCCCAAAAAGGACTCCTTTGTGCAGGCTTTGACAGACAGCCCTCTCTCTGGCATCTACAGTGGGCCAAGCTCAGGCCCTTGGCAGAGGTGGGCTTTCTGGGTCCGCAGAGCAGCCCAGCAGCGCCTCAGGGAACACTGAAAGTTGTCAGATGGCTGGGGGAGGCTCTTGCAGCTTTGGCTGCTCGCAGATCTCTCTCAATTCTCTGCCAAGATGATTCTGTGCCAAGGAGGACCTGGAACAGCTCATGGCTGGGAAGGGACCATGGAGCTTCAAATGATAGGAACATCCTCTCCTCCTTAGCTTTTAAGTTCTTGTCTGCACTTCTTAAAAGGTGCTGTGTGGAATTTTTCCCTAACTCTGCTTCTCTCTGAAGACTCATGTAAATTGTTGTTTACCTGAGAGCTGGTTTACTCTGACCAGAATGGGGAAGAAAGCAAAATGTTCACAACTCAATAGGAAAACTTAAGAGGTGCTGCAGGCTTTGGTGTATAAATTCACTATTTCTATATGTAGGTGGTATGACAGAAAAATCCACATTATAGAGTCATTTTGGTAATAAATACCTGTTCTATCCAGATGCTTGTAGATAAATGATACATGATACAAACACTCGTCATCCTAGTCAGCATCTAGTAGCACCAAGCACTCCAGAAGGGGTTGTCAAGCTGCATCCATCTGATTTTATGAATGGGCAAATAGCCATCTTACACAGTCTTCTAACATCTTTAACTATCTGTGAGGAGCATAGCGGGATGTCTTCATGCAGACTTTGCACTTTTAAAATGTCCCACTGACTCCCTTATGCCTGGTTTTAATACAACTGTTCTTTACAAGGGTCGGCATCTGTACTATGATAGAAAGACTTTTTGAAACAGTGCTTGCCTGCAGATTTAGGGGGATAGTACACATGTGCTACCTTACTAGCATGAATATGGTCTAAATGGCACATACTTTTGTCTTGACAATGTTAGAAATGCTGCTCAAGAAGTCTACAGCGGATTGACCATGTGGTTTAAGATCCCTATTTGTATACATATTGGCATCCTGCAAAAGCGTTGATAGCCTGCAGAAAAAAGAGGCAAGCTGTTTTTAATGGCTGTGCAATTATTAACAAACACATGCATTAACTGCATAAAAATCACCAACACAAAGCATCAGAAATTCCCAGAATCACAGATTATCTTTGCTGGACTCAAAATCATTTACTGGATTCACAGAAAATGAGGGCATTCATTGAGACCTAGTCTAAAACCATCCTCTGTTGTAGTTCACTGAGATTTGGATCAGGTTATAACAGAAAACAGTAATTTTAACATTTTCATTATCACATTGAGTAGCTATAAGCTTGTTGCCAGCCTTCAGTGAAGAGATTTTAATATAAAAAATATTGCCTGCTGTAGGTGGAAATGTGTGACGACTGGAATTTCTTCCTGCATCTACGTAATGAACCAAAGTCATGAGTGACTTGCATTCTCCCGGACACCATGAAATTTTGTCAGCTCTGAACCCAGCAAACAACTCTGTTTAAATTTCTGGGAAGACGCAATGGTATGTTTAATCAGGTCCTAAAAGAGTAGGTTGTTCTGAATGTGCATGAGATCTTATATTCACACACAAACGAAGAGGATTAATTATGTTTCCCCTTTACATAAGACCACAAAGTCTGAGGAAAGGTACAGGAAAAGCCTCTAGTTTTTTTGTTACCACCCTAAGTTACAGCTAACACAATCCAAGAGGCATCCATTTACCTTTCTGAAGAGAGAAGACTGAAAATCAGAGCATATTTCAGTATCATCTAGCTTGTTTTGTCAGTCAAAAGTCTCAATGGAGACTTCAAAAATCTCAGTGGAGACTAAAGCCTTCTTGAATTCTTAGATCCAGGCATTCAAACCAATTTATCCATTTATAAAGTTATTTGGCTTTAACATTACCTTTATGAGGTTCCAAACAAAAGCAGGCTCTATAGAGCTGGACCCCCTACAAAGAAAAGGGAAGTCCCCAATAAAAAAAGCTAAAAATTTAAATGGACTGAATGAAGGAATGGTATTTCCCATTTTATAGTATTACCACATGCCCACTGCCCACTGGAGGGGCTTAACACGCACGCCACATTTCTCTGCACTGATTCCAGAAAAAAGCTGGCTTTTTCGGGGCTGTGGGTAAATGAATTCCACATCCACCTCTTTATCCAACTTGCCAAAGCAACAGCAGCCACTTAGGTTCAACACCCGCAGCCAGGAATCCCAGCAAAGCAGCATCCAGTCCAACTTTGACTTAGAAAACAAAACAAAAGTAGGAGCGTTTTCAGACCCAGGACTGATTTTTGCCTGAACACTCTTTTGTGGGTTTGGACATTTCTCCTTTGTTTGTATTCCAATTTCTGATATTCAGATAAGTTGGAAAAATTGTGTGTCAATATCTTATGTAGTAGGATGAGACGAGGATGTTTAAACCGAGATTCTTTTAATCATTTTCCATGTGTTTCTTAATTGGCTTGGTTTCTTTTTTTTCCGGCTTTGTTCTCCAACACTGGTGCATTCATTTCCTGAAGTTTCACTTCACCTTGTCTGGTTTTTCCGTCTGCAGCATGTTGTTATATGCACTTGGTGATGAGAATTAGCTTAAAATAATCTGTACCATAATTACTGACTTCAGACTTGTTTGTGTCTATAGGGAGATGTCCACGACAAAACAAAATAACAACAAAGAGGGAAAACTACCACGTTCTTCCATATTTGGACAGCCCAGATGTTATTTACAGCATTGTTTATGAAGCTTTTTCTTTGCCTTGCTGGCTTTGATCCACACACGTTGTCAGTTTTGAGCACACACGTCCTGTCACATGGTGACTGTGTGCCCCTGACGAGTAAACATGCGGGAATGCAATTTATAAAGACAGGCTAGAGCAGCAATTAAGGAGAAAAAGAACTACAAACAAGACAAAGGAAATTAGGCAGGAAGATGAGCTAAATCTGGTCAGAATACAGGATATCAAGGCAACTGCATTGCATGTCATTTATCCTTTAGTCACTAGCAAGTGTCAACATCAGTACGTGATGTCTGTGCTCGTGAAACTTTTATCATTAGTCTGCAAGAGGATTGCTCAGAGGGACTTGTTGCCACAGAATCCCCTGAGTGCGCGATCTTTGAAGGGTGAAGAAGTTCATTATCACGTTTGGCACTTACTCAGAGTGATTGAGTTCTTCAAGCACATTTGGCACGAGGAACAAACAGAAGACTGTAAAATCTCCTTTTCCTATAAAGTTGAAGAGGCAGCGGTTTCCAGTAAGGGTCCACAGAACATGCAGGAAGAGGGAAATATCTGACATGTATTACATTTTCATGCTAAAGCAAAGTAATGCCACAAAAAAACATTCAACAAATGTTTCAGGCAATAAAATTCAGTCACATGAATATTTAGGTGACAGCAAGGAAAGGTTATGTACCAGGACTGGTGGGGCCTGGGAGGGGAGCATGGAGTATTGCTTATTTCCCCGTTTACAAACAAACTGACCCCAGGCAAATGCTGGGATTTGGCAAGTTCATTTAAGACTGAGCAGCCGAGTCTTGGCCCCGCTCTATGAAGAAGTCTCTGCTCTGTAACAGTTATGCTGTGTTATAAAGGTCATCATATCAGCTGGGGGAACTGGTAGTTCATTACCCCTATGTCTGGTAGTACAGTATTCTGATAGGAATCTTTCTTTTAGCTTTACCTGTCCAAGGCTATAGGAGAGGACACTGGAGGAGGCTCCTTCTCCACTGGGATTAATTTAGCTCCTTAACTGCTCTTTTCTTTTCAGCCATCTTCCTTCTCTTCTCAATCACTGTCCTAACAGCTACTGTCCTCATACGGCAGACATTGGTTTTTCAATCCATTTTTGACAAACCTTCTCACAGTATACAGGAGGGTACTTTGCTACCAATCTCANGGTCCCTTCCAACTCTGAAAATTCCGTGATTCCGTGATTCCGGGTGTGTAGCTCTAAACCTTCAGTTATTCTCCACCCAGGATTTGGAATAAACACTTGCATGGTGCTCGGATCATTGATGTAAAGCACTTGTACTTTCTGTAATGGCATTGTGGTTTCTATGCATGCCTAATCGAGAGAGTAAACCAGCATNTTGTTTTATGTTAGCTCATCCACTGGCAACACTTTCCGCTAATGATTCTTTGCTAATATTTTAGAATGCCATGTCCTGTATTTATATTTGCCTATGGAAAGGTACCCAACTGTTCAAGTAAAGTGTTATGATAATCTTAAATTAAGGATACCTCTGAAGCACTGGATCCAATTCTGGCCTCCCCACTACAAGAAACACTTGAAGCAAGTGCAGTGGTGGGCCACAAAGATGATTAAGGGACTGGAGGATCTGTTCTATGAGGAGAGGCTGAGAGAGCTGGGAGTGTTCAGCCTGGAGATGAGAAGGCTCAAGAAGATCTGATCAATGTCTATAAACTCCTGATTAGGGGCAGTAAAGAAGAGGGAGCAAGGCTCTTCTCTGTCATATCCAGTGATGGGACAAGAGACAACAGGCACAAATTAAAATACAGGAAATACCATTTAAACATAAAGAAAAACATATTTTACTGTGCGGGTGGTCAAATGCTGGAACAAGTTGCCTAAAGAAGTTTTGGAGGCTCCATTCTTGGAGATACTCAAAAGACTGACAGACACGGCCATGAGCAACCTGCTTTTGTTGATGCTGCTCTGAGCAAGGTTAGACTAGACCATCTCTGGAGGTCCCTTCCAACCTCAGCTGTTCTGTGATTCTGTAAAGGATACTGTAAAACAGATGCATGTCCAGAGTATATGCCCAGACACATGTCCAAACAAAAATTATAGGTTCCAAGACTCAGCAATTCAAACAAAATGTCTTTTTCAGGGCAAGTTAGAAACCAAATAGAAGCAAGAAATGAGAATAACAGAAGGACTGCATACACCTGGAGCCAGCGGGACATGAAAAAAAGAGCTTTGATTAATTTTCTTTAGCAAACACTGAAGAGAATTTGTGGTAGGTTAAAGAGAGTTCCTATTTGTATGCTAATATTCCTATCCACGTACAGGGCTAAAGGGGATAGCTAAGGCAGCAATGCAAAGTACAGTTCAGTGAGATTGCAGCAGCAGGTAAAGTTACATCTAGAACAAAAGTGGCTAACCTAGGGTTCATGTAAAATAGGGCAAAAATTGCCCCGTGTTTCTTTCCTAAGACTTCAACATCATCAGAGGATGCCACAGAAGCAACTGTTAGTACAGCTAAGAAGAAAGGCTGAAATTAAATTAAATCAAAGTAACAAAATTAAAAGCCCTGAGCAGGATGAGGACAGAGAGCTGCCGAGGAACGTGTGACCTGGAGCATTCAGATACACTGGGGAGAGCTGCAGGTGGCAAAGGCACTGTGACCTTACCCTGCCCATCCATCTTCTCACTAGTAAAGTGGACAGAGGAGGTTTCACTCTCTTCCCAGTTTTCTCCAGAAACCTATTTGTTGAAAGGAATTAGGAATTTGAAGAACTAATTTGAAAATGAGAGTAGAACTAGCTTACACGTGTTTTCAGCTTATTCATAATCGACAGCAGAATGACCCCAAGGATGAGGTGGGCTTCACCTTCCCACTAGTAGTAACTCTGTTCAGATCAGGTCCCTCCCAAAAGTGATGGCAGCAGTTGCCGGTACAGGTCTGGAGGGCTATGACAAAGGCAAAATAAAACCTCAAGCCACAGCAGTTTTACTGCCTCAGGCAAGTCCAGAACCAGGTCTGGGCTGTCACATAGCTGAAAATAGGATTGAGAGTCTTAGGGCCAGAACATTCTAAAGAAGATCATGGTATATGGATTTCATATTGCTAAAGAGCTAGATATTAAGACAGAATTGAAATATATCTGTATCTCATCACTTAATTTCTTTAAACTGTTTACCTTCCCCACCACTTTCCATCCCATTTTTTGTTGTCCTTTTGACTTAAAAGAGAAAAAAAACCCTGCTGATTACATGATCAGCACAGTTTATTTCCACCATTCTTCAGAGAACTGATTTATTTGTATGCTAATATTTTTATCCGTATACAAAAATGTCCACCATAAATAGTTTTATAAGAGAAAACCAGCCAACTGGAAATCCTTCCTTTATTTTAAAGATAATAGCTCCATTTGTTTATTGCTTCTGCTGTTGATTTTTCCAAGCAGAACAGCAAATCTGCTCTCAGTTAGGGGAGCGCAAGCCTTCTGCAGCCAGAGTTCAGTACATATCCCAGGGTATCTTTCTATGGTGAAACACCCTGCCTACTTCAATGAAGCTGCTCACAATTAACTCTTCTGGATGCGGAGATCAAAGTAATACAGCCTTTTATTGATCGCCTCAGGGCTACATTCAGATGGCCTGAATTCCACCAAAGTCCGTGTCGCTTACTCCACAGGGAGAGTTGCTGCAATTGGAGAGGACCCTGGGGCAGGTAGCCGGTGGGAAACACTGTCCACGGGGGCTCTGGTGGAACATGTGAGGATCCTCCGGACAAAGACAGAGGCCAGCTACTACTGTGTGACTGAGCCTGGGTTTGATTCAGCTGGACAATCAAAGGAGAATTCTTTTTTTTTCCAGATAGTGATATTTATAAAATTTACTTCCTTAAACTGATTTTTTTTTTAGAAACGTCTTACTTTTTCCATATGTTTGTGAACCAGGATGGAGCAGATGTCCAGAGAGATCAGCATCAGCAATTTTTTTCATTTAATAATTATGTTTGACAACTGTTAAAACATGGAGTGTAGTGAAGTCATCACCACCCTTTTATTCTGGTAAACTACTCTATTTTTTTCAGTGGTTCGAGGGAAATGCTCCAAACATCCATAAAAATTGGTTACAACGGGACACACACTAAAACCAACATAATGAGCACACTCGGTGCAGTATGCTTCTGCAGGGGAAATTAACGCAAAAGACCCATGGTACTAATGACTTAATTATCGCCTTGGCAGTTGTCAGGATGACACCAAAGCATCAGACAAACTGGATCTTTCTTCCCTGGATGGGCTAAGCTCTCCTTCAGTTTCCTGGGCAGGTCATAATTTTTCTCACGGGAGGTTTACATGTATGTTTTTACAGATTTACATCAGGGAATTGCCTTGTGGCCTAAGCCGTCATTCCCAAGGTGTCCTATATTGGACTGTAGCATCCTGAATCCTTTTTCCAAACATGTTTTTGATTTGAGTAGGATATTCAGAGAGAATCAGCTCCCATATCTCAGCAGGGAAACTCTGGGATCCAGTCAGGGCTGTGGGCCTGGAAAAAGGAAGGATGCTAGAGAGGTCTTATCCCTCTGCTGCCACCAAGGAAGGGAACATGGCCTTGCAAATGTTCTGAACAGGAGCGTTTCCAAACGCAGATCACAGATCACAGGATCTGTGACTTAGTCTGCAAAACCAGCATTTTAGTAAAGCAGGCCTTAACATAGGCCTAGTTCTTGCCAGTCTTCATCCTGAGCCCCTGTGCTGACATGCCTTGCCTCTGCTGCCATGCATCATCGGCATCGCCAGAACCTAAGTGTCAAGTATCAAAGGCTCAGGCTTTTCCAGAAAAATACTGCCTAGCTGGAGCCAGTCATTACAGCTTCCTCCCTGTTATGTAGCTTACAGGAATGAGATCAAGCAAACACGGGCAAAAGCATGACTGCTCAAATACAAGATCCAGGAGCATATTTAACTAATGTGCACCCAGAAAGCAATTGTCAAGCATTTAATATGATTCAGTATGTTCTTGATTTTCCTGCTAAAACACCCTCCTTAAACAATGGAGTGGTTTAAACAAGATCTTTTTTCCTCAGCATGCGGACACAAGGAGAAAGTGCCAGGTGATTACATCAAATTATTCATTCAGTTGATTTGAGGAAGGACATTCATTCTTTTCTTTATAGCTTATTTGATGTAACTTTCACACATTTTAAAGCTGATCTCCTAAAATACCAAAGCAAGTTGCTTCATGTATCTTCCAAATCATTTTCTTCTGAGAAGGTGTTGATCAGAGGTACATGCATATCAAAAAGCAGAGTGGTTCAGTCAGGATAAGGCCCTTTCTCCAAAGATCAGACGCTTATCCAGACCTGAGCCACACAAGCCAGACTGCTTAGGTCTAGGAGCATTACAGCCTTAGGGTCAGAAAACAAACGAAAGTTAACACAGAACTGGCCAAAAGGGGACAGTAAATCAATTATTAATACATCCCTAATACAAAGCTTCAGGCTTTCCTGAAGTCTGGGTTTTCCCTCATTTCCTCTGGGGATTTTTTAACAGCTGGATGAGTGGGATAACTTGGCTTAAGGATGCTTTTCCTGTACTGGCTCCTACGTTTGCAATCAAAAAGGACTCAAGATTACAAAGAGCGTTCCGGTCTGAAGAACAATGATCTCCCCCAGGTATCAAGAAATACAATATATTCAACAGGCCACAATCACCAGTATGCCTGGGATGCTTTGCATCGTCTTGGTGATACAAAACAGTCATAAACCTGGACTGTCTATGGAGCCGTATAAAGCAGCCAGAACAGGTCTGATCCACAGTCATCAGCATTATATATCGCATGCACTGGAAGTCCCCAAAGAACTATTCTTTTATATAGCTCTCTGGACCTTAGTGAAACACTGCCCAATACGACAACTTTTATCATTGTAATCACAGAAATCAGTACAAAATGGAGCATCTTCAAGCCAAGTTATTCAGCTGATCCAGCTGTCGTGAAATTCCCCAGAGGAAATGAGGAAAGACTCGGAACGTAAAAAGAAAAAAAAAATAATAAAAAAATAAACCTGCACGCTGTACAAGGGAGGCTGCAGCAGCATGAGGGACGCTGCATGGCCAGGATGGGACGAGGCTGCAGAAGCTGGCGCAGAACCAAAGTCAGAGACTGCTGCTTCCTGAGGGCTGGTTCAGGCAGAAGTCACTGCGCGGGTGAGCAGAGCAGTCGGTGGAGGCATAACAGCCTCTCTATCAGCTTTCGAGATCTTTGCCACTAGCTGGGCTAGGTCAGAAGAGAGCCTTGCAAATGTGCTACCTATTCCCTGGAGACCCTTGTGGTTCAGGCTCTAATCCACTGTACTACTGTCTGCCAAAGAAACTTCCCTAGATTATGCTAGGTATTGGAAGAGATTACACACACACAGGCCTTGGGTTTTAAACCCCTAAACCACATCACGCAGCTTAGGAGGTTACTTCGGCTTTGTCTATACTAGCAAATAAAACTGGAAATGTTCCCAGGCACTGGAAATTGAACCTCTTAAATTGCTCGTACGGCGTCTGCTATATGGTGTTGGCTCATGCCAAACCCTTCCCCGAGCAGAGCTTGAAAGTTAGCGGGGCCAGAGACCATGGCTGATGGGCAGTTTGTGTGCAGCTGTCCCGCTCTGGAGGCAGATGGACTCACCCCGCTGTGCTGGTGGCCTCCCCAGCAGGCAGCAGCCCAGGTCACGCTTAATTTGCTGGTAAGGACTTACCTGCTGGGACTCCTTCAGCTGTACTGGGCATGCAAGAGACCACCCATAATTATGGTTTTAAAGATTACTGTGTCCATAGGAAGGAAACGCGTTGCTTGTTAGCCTATTCAGAGTCACCTTTAGCAGGAGATTTATGTATGGAAGAATGGGTTTACTTGAAGTATATCTTTTCATAATAATCAAATAAAGTCTCAAAAACTAAACCCAAATTACATTACTAAGAATAAACTTAACAGTAAATAGTCTCCACAGCTTTTCCAGTCCCCTAGATAGCCCGCTAGGAAGGCCAGGCAGCTGCTACGACCGACCTCAGGTAGGCTGCAAGCATCCTTCATCACTTTAACTGCTCAGGACATCTCCTGAAGCCACCCTGAGCAGTTACTTACAGTGCTCCTTTCCCACCGCACTGGGGAATGACCTCCTTCTTCTTCTCCTTTCCTGTTTACCTGCCTCATTCCCTGTGATTGGATGCTGAGACATTGCACGGCAATGTGGGGAATGAAGTCATTTCCTCTTTTCATCCCTCCAGTCTCTGAAGTCATTTCCTTCCCCCACCCACTCAGCGTTTCTCAATATTTCTGTATTATGTGCTACTTACTACTTTCTTGGCTTTATTCTGCTTTCTCTTCTTACAGCCAAATAAAGACATATTGGTAAAATATTACACATCAGATCATGAGAAATATGACTGTAGTAAGAATGCTGTATATGTAGAAATTATTCTTTGTGTGAGACAAGCATCTAAAGAGAAAACACAGCATAACAGTGGGTACCTGCTGTCGTGGTTTAGGCCAAATCAGCCACTGGGGATGTGGGGGACCCCAGATGGGACCGACAGATGCTCCCCTCTACCCCTCTTCGAAGAGAGAGGCAGAGGAGGAAAAAAGACACTTATGAGTTTAGAAAGAACTAAACTACTTTAATGAAATATTAATAACAAAATAAAAAGGAAATAATGAAAAATATACAAAACCGTATCAAGCTCCCAGGATGACAATCACGACACCGGCTGGCACTGGGGCAGTCCCAGGCTGGACTCAGTGACGGACGGGAACTGGATTCCGGATCTGCATTCAGGATCGGGACCAAAGGCAGACGAACAGACAGAGTCCTCCTCAGACGTCGGCCATTGAAGGGAGAGAGAAGAGACGCTGACCCTTTGATCCCTCAGCTTTTATACTGAGCATGATGCAGATGGGATGGAATACCCTGTTGGTCAGTTTTGGGTCACCTGTCCTGTCTGCTCCTCCTCGCAGGTGGGACCCCACTGTGCTTTTCCGCTTCCGACCTTCCAACGTGGCAAATAACAAAGTTGGTTGGCCTTGGCTGTTATAGCAATAACCATAAGCAAAAGCCTCTCTGCATACCATGCCTGGACATCAACTATAAACATTGGTCTTATCACTCTGAGAGAGTGAACATTGTCTGCACAATATGCTGTTAATTTCAGTAGTTAGAAGAGGCCTAGCTTAGAAGCAGAGTCACTGACCAAAATTGGTCCGGTTTTACCTCAAACCAGGACACCTGCGTTACTAATGCATCTCCCCATCTATACTGCTGGCTGGAAAGGGGACCAGGATGCGTGGAGCAGGATGGTAAAGTAACCTTAGCTGGTTTACAGCCGTAATGTAGAGCTGGCCACCTAAGAGTTTTAAAAGCCATGTCTTGCATAGAATCACTCATAGGGAGTAGCATCACCATCACCATACTCCTTTCCTCCATGGCAGGGGGTCAATCAATCAACAGCAAAGTTTAGCTGAAAAACTAAATCAAATAAAGATGCCTTACCCACTGCCAGGAGCCCCATCCTGCAGAGGCCAGGGCAGGTTTCCAATGAGACCAAATTTCAGAGCTAGGGAACCTGGGGCAGAGCAGTCCTGGCACCAGTGTTCAGCCCTAAGGGCACATACCAAAAGATTTCTACTTGGTCTGTGCTATCTCAAGAGCCTACAGGTAAGCTGTGGTGATCTATCCTGTTGTGAGGCCCCACAGTACCAAGGCACCCTACAACTATGACTTTTTGCCACCAGAGACAATTTAAAGTGCCGCTCAGGTGTATTTGGATCACAGCAGACTGTTTCAGGTACTACGTTCCCACACAGCCATGTCATCCATTTATATTTCAATTTTGGGGCATACTGGAAAAAATTACAGGTAGGGTCAAGAATTCACACAGTGTCTGTGCCCAGGACCAGTAGTGCAAGATACGCCTGAGAGTACATCTTGCTGCCTGATTGACTTCACTTGGGAATTTAGGAATTCTCTTTCAAACAAAAATACATAGCTGGAACTAATTTAAACCAATAAAGAAAGAATAAAGAAAAGAAATCAAATCAAACTAATAAATCAAGATTACAGTGCTCGCAAAAAGATACGTTCTAATTCAGCCACAGGTTATGAGGCTTGATGCAGGAATTACTGGAGGTAACTCTATAGCCTGTGATTGCTGTTGATCATATGAAATGATCCCGTTAGTCTCTTTTGCCTTCAGTGCCTGTAAGCTCTGCGAATATGGTTCGCTGAATGATGACAAGGTCTCTTTTTGCCCCACAGTGACTGGAGCTACCGATTACACTTGAGGTGCCGGCAGTGAGCCGGAGCTGAGGAGTCTCCACAGGTAGACAGAGGAGCATCCCACTTGATGAAAACACCTTCTCAAGCCACAGTTGGAGTCCATAACCCAGGAATCATGCTCCACAAGTGTATTTGCATTTCCAGTTATAAAATGTCTCTTACCGGGAAAGAATTTAACGAAAAATGATCGGTGCAGAATACGCTCTTTAAATTACCAGAAAAAAATAAATATTAATTCTTTTTAAAATTTAGGTTATAATGTTAAGAAAGGACATTGGTGGGGAGGGGTAAAGTGTGATTTCCTTGGTTCCCTTTATAATCCCTAACTCAGTGATACTGTATTTATCCCTAGCACATAATCGCTGTGTTTTCCAGGGGAAAGGGTTTGGAAATTTCAGGAAAACATTGCATCTGCTGTTCTGTCATTGCTACATTTTAAAAACAGCAAAAGACCTCTGAGAAGACTGATGCCCTTTTTTAGTCAACGACAAACAAATATGTAGTCCAGAGAAAAATCTATTCTTTTTACAGCCACTGTGACTTTTCATGGGAACATGTATTTTGAGTATGTTCACAGCTCTGCTGCCACCAAAGATAATAGCAGTTTTTAATTACTCCAACCAAAACAGTGTGGAGAAAACATTATATGATTTTTGAACTATCACAACAGAATTCAACAGAAGTCAAAAACATAATACATTTTCTGTTCATATATGAATACTTTGCTGAGAAAACAAGTCATACCCATGTCTCAACCCACACTAACTGCCTGTAATTCAAAACAATGATTCAGCACTGGGTATGCGAAGTTGTGAACATTTTAACGATTTTTCTTCCACAAAACTTTTGGCACTTCTGCCTCAGACACTTTATGTACAGAGCAAAAGTTCAAGCAAGTTTTTCAAAAGAAAAAAAAACAAAGGAGGGTTTTCAATTCACGCTTAAATGCTTGAAGAGCAGTTTAAAAGGCTATCAACTAAAAGGCTATCAACTAAAAGGCTTTGCATTTCAAGCCCGTTTGGATTTCTCTGAGGATGTTTTCCAGAACAGCGTGTGCAAATGCAACGCGAGAGGGAAGCTCCAAAGGCTGCTTCCTATTTCTTTCTCAGATGCGCGGCCATTGCTCCTATCCTTACCCTCTAATCCCCTCAGGCGGGCTCGCACCTCTGTGCACAGTCCTTCCAGATTTATTGCGAGGCATTTTCCCATCCCTATCTGACTCCTGCCTCAGGTCCGTAGTATTTTGGGACAGGCTAGCTTCCCCCCGGCAGACTGGGTTATACAAGCTGGGTTACAGTATGCTTGCAGACAGACAGACAGATGGTCTGTAAGGACCTGACCCCAGCTGTAGGATCCCATGACTCACACCTGCCCTTGGGGAAGGCTGCAGGGAGTTTCCTCTCATCACCTTCCTGGAAAATGAGCAGGAGGGAGCACAGTGCCAGCCACTCCCCGGCTGCCAGGTAAGAACTACCCAGCTTCCAGACAAGTGGAGAGACGGTCTCAAAATGGAAACTCTGCCTCCCTTCCCAGAGGGGAAGGGAGCACATGTGGGTTCGTGTCGCTCGACGAAGCGAGGAGCCGGGGACCCCCCAGGAGCAGCCTGGCCTGGCACCTCTGCGACCTCCACGGATGAAATTTCCCAGCCAGCCAGCAGCCTCAGCCGAGCAGGCTCTCCATGCTAAGCTTCCAAAAAAAGGGGAAAAAAGGAGAATGTCAGCGTTTGTCCTGGTGCCAGGTTCCTGCTTGGTATTGACCCTTTTAGCCCTGCAGTGGAAGGTGGTGTCTGGGTGCGCAGCTGCCTGTCACCTCCATCCTAGGCTATAGATCAACGACTTTCAAGCTTCATCAGTGTGGCCACCCCCAAATCTCCCAGTGGAAGTATAGACTCTTGGGTGGCCAACTTAAAATGACTACTTTTTTCTTAGTATCTCAGTTGTCCAAGGACCTGCAAACAAGAACAGCGGATCAGTGATTTGAAAACCTGGGAGATGGAGAACACCCAAACTGAACCCCCAGGAGGTATTACAGACACACTTTCAAAGAAAAATATTTCATTTTGTAGTTTTATGCTAGCTTCTTCTGGCTTTCAGAGTGATAACTTAAATCCAAATGTTCTCTGAGAAGTGTGCCAGGAAAAAAAAGTCTAATTTTTGTGCATTTGTTTTAGTTTTCTTTTGTGTTGTCCTTTTCCAAGAGCAAATGCCCGTTTTTCAGCTAGATCAGCAGAGCATCAGAGGAGAGGGAATCAAGAGTTTCTGCACCAACTTTTGGGTTGACACAAAATAGGAAATTTTTTCAAGAAGAATTTTAACTGTCAGGATACCTGGTAGCATCTAAATATATGCAAGGTGTGAGATGAACAGGGAAGTCCCAAAGTTGTTAAGCAGGTGGGGGCAATATTAAAAGAAGAAACACTAACTACAAAAGAAGCTAATTCTTAACTAATAAACAAAGCTAAACTGAGATGCAGTAACTGCTGACATCCTTGTTCCTCATTATTTAAGGGCCATGCAGCCTTACAAAGTACAGAGCTTGCAAGACAAAAGGAGATATTTTTAAACAAACTTAGAAAATCCAGGGATGAATGTTAAATTATAAATGTGTGGATTGATTCACTGCACTGACTCTAAATGTTGGTCACTGCAACACCACGTTTTTTAAGTGGAGTTATTTCAAATTGAAATAATGCTGTAATAGTATAGTCTATGGATTTTTAAAAAGCATTTTAAAATGTATCATGAAATCTAGTACTCTACAGCCTGCTTTTTGGGCACAAAAGGAAAACATTAAGGATGAAGGTTATTTTTATCTTCTAATAAACTAATTTTATTCCTAAAAAAAAAAATGGTTTTCTCTCTGAAATACATCAGTGAAAATTTTCATGTAAAAAAGGGAATATTGAGATTCAGTGCTCAGGAGAACAATGCTACTAAGAACAATTGCAATCTCCCAGTTCAATGCTTTGGAAAACAAAATTTTTTTTGCATTTCCTTCTCATTAGATACCTTATATTTATTCTATTTTATAGAATATTTATACCTTATATTATTCTATTCTATTATTCTATTTTAATCCTTGAAATACTTTAAGCAAAAACTGTTGTGAGTACTACGTTTCCTTCCCTGAACTACTGAGCAGGGAAGACCGCAAGAAGGTTATTATATCTGATAAAAAATATAATGTAATAAATATTCACTATGAAAGATCCTCCTTCCATTTCAGATTCTTGTTCTTGTCTATTTATGCTTCTAAGAAGCCAGGTTACAGATAAACCTTTTGATTAGAAATCTGTTAAAAAATTGTGACCTGGGAACTGTGGAAGGAAAGATGATCTCGGATACTCTTGGATTAATTTTCTTTTACTTCGTTAGCCAAATTTCCTCTTCACTCTTCTTTTTAAACACTGT
>RSEF01000003.1:76681513-76691644 GCA_003993805.1 Himantopus leucocephalus | reverse complement strand
TTTTGGAATCAGAAGTTTTAGTCAGAGGGTGAAAGATTATTTCCATCCAACTCAAGTATGAGGAATCTGCATTTGTTTCCTGTGAGCAAGTATGGATTTTCCACTTATACCTACTTATCTACTCAGACCCTGAACATAATGGCACCATGTCAGCAGCTTTGCAAGAGATCACATGTTTTTTCCAAGATCTGGTGGTGGAAAATCTGGAAAGCAATATTTCATGTCTCTCAGAAGGCTGTTTATTCTCAAAAATACTCAGTTATTTAGCCTCATAGCAATTACCCATTCCTAATTTGAAGAACATTCATCCAGGAGGTAAAGCATTGAGCTGTAATGAGTCATTTGTTTCTTTTATGGGGATTAAGTGCATTACTAAGCAAAGAATAAGTTGCATTTTTTTTTTTAAGCAAAAAGAGGAAAGTGACAAAGGAATGAGGTATATATATATTTTTTGCAGTTTGTTTGTTTTTGGATTTCCTTTTTTAGAGACTCCATTTCAGGCACTGCCAGTACTACCAGCAGAGCCCGCTATGGGACCACTCAAATTTGGAGGAGAAAGGTGGACATTCACAACCAGGTTTCTAAAGTTTTGCTGTTTTCATAAATCACGTGAATTAGAGCCCACAAAGAGCCACCATCCATCAGGCCCAGGCGCCTACTTAACCGTGGAAGAGGAGACACCGAGTTTCACCCAGCAGATGTTACCCTGAGCAAATCAGCAATAATCTCAGAGGTAGCACCAGGTCCACCTAAGCTTGTCCTTCCTGACTTTTTGCAATGACATTTGCCTAAGTATAGAGTTAATTAAACTCCCCGGCTGGTCTAGGAGGCGAGGTGTCAGACGGGTGTAATGTATTCAGCAGCGAAGGGACAAGGAGTATTTAGGTTGATTGTTAAGCAACAACACTACGTGCTGTGGGCAAGAAGGACACAATGCCAGCTCTGGAAATTTCGCAACTGTTGTTTTTTTTCCTCAAGACTTTGTAATTGAGGCTTGCGGGGTTAATAAACAACAACCACCACCAAAAGTAACACTTATGACAGGAGAGAAGAAAAGGACAAGAAGAACATTTTGGACTGGTTACGGTTGTTATTCTGTTAATACTCCAGTAAGAAAGTGAGAGGTCTCTTTTGTGTCTTTTTTCATCCAACAGCACGTCTCTAAATAAATCCCAGAGGGGACATGTTTTTGAACGCCAAGATGAAAGTGGAGGCTAAAGCAGGCAGGGGAAAAGGTGGTTTTGGCTAAACCCGAGCAGCTGTGTTTTGCATGTCCAAAACCAAAACCACACTTTGCCTTTGTACGTTAGGTATCGCTGCGCTATGAGCGGCGGTGTGCAGGACGGGGCCATCCCTGCACCACGGCGCAGTCCAGCCCTGCGCAAGCGACCTGAGGAAGGGCACAACTCTCCCTTGTAGCAGAGAGGAGGGTGAGGAAGGCAAAGCACGAAATGAGAGCTGGGAGCTAGCCAGGAAAGAGGGGCCATGGCAGAAGAGCTGTTCCTGCTGCTCCTCATGAGCAGCGCCCGGAGTGCACCTGGGGTGATTGTAGGTTAAAGCTGAGTTAGCAATTAGCTCAAACTCTGGTCTACAGCTGTGGACCCTATCTCCTAGCTAAGGATGCACGGTGCTACCTCAAGAGATTTATCTCTGAGGTAGATGGACATTTTAATTACCTCCATGCAGAGTCCTGGAATGAACCACTTGCCTTATCTCAAGACTGAAGGAAAAACAAGAGAAAGTCTTCCATGTTCACTGGTAGCTGTGGCAGCTGCAGCAATAAATAAATACGTGCTGGGACAAACCTACCCCAGCCAGGCTCACACATGCACAAATAGTAGTCCAGGCTGTGGTTGCTTAATATCCCAAATGAGTGGCTAATTACTTCATGAGCTAATTCAGAGTACATAGGCACTGCCTATGCAACCTGGTAAAATTAGGTCTCGTGCGTTCAAAACCAGGTCAAACACAAGGCAATGCAAAAGAAATGGTCTGTAGAAGGGTGAGTGACACGTGCCTCAGGCTCTGCCATTTGTCCACGGGTAGCCACTCTCACAAGGGCACAGCATCACTAAAACTGGACATGCAAACACTCAAGGAATGGGGAAACTGGGTATTAGTGTTAAAGCAGCTGAATTTTAAAATCAGAGCAGTGCTGAACTTAGATACTGTCCTGTGCTCCTGACAAATTCCATCCTAACTAACACTGAAAGTCCAGACAGAACCAGGTTTTTGTGTAGGTGAAATGTTTCTCACCGCTATACAGAACATACAAACCACAGCCAGACAGTAAAATTATACTTTCCTGTGTCTGAAAGCTGGAGTCACAGCCACAGGAGGGATCCGTATGCTGAAGTTTAATGTGCAGTAGTCAATTGCTGAAATTAAAACAAATTATTCAGGCCACTGGAAAGTCAAGTATTCTTTCCCCATAGAAGTAACCGCTTCTTCTTGTCAGGGCTGCTCCAAGCTGCCTCTGGAAGACACGGGCAGCACAGCACAGCCACAGAGAGGCCACTGAAAACAAGAGGCAGGAGGGAAACAGGGGAAGAGGGATTATTCGAGAGAAGGCAACTCAAAGTATATTTTTCTTAATGTGCCCAGTTCACCGCTGCTGAATGACAGGGGGAGAATGACAGTGACATTATTTTGTGTTTTTAAGGTAAATTGCTGTGTATATGCATGAAAATACCATGTATTGGAATATTACTACTATAATACAACTTTAATATGCTGCATATGCAATGTCTGTCTAATATTTTCTGGGCTGTACAAGTCTCTGCAAATTTGCTGTAAGACACTAACAAAATGCTTCTGTGGTTGCAAATTGAAATTTTTGGAATTTTTGCTTTGCAGGAAATGTGACTTTTTATTCCACCCAAGACCAAAAAAAGTCCAATTCTGAAATATATCTCTCCCACAAATCCTTAGGGATTTCAGTTCAACAGAGAAGCTATGGGGAAGATTCACCATTGTAAGATTTTGCAATTATTTGGAGTTTGAAGCTGTCCCAAAATAGCAGGTCATCTGAGAGTTGGACTATTTATGTCCTGGATTTAGACACACTGCCACTGACTTAGTTGTCTTTTATCAGCCTTTGGATTATTGTTTTTTACTTTCCTGGTAACAGATTGTCTTGGGTTCATTTTAAACAAAGACCTGGCCAACACCATAAATGGATCTCAGGAGCTACAGTTCTGAAAGCAGTAAAATGTTACAGTCCAAGAGATAGGAAAGCAATATGTTAGCAGGAAAACCACTTGTTTAACGTGATGTCCCGGACAAATGTGTGCTATAATTTTAGATTATAATCCACTGCTTTTGCTTCTATCCGATGAGCATAGGATGAATGCTTTTGTTGTTTAAGACCACAGCCTTTACCTCTGCATCTTTCCAAAGTAATTTATTTTTCTGGTTGAAGCTTGCTTCCCTTCTCAACTCTTCTAACCAGAAGCTAGATAAATACCATTTGCCTATGGTCTGGAGGTGAATCCGCAGCTCAGATAATTAGGGCAAAGTGTCTCCTGCAGCAAGACTCGCTCCTTCTCTCACACACACACACACATATATGCTTTTTTGGGTGGAAAGGACTGGTGTGGGGCGATGGGAGGAGGGTAGGAAGGGAAAGCAAGCAGCATGGCTGCAGTGGCCCACACACAAGGACAGTGTAGTGGAAGGCTAAAGCTCCCAATTTGTCCTCCTTTCTTGCTCTCCAGATGAAAGGACACACAGTTGTTGGAACTATTTTCTGGCAATAGTTCACCACCACTTTTACTCCACCAAAGACAATATTACCACCACTCTCTATATTTTCCTCGTTTCCGTGCGTGTTTTCTCCTAATAGCCCGTGGGTTGCTTGTCAGCTGTGGGAGTCCCTCCAGCACCAGTGGGTTCCCTTGACACACTCCGTAGAGTCCCTGCGACTCCCTGGCCACTGAGGACAGCAAAGTTATGCCAGTGTGTGCACCCTGGGACAGGAGGAAAAGAATGGAAGTTTCCAGACCAGCTGCACAGGATGGCTGTAAACGGAAGACATTTTTGTTTCCTCTTGCCTGCCAAATTCAGCTCTGGGAGAGACGTGCTCCTTGCGAGAGCGCGGCCCCGCCTCACCAGAACAGATACTCATTTGGCAGTGCAAAACCCAGAAGAGGTTATCCGGTCAAGGTGCCTGTGTCTGGAGCGGTCTAAACAAATTCTGTATTTCTGGGAATTATCACTCTGTTGGTCAGAGTACTGGTCGTGTGGCTGCTGGCATACCAGCTCTACAAACAGAGAAAAAAGTGTCAGGACTATTTTAATAAAGGATTCCAATGGGAGTCAAAAGCATGTTGATGATTTCTTTCATGTGTTAATGCCATTAGCTACCTCAGGCATTAAGCGTGGGGAGTACCAGTAACTGACAGTGCACTGAGTGGGGAATGAATCATTTCAAATTTTTTTAAGTAACTTTGTTGTTCTCATGAAATTCGGCCTCGGCAACATTGTCAGGTTTCAATTAGTGTTGGTAACTCTGGTTCAGAAAAAAAAAAAATTAAACTTGATCCATGATGTGTTACTAGAAATTTGACAAAGACTGCCTTCCAGCCCCCTTTAAAGTGGTCTGCGTCATGAAGGGCGTTAAGAAAAAACAGGCCCATGGCAGAGGGACTGCTGTTGTGTCCTGCTTTTTCATGGAGGATGTAAGTAGAGAAAGTTTCCTTACGTTTCTCCATGGCTGGCCCATCCAACTGGTAGGCATCTCTTCGGTCAAAACGCATAAGTTTTCTACAAATGAAGCTTTTGTGCCACTTCCTGAACAAAGACCATTGAGAATACTCAGATTCATAGCATAAAGCACATCACAGCTGGAGATGGGGACTTTCAAAAGCAAGACGAACAAATACATGAGCAGCTTTGCAACCAGAGCAAGATTTTCTTTTGTGCTGAACCTGGCCGGCTGCATACTACTTTTCTATTTGAAATGCAGAGCAGGAACAAGAGTCAAGGGCTCTGGAGAATGAAGGGTGAAAACCCAAAGGTTTCACTCTCTGCTCTAAAAGTAAGATCTTCCAAACCCTGCTTAACAGTATCCTCCCCTCCCCAAACTTTCATGTGCCTGAAGGTCCAGATCCAGAGGGAAGTCGGTCCTAGTGAGGACCTGTAAGTCGCCTACCCCAGCTGAGCGTTTCTGCTCCCTCCCTACCATGAGCCCAGCCAGGGAGCCAAGCTGGCTGGAAATTCACTGTTTTTCTTTGTAGGGTTAGTCTTTACCTAGTTCAGCCCCGAGAGCTGGCTCCCTGCCCAGACGAGCTGGAGAAGGGTAAAACGGCAGCAGCACTGACTAAGCTTGGCTTTGGCTTCCAGGGAACTGATCTTTCCCCTCCGCCAGAAATGTGGCAGCCGTCATGGCCTTGAGCTCTGCATTGCCTAATTTATTTTGCTAAGCGGACCTAGAAGTATCAATCAGTTCCATGGAGAGTAGAAAGCGTTTCAAAAGTAACATGAAATCTCCTTGAATAAATCTTAATGGGCAGACGCCTGTCCCTTGGTACGGACCTAATTACTGAGCGATTTAGTAAACAAAGGAGTAATGCTATTAGTTGGGCATGCAGAGCTGACCCTCCTTAATCTCTATAAAGAGTCTGGGGACTTGTATCAGAGCTTTAGAGACTGCAGGGCAGCATACACCTAAAAACGAGTGAAAAACAGAGCTTTTAAAGGTCAAACCCCAAGTCTCTAAGCCATGTACAAGAGAGAGAAAGACAACGGTACCGCAGAGCTGTCCTTGTGCTTAAGTCGGTCGAGCCTGGAGGAACCTTCTCGGGTAGTTAAGAGGACTTACTATTACTCCTGGGCTTCTCTGCTGAGGCTTGCAGTGTGTGTGCCAATTAATTTCAATGCTGAGTGAGTTTTAGCAAGTGGCCACCTAAGCAGTTAGGCAATGACCACCAAATAACTACATGTATTTCTTCCACTGCAGACGTGAATGGACAAGCTGTCAATTAAATAAAACTTTTTTTAGCATGCAAAAACTGATGTGAACAACACATGCACATATATATATATATGCATCTACTTTTTTTTTCTGAATTATGAAGTACAATAAAATCTCCTGAAAAATGACATTACCTATGATGGAATCATCATTAGAAGTGGAGATTAAACTTTGAGGACTGGGTATAGAAATACTACACATCTTTGAAGGAGTTTAAAGCACTTTGTGTGACTGACAGCCACAAATTCACCTTTCCTGTGTGCTAAGTCATCGCTTCACTGGTGATCCCTCAGCTGATGTAGGAAGACAGGCAACAGAGCTGATGAGAAGCATTAAAAAGGTCTTAATATGCACAAGGAGAAGAAGGGGCAAAATGGACTACTGAACCTGTTTGACTTGGTTTGACAATGTGTTGTGCCTTAAAATTACTAAATCTTGTTCCCACTCCTCCTCACTTCTCACTCATGTCTAGACCAAACATTGAATTTGAGATACTTTTACCACAGCATCTGGTTGCTTGGGAACTTCACGGGCCATCTTGATCACTCTGATTTTTTATGTCTGAAATGTGGTCATGGATCAGCTGCTGCAGCTCTCAGTTGCTTTGCTCGTCTGCATTGTGCTTTCTCTTGACTCATAAAAATCCTGGCTCATTAAGCAAGCTTCTGATGGTTCGACTATGGTGTCTACCCATTGCATACATATGTTTAAATCCGTTTTCATCTACATTCACATCCAACTAGTGCACAGCATTTGCTTTGTAGTTCTGGCATAATAGCCACAAAACCTCTGATGCATTATGAAATCATATGTTTGTAGCCCTTTCTTTTCCTTGATGAATTACAGCATAATCAGACTTCTCTCAGCCTCAAAAAAAAAACCCCAAAATGCAAAGATGTGAGATACTTAGAAGTCAGGACACATTTCATCTGAAATAAAATCCCATGAGTGGCAGCATTGGCATAAGTGGTTTGTGGTTACCTGTTTCACACACACACACAAATTGATATGATTCACTTTAAACGTTCAGCCTTTTCTCTTCTTGCACAAAACAATTCTATTTGCCTTTAGATTGATGAATGAAGAACCGAGCTATCGAAAGGGCAAGGAATGAATGACTGTAATCAGGTTGGAAACATCAGGACTTTAATATTGTAAGTTAACTAATGATGAGTAACTAGTGGAGCGGGAAAAGATCAAAAAAAACCAAATTAGGTTCTCCTTTCCCTTGACGCAATCAATATGTATCAATTTTTAAAACTAATTATACAAAGGTACCTTTTGAATGTTGTCACTTTTCTTTCTGCTTCTATTCGTAACCGTGCCAGTACGAAGAAGAGCTCGGGACTCTCAGGACAAGAGGAAGTTGTCTGCTCGCTGCCAAATAGCTGAGGGTGTAAGGGGGAAGCAAAAGGAGGGCTCACTCCGCCAGACACGTCTCTTCTCAAGAAAAAAAAACCCAGACAGGATAAGCCATCAAAGTTTTCTTGTTATCTAGAGAGAAGATCATTGGGAAACCCATGAGACCAAGTTGGTCAGGGAGAGCCTGCCAGCCCACAGGCTTCAGAGGAATTCTTAGGAAGGAACCGAATGTGAAATTTCAGGATAGTCTTCTACAAACTACCACAAAGTGAGAGGTTAACAGAATTTCATGTAAAGCCATATATCTGAGTAAAACATTTCACTTTTTTTTAGGTGGGTTTTTTCTCCCCATTCTGGTAGATAAGAGAATGAATCACTGGAATTTTTGTACTCTCCATTTCTAAACAGTGGGAAGGGAGAGATGGCTATTTCTGGTAGGATCAGCGTTTTTAGTGGTTTCACTCTGCATATTCCCCTTCTGCAAAATCAGCTGCTCCTTCCCAGAGTTCACAAAACACAACCATCTCACCTAAAAGAGGACAGACCCACTTCTAAGAACTACTGGACCTTCTGTACAAGCCACTGTTTAGCCCGCAGGGATCAAGGGGACAAAATGCAGCCTACTTTCTACGCTACTTCCCAGCAAATAATAGAGTCTGTCAGTCAGACCACATCTGCAGTGAAAAACAAGAACTCCACACACTTGCCTTTGAGTTCTCCGGAAAAATCACTCAGCTTGGGCTTGGATTTTACCACCAATACCACTGACTTCAGTGAAAAGCCAACCTTTGGCATGCAGAGTATCATTGTGGTTGGTATAGCTTTTCCTAATAACATGTTCCGGTGCTTAAGCAGTATGAATTGCTTTTTTTTTATGTTTTTGACAAGGCGATAGAGAGGTGGTTTTGTGTCAAGGATTAAATGAAAACTTTTCAAAGTTTTGATTACCAGCACACAACCTTGCTTGAGGTATAATCCAAGACTGAAGCAAAGGAAAGTCTGCTGCCTGATTGCAGTGGCTTCAAATCAGACCCTTGCTCTTTCTTCCTCTCCTGTTTCCTGGCAACATGTAGAAATAGAGAAAAATCTGAAGAAATGAAAATAAAATAGAAACATAAATCAAAAGAAATAAAATACAATACAATAAAATAAAATAATAAAACAAAATCAATATGAGAGTATTCCATTAATATTGAGCTGTTTATATTGTAACAGTGAAGGGCAAAATCATTAATTTAACTCTGTCTGTATTTGAATATGCCCCTCCTTGGCAAGCTACTCTGCCATATTGAGGATAACAGGAGTGTACTTTATTCTTAAAATAATGGTGAAATGAGGTGCATGAGACTATTAGCTACTTGCAAAGTCTAAACGTTCAAACTGCACGTAATTTCATGTTGCCCTGCTTAAGATGGATCTTGTACCCACTGAAATCAAGGATCTCATTGCCATTAGCCTTAAGGAGAATGGTTTCAGCTGGCTTTTCAGGTGTTCAGAGCAAATATTTTGAGATTTTGTGTCTGTAAATGGACATGGCTCTCTGTATGCTGCGAATAGACAGTGCAAGATCTCAGGAGCCTCTGAGGTGGGATGGCAGAATTACACTCTCATTGCAAAGAGCTTTGCCCTCAACCATGCAGCATGGCTCTAGACCAGAACTGATGAGGAAAATGTGCCTCCGTCATAAAGTTGGGATGATGGTTTAGCCCCTAGGGAGATCCCTAGGTCTAAAGAATAATCAAAAATTAAGTATTTTTTGATGGAGCCATGTGTATCTACTGAAAGACCAACCATAAAAACTACAGTAAAAGTTCAATGTTAAAATGGTTGTCCCACAGGGGCTGTATAAGGGCTTTTACACATAATCATCCTGTGACTGCTTAAGATTTTGGCGCTAACAGGGATCTTCCCTTTTTCTGTGGCCTACACGTTTTGTCAAATACAGCAGGAATTTACCTGGGAGGGCAGCGAGGGGATGAAGTTCACTTACACAGAAGCTGACACATGAGCACTGCAAAAAACAATTTACCGCTCCCAGAGAAAGCATCACTGTTATTTCCTTATTCCGAGCTATAAGAATTCACATCCTCATTTTATCTATAGACACTTTCAGATCTCACACACACACAGAGCATAACTCCCTCCCGTTCTCCTTTTGAGTTTATAGTCCGCAGATGCACTTCTGTCTCTGGGCTACTTTAGCTTAGGAATCAGCACATTTATATTCAAAGCTGAGGACAGGTATCCCAAGGAGAGGAAAAAGGCACTAGTCAGGTCTTGCCTTTGTGATAAGCTCCTGGATGACCTTCCGAGAGTTACTTGTGATCTTTGGCTCTTTTATATCTATAAAATAAAGAAGATATTACTCTTTTTCTCTTGCCTGATTTATGTAAACTGAAAAAAACCTTGAGCTTAGGCACCTTCTTGTATATTCCTGTCCTGGTTTGAGGTAAACAAAACCCATTTTCTGTTTAGTAATTTTATTTTGCAGCTAAGCAAACAACTTCTTCTAACTAACTGACCTTTCTGAAATTAACAGCATATTGTGCAGACACTGTTCTCAGAGTGATAAGACCTGTGTTTATAGCTGATGCCAAGGCATGGTATGCAGAGAGGCTCTTGTTTATATTTATTGCTATAACACCCAAGGCCAGATAACTTGGTTATTTGCCCCGTTGGAGAGTCGGAAGCAGAAAAGCGTAGAGGGGTCTCACCTGCGGGGAGGACTGGACAGGACAGGTGACCCAAAACGGACCCACAGGGTATTCCATCCCATCTGCCTCATGCTCAGTATA
>RSEF01000003.1:76626089-76674868 GCA_003993805.1 Himantopus leucocephalus | reverse complement strand
CTGATGGTGAATGACCAGAAGCAAACCAACCTTGCATTCCCACGGGCTAGCTGCCTGGCAGAAGGACATTACTGTGTCAGAGTAAATCCCTCTGAGGCTGCCAACTTCACCTTGTACAGAGCCAAGCTTTCCTCACCTGCAACGTGGCCTTGGCCTTTCATAGGACATAACCACCATGGGGCAAATGTGGTTTTGATGTAAGTTCATTAGTTTGGGTGAGCTTGCAGCAGAGGTGCGTGTGGGACTGTGTGTGCATATCAAGCCACATCTCACTTCAGCTGTGCTTAAATTTCACTCTTTCCCCTAATGTGTCTGTTGCTCCTGAAAGCGGACTGGGACAACTAATCAGACTATATAAATATAGCCATGTAGCACAACCTAAATGCTCTTTAACCATATTTGCACCACCAAGGGGATTTCAGCACTAGTGTAATTGCTGTGCAGTTGCCTCAGTAAATGTGATGCGATTAATTCATATAATTGGCTTGGTGCTGCACTGAGGCGTGGGGATGGGAAGCGAAAGCAAAGTGCCGAGTCTGTTGAGGCTGCCCCCACTGCTGGAGAAGCTTCTCAGATATCTCAGAGAAGCCAACGCTCACATCCATTCAAACCGAAAATTAGCAAATGAGTGCATCGGCATTAAAACAAAACCCAAACCCACCAGCAGCCTCCTGATGAAGACTGAGAGGTGCCAGAGTTAAGATGAGAGCTATGTCAAATCCTGGTCACAAACAGTGATGTAACTACAGAGTATCTCCAGTGAAATCTATGAAGTGGGTTTGAAATGGGCCTAGAGGGGCCCATATGATACTTACATAAATTTAGACATTGACTCAAATCCCTAATTTATGAGGCTACAGGCTCCATATAGAGTTAGGAGGTACCTCAGAGGGATTCAGAGGTACCCAAGGTAAACTTGTGCTCTAAACTGTTCTGGAAGAACCAGTCTGTCTCTCTGTTAATGGTAAAGATAGTCTGGGGTGACTAAATTAGGTGTGCAAAATTAGGTGTGCAAAATTAGGCAGAGTAAAAATGCCCTGAAGTATCCAGATACAGAATCCAAGAAAGAAAAGCTGACCTCCTCAAAAAGCTGTGGTTTATGTAAAAGACATTGGGTGTCACTGTTATATACCAGGTCCCCCCCAAGGCTGTAATCTGCTCCCAGGCCTTTACCATCATTAAGACAATCTTCTCTTTCAGTAGAAAATTTGCAGCCATCAGTCCAGTTTCTCTCCTTCACATGTTCTTGATATCTCACTACAGCATTAGAGCATGCTTCAGTTTGGAAAATACTTGCCATTGATCCCATGCCTAAAATACTTGAGGCATGCTACCTGGCTCCAAATGGATGTCTGTGCTAAGTGCTGTACTGTTTGGCGCACTCTGGTTGTACTGGGATTACAGAGGTGCACCTGCAAGAGCGGTATTTTTTTTTAATTCTCCAGCTCATATTAGCTTCCTGACTTGTGCTGTCACATGTGAAGACAAAGATGAGTGCCCATAAAGGAGCATGATCAAGAGAATGGAGCAGGACACTAGTCCTATGACTGAGCACACACCTCCGTAGCACCTAGATATGCCATCCATTCAACTTGACATACCAGCTACAAGCATCTCTAGTCTTCAAGGCAAAGTTAAACAGTTAAAGTAGGTGGCTCACCTAAATAGCTGACCTCCCCTGAAATGCCTCAGTCAGGTGACAGCAACTGGCATTGGAGCAATGGCAGATTCTTCTCTCGACTCCCAACTGCAACTACTGCATAGCAGAGGACCATTTAGGAAACTTGCTCCCTGTGAACACTTAGGGGTTAGTTACCAGCTCCTTGCTGAGACAGAAACCTGACTGAAGCCATGTAGTTGGGCTTAATATGCGCTCTCATGCTCAATTTGGCATGTAGGCAGGTGTGCCAGCTCTCCTCTGGGTCGAGAGCGCAGTCGCTTCCCCCTCTGGATGCGCATCCAAAGCATGGGCAGCACTGAGCATCTACTGGGTGCCTGCACCTTACCGGCTTCAAGCAGTGCCATCATGGCTGTTGTTTCTGCAAGTGTTTCCACTGACCGGCAAACCGCAAGAAGAAGCCTCTGTATATTGCTGCACTATTGCCAG
This sequence comes from Himantopus leucocephalus, assembly GCA_003993805.1. NCBI lineage: Eukaryota > Metazoa > Chordata > Aves > Charadriiformes > Recurvirostridae > Himantopus > Himantopus leucocephalus. Next base: position 76,672,761 of record RSEF01000003.1, on the reverse strand, counting down.
CCACACACTGGGCTTCTTTCATCAGAGAAAAAGAGATGGGAATTCCCAAGGATCTTAGCACTGGACACATTTCCAGACCAACTGGCCATAACATTAGCATATCCACTACAGCAGCAAACAGGCTTCTGTACGCAAAGGAGAGATCTCCCTTGGTATGCTTTTATCCTGGTGGCCTCACAGGCGACCTACCCGAGCTGACCTGGTTAGCAGAAGGCAGGATGGTGATGGCTTCATGATTTTGAAAAGATAAGAGAGTTTTTCTATTACTGTACTGCCTCTTCTGCGTTGCCTTTGCAGCTTGGTGCTGTGCTTCCTGCAGATTTCCTGGAAGGTGGCCTGTGTCATCCTGACCTTCTGCAGTGATGGTTCATCATCTTGCATCTGGAACACAATCTTTTGCCACCGGCTGAGGTTTCTTTCCTCAACCCAGCATGTACCTTTGTCAAGTTCAGCAAGTTGTGTTTTTCAAGCTCAGGAAAAGTCCCTTTTTGAAGCAGCTTCTCAGACTAGTTGTCTTCCTCAGCCTTGTTTACCTCCTCATTCTCTGCAGCTTCTGCAGCTGTTCTTTGCAGCTGAGGGCAAAGCTGGGGTGGTAGCAGCTGCTGGAAACCCATAGCCACAACTGCTTGGGTGATGCTGGGGCAAAACTGTTGCTGTCTGAAGGCAGCACCTCCACCAGCTCCTCAGAAGCCCCTCTGGAGCCCCGGGGATGAGCCTCACGGCGCAGAAACCTGTCAGCTCATGACAGCCTTGGGTGTTTGAGTCAGCTACTCCAAAGGAACTTGATTATGGCACAGGGAAAGGAAAGTAATGTGATTTTGACCTCAGCCTGTGAAAGGTAGTGATTTAGAATTAAAGTCTTCTGGGCATCTCCCTGTGCACAGCAGAACCTGTCTCAGAGTGCACAGGGCCTGGGGTTAATTCATAGGGCCATAGAGACCACCACAGCTCTGAGCACAAAGCTTTGGGGAAAATCCCCCCCATGTGGAAATAAATAATAAAGTAGAAGTTGGTTGTGTGCTTAAACAAGGCTGGGGCAGCACGGCTGAACAGTCACCCAGCTTCTTCGCACTCAGCCACCAACTCTTCAGCTGTATTTTCTTGGCCTGTAACTTTTGTAACTGGGACCTCCAACCACTCTCCCATCGAAGTACCAGACAGATCTGAGCTGCTTAACTTGCAAGACTGCATAGCAATGAGTGCAGCCAAGGCAGGGCAGCCAAACCTTAGAACAAAAGGGTTACAGAGAAAGCATCATATGAAATACCGAATTTTCTCCAACAAATCATCCATCTTCTTTAGGATGACACAGGTCTTCTGCAAGGCCTGCTTCTCCTTAGGTTGAAGCCTCAGACACATCAATTTTGGGGAATGATGTTTCCTTTTGTTCTCCTTTGGGCCAGGCACTGGCTGCTGAATCTTTTAATGTTCTGCATTTCCTGTGCATCACGTCTATTGCAGATGAAGTATGGGACTATATGAAGTCAAAAGCTGATTTAATTCTCTCCTCTTAGTTTAAAAGCCTTAGGCTTCCTCCAGCTTTACTCCCCTTGATACTCCAATGTATACAACACCCTGGAGTCATACTTCTCATCAGTGCAATGACTACAAACAGGGCAAAACAAATTCTCTTCTCAAGCGGTAACTGCTGATAGCTGATGGTGGACTTGCAGTGGTGTAATCAAGCACAGAATTTGCTCCAATGTGTTTTTAATACAACTAGGGAGACTCAGGCTATTTATTAAGGGAGTCATATAAACAAGTCATTCAAACAAAATCCTCCTAATTTTACAGAAGTCTAGACATGTAGCATATTGTGAAGCCATGTCTAAGGACAGTGCCATTAAAGTTTTTATCCTTATTTCCAGTTCAGAGGAGAACTGAGGATAAATGTGGCAGTCTGGCACCTAACATATTATCCCACAGTACCTAAAAGGAGTGTCGGAGTCATCTGAAAAGCCCTTTGATTATTACATGATAAGAAAAGTTTATTTCATGTTTGCTCTGCTGGGATAACATTGGCTTGACTGTGTTTCGCCAAGTTTGCACACTTTCTGTGGGAACCCTCCTCATTCCAATGAAACGGGATGATAGGAAGCATTTTATTAGAGCTTACTGGAAAAATGTGCCATAAGTGCCAAGGAGCCGGGACTGTTGTCCAGCTGGCTGAAGACAGACAATGCGTAAGCTACAAAAAGTCACAGGATTGCTGGGCTGCATGGAAATTCCCGTCTCAGCTGGTGCCTGGTCTCCCAAACTCATACACCTTCCGTGAAACACATGCAAACCTTCTGCGCCAATCCTAAACAATGTCTAGGAAATATACTGTCAGGGTTGCCTTAAGGTCAGCAGGATTTTGAAGAAATGGGGATGTGCAGAGCTGATCGCTCTTCTGGAAGTCCCCCATGCTCCTGGGGACACGATGGCAGCATGACACTCCTGCACACCTTCAGAGAGCACAGCATGCTGCCTCCCGCGTGGCTCTGTGAGTTGGCACAGACGGGACAATGTTGTCCCCTCTTCAGGCTTTGCATGTGCCTCCCCTCTTTTATTTTTGATATGACTGAGGCTCATCTTGCAACGTGAAGCTTAGCCCAGAGCTCTCACAGCAGAGTCAATGACATCTGGAAGTAGAAAATGCCTCCCAAATATTTATGAGATATGTCAGCAATTTCCAGATTACTATTTTTCCCCAGCATCCAACCTGAAACTTCCTTACTGCATTTTTAACTCATTGCTTTTTGTTTATTCATGAAGACATTTCAGTAATTAAAGTTTGTGAGTAATATTCTAAACGAGGGAATAAAATTAATTTCAAGAGACAGCAGACCAAAAGAGAGGAGTCCTGAGGAGAGACTTGGAAGAGGAGACTGGCTCTGATGTGTCCTTTTCTGGCATAGGAAATGCAATAGGGGGAAGGAAGCCAGAAATTGTTTGTGGGAGGAGGCAATGGAAACTGCTGCCACTAGTGGATGAGTGGCAGGAGTGAGAAACATAACATGAACAGGAGTCACACGCTATGTCTGGCTGAGATGCATTATTGGGCAAAGCATTGATGGAAAGATAAACTGAGATAGAGGGGGATATGGCTTCTCAGGCTACTGGGAAGAGGATTTGGTTGATTGCCAGAACATAAATATTTTAAATGAAGTTCAGGCTCCACTAAAGTCTGTGAGAGTTTCACCCTCAACTTCAGCAGGGTTAAAATTTCACTCTTGGTGTTTTATTAATTTTTTTTGGTGGGGAGGTAGCTTCAGAAAATGTCAAAATACAGATAGGCTGGTATTAAAGCTCTGGATCCAGATTCAGATCTACATTCCTACTTTTCCTGACTCAAAGAACTGAGGCAAAATAGAGTGGCAAGGGATTGAACAATGACACAGTCAGATCTAAGGCTAAAAGCCTTCAGCTAGAAGCAGTCCAGTCGTGGAGCTCTTGCCTAGCCTGAGACTGAATACGAGACACAGATCATCGCTCTGAGTGTGAATCAGATTTTATTAAAAATAGAGGAAGTAAAAAAAACCTGAAGAAAATTAGCAAGAAAAATTAGCAGTTGTTTTTCCCATATCTTTCATTTTGTATCTGGTCACTCCCAATTTCATATCAATACACTGTAATGATACAATATCAGCCACCACGTGCACTTCAGTTTAAACTTTAAAATTTTATGTTCTCCTATGTATTGTCACTTTAATACCAATGATAAATATAAGTCATGATTCAGCAAAATCCCTAAGTGCTTCCCCTTCTGTGAGTCTATGAGATACAGTCGCGTAAATGATAAATGTTTCAGGCCATGACTGAGCTGGAAAAAATGAGGGCTGGGATTTTGGGAGAGATATTTCTTTTTTTTATATATATGAAATGTTTTATCTGAAATAAAGCATTTAGTGTTGGCCTTTTTTAGCTCTTTCCAAAAAAACATGTGGTTAATACTGAAACGTAAGAAGTGTTTCAAAATGAAACATTGACCTTTCTATACAATTGTCCTCTCCATTTTGTTTCTGAATCCAGTTGCAGTTTTTCAACAAACTGTAAAGGGGCTACTAGTACCATCAGAAGTTAGGCAATGTTAATGTGTTTTGCAACGTTAAGGTGAAATAAGAGCAAAAGAAAGTCTGCATTGAGAGAGGAAGATACGCTTTGGGAATACAGATCAATGTGTGCAAAGAAGACATTCTAGCATGTAAACTGTCTGCAAAAGTTTAGCTAGCGTACAAACAGTCTTACAATGTGTTTGCATTTCGCAGGCCAACAAACACTCATCATTAAATCAGTGAGGCCAGTCAAGATGTCTGTAACACAGCAAGAGGCACAGCAAAAGCAGCAGCAACGGCAGCAACAAACTCCCCTCTCGCTGCCTGCAAACATCCCAAACTTTTACAGCGTTCATTCCTAGCAGGCTGTTGGGAAGCGCACTATCTTCTGACTTTAATATCTTTAGCCTAGCAGAGAGAAATCGTCTTCTCGAAAGCTGGGACTTTGATCACCCTCAGAAATAAAGATCAGAGGATGACTAAGGGTCTTGGGAATTGAGTTCTTGCTCTCTTTCTTGCTCATGCAGGCACGCAAAAACGCACACAAAGGCACATTTTCATATATTTGTTATTGGCGCAGACACACTTCAATGAGACATCCTTGCAGCGCACGTACTTAACTGACACATTACACAAATGTTTGCTGTGCACAGAATAATCAAGGAAACAGACTCGTGTTTATTATTACTGAATCAGCAGCAGTCTAATGGATTAAAAACATCCTCTTTTTTTTTTTTTTCTCCTCTCTCCTGTTGTGAAAGTGCCAGTGTTGTAAACTCTCCCTGCAAGAGAAGTGGGTGGAGATGAAGCGACTCATGACCTCCATGATCTGTGCACTCACAGTCTCTCAGGTTAGGTCTTCTGGCCACAACCCAAAATCCCAGAACATCAGCTACAGATACTTGGAGCCAATTGGGTTGGGAAAGAAGACAGTAAATGTCTGTTTCCGGTTCACAAGGCCCCTTAGCGTCACCACATATTTTGGAAGTCTGTCTGGCTTCCTGACTTTGAGAGTCTCTTGATTTAGACTTCAGGGAGCCGCAGTGAAAGGGGGGAAAACAAGGCTTACCTAAAACCTTGTGGATAGCTGGAACATTTTCTTTTCTCTGACTTTTAACACTTTGAAAGCCTTAATTTATTAGAATTTTTTTAGGGGTATTTATAGGAACTCCTGTTACTATAATGAGTTGCGGTTCTTTACACATGTACTCTTCAGATTGGAAGAGATGCCCTGAAATGGATTTGAACTCTTCCTTATCCATCCAGATTTCCACTGATTTCACTGGTGTCAGAGCTGGACCTTGATGCCACTGTAACCCCAAACAAGAAGGTTAGGTCTACACTGAAACAGTATTTTCTTAAATCTGAAAATACTGGCAGTCCTATTCAAACACAGGCTTAAGTCGGTCCTTGTGAATCTTTTATACATCTAAATTAACTCACTAAATTCGCTCAATCTGATTCAGTCTGTCTGAGCATCTGCTTTTAATGTGGGAAGAACGGGATTTAGCAGTGCTTTGCATATAGTTATAAAACTATTTTTAATCTCACTGTGATAAGCAGCACAGCACAGAGGCTTGGCTACCACTCAGAGTGGGGAAGTGGTGTGTAATTATGTACCTGTCCTGGCCCATTAAAATAGCTCAACTTGGTGAGCAGCTTGAAAAAGGAGCTCTAATACATGAGAGCAAGAACTGGGTTACTGTAATGACCTGAAGAAGGAAAGAGAAGATGGGAGAGTATGCATAGAGCTGACACTACCCATGCTGGAAGCATTTGTTAGAAAAAAAGGAGAAAAAGATGAAAGCAAGGGGACACGGGAAAACCACATAAGGCCCTTTTACATCTCTAATGGCCATTCCTGGCATGGGCATTCCTGTCACTCTTTGCCAAGCTCTGTGTTGGTGGAGGGGGCTGGGGTTTGGGATTTTTGGATCTTCTTGGGTGCATGCGATGGGGCTGTAACTTCTGAAACCTCAGCTAGATGCTCAATGTTGGTCTTTCTGTTACTGTTGTAATCAGAGTACAGACTGTTCCTTCCCAGGCAAGGACAGCATTCCTCATGGGCTCCTCATCACCCTGGTACTATTACCCCACCTCAGCAAGAAATTCCTACCCACGTTTCCATAAGTTTTCTCATTCTTGCAAAAGTGACTGTGGAAGTGTCACATTTCCATGACGGGGCCTACAGATAGGTTTAACTTTCTCTTAGTCAGAGAGCTGAACTACATACACTTGGCAGCGTGCCTGAGCAAGCACACAAAGCAAAGCCTTCCCTTTTCATCCCAGGCATTTATCAAAGGACACAGACGTTGTTCTTGTCTCTCCTCCGGCCTGTGTTCCTCCTATGCTAACTGCCTCTTCCAAGCCCATGACGGCTCTGCTGTTGGAACAGCAGACGGTGTTGGAAGGACAAGGAAACCTGCCGACGGGAAAGCCAGTGAAACACAACCTAAAACAAGTAGATGAGTACCTGTGTCAATGAAGAAAAGGCCCTGTAATTTTTAAAGACTGGTCTTTTTTAATTGTCTTGGGATGGTCTTTCAATGATGGCCTCTGCTCGGACGCTGGGCCTTGCACGTCATCACCCCATGAAGGGCGAGGGTTGTATACATGGCAAAACTGACCATAACAAACAAGATTTCCACAGAAGTGCCAGGTGGAAATGTCTTGTCAGAGTCTTCCTTGTGTAATTTCAGGTCCACCTGCCGCAGAGATATGTCTGCCCTTTGTTCATCAAAGTGTGATGCCGCCAGATGGAAAGGGCAGAGGGTGTTATGTCCGGGGAGGAGGGGGCACCGAAACACTCCTCCAGATGAACTCTATCACCGCAGATGTGTTCAGGTCAAGCCATGCCTTGGCACTGGCTGTTCCCCAGAGGCAGAACCTGTTGTGTGTGTTTGTAAGTTTTAGCTTTACTGCAGTGTTCATCCAACAGTCGTAGGAGGAGGCAAATACTTGGACGGGTAAGGTGGCATCACCCTCAGCACTTCCACTAAAAATCCTTAGAGGAAGGCAGGGCAAGTGATGGGAAATGTTCCCTTTGCCACAGACAGTTCATGCCCCAAAGCTGCTTGTGAAACCTTTTGCTACCCCAACAACTGGGATGCTAATCTCTGAAAACAGAGATGTTCTAACTGTTGCAACTCCACATCATCAAAGGTAGGTTCTAGCAAGTGAGAAATTTTCGATTAAAATTTTCTGCCAACGAAAAGTTTTGAGCTTTTTTGTGTGAAGAATATTTGTTTGCCATAGAAAATCATTCCTTGTCCCCAAAAAACTAAATCCCTGGCCTTGTGGCTATGCACAGAGACCATGCTCAGTCTTTCTGGTTACTTGTCCCTCTATTCTACCCAATAGGCTTAAATATGACACTGAAAATACTGACAACAGTGAAATATCTTGTAGCCCACTTTATCAAGGTTTTGAATTCCTTAGTATTCTTATTTATATTAGTGTGAGTCTGTATTCGTTAGTGGAGGTAAGATCCGAGGAGAGGTTTAGGAGGCCTCACTCCAGTTTGGGTGCCTTGCTGTCCATTGAAGTCATCTAACAAGGACCCCAGAGTCGCAACAACTTGTGGATCTGGGCTTCCCTCCAGATTTACAATGGGGATAACAGAAATTGCCTTTTGTAGCTCTGTCGTTTATTTTAGAGGCCTGTGTTGCATGTTTGCTCCTTGGCAGGATGAGAGCTATGAAGTGAATAAATATACTTCAACCACAAATGAGCAAGCAAATGGAAGGAAGTGCTGTTTAAAAAAATGCTTTCAGTGACTTATTCAAGTTACAAGAATGGCAAGAGGCATTTTCTAGGAAGGAAGAGAGTTTCTAAATTGTTTTATGCAAGATGGCCTATTTTATGACTTCATTCTGAAAAAAAAGTTAGAGGTAACTACTGTGAACAGAATAGCTCTGGCAGAACAGGAGCACTCCAGAGTTTGGTTTCTTTCAGAAAGAACATGTTATATCACCTTGATCATCATCTGTTGCGACATCACAAAATATGGTACTGAGCTTATATTGCTGTTCGCTACAAGTCCACTTCATGTCTTTTTTTTCCCCCCAATCTGACTTCATTCTAGTGAGGGACAGCCAACTACTTCTCCCCACTGTTGTTGCCAACAACTAAATGTATGACTTACTTGTTTCCTCATTATTCTTACACATGTTGGACATTTCTCTAGTCGGTGATATAATATGTCTGATGCCAGAAGAGGAGTTGAATAAAGACCTCTTACTGTGAACTAACAAGTCATTTACAGTCATTAGTCACTGAGTACCTCCTTCTGGATTAAATAACACAGCATATTACCTAATCAAATTATCCGTATTATCTCAGTGCAACAGCAAAAGATGGGCCTGATTTTGAACTTTGGATTCCAACTCCAGTTTTGGATTTACATACTAATCAGGCTTCCAACTTGTTTCTGTTAATGAGCGCAACTTAATGTACTCTAGATTTTGAACCCCACATTAAAGAATACTAATAATCCAAAGCCTTAGTTCTTGCTATTTTATAATGACCATATTTGGCTTCAGAGTCAAGGTTCTGTCCCATCTCTCTAAATCGCCTAATGTACACATTTCCTTTATAAGCATTAACTTTTACTGAACGAAAAACCACGACTGAAGAGCTGGGTTTGACTATTATCGCACATAATAACTAAACCTCTTTACCATATTCACTGCTTTATACTTGGGTTAAACTAACTAGGAAACTTCTCTTGCTTTAAAGCAAGAGTAGGTCTCATCTAGAGATGAGCCAGCTTATTACCAGTAATAACTGTGTATAAAAGAATGAGCCATCCTGTGAGGGATAGTCCCTGACAATTCTGGCCTCAGTGGTAAAGTAGGCAGGTAGGTAGATTTGACTGAGAGTGTCATTTCTATCCATTGCACGGTAGCACCGGTGCCAATGAAGAAACTTTCTCCAGCAGTGGTGAGAGGACAGCTAAAATGAAATGCTGGTGTATGCTCTACAGGCACGAAGTCAGGTAAGTAATTGGTTTAATATTTCTGACTGCTGACACATCTAATTACATCCACAGGACGGGCTGCACTCAAGTACTGAACAGCGTATAAGAGTGCACCGCTGTATTCCTAGTCAGAAACACATTTACTGAGAGTCCCATTCTTGGGGGGTGGGGGGGGTTCTAACGTTGCGTGGTCACTGCCTCCGTGTCTAGAAAGCAAATATTCAGGGTGGGGAGGGGCGGAAGGGTTTTCTTTTGTGAGCGCAAAAAGGTGAGGAAAAGAAACCAGCTCCCTGCAAGAGCTGAAACACGTTATGCAAATAGATAGCAAATGTACTCCGTACTTTTCTACTGCCAGCATAGTGTGTGTCGCTTACGGACAGGATGGTACTCTTTGCTGCTGTTCCTTCTGACAGCTGCATTATGTGGCAAAAGGTGTGCTCTTAAAAGCACTCACCCATTATCATGGAGGTTGAAATCTCTGTGAGGAGGCAATTCACCCTTACTTTTGGATTCACAGAAGAACCGAAAAAATGAAGACAGAAACAAAGCAGAAGTATTTAAAGATGAACAAATACATAAAGATAATTAAGATAACTCAATGTAGGAATGTTATTAAGGGAGCATTATGGAGTAACAAAATGCCTTATGTCAGCAATGAGCTCCTGGAGGACAGATCCGTGCTTTCTCCGTAGAGTAATTAACTACTCTTGCATGAGGGAGGAGTGCTGGAGCTTCTTCCTGCTTCTTCATATGAACACTGCGCTTTCTCTGTCTCTGCAAAATTTTTCAAATGCCTTTTTTTTTTCTTTTTTCCTTTCTGTTTCTAATCTTTTCCTGGATTACTGAATGTACAGTGAAACTTCTTATCTCGTGCAGGAATTATGTTTATAACAGAAAAGGAACTCAGGGACTGAATGCCTCAGGGACTCGGATAATGGGATGTAGAAACTTTTATCTTGAGGTTGCTTTCTTGAATCAGACCCAAGTTGGTAGTAACCTAAAATTGCCTCAGCCTAATGACTGTTTGGTCTCCACTGTGAAATGTGTTTGGTGGTCTCAGTTTAATTCCTGGTAAATACTTGTTTGCGCACTAAATTACTTCCATAACTGGTATCCATGTTGGCAGTCTCACAAGAGAGGTCAAGGGTTTGATGGGAACAGGGACTGAGCTATTCTTTCATGCTGCGCGCTGGTCCCTTCTAGCCATGCGAACTGCAGAACCAGTGCAGTTTACAGTGGGTCAAAGACTGCTTGCTTGTTAATCTGGTTCCTTTCAAGAACATAAACTGCAATATGCTAATTCTGAAAAATTACTGAAACTTCATTCACCCAGGGTCCTTTTAATATGTTGAAGGCCAAGGTATCTCCAGAAGCTTCAGGCGACAAAGGGTTAGCCCCTGTCAGGACATAGTCAGTCTGATTAGCATAGTTGATGGTATATATCTGGATATAGATACAGCGCACAAACAGTATAATTCACGTAAATAATATCTGTCAGCCCTCCCCTCTCTTTTTCCCTTCACCGTACTGCTCATTTCTGGTCTCTCAATTTTACTGGCATTTGTATTTATGTGAATATATAAGGTATCAGATCAGGAAGGTCTATAGATTACAGAAAATGAACAAGCAAAAATAAGTATATGGTGAAGTAAACTAAATAAACTTGTTTTCTGTACTCAGCCAGTGCAAAGAAGATTTTATTTTATTAGTTTAAAGGCCTTCTATTATTCCACACATCTACAAATTTGAGATCCCGCAGACTGCTGTGAATAGCAGCAGAAGTGAAAACAAAATTAGTATTTCATCGATGGTTTTCACACATTTTCACAAGTATGTTCAGGACATATTTCTGCAAGTCCTCAAACCAGGACACATTTGAAATAGACACGGGCTGGAGGTCAGCAGAAAATTCAGCTGTCAGATGGTAATTTTTCAGTTACAGATTCACGCAAAAATTCAGTAGGACCCTCCTGTCAGATTGCACTGGCAGAACTTGCAATAAACCTTATGCTATCTGTCAAAAAAGGCACAATAAAATGCAGCCATGGGCATTTTCAGTCTGCATGCCAAGTAGGTTCAAAATGAGTTTTAGCACCAAAAATAACATCTGCTACATGCATGGTCTGAGAGTGTGATAAGATGTAGAGTGCAGACAGAAATACAGATTGTTTGCTGTCACGCAGATACAGACGGTTAAGCTCCAGACCTGAAAGTGAGGTTTGACCGCAGCTCCAGCCTATGCATGCAAGTTCTTCAACAATTATTAGCATAAATTGTATTAAATGCACTCCCGCCAGCTGTTTAGGATTTTCAGGACAAGTCTCTTACTGTGTAGTTATAGCATTTACCATTGTAATTTTTAATTACAGGCTCTCATATTAACTGGAGCCACATGATATTATCATGGTGGAAGTGAATAACAACAGTGCTGTTGGAAATCTGTAAGACTGTATGCCACTATCTGAAAATACTGAGCCCTAAATTCATTTTACAGTGAGGTAGGTAGGATCAGTGTTTTCCTATAGTACATGTACTGTCATATTTGTTTTGCAAAATAGACGTAAATTATCTGGAATTATTTTCCAAACACACTATCTTTCTGAATTTTAAAGACATAATCTGCAGCACATTTTGCAAGTAACTTAGAAGTCAAAATGTGCAGTGTACATGTACATGTGATAAAAGGACAACATTTGTAATACAGCAGTCTTTCTAACAGTCTTTCTTTTCTTAATGGATGAACTAGAAATCAGTAGTGGTTTTGTTTGCCTTGTATTTTTCTTTTCCTGAGGTGAGTTCTGGAGTAATATCCTTTAAAATGTAGAATTGAGAATGGCACAAAATGTGTTAGTTCATGTGTGTCTAAAAAGATCATAAAATTGGCATCACCACAGGCATTCACATGAACAGAAAGTGCTTTTGGAAAAATGAAACAAAGGAGACACGAATGCAGCCAGCCATATGATAAACCAGATTTTATGAATGTGCTTGTTTGTATCTAAGGAAGAACTGGTCTCCCTTGGAGATTGCCTGTTTATCCCCAGCTTGTGTAATAAAAGATATTACCTTTCCCCACCAATTTTTCCTTGCTTTTTTTTGTAAAAGCACATTCCATTATTGAAATGGCCAGAGTGAAAGTCTGGCATAAAAAAAAAAATCTGTTTCAAGTCTATGTGATCTTAGGATGTAATGTCTTCTTAACTGGAGTTTTTCAGAATAGATTCCTCACCAATCTGCTGCTTTTCAGAAAAAGCCCATCGGTGAAACACCAAGCTGCATCTAGAAACACAGCACAGCTGTCAGCTGGGGAAGGAGGGAGATTTTCAATTTGCAAAGGTAAAAAAAGCACGATTTCTTCTCCCTTCTCTACTTCTGAGAAAGCGTAAGGGTGAGCCTTCACTCCTCACTCCTTCCAGGCAAATCGTGAATTCAATGAGAGCTGTATACATGAGCTGCAAGGACTGCATGGCAATTATCTTTTTAACTTACAGAAGTAACTGCCAAGTAACTGGTAGTGATTACACATTTCTCCACTCCATGCATGCAGCTTCACTGGAAAGAAAAAGCATAGCAATTCTGCCTTTAGTTTGCACGTGGGCAGCCTGTCCCTGCACTTTATAAGCCCCAGAAGCTTTGGTGTACCAATTCACTGTACTCTGACTTAGAAATATTTGCAATGGAAGAGGGAGCAGGTCCTAGGTCATCAGAATTTTAGGAGGTAATTTTCAAGCTGCTGCCAGAGCAAGCCGACATGTCTTACTAAAAGTTTCATCTGTGCATAGTAGCTGAGAACAAAACCAATCTGTTTCCCAGCATTGTTTTGCTTTGCTGCTGCGCTCACATAATGCAAACCCGTCAATACTGCTCTACTGGCAGTTTCCATGAAACTGATTTTCTATAAATCTGAGTATACACTGTGCTAAATCGTTCCTTCTCCTGCATCGCCTTGCAGAGCGGTATTACTCAACACAGTATAAAATTCTTAGTCACCGCTATCACTGGGCTTTCTGTGGCACAGACCCAGTTTTCTGTGCTGCATTCCTCATTTTATAGAACAAACTGGAGCTTGTTTTTGTTTGAAGAGCATTGACCAACATTCTGAACGCTGCCCAATAGGGTCAAGCATGGAGCATTTCACCACCTCCCATTTCTCTGGGCTGCACTGTGTAGTATCATTAAATTTGTACTTGCAGGAAACTGAGTCATCCAGTCTTTCCTACTTTGATACACCATAGTTGATGGCCATTCTAAGTGGGGAGCGGGGCTTAGCAGTTCTGTCCTGTGATACGTTACCCTCCAGAGGAGAGTGATCTTCAAGCTCAGGTTTATTATGCCATTGAATTTATACCCTCCACTTAAATTAATGGCGCACAGTTCTCCTGTCTGATCTGACCAGTCTTCACTGCCCAACCACTAAAGCACATTCTATCATTATAAATTAAAGTAAGCACTGGAAATTAAGGGAAGAAGAAAAGAGAATAGGAAGATCAGACAAGATATCATTGATATATGCAAACCGAGAGCATCTCTGCACACTCATCCAAATGCCCAAAGACCATCAGGTGGAACAGCCTGGAAAGCTGTTGTAAAGCCTAGTAGAGGCAGGGTAATAGGAGGAAGGGTGGGCTGGAGAAGGGTCCTTTGTAAATCTGCAGAGACGGACCAATGCAAGTCACTGCCTAGGCCCATGGGTGAAACAAAGGTTCAGGAGGGTTTTAATATCCCAGCAAACCTGTACCTCAGAGGAGAAGATGTACATTTGCTGTGTGTGAATAGTAACAGCAGCTGCCAGCAAATAATGCACCCTAGCTCTTCCGTGGGACTTTGAGAGGAGTGTGCTGCTTGTAGAAGGAGTGTCAGGGGTACCTTACTTCCTTCTTTTCCCCATCAGGTCAGGCCTCTATGTGTGGGACTTCTGCACCTGGTGACTTATCATTTTGATAGACTTCAGATACAGCAGTAGAGATACACTCCAGATTGTTCTTCCTACTGGATTAATCTGTGACTTAATTAAGCACAGCAAAGTTGTTATAGCAGAGTACCTGAAACAGTTCATGCTCTCATCATGATGTACTGGGCTTGGCACAGCTACACCACCCACGCCAAAAACATGCTATTGATGACAAAACCTGAAAGTCACCACAAACCTTTCATAATCTAAATTACAGAGACAGTGTCTGAGTAGCAATCACATGGCAAAGATTCTCTCTGCATGTTCAAAACCCGTTGGCCTGTGCAATCAGGCAGAAAGGTCAGGAGATGGACAGGGTTATATCACCCACAAATGTGCCACGTTTTAGTCCTCTCATTAACAGGGGCTGAGAAGGTTGTACTCCCATAACACGTGAAATGGTTGTGGTTATATGAGCACAGGTGTGCGAAGTTTTCCCCTCCAAACCACACTCTTGTCTTCCTTTGTATAGCACCATAGGCTGGGATTTGTGTCGTGTTATCACATTGATATCCACCAATAGTGGAGACGGCAAACTCAGCTGACCGTTCTGAACCAGATTTACCTATTCATGTCAAAGTGAGGCCTCCCCATGACTACCCTGATTCTGGGACTGTCTTGTGAGTCTGACTCCGTCTCAGACAAAATTTCTCACCCCTCCACCCACTCTCTCTTCCTTCTTGCCTGGATGGTTGAGAATTACCGGCTGTTTCTCCTCTTGACTACCTGGCAATCTGAAAAAAAAAATGAAAGCTCCCAAGCTCTCTGTTAGCACTCTGTGTGTTTGCTTATACCTCTGTGTGTGTGTGCACAACTGTGTACGTGTGTGCATGTCCACAAGGTCCCTCTCGCTCTGTTTCCAGGGTGCAGTCTGGATGCCTCTTGTGGTCAACAGTGTACTACTCCTACCTGAAATCAGACCTGAGATGTGATTGCCCTGTGAAAGATTTAGTCGAAGGCAATTCTGGAAAGAACAAATACAGCAAGAGTTGCTTACAGGACTCCAACGTTCTGCAATCAGCTAGAGAACCAGAGATGTGTTTAGTTAGTCACTAATAACTGAGCGAAATGCAAGCAGGAAATGTCTTTTTGTTTAGATAAGGTGCTGGGGCTCAAAAGAATTTGGACTTGTTTCCACAGACCACATAGCAGTAAGTGTGGTAACTTCTGAAAAGTGTTTGAGAAGGCAGAATTGTTCAATATTTGTTGTACCTTGCAGGTGAGCATTGATGGGTCAGATTTCCTTAGCTGATTTAAATGATTCAGCAGGGTGAACTATTTTGTCTTGATTCAAAAGGCAAGTCTCACATATTCACACCTACAAATATGGGGAACACTCACTCCAAGAGCTAAACTCCACATCTGATCTCTACAGAACCAAAATTCAGAGCAACAGCACACATCTATTTACTAGAAATTTGGTATTTGATTCTTAAAACTGTGGGTTGGGTCCTCTCTGCTAAAAATAGTTACTCTAGCTAAATGACATTTAGTTATAAGTTGGCTTGCTTTGCAATTATAGAATATCCTGGTTTAGCAGTCTGGGAAAAGTTGGTATTCTTCTCTCCTAGTGAAACTTTTCTGCCTTTTTTTAACGGGTAAGACAGAAAAAAAACAGTGATTGCAATTCTTGAAGAACTGGAGTAAGGAAAATGTGAAGCAGCCGTAGAGGAATTTTAGTAATTTGTCATACTGACTTGTTTTAGCATTATCTGTAAATTGGGATTCTTTAGAGTAATAAATTAGTGCTGGGTGAAAACATCAGAATTCTGTGGATTTCTATGACATGATTTCTGTTTAATTTTTTATCAAAACATACATTTTCATTCATTGCCTTTCATTTGTTATCAGTTCTCAAGTATTTGTTACAAAACTGAAAATCAGAATAGTTGCTCTGTTGTTTTGCTAGAAAATAGGGAAATCTTTAAACAAAATGTAGTGAAATTTAATTTACTTTATATGAGTTTTTCTCTTATTCACTCAATATTAACTCGATTTTTATGAAGAAAACTACCTTCTTCAATGCCTGTGTCTCTCTTATACACATTTTTATATCTTCAGCAGAAATTCTGGATTCAAAACTAGGTTAAGTATAGAGTCGTCTCATTGCTTTTGAACCTGATAAAGTTGTAGACTGCCTTAATTTCAGTTTAAAGCAATTCAGGCTTTTTGATATGAACTAAAAATGAGCCTTCCACAAAATGAAAAGTATCTCTGTGTTTATCTGAGTTATAAAAATACTTCAGGTCGCAGAGCTGATAAATCTACCTTGGTTTTATCTCTGCAAAAAAATGTCCTTGATATTTGTAATGACTTGAAAAAAAAGACTCCAGCAAACTTTTTTTTCACCCGGTCTATCTATTCTCTTCCTCCACACAGCTCCCATCTTTATACAAGTCAGACATACACATGCGGGAATGCTGCAAAAGACACGGTGTGTATGTGTGAGTACAGGGTGGCGAGGGAAGGCAGCTGACCTATAGCACTATCCCTGGCCAAAGCCTCCTCTTCACGGAGGCTGGAAATGGCTCCTGCAGAGCCTCTGGCTGGGATCAGAGACATTTCAGTCTGTACCAGCAGCAGCAGATTCATTGCTCACAACAGAGCGATGACGTCTGCATGGCTACGGCCTGTTTCACTTTGAGTTTTCAGGTTCACACAATGCTGAAACTCAAAGTACAAATAGTGGAGGGGATGCCCCAAAGCACTGCAAAGTGAGCACGCCAGCTCCATTTTCCAAAACCTATGCAAATTGCAGCTGGTGGGTTTTGCGCAGCCTTACCTGGTAAATCATGCTACAAAGCCAGCTAGCACATTTTACAGTTATGAGCTCAAGCTTCCCGCAGGGTTGCAACAAGTGACTGGTCATCTAGCCTCAAAAACTCCACCTCGCACTCCTCTGACACAGGAGGAGGCTCTAATAATGTCCTCATTAAACACTCCAGAAAGCCCTCAGCAGAGGCTTACGCTGCCTGTGTGCCCTATGTATCTCATGGAAGTAGAGTTTTTTGTACTGGTTCAAGCCGTGGGATGAATTTCACCACGAAGCAATACAAAAAGACCACACAACTGGCTTCAACTAAAGCTGCATGCAAATTGTGACCCTCCATAGCTACTACCAGCACCAGCCTGATTTAGACATCAGCATCTTTTGTGAAGCTGGTTTAACTGTGTCATGGCCACATTTGAAAACACAGCAGTCAAACTATTGGAGGCAAAAGATTTCCTGAAAAAAATTGAAGTTCTAAAACATGTTGAAGTTCTAAAAAATGTCACTTTTAATGAAAATTTCAGTGCTTTCAAAGGACAAACATAAAACCACATGCTAGTGCAGGCTGAGATTGTGAAATGTTGAACATACTCAACTTGTGATACTGCCACTTAAAAAAAAAAGTGTTCTGTTTTGATTGCAAATATTGATATTTTTCACACTGGAATGAACTGTTCCTCAGAAATTTTGACAAATGGTAACCTGTTGGACTTTATATTAACTTCAGTTATCACTTGAAAAGAAAACTTATGAAGATACCGTTTCACAGAGAATCATCTCTCTATCCATTTATGAGCACAAGATAGAACAGGATTTAATGAATCACTGACTTGTGATTCTCTTCCACTAAAAATTGTCTGTCTTCCTTCCTCTTCTCCTCATTTCAGGAAGAGAGCAAGATATTATGTGAAACTTTCAAATTGCATGGGGAATCTGGTTTTGACCATCGCAGGTTTACAGGTCCATAGTATATTGCTGGCTAGCATCCACTGTCAAGTTACATTACAGCAGCTACATTAAGTAGTGCCAAAACACTAATCTGAAGTCAATTAAAAATTGCTACTGAGGGGTTTTTCATTCTAATCCTTAAATAATTCACCTGCCTTTGATGTTAATAAAGTGGCTTAGAGAAGTAACATTTAATGGAAAAAAGCCACAGATGCCAGAAATAACATGAAAAGCTCCTACTTAAATCAGTTAACAGCTGCAAAGCTAAGTATAACAATAAAATGTATTAGTTAGGGATGTATATATATTTAAGTGTACTTAGATTTTATTACTAAAATGTATAATGTGATACACTGCAAGATTTAAGCGGTAGAGCTTTTTATTACCTTTTAAAGTGTTCAGACAGAAAACAGTGGAGAATGAGGGATAATTCACTGCATTTTTGTGGGCAGCACCCACATGTTCACATTTCCCAATGTTTTTTTCTTTATGGGAAAAAAAGAGTGCACTGGGCAACAACTTGTTTTTTTTCCCATGTAAAAATCATGTGCCCATGATTCACTAATTCCTATTTTTCCTTGTGCTCATAAAGGGGCAGAGAGATGACTGTCAATGAAACTTTTAAAGGATGGAGAATACCTCAGAGAGTCGACATTCCAAATGATATATTTAAGATAAGACAGATTCGAACAGGTCACTGGCTTGCAATTGCACAACTGTCTGGATTTTTTGGATGTAGTTCATTTCATTACAGTCTCCTAAAATTCTGACTTACGCATTGTTAGGAGCAAAACAGTTTGATGAGCTGACATTACAGTCACTCCCAAATGTTAAAAAAACATGAGTCAGGGAAATCTAGGGAATGACTATAAGAAAACCTTACGTTCTTTTATTTGTTTTCTGATTTCTGAGCCATTAGAGTGCACTCCCTCCACACTTTCTCACTTTCTGCACCAATGAAGGCTAGAAATGTAAATTGATCATTAAAAACACAGACCAGGAGTTCCATACAACAAATTGCCTCCAGGATCTGGATTCATAACAAACTAGCAGTGTATCCTGTATAGCTGTATGGAAAAATCCACTCCCTCCACCTGTATTTTTATGTCTTGTCTTCACTTCCCTTCAAACATTTGAGTGGCCAAGTTTTGTTTGTACCTATCTTCACAGAAAATCAATGGCAAGCTTATACGCTGGAGTATCATCAGTGGAAATTATAGATTCATAGTCTCAGGAGAAGGGCTGCTAGATATTTTAAGTGACCATCAAGGCCATTCCCCGCACTAAAGAAACAACCAAATCAGAGCTATGAATTATGTACTCAGGCAGTATTTCTTCAAAATCCACTTTTTTCTTTTTCTAATTTCTAACCTACATGGTAAAAAAAAGTCAAGATGGAAAAAAAGTTAAAAAGTTCAGTTTTTCCCCTAAAAATGTAACCTTTTCTAAGTTATTTAAATAACCAGAGATTTCCTGAGGCCTGATTACAAAGATTTTGGGATTTTTATTACAACAGTAGTGTTAAAACAATGAGGGAGCAGAAAGGAATCCTTGTGATTTATATGGCTAGTTACAGCCAAGCCAGGTAAAACTTGAAATATCAATATTGAACAGTGCACTTTTTTTATCCCTGCAGCCCAAGAAAACCTGGTGGAAAATCTTTAAAAAAGGAAAAAGAAAAAGTCAAAGTTGATACAAATTATGA
Source organism: Himantopus leucocephalus (assembly GCA_003993805.1). Lineage (NCBI taxonomy): Eukaryota > Metazoa > Chordata > Aves > Charadriiformes > Recurvirostridae > Himantopus > Himantopus leucocephalus. Next base: position 76,653,372 of record RSEF01000003.1, on the reverse strand, counting down.
ATTCCACAAAATTACCACTTCTGGTCAAATTAGATATAAAACCTTCAAATAAAAATTAGTCAAGACCATCCACTTCCTTAAGGCAGCTAACAAGTCGTTACATGTTTCCTATGGCTCATGCACTGTATAGAAACAGCTCACATGAGGAACAGCTGAACCTCACAGCTGGTTCTTCTGCATCAGTTCAGTTCTGCAACTGTATCTCTGACCTTAGACGAAGCTTTACTCATGGAAGCTTGGAGCATCTTCCCCACTAAACAATGTTTAAGAATAGCCAGGTTTACTGAGCAGCTCCTCTTTAATCTTTTCTCTTTCCTGTGCAACTATTTAGGAGACTTACTAATGAAAGTTACATTAACTTCTGACTTCTGTGTGGTGCAGATTGAATTGATAACATTTTTCAAAAGGCTAGTTTAAGTCAATTTATGAGAGTGCTGATACTGAGTGGCAGTACTCTACTATTTCCTACTAGCAATTTGCTGAGGGGTGATAGTCAAAAATGAAGGGGCAAAACATGATAAAGTGATCCATTAAGAATCAATTAAACTTGTGGAAAACCTGAACCTCAAGGGATGATGAGAACGGAGCCCTGCAGGGGCTGTGGTAGGTGTGAACACCCTTTGATGATCTACTCCTCCTTTCATGTACAGGAGAACAAAGTAGTAGGGAAAGAACTTGTGTGAAATGGGCTTTGGTAAAGAACAGCCGTTATGATATTTGGGAGGGTGCTCGGGAGCAGAGAAATTAATGGTACAGTCAGTTAAATGAGAACATGCTGAGTGATGGAAGGAGGAATACAGAGATTTAACAGAGGACAAGAATGAATGTTGCGATGGTTATGGTCAAGATGTTATGGTTTCTCACTGGGCAAGAAATCAAGCACTGAGTTTTCTCCTAGGGCTGCCACAGATGTACTTTGTGAATTTGTGAGGGCCAGAAAACCTCTCTGTGTTTCTGGTTCTTCATCTGTCAATTGGGGTGAAGAAGTACTCCCATTAACAGGTTGCTACAGGATTCTCCCTACTTTCCCATTCCTGGGAGGTGTTCAAATACCATGGTGTTGAGACTTGTGGGAAAAAATAACCCTGCCTCTATCAATAGATAAAGATGAGAAGTGAGACAAAAGGTAGGTTAGAAAAAGTCTAAATACGTTTTGAAACTCTTCAGATTTTGTATTCTGCTTTTATATGGTACCCATCACTATGGTATCAGATCACCACCTAATAGTTATGTGAGCGAGATGACTAACGTTAAGTTCTTTCTCCTCCCAGGGGAAAATTGTGGGGGTTTAAAATATGTATTTATATCTTCATTACTGTGTGATTTTATTATTAGTAGTTGGGTGAAAGAAGTTTGCTTACTCTAAGAGCTGAGGTAAGAGCACCTTGGGGAGCTGAAATTCTGCAAAAGGTGATTCCACAAACTTGGACTAAGGCATTGAGAAAGTCCTGTCTCAACACAGCCTATTGGCATAATCAGGATTTACTCTTGTTAAAGCAGCCAGCATTACTTTTGCAGATCTAATATAGGTCTCTACTCATAACACTCTCTACCATGAATGAAGATCACACTTTGTCTATTACATGAAATGTGCTGCTATGGAGAAGTATTTCCAGGCAGAGTTACAAGTGCTGACCTTTGTCCATGGACACGACCATGTTTACCTAGATGGATAGGACAAAACTGGAGGATACAGTATGAGCATTCAATAACCAGCACTTCTGAGAGAGGGAAAAAAGGAAAAGAACAAGAAGATATGCAGAAATTTTTTCATGGAATTGATCCATTTCTATTTGGTTTGACTGGATTGAGTGCTTTGTTATAAATCGCTGTACGCTTGGCATTAGATACAAGGTTTGGACCCGAAATGTGGACCAAAGAGTATTTGAAAGGTTTAACAATTAACTCTGGGCACGAGGATTCTGTCTCCTCCCAAGACATTATTAATAATACATTATCTGAAAAGATAACATAACAGAGTAGCTTTCTAGTTTTGAGATAATTTGCAGGTAGCTGAGGCATCCAAGATGAAGGGGAGGGAGGTAGGCCAGAAAGGAGGTGCTCAGAGAGCAAGGTTGACTGCTACTCTCCCATCTCTGTATTCTGTTTCTAATATGATCCAGTCCCCAATTAAAATGTTATGCTTGTTCCAAGTAAGTTTTTATTAAGAAAATAAAACCGCCAAAGAGGAGGTTGTGCAAGCTATGTGGAGCTCCAGAAAAGCAATGACTTACACACATACGTAGTGGACAAGCACAGAGGTTTTACTCACCCATCTTCTGACACGTCCCAATGCATGCTAACTTTCCCTTGGGGAATCATCGTTTCCCATTGGCAAAGTCGGGATTGAGAAAACAAAACAACATTTACAGAAATAGACATGCCAGCATGTCATGCAATCTTTTGGGATTTATTGCAAGGTTTTTAAGAGAACAGAATATAGAGGATGTGTTTTAATAGGTAGTTGTCACTGGTTAAGATTTTTTTATACTCTTTGTAGCACAATTTAATGAATGTTTGAACCTTTCTTGCTATTGTCTCTACTGAAGTTAATATGTTGATGTTAGAAAAATTACTATATTACAAGATTTAAGTCCAATAATAAAAGGCAGTAATGAAGCTCCTCCTTTTTCTGGACTAACCAGGGCATTCTTTCATTGTGTATCATGCATTTACTTTGCCTGGGTCCAGGTGCAAAGGAAAAGGAACAATGACGTCCCCTTCTGAATTCTTACTCCTGTTCATTGTACGATGTTTTCCACAGTGCGGAGGACAGAGCTGGCTTGCCTCTGCAGCACATGAGCTGGAACCCTATGACCCTGAAGTCATCTCTATTTAGAGCTTCTGCCAGCAAGAGGGCTTATTTTCTGTATCAGGGGCAGGTTCATCTCAGGTTAGATCTTCTTTATCACAGGGAAGGAAGACTGTAAGTCTCCATTTCACAGTTCTGCTCCTGGACAAGTTTTCTCTCTGGAAGATTGCTAGGCACAGAGTTAACCCTATGTCAGTATTTTAAGATTTATGTGGACATAACTGTCACATGCCTACTTTTCAAAAACAGTGGGTTCTTTGGGACAGCAAGTAGCCTTTTCGACATACGTTTTAAAACGGTGTTGGCATTGAATGAGTACTGACAGCAAAGTAGGAGTGAGATATGCAGACATGCTTACTGGCACTATTACAACCTAGATTCAGACCTCACCAATACTCTGATGTTTCCAAACTAAGGTGGATTTACTCTTCTGTTCTTCAGAGCAAAATCTATCCTAGGTTGGTGCAGATAAACGGAATCTTAGCAGCCAACTATTTGGTAATCTTTCTAAAAATGGGCTAGCTACTCACTTCAGTGAACAAAACTTATGGCTTTCTCAGGCTGAAAAATTAGAAATGTCACTATCATCTCTTACAACCTCCCATGTCAAACATTTCTACCTGAATTTTTATATATGAGTTGTACGTAAACTCTACCCATTCAGAGCTGGTCACTCAAAGGGACCACAGAATCTAGCTTGTAAGGTGACTGTACTCCACGCCCAGTTGTATTTTAAGTTTATGTGGAAGACACGGCTACTTCCCTATGCAAGCAGTTGCTACAGATGCAATCCCCTTTGCTGCAGAGACCAGTAAGATCTATTTTTAGATGATGAAGAAGAGAACAATTGTTCAGCAGTGATTTACTATCCAGTTCTAGAAATTAGTTCTGAAAGCAGTAAAACTACAAGTATTATGGCATAGATTTATGAGGTACTCCAAACAAACACGCCTTGGCTGTTGACCATTCAGGTCACATATCTTATGCAGCCGTTGAGTTTTTTCTTACGGAATCAGTAATATTATGTTACTGTATTTTCTCTGCTTGTCTACTTACTACTGTGTTCCAATCAGCCTGGTTAACAAAACAGGACACATTACCTATATGAGGTCTTATCATAAAACCCAGGCATGTTTACCCCAGATTCTGTTAGTATCACATATACACTTGCAAGCTTGTAAAGAATGAACAAAGGGTCTTTAGTGGCTTATTTATTAAAAAGAGTGTGAAGCTATATAGTGTTAGTTTTATGATTTAATAGTTTCTAAAACCCAACAGTATTAAGATATCCAGTTACTGCTTTCCATGGAAAACCTCCTTCTTCCACTGGCCCTGTGTGCGGGATGATTAGTATGCTTTGTATTACAGCTTCAACAGTGAAAAGCAGAACTATCTACCAGGAGTCTGTTTAGTCAGTAGTGGAAATGACTGCTGCTGTGTGCCGTGAGGGATGAATACCTGACTGAAGCTAAGTCTCTGTTTAGACCTGGCATAGCAATTCCTTGCACAGAATGGTGCATTCTGAAGTGAGGGTGAGTGTGCTTATTGCAGGTAGAAAGGCTTTACAGTGCGTTGTGCACCATCAGCACTGCATGAATCCCACAGTGGACCTGTAGGAATTTTCAGTGGGAAAGATCACCCAACCTGGCTGCCACTCCTTCAGACAGATTATAACTGGCTCTGTCTTTGACTAATCTCTGCAGTTCACTGAGTCCAAATGGAGTTGAATTTACACAGGTTCTACTGACCCAGTTTGGAGTAAATCTCAGTTAGTTCAGAGAGGAAATGAAGTCGTTATGGTATATGGAAGCTGCCCTGGGCAAGCATACCACTTGCATTGGCAGGTTAGACTCTGGCCAGCACCTTATTTTCTTTCTGAAACGACATTATTTTAATTGATGATGAATAAATATTCCAGCCTAATTTTATGAGATTCCATCACACTTCAGGAAAAATAATAGTAATAAAAAGGCAACTATTTCCAGAAGTGTTATTTAAAACTAATTTTCCTGCCTTATAAATTTTCAAGGAACTAAAAAGTATTACAGGTGGAGATGACAAGATCTGCTGCAAATACCATTCTTATACTGGTTCAGCCTGTCTCGCTCCTCTGTAAAATGCTCCAAAAGAAATTGTGCTAATAGCTACAAACTCTAGGGTGAGGCATCCATAACCTCCCCCCAAATCCATTATAGCTTCGTACAGACACCTAGGTTTAGCAAGCTCCAGAGCTTGTTGCAAAGTAAAGGTAGGAAAAAGCTTAAATAAAACATGGAAAGTTCAAGCAAATTAGAAGAGACAGTAATAATTATAGTGGACTAAGTTGTCATACATCAGTGACATAAATCATTGTAGTTTCTCTGAAGACCATGGGATCCTGACCTTAAAATACAGGATGGAATCCAGTTGCAAATTAAGCAAAATTGGTAGGTTTTCCTCCTTTGCTTGCTTGCTTGCCTTCAGAAAAACACATGCTGTTAATTTTGCCTTCCATCTGTACAAGAAGGTAACAAGTAAGCAGACCATATCTCTGGATAGAAGTAAAAGAACACTGTGATCAGTTGATTTCCAACGGAAAAACATGGAGCAAGTGGCTGCTGTTTGCGAAAAGGCCACCCAGGTGTGAAGTTGCTTGTCATATTTAAAGGCTCAGCAACAAAAAGACAAGAAGTTCCTAAAGGGATTAGTCCTTCTGGAAGCTAGGAGAAGGAAAAGGCTGTTTCTGTGCTGTATTTCCTGCTGTTGTATCAAAGGGAAAGAGCCCTTCTGTCAACTTGCCACCATGGATTTATAGCCAAATTTGCAAAAGTACTGTGCTTCCTCAGTAACAACTGCCATCACTGGGAGCTGAAGAGCACTCAGCAGCATGCAGAATGCACTTAGTCATCTTTCAAGTTGTATGCTATCTTGGAATATCTTTTGAGAAGCTGATGCACCAAATCACAAAACAAAATAAATGGGTAGAACTGTTTCCCCTGACAGCATGACTCATGCTGATCATCCTACTTTTCAGTTAACTTTCTAACACCATAGCGATTGTCATCTTTATCAGATGTGGTTCATTCTTACAGAAAGTCACAGACACTTGCCACAGTCACAACCCATTTTGAACTAGAATAACACGCGGGAAGGATAATCTTGTGGCTTTATTTCTCATGACGTTTACCCTCAACATGCAGAAACTCAGATAAAATCCTTAGACGGTAATTCACCTAACCCCCTAGAGACCAGCCCACAACACAGCAGCCATCTCAGTGACAGCAAATAAATGGTAAATAAATAATTATCAATGCTGATAAAACAAATGGGTACTTAGATGTAGGTGCAATCGTACAGGATGATAGGTATCAACACATATGTGGTTTCATGAGCAGGAGGAAATACCATTCAAGTCAGAGAAAAAGATAGCCAGGATCACCCGTGCTGCCTGGATATTCTGTGTTCTACAGCTCTGCTGGAGAAATTACACTTTGGAATGATCTTGAACGGTCTGAAGGATTAGCCCTGAAGTGGTTTCACAGGCTGTGGGAAGTTCCCCCTACCATCTAGACACCTTACAGACACCTAGGCTTATCTAGATACCCAGACTTGAAGATGGGTGGTTCAATCCTAACCCTGTGATAGAAAATCCAGACAAGGAATTCTATGTCCTCTGGTGGTTGGAAATGTCATTCTGTGAGATATCAGAGAATGGGGAGATCCCTTATCAGCTTGGCACTTCTTATGAGTTCAGTGGCATGATCCATTACAGCTCTGCTGACATGACTCTGCTGCTGCTGGGATAAGACCCATCACTGTGCTTCCCAGGTCCAGCATGGTGTGCACTGGAGGCACATCTTATAGTCTTATGTGTGTCTTGCAGTGTCGCAGTCTCTTACAGACCTGTGTCGTGACATAAGGTATCTAAGTGCCCAGTCCATCTCTGCTCACTTCATTGTGCGGACTACTTTTTTTTGATCTTAAATTCCAGGAATTTAAGCATATATTGTGGGAGACTTGGGTGCAGGGAAAGGACATACTGCACTGGTTGCATCCCACTATGAAGAGGGGATGCCAGCAGCACTCTTTTTCACACTTTGTGAAATAACAGAGATGTTGTCAAGGCTTGGCTGCACATCAGACTATCCAAACCAACTTAGAGTTTCTGACCATGCATTTTCTATTCCTTTAATCTAATAAGTGGTGTTAGTAGTCCTATTATCTCCTGGTTAACCATTTACATTGCTTATCCATCTCAGCTGACACCTTGTGAGTCTCACAACATTCTGCACTGTGAATAACAGAGATAATTCATATTGCAGGATGAACTGTTTAGGTTGTGGGAGGTCTCAGAGAGAGAAGCACAAAGCATCTTCCTGTCCCCCCAGCTGTGCCCCTGGAGGTTTTTAACTACAATTGTGGCACTGGAGGATCCCAATATACATAGTATACAGCATCCCAGGAGGACAAAAAACCCAGCTTTTCTGTACTGAGAGGCCTCAACTCCTTTATTTTGGCACTGGGCAGGTTCAGGATGGTGATTCAGGCTAGTTTAACCATGCTTAAATGGCGTCCAGCTGCTTCTTTCCATTCTCTCTACAACAGAGTTTTCTCTGGAGTTTACCATAATGGGCATTTCCACTGCCATAGTAACAGAATCATAGAACTGTTCATTAGAAGGGACTTCTAAAGGCAGTCTAATCCAGCCTCCCACTCGCTGCAAGACTGACCTCCCACTCAGGATCAGGCCACTCATGGTTTTATCTCCTTGAGTCTTGAACACCCTGTGGACGGATGTAGCTTCTCTGGTGACCTGCTCAAGTGCTGCACCACCTTCCTAATGAAAAAAACCCACATTTTTTTCTAATGTCCAGCCCGAATTTTCCAACCTACAACTTCAGGCCATCACTTCTTGTTTATGTCTGAGGCTGCCAAGATGAATTTGGCTCCATTGAAACTCTCCTCTAGGCAAGTGTAGGCTACTACTGGATTGCCCCTTAGTCTCCTCATCCCCAGGGTAATCCAATCCAGTTCACTCAGTTTCTCCTTGCAGATCTTGTGCTCCTAACTCTCTTGGTAAACTTCTGTTGTTCCCTCGCCAGTTTATCAGCAGCCGTGTCTTGAATTTGCAGGAACTTCTGCNCCTCAGTTTCTCCTTGCAGATGTTGTGCTCCTAACTCTCTTGTAAACTTCTGTTGTTCCCTCTCCAGTTTATCAGCAGCCGTGTCTTGAATTTGCAGGAACTTCTGCAACATGCCCACAATTTTGTCCAAATGTGTCCTCTACAGAAGACACCACTCTGCAACTGTTGGCTATAGAGGCTCTTAGGATGATAAGATGCCTTCGCCATTCTCAGCATTTTCCCAGTTGGCAATGATCATAAGAACTTCATTTATCTTGCAGTCTTTAAAAACAGAGGAATCCAAAATCTTATACAAAAAGCTTCCTCACATCTTCTCAAAACATTTGCACTGNATTGGCAATGATCATAAGAACTTCATTTATCTTGAAGTCTTTAAAAACAGAGGAATCCAAAATTTTATACAAAAAGCTTCCTCACATCTTCTCAAAACATTTGCACTGAACTATCCAGTTTGACAATAAGAGAGAGACGATGCAAAAGAAAGAATCTAGATCTGGTTGACTATGGTGCTGAGTGAATATGTGGGAGAAGCATGTTCAAATCCCTGATGCAGAATGAAAAATCCATGTCCTGAACCAGGTAGAGCAGGAAGCTGCGCCCGGGTCTTCCACATGCCTGCCTTGTCCCTTCACCACCCAGCTATTAAAATGACACATTCATCCCGCCAATACACACAATCGATAAAACATTTCTGGTTTCATTTCAACATGGAACAAAAACAAATTCGTAAACCTCAAAGTAGTCATGTAGCAGAATTGCTATCCCCTGGACAGCTAATGTTTATTGACATCTTTCCTGACCTCAGTTACGTTGGTTACTACATGCCATAATTGTCCCTTGCCCATTACACGTTGAAAAAGGAAAAAGGCAAAAGGAAAATCTATTCCAAGGGTGTTCCCACTTCCAGCAGCAAGTGCATGCTTGTGAGCAAGTCTTTCGTCTCACATAGTATGAGTTGATTGGTTTTGGTCAGCCCACACTGGAGAAGGGTCTCCATCAAAATACCACTGGAATCCATTTAATGATATTTCCAAGGGCACAGTTCTGGAAACTGTTTATGCTTGTGTATTTATCAGAACCATCCTAGGCTAGCAATATCTCGCTATATCCTCACATTTTATTTGCCCATGACCATGCCTATCTGTTGTGGTTTAACCCTAGCAGGCAGCTAAGCACCACGCAGCCGCTTGCTCACCACTGTCCCCCCACCCCCAGCAGGATGGTAAAAGTGAGAAAACTCGTGGGCTGACATAAAGACAGTTTAATAGGTAAAGAAAAAGCTGCACGTGCAAGCAAAGCAAAATACGGACCTCATTCACTCCTTCCCATTGGCAGGCAGGTGATTAGCCTGCAATGGTTTGAATCATTACCTCGGAGAAAGCGATTTACATAAGCTATCTGAACAGTGAATGAACATTTCACTCTGCTTAACAGCACTGGTTTTTAAAATGATAAAATTGTTGTGAGGATTTGGAAGAAAAAAAAAAACCACAGAAAGCAGGGTAAGGATCCGGAATTAGGGTTTACAAACTTTAATCAGCTTTAATTGAGGCTCATAACCTTTGTTTCCAATTACATGTGACTCAGTTTGTTTATTTGTTCCTGTTTATCAAGGACATGTCTCTGATCCTCAGGAAAGAATTTCTGTGGATGCTTAAATATGAACCATGACTGGGGAGAACCTCTGAAACTTTTCACTTGTCAACACGTAGGAAAAGAACTATGTAACTTTTCTCTTGTTCTTTCTAACATGTGGTATGATCAGCCCAATAATAAATAGGAAAAAAAGTAATTTCTGGTAAACAAGAAAGGATTATTTCCCTCCACAGCAGGAATTATTGTGTTGAATTCTACAGTTTAGTTGAGACTAAGTGATAGTTTGTGGTGTGATTGAATCTACCAGTAAATTTTATTGCTACAAAGTTTTAGTCATAAATATACTTATTAGAATGTGAAGAAGACAGGTATCACTTGACTAATTGTCTCCACATCTGCACACTGCCATGAGTCAAACCAGTTGCACACATTTAGTATCAGGAAATATGAAAGCTCCAATAAGATCTACAGTTTTGTGTAATTATCAGCAAATAATATTTGTCATGTAGTTGCCCCAGTGAGGAACTAAGCTGTGCCAATACTGTCATAATAATGCCGGAAAGAGAGCATAATTGTGACAAAATATCAGAATCTCTTCAGTTTCTTTCCTCGTTCCCTGGGTTACATAGCAGAGAATGCAGAAGCCCAGCTGTATCTTTTCTTGTATCCCAGACAAGATGATCCAACTGTGTGTGGTTTCAGTCTCAAGCATATATATGCATCTTACCATAATGTCTGTGAATTGCCTGACCGTGTGCTGATGTCTGCAGTACAGACTTCTACGTATGACCTACTTGTCCAGGCGTCCTTATCAGTCAAGGGAGAGGCAGGCTTACAGTGCACCTCTTCTCATTCTGAAGGAAGTAGCTAAAACAGATCAGATGAAGAGCGCTCATCTGAGAGTGAAGGTACTTTATTCAGACTCTCCAGACTTGCCCTTTGGAGGCAGATCTGAAGGCCTTTCTCTTCTTGGGCCCTACAAGGGCCTGACGAACTTAGGGAAGCTCTCCAAATCACACAGCTGAAGCAAATGTATAATCACTAGGATTGCAGGTGACAGCAAATGTAGTAACTGTTCCCTAACAGACAAATTTTAAGACGTGCATTTTTCAAAACTGGGCTATAGTGAAGAACTACTGCAGTTGTCTGAGAGTCTCTGGACAAAACGAAAGGATTGTAATGAACTCCAGGATTCAGAAAGTAAAAGGAAATCACTTCCTATGATTTTGGAAAATAACCCTGCCTCTGGTCTAGCTGTTCAGTATCTTTTAGCATTAGTAATACGTTGTGAGTCTTAAGTATTAAAATGACTAATGGCTAAAACCAGCCAAAGATGAGGAGAGATGTTAAGTTATGGCTTAGCCATCAAATGAGTGCTTATGCAGGATAACATAATATTGTGAAAGGCAGCGTCATAAAATAAATTTTCCTTTGTATTTCTTTTTTTATGGAAAAAAACATATGCAGTGGTTTGAACAATTGTGTATGGTTTGCCACAATGATTGTCGTATAATTAGACAAGTGGTTTGGTTACTTGCAGAGCATGTCTTCATATGCATTCATACATGGCTCTGTAACCTGGGTAAGTGACTAATTGCCTAAGATGTTCATCTCCATATATACCTGATTTGAATATTCACTTAGAATACGATCAAAAACCTATCTAGGTCAAAAAAGTATTAGTAACATTAAGGTGGGCTTACCAGGAGGTGATGCCCTTTGTACAGCAACGTGAAATCTAGCTGATTCAAGATTACTGGCAATCCATTTTTTAAGATAAAAATCTTCCTATTATGCAAATCTCACATAATGGATGGTGGGTCACTTTCTCTTGAACACACTTCATTGCTTTGTTTTTATCTCTAATCAAGACTGCTTCATTCGTGTCAAATTTCTGAAGAAGAAAAAAAAGACGATAAAAACAATAGATGCAAAGAGAATAAACATACAGTTCTTAAAATGTACAAGAAAGCAAATGAAGTCTACATGACAAAATGGTTCTAAAACATGTAGTGTTTCTATCAAAGTTGAACTACTAGAAGAATGGTTAGCATGTTACAGCAAAGGGGAGAAAAAGTATGCATCAACCTGTCTATAATTCATATTACCCTTAGCTACTCCCATCAAAAGGCAGCTTTCCATGACAGAATAGCAGACAGACTGTCACTTTCTTACCCCTCTGTCAGGCAGATTTGCTTAACTTTGTAATTTTTGCATATATGTGTAGGTTTCAGCTTGATCCACTACTATAAAAACTCAGCTACTATGTCTATTCTGCATCTCTACCTTTTCTGAGTGAGTTTTTATTGCTAACCTTAAACAGACTATGAGTATACTCCTGCAAAGATGTATTAATAGAATAGATACTGAAATACATCAGCTTGAAAGTAAACATGTCTGTATGAACAAGCCCAAGAGAGGACGTTTCTAGAGTGCCCCACCTCCACAACAGCTGCGGTAATGGAAAGTCCAAACTGCAGTTCTTTGGTTCTTTTATGTCACTGCTGCTGTTTCTGTTACAGTCCTCCCACAGATTAAAAAATGATTTGGAGGTACAGGAGTTGTTGTTGAACTCCATGGCTCTTTAGTACTTTTTATTGCATTGAGATATTGGTAAGTCAGCTGTAAAAGCTGAAAATGTTCTTGAAACTATTGAGTCATAGGTGAAAATGCTTGCAGAAATGTTTTGAGAGCCTAATTTATACATGATTATTTTATGTTAAAGCAGAAGGTGCTTATAGACAGTTTGTCTTCTTTCTTGGGAGTTGTGGGTTGTGCCCTGGAAGATAATGTTGACTAAGAAAACAGTAACTAAATTTTTTCAAAAGAGGGGTTGGATTGAGTTTTGGCTTGAGGTTAGGACATGTTCTTAGTTTAGCAGAGCTACTTCAAACATTGCTAATTAGAGAAGCATTAACATAAGAACAACATTTCAAATTCATTGATGTCATCTTGCTAACAGATTTGGGTACATGGGCCATAATCCTACTGAAAGCCAAGAGCTGTTTTTTCCAGAATGGTGAAGGCCCAGAAGTCCAGATCTGTTTTCATGGTTGGAAGGAGTGGGGGATATGGCATGTGTGGGATCAGTTCTTAATGGTCATTTTTCTTCCCAGGAGTCGTCGGCAATAATGAACTACATAGAACATGTTTGGATCTAGCATCAGACTGGTTTTGGTTTGTGACTCATTTTTTGGTCAGAATTAGAGCTTAATATAAAGTCTCAACAGTTTTCATACAGCTTATGACACTGGTATCACCTGATAAGTATTGTCCCAGCAAGAGTGGCTATACTGAGCAATAGAGAAAACAGGCCCCCATAACCCTTCTTGTGTTTAGAAGGTTTTAGGCATACCTCTCCAGTTTTTGACCAGGACTCAATTCTACTGTGTGCTACGTTTTTCTCATATGAATACACATCAAAATGTGTCTTCTCTTCTTAAGTCTGTGCCCTCAGTATTAATTTGCCCAGACTGGTTAGAGGGTTTCAGGATCGGTAGGGTCTTTTCACTTGCTTTAGTTCAGATGTATAACATTCCTGTGCCTGCACAGCAAATGTCACATTGGCAAGACTGAAAGAACATGATGTATCAAGATGGTTTATTATCAGCTCATATGGTCCCAGCCCTCCAGCAATCCAGTACCTAGTAAAATTATTAATACCTAATAAAGAGGCTTATTGAAGCTCTGAAGCTAGTGATTGCTTTTTAATTACATATTTCTTTTGATTTAATAAGGTAGTAAATATTTTCTTCATCTCTCTTTAAAGAAAAATATGCATTTTATGTATTGGTACCCTTTATATAGGTTATTTATATTCCATGCATAATCATCACCATATTTACCCTGGGTCACATCAACCTTTTAGCCACCTTTTTACATTATTTTTGCTATCTTTACAAAACGTTAGTTATTTTACAGGTTGTAAGAAGAATTCTTTAAAGGATAAAAGATATATAAATTCTTCCTTGGTGTGAATATAATGCCAAGTAAAGAGGACCCTTACACAAGTCATGGCACATTTGTGTTCATTCCAGCTCAGCCCTGTGAAAATGAAGTGATGGGGTCTGAGGCTGCATGCTCACTCAAATTTGAGATAGGACTGTAGCTTGCATCTGTAGATGGCATGCTTGAAGATAAGCAGCAGTGAATCATCCACAGGATGGGATTCAACACAAACCTGCCCCCGCTTCAAGAGACTGAACCGCAGAGGTATCCTACCCACTGCACCCTCACTATTGCTGGCTTGCTTTTAGCTAGATTATTTGTTAAGCCAGGCATATTTGGTGTATCTAGACTCACACCTAGTCACAGCACAACCCGAGAAGGTCTCCATGCCCAAGTTGACCCAGGACCTCGCTTTATCCACAAGCTTTCTTCTGTCTATGTTCTCTGCATATCCAGTGTTACATCCACACAGCAAAATTAATAGTCATCTGAAATGTAAATTTGAGAGCGCAACTATCTTAGAAACCTGTGTGCTTCCTAGTCACATTGATTGGTTTAACGCCAGGATGAGGTCAAATGAGAAGCATTAGCTTTGAGGTTATGTAAACCAAATCTAGCGTCTCTAAATGTACCATTGGTCATGCTTCTCTCCCATACATCTTGATGCTATCAGTAAGAAGATGAATCTCTACTAGAGTTCCATCTCATTGAGGCTCTTTATATCCAGAGGTATTTCAGCTTGGCCTGCACACACTTGTGAGAACACAGTGGAATTGAGTTAATTTCATTTCAAAATAAGGAGGATTTCATTTTTTAATCAGGGTCATTGCTAGGATTCCCTCTACAGCATCAGCCCCCAGAAAGTTGCATCGGCTCTTTCATTGCCAGTTGGCACTGAGGAGACAGCCAGGAGCAGCATAGGCACAGGGACAAACAGGTGGGGTAGGACAACAGCGTGGGAAATTCCTGTACTGGACAGAATGCTGAAGAAAATATTCATGTAACTACACACTGAAAATAGTCAAGAGTGCTTGGTAGGTCTTGACTTGAGACCAGCTGAGATTTGCTTTTAGCTGACATAACCTGAGAATCTACTACGGTCCATTCTGTCTTGGTTAAATCAGCAGCTTTGAATTCAACCTTCCCTGTTACAAACCTCCTTAAAAGAAAGAAATCTGTTAAACAACAAAATGTGCAGTATGTTACTGCAAAGGAAGAGCTGTAATTGCAGCCTGTCCCTAGGCTTTATTTGAAAAGCCTAGCATGCAGTAAGTAGACAGTCTGCTGTGCTATAGGCTGTAAACATAGCCCTTATATTATCCTCTTCACATTTTCTTAAGAGAGCAAAACTTGCATGGCAGAACTGCTTATTTAATTGTGGCACGCACAAGACATGGACATGCACCAGGGCATAAAACACATTAGCAACAGCACAAAAGACATAGCTGGAACAACATCTAACTTGGTTTCTACTAGTATATAGTCTCTTTGCTTATATGCTGCTTTGATACTCTACTCAATGAGTTATATTAGTGGTTGTGTTTGCTGAGGTGTAACACTTTAGAAAGGAATAATTTTGTGTGTCTCAGGCCACCTTGAAACTGAGGGCTCCAAGCTCAACAGCACGTCCTGTCTGCAAATGTCGTTCCCAGCCCAAGGCCCAAGGCCCCTGGTGCTGCCTTCCCATTGCTCCATGAGACAAGTAGCTGTCAGCTTTACGCAGAGCTTATTTCTCCTCTAAGCCTGCATAGCTGAAGTGTTTAGCATTGGAGAAAGTGAGGCCACTTTCTCCCCACTTTTCCTTCATCAAGCTGTGTGGCTGGAGAACAGGGACAGTAATGGATCACAGCAAAGTGGTGGAGTGCACTGTGCCCAGTTACTCCTTGCTGCAGGAACCAAAATAGAAGCCCTCAGTCTTTGTTTGAAAGAAAAGAGAGACACGAAATCCTTCCCATTGAAGCTAATGGGGTCTTGCTTCAGTGAACTTATAGGGTTTAATCCTAAGGTTATATGGGGAAAAGAATTTATACACAGAGGAAGACAAACAATAACGAAGCCACATATCACATTTTTCATGATTCTTTCTTTAAATGCAAAACTATTCTCTAGTGACCCATGTTCAAAGGAAGAACATACCTCTGGTCTGAAGGGCAGTCCTCGGATGTGTCACAAAGCAGTGTAACTCTCTGGGCTACGGTGACATAATACAAGCCACAAACTTTGCTCTATCCCATAGGAAGCCTGTTTTCCCTCTGCTCTTTGATCCGAATACAGCATATGAAGGGAGAACGCCCTTATGGTTTGGGCACGGCTGTGGCCATCAACAGTGCTGGGTCTTCTCCAGCTGCAGACCTGCTGCCTACATTGAGCTGTACAGCTGTGATCTCTGCCTTTTGCTGCTAAATACCTACATGGTACAAAACCCCTCATCAGTGATAGCTTTGATGCTACATTACCAAGGCCATGTAAAGAATTTTAAAAATCCCTCTGTTAAAATTCCCAATTAGTGCCAATGTATTATAAGAAGAGGCTTTCTCCAGGCCACTCTTTTACTGTCGCTTGGTCAATTAGGGTAAATGAAAAGACAATGGCTGTGATTTTCCACTCCATCCCTCTAGTTTCACATTAATGTAATAGAGCAATTAACACTTGAGGCTTCAGCCTCTACAGCTGCTAAACTGGAGTGAGCAGTTGCGGCTGGGCCACAGGGAAGTCTGAGCTGAGCCAACCTCCGTGAGCGAAGGAGGCAGAGCTGTGAGACAACCACCTGGCTGCACAGCCTGTGCGTGAAGTCTTTTTGATGTACACCTAGATGCAAACAAGAGGCTGAACCCTCAGTAATAAATAGCAACACTACATAATAATAGCTGGGAATTACTAAGTGCTTTACACTTATATAACGCCAGTCATATGAGGCTCTCCCAGCATTTTGCAAATGCTAACCTCTGCTATTAAGCATGCATACTGTGAGCTTATTAATTAGTTTATTTTTCCTGGGTTATTTTTAACCTGGAGCAGTTCCTTGATGCAGCTCACACAACCTAGCCCCACACATAGTTGCATGAGCGTTAGTAGCTAGATGTTGATGGTGTTGATACAGAGAAAGGGGAAGGGAGGTCTTTGCACCAACGTAGTCACTGAAGCCTTCATATTGTTAAACCACAGGTTTAGGCAAAATTATATTTAATTCCTAACTCCAGCAATGCAGTTGTGATTAAGATTTTACTGCCTTTCATTATAGTCTCATTCCCCAGAGTCGTAAGAACAATCAAAAGGCTTTTTTCCATGCCCTTCACATGACCCTTTCAAAAGTAGGTTAGGGCTCACCTTTCGCCTTCTCCTGCCTCACTGCTATTAAAGACAGGATTGAATTTTACAGCCACTAGATCTACTTAGAGTTACATTATGATTCATAAACTCCCTGGGGCAGAGACTGGAGCCAGATCTGTTGCTGGTATAAACTGGCACAGCTCCACTGATTTTGACATTAGTTTGCACCACCTCACCTGTGTATGTTTTTCAAGGTACCATGTTGCCATTCAAGCAATAATAAAATGAATGGGTCGTTATCGTGAGCGCTGTACTTGTGTTGGCTACAACAAAGGTACATGAGGCATGAATTTGACTCAGTATTTCTTTGGCTGATGGGGAAATCATGGTCCTACAGATAAACAATATGTTTTCTGTTTGTTCTTTTATCAATATCTGGGTAGAACATATGGAGGAGTTTTTGAAAGCTTTCTTCTGAGCAAGGTTGTTTTCCACTTCTGAACTGCCAATTTACCATGAGAAATCCGTTCACTGGAATGACAGAATGGGCAAGATGTACAGCAGAAATAGTACGGTCTGTTGCAATAAATTACAGGTTTCTTTTTCATGTGCAGCAGTAGAGGCGGCACTGATGCAATTAGCCACAGCTGGTTATAGAAAGAAAACATGCATCTGTAGATGGCTCAGACTGGAGGGAACCAAGATGTATTTTCTGGAATTTATCACTGTAGAGAGAGCAGGGGGAAAAAAGAACTACAATTTTAATTCCTGGCTACAACAAATTTTAATAACCTTTATTTCCCCCCGTTAAACAAACTTAACCTAATAAACACATTTAGGCCATTGCATAGCAATTAGCAAATGCATCTAGGTCATTACAGATGCTGAAAAGGAAGGATTTGAAAGGTCCGTTTTCTGGAATAAAGGATTTGAAATAATTATTTGCTGAAGTAAATAACTGAAGTGTTCCGTATGCCCTTTTACCTCTAGGCTCCTAATATCCCATTTAATTTTGTTGTAACAGAGGCTTGGGACTAATTTGCTAGCAAAGATATTGCTGCTGGCTGTTCAGAGTTTGCCTGTTTTCAGGTATCACAGTTCGGGGGTTCCAGAAACGTAGCTACAGAGAATGCAGCTCATATACATCATTTTTCAGCACTGGTGTCATGGCGTAGCAGTGCCTGTCTTCTGGAATGTCCTGGTCACAGACTTATTTTGTCTCTGCCTGTTTCAGCTGCCTCTTTTAATCTTGGTGCATTCACCATTTTCCACCACATTCTTCATTTGATTATCTTTAAATTTGTTCTTTGGGATTATTTTTTTCCGAGGCAACATGTTTCCCCAAATAAAACTGCATCTAAGCATTTTTATTTGCTCAGTAGATTTGATAAAAAAAAATGTAAAAGGGAACTGCTTTTTACTGTGTCTGCCTTGGATGCTTCCTTTCACTTTTCTATTTCCCTTTTCCCCATTTTTTTTTTCCTTCTGTGGAGAACCAAATGAGACAAAACTTTTCCTCTGAAACTTTTTGTGTCAGGGGTTCTCGCCAGTCTCATGTTTCATTTCCCTCTCTCATTGCCCTGGCCATCATCGTTTTGTAACACTCTTATCTGCTGAGGTCAGGTCTGACAGACAGGGCTGAGAGAGAGCTGGCAGACCAATTCTTTCTGTTGTTGCTTGCAAGTGACTGTAAGCAAGACTTGGTTGCAAACACTGAGTATTTTCTCAAGATCTAAGTACTTCTGACGCTACACCCCAGTTTCTCATTATCTGGCAGTTCTATGGCTCATCTACTTCTGTGGAAACATCTCCAACAGGTGCTTTGCATTCTGTGCATTGTATTGTGCTTACATTAGTGGGGTTGGATCTTTCCTATTTCTTAAGGCATGGGACACTAAAATCTGGGAAGTATAAGAGAATGGTAACCGTGAACATGAATATTTCCCAATGAGGAATCATGTTTTCATCCTCCAATCCTACCAGAATCCTTACATAGCTTGTTTCAGTGGTAGAACGCATTTCATGCCTTCGGCATCAGAAAAGCAGCTAGTTAGCTATTTTTGCTATTGCTTTGGGTGAAAATAACATGGCAATGGCTAATTTGCCCTTTCTTAGAGTGGACTCAGAACCTGGGTTGAAAACATCACAGGGTGGGAAAGGATAGGTGAACTTGAACATTGACATTCAAGCCCAAAATTCAAAAGGGACTTCTGGGCTTTTGTCCCATGTTTAATCTATGTATAAGCTGACAGTCCAGCTGAAAATCACAAAGGCGATTACACCAATGCAGCACGATCACTGACTTGCCACTTATTTTCAAAGCTGTGTTTAAAAGTAAAATGCCACTTCTTAGACTTCCTCCCTTGTTACACAGCCTGCTTTAATGTTCCATCAAAACAAAAAAAACAACTGTTCCCACATTAGGCATACATTAACTATGGGGGAAAAAAGAAAAACAAATCATTATTACATGCTTTGGAAAAGGAAAGGAGCCAGGGTGTGTGCCTAGACGACAAATTTCTATAATCTCCGCACCTATAATTTACTTCAGAAATGTGTGGTTACCTTGAAGAAGAGAGGGATCTTCCTAGCTTGCCAGTATAATGAATGATTCAGGTGTGAATGGAAACACATGAAGGGAAAAGTAAAGATCTAAGGAAGACAGAGTTTCAAAACTGCAAGGCTAAACAATGTCTCCTCAGACCTCACCCACTCAAATTCCTGCCCCACAACTCAGCAAAAGGAGACAAGCTGTCTTGATACTGGCACCCTACTGCAGTCAAATAAAACAAAAAGCAAATATTGAAACCCACAGAACAGAAGGCAAAGGAGGCATTGCAAGCACTCTCAGATCATCCTGTGAGTTGAAAACAGACGTTGACAAGCTTCGAGTTATTGAAAATGGATCCAAGCAAGAGCTGAGGCTGCTGCCAATTTCTCTCTCCTTAATTACAATCAATTTCTGCTGTGTGCTCACCAGAAGAAAAAAAAAAAAAAGCCTTTATATTGGAAATGGGAAGTACAACCTGTACTCATACATTTCGTTCATGATGCTGAATGCAGAAGATGTTCAGAACACAGAGGAACAGTGGCTACTTAATTTGCTCATGAACAGAATAATTTATGCCAACTGCTCCCACAAGGGATACTGGCAAGGACTGGTTTCCTCATTACTTGCTTTGGAAACAATCTTTACAAATCCCACCAGTAAGGGAAGACTAAAAATGACTCCAAATAGATCAGTTAAAGTGAACAAAAACCAGTTTCTGTCTCAGAAATCAGCTGTGCATGCTGATGTATTCGGTTTTGCTATTGTCTTCAATGGTCATCCAAGAATCTGGTAACAACAAAAAGCAAACCCATCAAGCCAGGTATAAAGACTGCCCTGCAGTATAACGTGTTTGGTTAGCGTTCCAGGGGACCGCACCTCAGCTGGCTTCAGCTGTCTGAAAGTTGATTGTCCCAAGCTGAGCTAATCATCTGGGGAGCTTCTTCATAAATCGCGGCACCTTCAGGAGGTGGTTGGGCTCCCCTTTCTCAGAAACATCATTTAGGATGAGAACAGCTTTCCAGAAATATGTATTTCTCCCTGCCAAATGAGGAGGCAGCTTGGGGTGACAAGGTTAGGCCAAGGCAGCAGTTCAGCTGTACAGTAAATACAGCCCTAGGGCTCCAGCCTAAATGTGGTAACATTTTTTGACGGCTCAAATTTTTATCAGCAGGCTTTGCTCCAGACTTGGCATTACCTGTGTTCTCACAGCCAGGAGAAAGCCAGCATAAAAGGGCATAAATGTTATATGTGCTCGAGCTAATTTGATGGAAATGAGGAGATGCGCCCGCACGGGATGAGGCTCAGGTTGGGGCACTTCATAAGGGTTAGCGATGGTGAAACACCACCTGGGGCAGCCGGCATCTTAGCTGTTGGAGGGCCACTGGGACGCCACACAGAGGGACCCAGGGAAGTGTGGTCTGTGGCCTCCCCATCCCTCTGGGCTTCGGTCACTATAAAGAGCCGCTCTGTGCCGAGCACCTTTCGGGAGAGGGAGGTTGCAGTGGGCTGGGCTGGGCTGCCAGTGGTGGCAGATGGCCAGTGGGTCACCTGGCTTGTAACGCCGGGCATCCCCTCCCTGCCTCCAGCACTGGGTTCACTCCTCTGTTTCTGCATTCTCCACATGAGAGAAGGGGGGGGGGGGGGGGGGNGGAAGGAGCAACCAGCTTTTTAAGATTTTGGGCCCACGAGCAATTGACTCATGTCAGCCATCCCTTTGAAGTACTGAGGCTGTTTGTGGAGGCAGAGGATCACAGCTCGGCCCTGGACAAGCTGATTGTTTCAATCAAAGATTTAAATGACTGCCACATGCAAATACACGGAAAAAAAAAGCTGAGCTCCACAGCAGGCTCCATCCTCCTGGGACCAGGAGCACCCAGCAGCATGGAGGTGCTGCAAGGCATGGGAAGGCTCTTCAGCTGTTCGGGCTGATTTCTTGTTGCAGCTCAGACCATCCATCTGCCCTGAAGACAGACACCGGGGACCACACTTTTAAGAATTTTAGAAGCTCAGGACTTACGCTTTAAGGCAGATTTTGCAAGTTTCTGTGGCAGCTCGGAGCCCATCTTCTGTGGGATGGTGCTGTGGTAGTGTTACAGACTCACCCCCTGCCCAAGCATTTCCTACAGGGGCAGCTCTCAGGTGCTCCTTGTTTGGTGAGCAGGTGAGTTTCAAACTCTCTGTAACGCACCCCTGCCTGCCATGTGTTGGGTGCCTGAGTGTCTGGATCACACCTCGAGTAGCCTCTGGACTCCAGCTTTGTGTGCCTCAGTTCCTCATGGGTAGGTTCCTCACAGCCTGCAGCAGTGGGACTTGTGAAAACACAAGGGACAGTAATACTGTGCTTAGAGCAAGGCATCTGTGGAAGAGCTGTGAGATAGCTTGGTAGCTAGCAGAAGAAATGCTACTTGGGCATCTAGGACTCTTGTTAACTTACTAATACAATGGAATAATGTGTTTCAAATTTTAAATTTTAAATGACTGCACAGCCTAGAATTGCAGATTTCATTTCATATCGCTGTTTGGTTCTAGAAGTTAGATGCGTTTGCATCTCTGAATGCCATGACAGAGTCCAAATAACAAATATAAGGAGAATGCAAAAAAGACGGGCTGTTTGTTTTTCCAAAAGTAGGCAGCTCTGCCTGGTGAGAGTTTCTCTCTTGAGTGTGTAATAAGCTTTTTTAAAATGAGCTTGAGAGCTATCTGTGCTACTACCAAGTTGCTACTCCTCACCTGAGCTGCCCAGAGGTGATTCATCTTTTAGAACATATTTTTATGTTCATGATATCCAAAGAGGAGTTGCCAGCTAATTCGGGTGGAAAGTTTTGCACTGCTTTTAGGAATGTGAAGCTAAGTCTTTTAATCCTGGTCTGGCCTTCATAAACTTGGAGAAGGAAAAAACACAGATGACAAGAATAAGCGTTATACAAACCCCATTTTAGTTTATTCCAGTATTTCCCAAACATCAGACATTCCCTCTGCAGAAAACATGAAGGACCAGAGGTGTAGGAATAGGTGGAGGTAGGGGGAAAGATGCAGGAGGCTTCAGGCATACGTACATGAAGACAAGTAAGTTTTATTGCAATATAACAAGGATATGATTGATTTCATGTGAAGGGGAAACTGGGGCTGAATTTAAGCAAGCTGCTCTTGTTCAGGGCTCCAGCTTTGGAACTGTCTAATTACATCAGGCTCAGGCTTGTTTCTGAAAGCTTTTCTACCTTTTACTGCTCAATAAAACACTTTGGAGATGTGAACAGCCTATGAAGTAGATGTAGATAGGCTTTTCTGAGTCAGCAGATAGCCTAAAAGAATCATTCTAGAGTTGCAGCTCTTTCCCTCCATCTCCAGGAGTTATTTACTCCAAGTTTCGCTGTCCTGAGATGCTGCTGATACCACCTACCCTGTGAACATTGTGCAGTACAGAGGAAGAAAGACAATAAAATGACCATCCTTCCTAAGCAAGCCAAGCCTTACCTGCTGCTGGCAAGGCAAGGGGTGCTGCCAGACTAATATTCTTGAGAGGAAAGACAACTACGCTGAAGCTTCTGGGGAAGGAGGAGTATCCTACACCACGGCTTCCATTTCTCAAAAAAAAAAGCCTGGCCGCTATCACACCATCTTGTCGGAGTCCTGGTGTGCTTGTCCATGGATTGCCAAACACAGCGCTCTGGGAACGAGAACAACAAACAAACATTTGTGAAATTGTAATCAGAAATGTAAGCTCATACTTGCTGTGCTACTTGTGTAAGACCTCCAGCCTGCATCATGCACAGGGGTCTGCCCATCTTTGAGCAGACCACAGGGTCGGGGCCTACTTATGACAATAGTATTGGGCAGATTAACGTCCCACAGTTTCTCCAGCACCTCTGTTCATAGTGTAACAATTTCACAACAGCGTGCATGTAAATAAACATCAGAGCTGATCTGAGCTGGCTGAGCAAACCTCCAGCCAGAAACACCACACTTTGTTGGAGGGAGACACTTAGGCTGTCTCGCTAATGATATGAAAACAAGTAGACTATTGTGAGGCTTAATATTGGTGAACACTTGCTTTTACTCTGCTGAGCATGGGTGGGTCTCGTATGAAAAAATGACACGTAATGGATTACTTCTAATCATATATTTTTCTTTTTTTGCTTCCCTCACTCCAGTTTTACCCTCCTCACACCTGCAAATGAATATCTAAACACTGGCATGTTGTGATTTCTTTTACTCCACCTTCTCTGATGTCTTAGCACATAAACCATTTGCTGCAGGGATTGTATGTGTACAAACTTCATTCTCCTCAGAAGTAACTCGTGACAACAATATATGTTCTGGCTCCTGAGGGAGTTCATGGTCCTAGTGGACTGAGGCAAGGGATGCAAAATGCAAGGACTCCGCTTATCAGTATGATCTCACGGCCTGTGGAGGGGTGGTACATAGATCCAAAGGTTGTACACACACATGTGGCTGACCACTAAAGCTATGCCAGCAGCAGAGGAACTGCTCCATCTTCCCGCACTGTAAAAGCTCTCCTACGTGGAGCTCACACCCACAGCATTTGTATTTCAAGCCTTTGGGGGCGACGGGGGTCAGGCCTCACACATGAATAGAAATCCAGTGATGTTGCTATTATGATGTTCATCTACAACTTTTGAGCTTCACAGTGGTTATAAGCTTGTGGCATTGGTAGGGAGCAAAGGCAGATAGTAGCATGAGATTTCTCAGGGTAACTGGTCTTTGCATTAGGAGGAAGATTCACTGCATCCAACTTGAGATGTTTGCAGTGCGGCGAGTTCTCCACAGACAATGAAGTGGAAATAGATACTTCTAGGGCATGGTTAATCTTGTCCTCACGTAGGTATCTAAAATAGGTCAGATGAATCATCTCCTGTGAGTCTTTCTTTCCAGTGACTATAAAAGGAGCCTGGCCTCAGATGTAGACCTCCATATTACAAATGTCTAGAATGAGGTGTAGGGAGTTCTTCAGAAAGATATTCACACCAGACACATATGCAGAAGCAACCTCTAAGTTTATACTCCAATATTTTATGCATAGAGAAGATGGGAAGGGTAAATATGTCCTCAGGGTTGAAAAATAGGTATTAATAAATTTCAATTGCACTCTCTGGGAGAACAAACATCTAGAAAATCAGCAGGAAACAGCTAAGGTCAAAAGTGCTAGTACGCAGTTCATAGTGATTCTCAATACATATGTTTAATGCTGATGAAGTTTATTTAAATATTTATTTATTACTAGCAACATTGATGAAGTTTAGGATTTGTCGTCTTGGCAAAGTAAATTGCAGTTTTCCCTCACATATTTGTAAGGAGGCTGCACACAAAGTTTCACACAGAGAAGGTGGGTGGCATGGAGCTCCCTTTGTCCACAGCTGTGGGGACCTTCCAGCTGCCTGTAGGATTATGACAGAGTACAGACTGGGGCTGCATGTGTTTCCTTATCCTTAGGTCAATGTCCTTGCAGAAAGGTGCTACACTTTCCAGCTGAGTGGCAGAGGAAGGAGAGGATTGCATTATGATTTGGTCGTGTCCCCCTGCAGGGCTGTGGCTGTCAAAGAGAGGAGAACCAACCACAGGAGCATCCTCCTCTGTTGACATGGGGCAGTCTGTCTCTGCCTCCCTGCCCAGGGATCCTCCAGCCTCACACCAAGGCTGTCAGTCCCACACCTGCCTCACAGCCAGGAAACACCTGTCCTGGGCCAACCATGCCACTAACTGCAATGTGACATGTGCCACCACCAGCATTCTGCTCACTGCCTCACTAGGGCTGGTGCCAGTAGCTCATGTGGGGCCCAGCCCTTGGCTACCTGCAGAAGGTGGGGAGCTGCCTTTGCCCACAGCTGTGGGGAGCTTCCAGCTCTCTGCAAAAATGTGATGGGGTACAGGCTGGGGCTATCTTATTTGTCCTGTAGAGTGCTGACAATTCTCTGGCTGAGTGGCAGCAGAGGTAGAGCACAGGGGCATGCCATGATCTAGTAATGTCCCTGTCTGTAACGCATAGGAGAAGCAACAGAAGAGGAGCAGCCACCTTCCCTCGCCACGGGCAGCCCCTGCCTCCCTGCCCTCTCCTTCCTGCCCTCACTCACCCAGCTACTTGTCTGTCAGCCTGGGCTGTCACAGCCCTTTTTATGCCCATCCAGGGCTGGCCGTGTCACCAACCACCAACATTCTACCTGCTGTGACAGGGCCACAACATCACCAGGGCTAATGCCAGGAGCTGGTGGCTGCCTGCCATGACATGACTATGACATCACCAGAGTTGGTGCATCACTGTGGCATGGCTATTCCAGCATTCCAGTGAGAAGAAACTAACAAACAAGCAAAACCCCAACAACTGATGGTGCTGAAGAGGGAGATTAAGCAGCAATTTAAAGAAGAGCAGCTTAGCAAAGGTTAAAAGAATTAAAAGCAGGTCCTACCCACTGCCCAATTTTAAAATTTGTGTGGTACTTGCTGCCAGTATTTGTGGGTTTGAAGGCTAAATTCTGGAAGAAAAATGCTTTTCAAATTGATTGAAGGTAATATTTCACACCTTTGGAATTAAAGGCATGTCCAGTACCAAACCCTGCACCCAGGAGCGGCTGACAGTGCTGAGGAATAGCAGTGGACTGCAAGACTCATGCCTTTCTTTTCCTGAAAAAGTAGAAGTTGCAAAGCGGACCTTCTTTGCTTACTTGTAGAGAGGCAACTGGAGGCCATCCTCCCTGAAAAAAGGCAACCAGATGTTTCATGAAAGGAAGGGAACTCAAAACTATGAATCCCCATGAGAGATACAGTGTTAATCCTCCCGACTTCATCAGGTTCTCCACTAGTTCCTCCTTGTTTGGGCTTATGTCTACCACCTCCCAGTCCCTTCCAGCCACCGCCAATGCCTCTGAGTGGTATGACCACATATTTCTGCTATGAAAATCCCAGAGCCTGGCTCCCAAGGGATCTTGCTATTGAAAATGCAGTGTTGGTCTTCTTGGGTTTGGGTTTCTTGTTGTTTGCCTCTGTGAGCTGTTTATTAAGTAATCAAATAACAGCATAGTAAATAAATAATTTCTTGCCTCATAAAGGCTCAAATATGCAAGAAGTAAGTAAGACTTGTTACATTTTACAAATATGTAATAAGTAAAAAGTAAGACAAAATACATGGTAACTAACCCCTTGGGTGAAAATACTTCAGGATAAAGCACACTGGAAATTGGAATGGTTTGCTTCCTGTTATGTACAAAATGGCTGCAAAGGAGCTATTAAAGTCTCAAATAAATACAGTGCTTTGTGTGTTTGTTTGTTTCTAGTTAGAGGTATACAGTCGTTCAAAAGACCATGTGCTGTATAGCCTCCGCAGCGTTTGCTTTGTAGTACAGATAGTGCCTAACCACTACTTTCCTCTCTCTTGATCACTAACGAAAACAGACCATATAGAGATGAAAGTGTTCTAAATCAGTGCTCTGTGTCATTTCCCACTTACTTTGCACTTTTCTGACAGCTGAAAGGCTGCAATAAATTGAGTGCATGCACACCCACAGCGAATGACAGTACTACCATAACCTAGCCTCTCAGGACGTGTATTTTCTTCCCCAAGGGACTATACTGAAAAATTATCAAAGCGGGGGTTTTTTTGGTGTTTTCTACTGTGGATTTTAACATTAAAATTTTGATCGATGCAATTTCTTTGTGAGTTGAGTTTTCCTATTACTTTTCAAGTCATCAGAACAACATTTTTAACTAAAATAACGGAAAACAAATCTGATACTATGGCTAAATAACCGTTTTATTCTAACACACATAAGAATGAAAAATCAGGCATGTAATAACAGCAGATTTTTTTCTCTTTTCCTCCCTTCCTCTCCTTTCTCTCATTTCCTTCCTCTTGCTCCATCTTGCTTTTCCTCCTTCTTTCCCCTCCTTCCTTCCTTCCTTCCCTTCCTTGTCTGTCTCTTCCTTCCTTCCTTTCTTTTTCTTTCTTTTTCTTTTTCTTTTTCTTTTTCTTTTT
>RSEF01000003.1:76604945-76625989 GCA_003993805.1 Himantopus leucocephalus | reverse complement strand
CTTTCTTTCTTTCTTTCTTTCTTTCTTTCTTTTTCTTTCTTTCCCTTTATCCTTCCTTCTGTCCTTCTTTCCTTCCTTCCTTCCACCCTCCCACCCTCCCTCCTTTCGTCCTTCCTTTCCTGCCCCTCTTTCCCTCTTTCTTTCTTTCTACCATTCTTTCTGCTTTTCTTTCTTTCCTCCTCCACTTCTAATTTTGTTTTGTAGGTAGTTGGAGATCTGGTTTATTTTAAAACAATGAAGAAGGCAGAATCCCCTGAGGTAAATTCATTGAGTACTGGGAGGTCTTGGTAACACAATTGAACTGGCACCAAATCAATAAAAACAGAACAGAAGAAAAAACAATAATTAAAACATTCTGTCAAAAAAATGGAGCCGTAATTAAAAGATGCAAACTATTGTTTTGCTACACTAATTACATTTTAATTTTCAATAGCTTGCTGAATAGTATAAAAGCCCATGCCTATAAAATGTCCCAGTGACAGTGCTCTTTCTGCAACTAGCGTGATAACAGTGTTTATGTGCTGTAACAGAGTGGTATGCGCTTTCAACTCTGTGTGGGTGAAACTAGCTTCCTTGTAAGATAGCATGACAACAAAGTTTTATTTTTTTTTTCTGGTGTGGAAAATTATTACTCAACACACACACACACACACACACACACATGCACGCACATATACACGCACACAAAAACGGGCTCAGTCCAAAAGACACTCCGCTCAGGGCACTTCCATTGACCTCAATGGGAATTTTGTGTGTGGCGCAATAGCGGGTTGTTGGCCAGCATGAATACTGTACTTAGGTTTAGACCATGTTGTTTTCTTCACATGTTATTGAAGGATGAAGAGAAAAACAAATTGAATTTTCCTATTAATATACACCATTTGCAATCCTAAAACATGCAACTTTTTAGGCAGGGTCCTGAGGACTTTTCTCACAGAACAATCCTCATAGGTTTCACAGATACCCATTTCATAGATACCCATACAGAAAAGCAACATAATAAAGCCCATATTCAGTACCGTTATGAATCATAACTGTCCTGAAAAAAATTACGAAATTCATTTAGCTGTTTTGGGGAAGAGTTTGGGGGACACATTTCCATAGGCAGATTTAAGAAACACTCCAAATCAAGGGTACATGGAAAAGAGTTTGTTGTTATTGTTGTTTGCAGCAGCTCAATGCAAAGTCAAGTTATCCAGATGAGTCCTGGCAAAATCTGGATCCATTAGCTACAATCTGCTTCTCCACAGCTGTAGTTTACACACTCTGCCTTTCATATAATCTCATTTGAATGATAGAGTTGTCCCAGAACCAGGCATCCCATGTGTTCAGGCATGCCCCAAAAACAATAGATCCCTTCCATCAAAGTGGGAGCGGTGGGGAAATGATTTCTCAGAAACTAATCCCTGGATTTCAGATGTATGAAATCAATGAAATGCCTCAATCTATGAAAATGGTCAGCATTGCCAAACAATATTTCACAACTACATAGCTTTTCTACATTTGCAATGTAGTTTGAAATCATTTTTTAAATAATATAAAATTTAAAAAAATTAAAAGAAGACTGTGACAAATGATGGAATAAAATCAACATCCTTTGTACCACTGCAGCAAGAAGCACAAACAAAGAGGGTAATGTTTTTTAAAAAGAAAACACTGAGCAAATGTTACCTATGTTTTCACCAGTTTACAGTCCCCTTCATATCCTCCTAAATTCACCTCTCAGTTACATGTATTCATTCCCATTCAGCTGGGAAGGGTTAACAAGGTATAAATCTGGACAGCGTCAGCCTACTATCTGGAAATACATAAAAAGTAAATTCAAAAAGGAAGCCTGGATAACAATATTACGAAAACCAGGGTCACACTGTATACAACACCTGAATGTTTTTCTAGGGAGTGATAAGGTGATATTGATCACACCAGCAGTATTGGTACCTTTCGGAGACGGAAGCTAACTTGGGGGTTAGAAATGCTAAATACTATAAATAGTACAACTTACTTACATCCAGTGGAAGACTGCAATTACATATTTTCATACACCGAAGTTGCAAAAACTAAACAGATACAAAACCCAGGGCAAAATCTGGAAAAAAAGAAAAAAGAAATAAAAAAATAAAATCCTCTAGTTTAGAAAACTAGTCCCTTATCTTCTGGGAATAGCTCAAATTGAAGGGGGGTTTGTGCTGATGCAAGAATAAATTGCTTCAAGAATTATTTCACGGACACATAGTATTCCCCAAATCCCTATTATTATGATGCTAGTGAAATGTCCCGATTTACTGAAATTAAACAAAGACAGATATTTATTTAGAATTCCTGTAACTGCTACAACCAGTAAATGTGTTTCATCACTATGATTGCAAAAACAAATACCTACCAGAGAAATGCAGTTCACAACAACACAGAACTGAATGGAAATAGAAATTTTGTTAATGTTACACTAATGCTCACGGCAGAAGTATTTGACTGAAGGGAAAATAAATCAAAAAAGCTGACTGAGGCTGAGCCATGGATGAGTCTCAGGGAGCAGTGAGCTGGGCAGCCCCTGAGCAGCAACATTACCACAAGACCAGCTGCCAGGGCACAGGGCAGTGCTGCCCAGCTCAGGAGGGGAAGGTGGGCTTGGTGTGGGGCACTAACAGTGTGACTGCGGGCCTGGGGCCACAGCGAGGGAGAAGGCAAGGATGTGTTATGGCCCTTGATAGGCTACAACAGCCTCAGGATGCTAGAGCCATGCCACCTCCTGTGCGCCAGCTGGATGGAGGCACCAGCATATCCTGCCGTTATTCCGCCTCTCTCACCCTACAAGCCTCTGGAAATCTCTCACCAGCATCACTTCCAGAGCAACTTCGCAGACTCTGGATATCATAGGTACAGTCTTTTTTCTTCGTGTACAATATGCACCTGCCCTAAGGAATAATGTTGTGGCAGCACCAAAGTGTTAATTCTCTCACCACTCCTACACGCTGGAGTTGCTGCAGGACTAGAGGGAAAGCAAGAGGTTTCCTCACAGCAGACAAAGTATATGTGGCCTACTTGATACGGACAAGAGTGGAAATCAGTCATAAAAGTGATATAGAGTGGTATAGAGTGGTATAGTCATAAAATGCTCACACTGACAGTAGCACCGTTTGTTCTGGGTAGATCATTGGATCCAGCCTTTCATGGTTCCTTGGCTACTCATTTCACTGCCTGGGAAGACAGGAGCAAAAGCAGCATCAAGACACAGAGTTTGTGTTCTCATATTCCTCCTACACTTGTTTCTTTGGAGCATACAAAGCTGTGGTTTCACAGCTTGGCAGAATAGGGATATAACCATTATGACCTGGCATGCACCCCAAAGGCAGGGACAGGTTGATCTGTAGTTGAAACCTGGTCCCAACTGCATGAACTTCACTACATTAGCAATGAATCTCTGTGCCTGATGTTGTCCTCTCAGTTGGGATGGGAATGCCACTGGCAGCAGGAGAGGACAGAGACCCGCTGGTGAGCCAAGGTAGGGTTGCTCTCAGGTTATGTGAGAGTCAGCTGCTCCATTTGTGTGGTCAAGGGTCCATGTGTTTTAAAATTAGGTTTCTTTCACATCCTCTGTCTGAGTGACTTTTCGAGTTGGGGATGATGATGTGAGATAACCACAAACAGCTACTCACAGTACTTTTGGAGTATATTTCCTCCTGCAGTTCTTTCTATTAAAGGAGATGATCAAGGCAACAGTAAATACATGAATGAAACTCAGACATTACTACAACATGGAAGCTTAGTAATAGCACCCCTCTGCTCTCATTTGGTCAACTGTTTAATGCTAAAGCCATGAACTGGGTTTTGTACTACGAGCACACAATTGTGTCAGTTCTGTGCTGGTTGTAACAAATATTGGCAGATGGAGTTGGTCTTTTTCTATTGGAAGTTTAACATTCTAAATGTACAGTACAATACTAATTAAGCCAAGTCCAAAGGTTAAAAAGTGCAGCTCCTCTTTTTGTCTATGAAAATACACTAAAAATACTAGATTTCCCAGTCAATTTTAGTACCCTCCCTAAGCATACTTACCTTTTAATAATTTCTTACTTTTACCACATACTCCTGTGACAACTCAGGAGGACTTCTTTAAAGAGGTCTAGATTGGAGTAAGACAGTGTAGCATGCATAACACTATACTGTACCACACTTCTATTTTTCACTAGAGCTCAGAGGACTAGTGAAATCCCCTCTTCACTCTCGATAGTAGAGTTATTATATATCTCTATAATAGGTGTAGGTCTGTACTGAGCAAAATGATTTCTTGAAGCATTCTCTTCTCTGAAGTGCTGCACGCCTCAGGCAGAGGACAAGAAAGAGCGAGGCGTCACCAGTGTCCAAAGATCCTCATGATCCTAGCAAACAGCCTATGCCACATGATAACAAGCAAAATGAAAAAACTTGCAACCCTTGCCCCTCTGATAAGGGAGAAGGAATCCTCCCCTACCTCCAAACAGAGAGAAATGTCAGCCAGCCGTGGCCACCTGCTACCCCAGTTACTGCCAGTGGCCAGTCATTGATGCTGCAGTGTATACTACACTTCTCTTCCCTCTTCGTTAAGGTCCCAAAGACACCTAGACAACCTGTACACTGAGGAAAACATTTTCATGCTGGCTCTGACCCTTGTAAACTCAGATGTCTATGATTTGAGCATCACTATCAATGTAGAATGTTGAGACTATTCCGGTTAATTTTTATACCTTTCTGGCTCATGAGGGCAGAGAGATGAATTGAGGAACCGATCAATGTAGCAATTAATGGATTCCTGTGCTCTGCAGGACAGCAACAGTAATGCCCTTGACTTGGCATGGAAATTAAATGAATCTGAGACACCTTGATTTTTCCTATCTTGCTTAGCCAGTTACGAAGCAGGTGGGAGGTGGAGAGTGCTCTAATTCTACCCTTATTTTTACTTTCTTACCACATTTCTGAGTCTTTCCTGTAATTTTTTGCAAGAGCAAAATTCAATGTGAAGTCCAACATTTAGCAGTATCTAGATCATACAGTAGACTAGCTTCATATAGGACACTGGATTTTGTTCTGGACACCACATTTGAACAAAATATGTACAGGCTAGTTGGAAAAAATTCAGAGAGGAGTAGCAAAAATAAAGCTGCTGTACAAGGACTATGTTCAGCACAGAGAAAAGGAGGAGGAGGCAGAAGAGCTGTCTGCTGACACATGAAGTCATGCTCAAGTGTAGAGCCCAGATAACAGGTTTCAGTATTTGCACTGAAACTATTACGTTAAATAAATATTAGGAATGTTACAGGGGATAAATTCCCACTTGGTCAAGCCATAATTGCCTTCAAAGAGAAAGCCCCACAAAAGTTACTAGCAATACAAGTACTTAGGGAGGAAGTAAAGGGTGCAACAATGGCCTTGAACTAGTAGCAGGTCTTAACAGAGCTCCATAAAATGTGCAGTACTGTATTACTGATGCACTGACATATTTAGTGCCTCTTTATTTCTGGTACTGCGTGCGGGTGCCCAGGTAGCGCTTGTGTTTGCACAGACGTTCCAGTGCTGGTGCTTGACGTGAGCACTTCAGACCCTGCTTGTACACCCCGCTTCCTCTGAGAGTCCTGACAGTGGAAGTGACTAGTAAAGACAGACATGTAGAGAGAGGAATTGTGGCTTTGCTGAAGGGTATCTCTTGTCTCCACTGTATAGTCAAGGGCATTAGAAAATGCCCCTTAAAGTGCATGGTCTTTTCGCTTTACGAAGTGAACACAGTGTTCCTTGTTGAAGAATTTCCAGCCTGACCAGGAATAATAGAAATACTTAGAAAATATGATGTTTTCATTGAAAGAGTAAGGCGAATTGCTTCCAAAGAAGAATTAAAATATTAATTTGGACTGTGGTTAACATTTACCACCTCTGTGACAATAGCAACATCCTTGTTTGCACTTCTGCAGCCCCTTACAGTTGCATATATCAAAAGCTCGTTAAATAGCAAGTTAAAGTCTTCTGCAGTTTTCAAATGGTGGAACAGAGTAGAATTAGGTGAGGTCAAGGGCTTATAAAACAGGGCAACACTACTATGCAGAAAGTGCAGACTGCCTGTTTTGCCAGCAGTCCATGTCGATTCCCACAGTTTAACAATAACTAGCATTGAGACTCATTTAACAACAAAAGAAAATGCACTCTGCACGGGGGATCCTCCTGTGGCATTCACTGTAATTAATAACATTAGTGACACTCTATTATTTTATCTTCATCGTTTGTGAAGTTGTCTTAGTCACTTTTTTAAAATGCAAAAGAAAAATATTATTATCATCCTGTATGTACAATTCACATCCCCTTTTTAAAAATAGAAATAAATAAGAAAATAAGTCTCAGCAATGTGAATGCATTGGGTGAGACTTTTGAACCAATCTGAAGAGCTTAAGGCTAAATCTGCAAAAGAAGGGTTATTTCTGTATTCAGCTTTGGCTTTAAACACCTGAGTCTAAAATTGCAAGCCTCCAACACACTTGGTAGACCATCACCTAATCCTGAAGGCCTTCTAAATCCCTAGGTTTTCAGCAATTAATTCCTCCAGATGCCCGTGTACTCAGCAGTAACAGCCCTGATCTTACCTATGTTATGCTTCTTTGGTATGGATAGGCGAAGAGTGTCTTCTGAGATCCTCACCTCAGCAGCTTTTTAGAAAATACCTGAAATATCACCTACCACCCAAAATGTGGCCAACAGAAGAAGGGATATGCCTTCCCCCCACTCTGTTTAGTCATGGGTGAGCAATGGTGTAAGAGAAGGTTAGAGTCAGTCTTCTAAGGAAATTCAAGTAGGTGCCCTCCCATGACTGTTCCCAGCTGTTGATGCCTCTGAGCTTCATTATCTTTAGCAAAGGTCCTCAACATTTCCCAAACTTCAATTCTATAAAAGGAAGATAAAAGGAGAGAAAACAAACGTGAGTATGACTCCCTAGCCTGGAGGTGGGATATTTGACACGGGAAAGTGACCTCTTTGGTGTTCTGCTCATCATGCCATATACAGTGGTAAGACACCAATGGAACCAAGAGTGAAGATAAGGGCTTTCATTTTGTATGTGAGTGCACTAGGTAATGGAGGTAAGCTTTAGTCACCTCTTGCTCAATGAACACTTATTTCAAGGAACAGCTTCCATAAAATGAAATGGCAAACTTCTCCATCACCATCCCCACTCCCCATCCCAGTACTCTCCTCCAATTTAGGGCTGTTTGAGTGGTAGCTGATGTGGATTTAGGTCCTCAAACAGATGAGACTTCACCACCTAAATCATTCTTCCTGAGAGACGGTCCTCAACAATGAGCTACCGGGTAAAAGAGGAGGGATGGCAACATAGTTTTTTTCTCCATTTACTTAGGCTACATTTTCAAAAAGAGAACTGATTGTGGCCTTGCATTCTGGCTCACCTCAGAGCCTTAATAGACATGAATGCTGCAGCGCTGTTTTAGAATGTCGTGAAGGCTAATTGTTATATACTCACAGGCACTGCTCTGCAACCACTGCCAAGGCATCACCGCCCCTGGGCTCTACCAGAGCACATGTAAGAATAACAAAACAAAGCAATGGATTTTTATATTCTATGTTCACTACATCTCTGGACTAGAAACGTACCTAGCAGATCACATTCAACTGTTTCCTTACTTTTAAATATCATTCTTGATGCATTCATGAGTGTTCAAAGATTCTGGCTCCTGCTTTACATACCAAGAAGGCAGAGCAGAGGGAAAGACTCCTTTTCCCTGTCTGGGATGTTTTATATCTGTCCAGGAGAAAAAAAACCACAATTTTTCAGCCCATTTTCTAGCCTTTCTGTAGACACAAGTGATTATTAAGATTAAGCTTAATGTTGACTTTTCTAAGACTTTTTTTTTCCCCATTAGGAACTGGAATGAAAACAGCGTGCAGCCTACAGGTAGCAATGACCTTCAGACACCACAAAGTAAATCATACGTAGAGGAGAAATCATGTGCTTTGGGGTTTTATTTCTGTTTCAAGTCCTGTCTTGTTTTCTTCTTTTTTTTTTTTGGACAACAAACCTGCCTTTCCTATCTAGCATTACTGATTGACACTGACACAAATCCGGAAACAACACATTAGGTTTTTCAGAAGGTAAGGTAGCAGAAGGAGAGTAAGTTAACATGTATTTATTATTTAAAATCCAAAGAGAGAGATGCCAGATATTTTGTCCATCTCATTAGGAAAACCTCACAGCAAGCTCTGTCTGCTTTAGGATTAAGATTCTGAGATCTGCCTTTTAAAGTATTGGGTATCCCAAAATATGTAAACAACGCAAAATGCAAACCCCTGTGAGAGTGGATCACATGCAAAAATCAGGGATTACGTTTCTCAATGCAAATATGACTTACGTAAGTAATATAACTTATGTAAACATGTGCCCTGTAGACACTTGTGGGCAGAACATGGACAGCAATGATAAAACTGTGGCCCTATGTGCCAGTATGGTATTTCTTATTTCATCATTAGAAGGTGATCTGGAATCCTAAGAACTTTATTTTGGGGGTTATGTGGGAGGCAATGTTTATCTCAGTTACAGCGTTCATCTCTTTTCCTCTAAGAAACCGTATTTCCTCCTGAAACACGTAGATGTGCTTTCTAACTTCATGTAATCTGCCTGATTACATAAGAAGGCTGCCTGTACCTTCACTCTTGAACATTTCAACACAACATCTGCAATAAGGAAGCCACAGGCAATGATTTATTTGACCCCTTCCATCCCCAAACATTTTAATTCAAGAGTAAATGCTGTCACTACAGTTTATTGTGTTGAAGTTTGTTTTCCTCAGCTTTGGAAAGTTCTTGAGTTTTGCAGTAGTTTGTTGCCTCTCTTGTTCTTCCGGCTTCCATTTCCTAGTACTTGTTTAACACAGCAGCTCAGAGGTGAGGTCACTGAGCAAATACATGGCTTTCTAATGCAACTGCACTGGTTACAGAGGTAACAGGTAGCTGGACCCAGCCTAGCCCTGGCCACTGGCCACCATCCTCCCTCCAGAAGTCACCACTTGTTCTGTCAGCCTCTTCAAATGCTCTTATGTTCAGTCCTTAAACCATTTCAGTGAAAACAACCTGGATCAACAAAAAATTGCTGTTTAAGATAGCACATCTCACTATGACTGATATTCATTGGAAGGTCTGCACATCTGCAGATGGCTTGTACATTTTGGGAAGGCAGTAATGTGTGCTGGCAGGGTGAAAGGTGCTACATAGCTTCCAGGTGTGGGTTCACATAAACACAGAATCACAGCGTGGCTGAGGTTGAAAGGCACCTCTGGAGGTCATCTGGTCCAACCCCTTGCTCAAGCAGGGTCACCTAGAGCAAGGTTGCCCAGCCAGTCCAGATGGCTTTTGAATATTGTCAAGCAAGGAGAGTCCACAACCTCTCTGGGCAACATGGGCCAGTGCTCAGTCACTATAATTATAAAAATGTGTTTCCTGGTATTCAGGCAGAACCTCCTGTGTTTCAGTTTGTGCCCATTGCTTCTGGTCCTATCACTGAAAAGAGCCTGGCCCCGTCCTCTTTGCACCCTCTCTTCAGATATTTATACACATTGATGAGATTCCCCCCGAGCCTTCTATTCTCCAGGCTGAACAGTCCCAGCTCTCTCAGCCCTTCCTTATAGAAGAACTGCTCTGGTCCGCCCTTTTGCTTAGAGATGACTTTAGCAGCAGCAAAGGTGTGCTGTTTGAGCCTTTGCCATTTCTTCCTCCAGACCCTTAATCATCTTAGCAGCCCTTTGCTGGCCTTCCTTTAGTACGTCCATCTCGCTCATGTACTGAGGATCCCGGAACTGGAGACCGTACTCTGTGTGTAGCCTCAGCAGTGCTGAACGGAGGGGAAGGATCATCTCCCTCAGCCTGCTGGCAACACTTCTCCTAATGCAGCCCAGGACAGAATGTGCCTTCTTTTCTGCGGTGTGACATTGCTAGCTCATGTTCAACTTGGGGTCCACCAGGAGCTCCAGGTCCTGCTCTGCAAAGCTGTTTTCTAGCTAGTTAGCTCCCAGCATGTACTGATGCATGGGAATAACCTGGGTTATTCCTCCCCAGGTGCAGAACTTTGCACTTTCCCGTGTTGAACTTTATGAGTTCCCGTCAGCCCATTTCTCCAGCTGGTTGGAGTCCTTCTGGATAGCAGCACGACCCTCTGGCACATCAGAGGTTCAAGGCAGTCATTTCTTTAGCTGGCATTGCTGGGACCAGAAGACAATCTCCAATCCCAGTGCCTTTGCTTGTGTTGTCATTTATTCCCCAGGTGACCTCAGGTCGCTCAGTTAATTCTGCAGCCTTTGTCTGGTCTGTCTTATCTGCACTACGTGCTCTGTAATGGAGTCTAACAAGTATGAAAATGCACACTAGTTAGTATGAGACATTCTGGCAGTTAGCATTTCTAGGGTATTCTTACATCAAATAATAAAACTGGTCCATTAATAAAGCAGTCAGAGGTGAAAAGAAAATAATTTTTCCTCTTTAATTCAGTTGTTTGCTGTTCAAAGTTGATGAGACAAGGGCTGGGAAGAGGACTTAGGGGGTTGAAAGGCAGCAGAGAAGTCTTGGTGACCTGAACCAGGCCTGCCACCCTACAGTCTTGCCACAGTGTCAACAGTGGCACAAACTACAGCTGCTCGTGCACAGGTTTAATACATTATAAGGCCCGGCCACCGCAGCCAGAGAGGTGCAGCAAATTGTGCTCGTCTCCATGCTCACTTCGTCTGAGCACAACTCAGGCAGAACAGAGCGCTGCGGTCCCAGGATATAAAACAAAGCCATGTCACTTCTTGTGGCACTGCCCTGAACCAATCCTTCATGCAGTGACTTTTACATTTTCCTTCCAGGCCACCAGCTGTCAGATGGTAACAATTTCCATCCACTTGCTGACGTGAGCTGGTTTTGAACTTTAATCCAGTCCATGTCTTAACTGTGGTGGCAAACACTTTTTAACTAAAAAGAGCCTTCAAAACAATTTAGAAAATAAAAAAAAAAACAACCCAAAAAAAGCTTAACAGCCCCAAAAAAGCCCTTGTTAGCAGCACAGCTTTTATAAAAGGCTTGACAGATGTAAACAGGCTGAGCAATCACACGAAGGAAGGAAGCAGCCCTTGCGTGATTGCAGGAGCTTGTTGTTGCTGTGATTGAGGCACCTGGCTATGGCTCTGTACGACCACCACACGGAGGGCCAGTGCTTGCCCCAGAGAGCTTGCAGCCCGCACTCACCATGAGGCACAAGATAGATGCCGACTGACGAGGGGACACAAGGAAACAATGAAACAATGCTGGTCAGCATGAGAAGCAGTAGTCTCATCATTAAATCATCTCCATTTACTTTCCTAATATGCTAACATTTTCTGCCACACACAGATCTCTTCCTCCCAGGCAGTATTGAGTGCCTTCAACTCCCAGGGAAGTCTATAAGTATGGAGAGACGTCAGCATCATGCATGAGGTGCTTAGCATTGTGCATGGCAGAGCCTGGAGAGTCAAATCTTGGCTACTTTGCATACTCTGGCTTGGAGCAACAGTCACCTCTGTAATGGAAAATTATTATAATACAATAATACAGCTGGGAAGAATTTGCCATGTTTCTTGGACGCTAACAATAGTTTCTTAGTCAAATATATATGGGTAATAGTTAAAACGGTGCTCCTGCTACATTTCTGAAGATAATTCCTTTCTTAAAAGTTAGACAGTCACGGCAGAAAGAAAAATACTGCCATTTTCCGTATAAATCTTTCCCTCCTGGGAGGTGAACAAGTCACTGCAATCTCTGGCTATTCGGGGTTGCTCTTTGCATGTCTTTCATGTGACTAGTTCCCTTAAATTTTCCTTTCCTGAGTGGCACTCGCTGCAGGGACTCATCTGGTCAGTCCCTTTTCTGTGTTCTCCCTGCTGCCTGGTGGCACCCTCACAGATGTGCTGGCTTCATCTTCTACCCATGATCTGGACAGCCTCATTTTCTTGCTGGATAAATTTGGAGCGTTGAACTGTCTGGCAAATCTCAGAATTTTTAATAAATGGATTCCACTTAATACCTAGCCTTTTTCTATACTTGTTGCCATAGTCTGTGCCTTTGGTGCATTTACAAATAATAATAGAATCGTCTAGGTTGGAAGGGACTTTTAAGATCATCGAGTCCAATAAAGCTTAATCAACTATATTAACTCTAGATTCAAAACTAAATGGTTGCAAATTAATTTGGATTACAAAGATTAGCCTTAGGAAGGAAAAATGTGGCAAACACCACAGTCTTCCGAGCTAACCGCACCTTTTGGAAATTCCCAGAGTAGCTGATTCACTGGAATGACAATTACCCCCCCTGCTTCTTTCCCCTCCCCCTCAAAGCACATTGTTTTACAGGAAACTTAATAAAACACAGTTTGTTAGCAACAGTCATTAGGACTTTTCTGAGATTGCTCACGCCGATGATAATCTCTGAAAAGTAATTTTTTTTTTTCATTCCAACGGGATTTCTCTGCTTATCCACACCTACTGATTGCAATGGGAACCTACCCTGAGTAAGGGCTATGAACCCATTTGTGCATCACTGACGTCACTGGGAATTTTCCCATTGGGTTCAGTGAGAGAAAAGCTTATAATATCCTGAAAAGTAATCGTAACACATTAGACACCCATTCTCTCGTTCCTTGCGCATTCAATTTCTAGCAACAACAATAGTTTCAATTCCGGGTTGCTAGGATTTATTTTTTTTAATTAAACATATAATGAGTCAAAGGATGTTGGATCCAACAGTCTGAGGGAACAATGGGGACAGATCCTTCATCCTGGCTAAGTGCCTTTTGTGTCCTTCTGTGTGGCTACTTTAATTTGTACCAGAGGCTAGCCATACACACATGCATACACATGTACACACACGAGATCCAGAAAGCCTAAAAATCAAGGAAAAAAGAAAAATGTTTTACAACCTCTTTTAGCTTCCAATATCTAGCTTGAGTTTTAACACACACACACACACCAGGGAAGAGGAAAGATTTTAATAGCTAAACAGGAAAGGAAAATAATCACTATTTAAATATTACAGTAGCAGGTAGCTTGGGGATACTAGAAAGAAAGTAGGAGGTAAGAAAGTCTTTAAGAAGATGGCAACAGAGAATAGTCAACACTGTAGTGCTTTGCCTGGCTGGTTTAGTTATTCAGAATTCACTCTCACACACCTTTGACTGTACTGACCCTCGTCCTTTCATTAGTTTCCACTCTTGAGTTACTTTCTTTCCTGTATTTATATTCTGGCTCTGTTAAACTGATTAGTTTTCCTGGCTGTTAAACTACAATATAATACCTTGTAAACTAGTACTATACCCTATGTATTTGCCACAAATATGTAAAATACAGTAGGAAAACTATATTTTCTACAGGGAATAAAAATAGCATTTTTAGCTCTCTGATAAAATCATATTTGCATACATCAGTCATAGTCTATCATCACTGTTAATCAAATGCCCTTTCTATCTTTGAATTAAGAAAGCAAAGAAGTTTGCCCATTTTAGGGAGAAAAGGACTTTTTTAAGGCTGGAAACGGCTGGCAGAAACCATAGCTCAACTCAAACCACTTTTGGGAAATTCCCAGAATGCTGAATCACTGGGGTGGGCAATTACCACTCTCTTCAGCTGAACAATCAGAGATTCTAAAGAGGAGACATGTATGCATGCTTAAAGAAAGGAAATGCAGCTTTATTGTGACTCTTTCTTTTGAGAGCAAATCCTGAGAAATCATTTTCTGTTCATATGAGGTTTCCTTCTCTCTTAACTTCACAATCACCAGAAACATAACTAACCCCAGAGATTTCGAAAAGTTTATTATTGATCCCATACTTCCCCACACTAAAAAACTTTCTGCAAGACTTTTCATGCCCGGGACCCAGCTGCTAGGCAGGTTTTGGTTTTTTTTGGATCTAACTCCCCTATCATGTAATCCCATGAGCACATGCATTACTGTACTGCCGGTCAAGGCCGAGTAAATCCAGACATCCCAATGAAACCAACTTCTTGAAAGCCAGCAATTTTGGACCCCAATCTTCTAGAATTATTTAAAACAAGATCATGCTGAAAATCTAATATATTTTTAGTATACATCTACCACAGGCCTTAAATAGGCAAAAGTGGGCAGTGACTTAGAGAGTGATTCCTATGAAAGGATGGTTTCCCATTGCAGTGTTCCTCCACTGAGGTCCTTGACAGTGGGAGCAACTCACACCTTTGACTTGAGTTCAACAGCCCTGTCTCATGAGACAGCAAGTGCACATTGTTAATGCGGAAGCAAATGGCTAGATTTTGATGTTTTACTCAGGCCTCAAAAGTTCTAAGAAAGTGAATGGAGATCTCTTCACGATATTCCTCTTTCATCGGTCTGTCACATGTTACAATTTTAATCTTCCTGTGGTTCTCCAAACCCAAGTGATCAGAACAAACTAGCCTGAAGCAAGAAAGGTCTGCCCAGATGACACATCCCATCTTTTGATGCTGCCCCTTGCCAAAGGATCCTTTCCCAGAGAGCCCGCCTTTTTGTAGAGATAGTGCTTTATGGGAAATGTTTTGCAGTTTCTCAGTACATGGCTATTGCTTTGATGGAGGGATAATGAATCCCTCCAGCCCTGGCCCTTCCACATATTTGGAGCTTTATAAAATGGAGAGGATCACAGGGGAAGGTATCACACAGGACAAGGTAAAGAGGCAAATTTGGGAGAATTTCACCTTTACCCTTTCCAAACAAAACCATATCCAAGCTCAGAAGATCAACAAATTAAAGCAATTTGGGCATTAATTCTTGCTTACATCTTATTTCACCGATTTATTTCATAGCTTTCACTGTAAATTCCTTACTCAATTTCCCTCTAACCTCCATACCTCCTAGATTAGAGGCTGTGTGCTCAGCACTTCTCTGAAGCCCTTCCCACATGCTGAGGTGCTGCTCACTGGGCGTTGGGACGATGTCAGCAGCAAGCTGCTCACCAAGTACCTGTGAGTGAGCCCATTGCACAAACCAGCAAGCTCTGTTCTCAAGAGGGTGTCTGCATGGCCTGTTGGGCCAGGGCACTTGCTTTCCTGCTGACCAAACAGAGAAAATCAAAGCCGCTTCTCACAGCAGCCTTATTATTCATTGCTGTTTGGGAGATGTCAAGAGGTGCGTCTCACAGACGTGGTCCCTGTCCTGAGGGGCTGGGAGTGTTGCGTCAGGTAATTGGCGCAAGAGTTGTGACCGCAGTCCCTGTCTGTGACCAAACGATCAGTTGGAAAGCAAACCAGGCTCTATTTCTGTCACTAACTTTGAGGTACACTTCCACGAACTTCAGCTGACCAAAAGGATCTGGTTCAGAGCCTCTCGACCAGGCTGCCCTTCAGCTGAGGGAGAGACTCTGGCACCTTCAGAGCATGGTCCACCTCACCCCGCCTAAGACAGGTGTCTCATGCAGAAAGGATCAATCTTTCTTCAGAGGTACTCATTTCCCTCCATTTATTGGAGAGCCTGGACGACCTGTTTAGATTATGTATCTACACACCTCAGTAAACTCAGAAAAGAGTCCCACCTTCTTGGACTCATGCTGCAGTTGTATTAGCACCAGTGTGGGTGCAGCTTAGAGTGAAAACAGAGGTGGCGGAGTGTTTTTTTTCTAGGCAGTCCAGTTTTGTTTTGCTTTGAAAGAACCAGTATTGCAGTAAGACACTTCAACGTGTGGTAATGCAGTGAGATAGCCCCACGCCTAGTCGACTGAAAGTACTTGGCATTTAGCCCAGTGACTGGCAACATCCCTTAGGTGTGGTGATATCTCTCAGTATCGCCCCACCCTGACATGTCTAGCATTTCATTAACACAAGCATTAAGGTCCAGTTCTACTACCCTTACTCACAATGAGTAAGGATGGCGGGATCTAGGTCTAAGTGAATGAATATTGCTGTAACGAGGCCGTATTTGTAACCTTATTATGCCAGTGAAAACTCCACAATCAGAGCTTTGAGAATAAGGAACTAATTGGCTCGAAACTGTTTCAGTCTAAT
The DNA here is from genome assembly GCA_003993805.1 of Himantopus leucocephalus. Taxonomy (NCBI): domain Eukaryota; kingdom Metazoa; phylum Chordata; class Aves; order Charadriiformes; family Recurvirostridae; genus Himantopus; species Himantopus leucocephalus. Next base: position 76,609,955 of record RSEF01000003.1, on the reverse strand, counting down.
AACCTCTTACCAGAAGCTCAACAGTGCATTAAGGTTTATACCCGGGGTTGGTTAGATTAGTTTCAATTTCAGGTAGTGGGTATCTATCCAATTACTCTCCTCCTCGCTCAGGGTAGAGCACATGGCATTCCTTCTGCTACTTGATATGCTAAGCAGCATGTGAGTTGGCAAGTTGGGCTGAAAAGCAAATTAGCATTATGCAAACTGCAGGATTCTGGCACTTGCATTAGGATCAGTGATCTGGCAAGAAATCCTGCCAAGCTACCAAGCCTTCCTGAGCCCAGAGAGAGCTGCGAACCCTAATCCAAGAGACCAGCTGACAACAACAAAACAAAACAAAAAAGAGGTTGTGGGGGAGGGGGAGAGGGAAAAATTCTTAATTGTCTGGGAGGGTGCTGGTGGGAGTATGGAGGTGGGTTTCCTATTGAGACCTAACTCTTGCATTGCAGTGAAGAAAGAGAGAAAGATAAAGAAAGACAGAAAGGCGAGACAGAAAAATAAGAGAGAAACAGACAAAGATAGTGAGAAAGAGAGATAAAGATAAAGGAAGGGAAGGAAAAAAGAGGAAAAGGACAGGAAGGAAGGAAGGAAGGAAGGAAGGAAGGAAGGAAGGAAGGAAGGATGGATGGATTATGACTGACCTACAGCTGGTGGTATTGGTACCCCCGCTGCTTGTGGCTGCTTGTCTGGTGGCATTGCTGCCTGGCAGTGGGGCGGCAGAGTAAAAAGAGGTAAACTCATTTTGCCCCAAAGACACCCTCAGTTAATGGGCTCGTCTCTGTGATGGACCAGCCAGGGCGTAGGTCTTCATCCCCTTTTGCTGACTCTGAAGACGTGGGCAGCTGCTGCAAGAGCGGCAGACGACAGCAGGGCGGTAATACCTTAAAGCACTTCAGCCGGATTCACCAGAATTCATCTGTCTTAGTTTAGGTTTCTTTTAAGCCATCCCCAGGTAAAGACGATTTTTTTCAGGTGTTGGAATAGGCTATTCTCATTATTTTTGACTGGTCTATGAAGGCAGGATAAGGCCCATAATCCTTACATTTTAGTTTGTACGGAAGGGAGAGGGAAACTAGAAGAAAGTGTACAACAGTACCTAAGCCCCAGTGAAAGCCAAAGGGAGCTGTGCACCTGGCTGTGACTGTGTGCCTTAGAAATCAGTTCTGTGTTACAGCTTTACCAGGTATGTTTCTGTAAAGCCTCAGCCACAGATAGCACCCACCTGTCTGCACTAACACCGTACACACACAGCAAAAAGACTATGTATGGACCCTCAAAGCCTGTTGCAGTTCTTAGATGGTGAAATATATCTAACCATGCTAGGATCAGATAGGATTTCTTAGTAGTTTTATGCCATCAGTTGCAAGAGATTGTGCTCTAATTACACAAATGCATGTTGCATTATGAAGGAATTTCTATATTCTTTTAATAAAGATGGCTTCAGAGTAAGGCATAGTCTGAGAAAGATGTTTCTAAATCACAAGGTGATCAAACACAGCAGAGTAACAGAAAGGGGGGCCTCTTTACTGGAGTTTTTTATCAAGCTTCTGCACTGTAGGATTGTATATATTTGACCTTTAAGAACTGCTGGCTTTCACCTGGCTCATGGTTTCATCAGTGTAAAGGCTGCGGAGGGAAGGCAATGACTTGAGCCCTCTGATCCCCTGCCTCTTAATGGCCATCAAAGTTCACTAGTTATCTCTACACTGAGCTCTATAAATTGTGCTTTTACCTCTTGACCAATCCAAAGTCCTTTATTTTCAGTATTTGTTTCACAAATGTTTCAGTTCAGTGCATTAAAATTCGAACATGAGACACAGATTTTCAGCCTGTGGGTATTATGAAGACCTGGCCCAGGTGCTGTGAACCCAGTAGGCAGAACATGCCGGCCCTTTGGGGGTTTTGTGTGGAAGTCATTAAACCAAGGCAGCAGGATTGTTCCATTTTCTTCATGAAATTTGTAGTAGGTTTCATTAATTTCCTCTGGACATTCATTAGAATGGGAAGAACCTGAGTCAAGTTTTGGGTTTCCATTTCTTATGAAACAACTGTGCTTGCTTTTATTTCAGTTGGTTACTTGGTAATGAAGTACACACAGTTCTGCATCTGCTACTCCAGACTCTTTCGAGAAGCTCTAGTTTTAGACAGACTTTTCTGCTCTGTCTCCTTTTCTCTGATGGTAGGGCTCTCAAAACAGCATCCAGAAAGTAGGGACTAGCCTTCGATTTCTCTGCCTTCAGTTTTCTGATCAGAACCCCAAACTGGGATCACGGGAAATAAAGTGCACCATTCCACAGCTGCTTGGCTGCAGCAGTACCGCTGGAAGAAAGTTGAAGGTTTTATTACCTTCATCTAGGTCACAAGGTCAAAACTAATTATGCTGAGAGGGGAGGTAACCCAAGTGCCTCTGAATAATATGATTTCATGATGGCAGGCAATCTTCCAGATTGCATTTAGTTTCTTAAGAAATCCTGGTTGACATTCAGCTATATGTTTCTACACCTCCTCCTCACAGCAAAGCAAGCTGTATTTAAAGGTTTTGAAAAAATATAATCCCTCTCATCCAGGTGAAACAACATAGCATCTTCATTTCGCTTCCTCCATTACTAAAAAGGATCTACAAGCTGGGCAGCATAAGTCTGGGTTTTGACCACCTCTGCCTCTGACCTTTCAGGAGACTACAGGCGAGCTGATTCTCCACTGTCTGTGCCTCTGTTTCCTCTACCACACACTGGTTTCTCTATTTACATCATAACCTCTTTGTGCGCTGTAATTGTCTAGCACAATGGGGCCCTCAGTGGGAACCTCAAGGTATTTCCATCTTAGGAATAACAAACAACAGAAAGGAAGAAGAACAAAAGAAGAAAAAACACCGCGAATACAAGAATAGGTCCAAACCTCATCACACTGAAGAATTTCAGAATTTGGGGCTTCTCAAAACTGGAAACAAAAGCAAATGGGAGAGTCCAACGCTGTCTTTTATCTAGAGCTGCGATGTGTATCTACAAAGAATCATAGCACGGATTGTATGCATTGGTCCTATTGCTAGACCATATCAAGTGGCAGTACGGGGAAATTCTAGAAATGGTACCGTGTCTGGCATCATCACATCTACACATTACTTTATGTTTCGCTTTGTGGTCTTCTTCACAATATTAATATTTTAAAAATCCAATTAGAAGCTTTTACTCCCTTCCTACAAATGATTTATTTTGTTTTCTTGGAACAATAGGTCACATTGTTTTTCTCCTTCGGAGCTTTCACTTTGATGTGTCAGCTTTGACTGCTAGAGGAAATGTTGTGGACCAGAAAAGGAGCCTTGCTGTGGTCCAACTTCACTGTAAACAGCAGGTGCAGCAGCTGCTGCAGGAAAGCCGCTCGTTTTCCTGCTCCTTTTCAGGGATGAAAGAAGGGGATGTAGCAACTTATTTTTCTGGAAAATCTGAGACACAGGAAACAAAAATAAAGACACAGTTTGAAGTGTTTCCTTTATTTGTCAAAAGTCTCGACATGCAAAATAAAGAACATGCAAATACTGTACTTGAATATGTAAATACTGCCTGCAAGTATGCAAATATTGCACCTGGATATGATAGTCTTGGTGGTATCTATAAATCTGAGTGCACTAGGCCAAACACTCAGCTGAGCTATAATTTGAACTGCCTCCTCAGCAGAGCCAAACCAATTTCCACCAATAGTTATGTAGCAGCCTCTGACAGTGGCATGCAGAAGTATACCAGTAATTCCTCTTCTACACCAATTGAAAGGAAAGGATGTAGAAGAAACTGGGCTTGCAAATATGAGTGCTTCCCATCTTCAGAACATACTGTTAATTAATAAGCACTTAATTGTATGTGTTCCTCATAAAGATGCCCAGGGGCAAACTGTATAGTGTGTGTGCAATTCCCTGTGTCTTCATACTGCCCCTTGCTCTGGAGCCACAGGAAACCATTCTCCTTGCACTCTGGACAGGATGGGCTATGGCTTGCCATGCTTCTCGCAAGTCCAAAGCACTCTCCTTTCAAAGAAGATCTACGTAAAGCACAAAGTCTTCCAGAACTCGTAAGGCAGTGTCAAACTTCTGTGTTGTTCCATCATTTCTAGCAGTTGAGTTTAGCAGCAGAGTTGGTCTTTAAGAAATCAGTCAGTTGTTGCCAGCAGAGGTACTTTGAGTCAAGGACATTTAACTTCTGTGCCCAGAACTATGGAAAGCATGAGAAAATTTTGTGTAGGAGCTCATCCGTGAGTTCTGCTACAATCCTGCTCCAAACAAATCTTGTATTTCCTTCATGAAAACAGTTTTACAAACAACGCAACTGGGATTTACGTGCATCTGTGCTGAATATCATCTTGCTCACCTATGCTGGAGAAAGCAGAGCAGTATTTCTGTAAATAACTTCATCCCTTGCTGGTAAGTGCTCTCACTTGCAGAATATGTAGTAAAGAGGTGTCGTGGTTTAGGCCGAACCGGCCACTGGGGACGTGAGGCACCACAGATGGGACCAACAGGTGCTCCCCCCCACCTCTCTTCAAAGAGAGAGGCAGAGGAGGAAAANTGGTAAGTGCTCTCACTTGCAGAATATGTAGTAAAGAGGTGTCGCGGTTTAGGCTGAACCGGCCACTGGGGACGTGGGGCACGACAGATGGGACCAACAGGCGCTCCCCCCCACCTCTCTTCAAAGATAGAGGCAGAGGAGGGAAAAGNTCAAGCTCCCAGGATGACAATCACGTCACCGGCTGGCACTGAGGAAGTCCCAGACAGGACCCAGTGACGGACGGGAACTGGATTATGGATCTGGATTAAGGATCGGGATCAAAGGCAGACAAACAGAGTCCTCCGACGCNGGATGACAGTCACGTCACTGGCTGGCACTGGGGAAGTCCCAGACAGGACCCAGTGATGGACGGGAACTGGATTAAGGATTGGGATCAAAGGCAGACGAACAGAGTCCTCCAACACCAGCCACTGAAGAAAGAGAGCCCTGACCCTTTGATCCCTCAGCTTTTATA
>RSEF01000003.1:76509301-76604845 GCA_003993805.1 Himantopus leucocephalus | reverse complement strand
GGGTATTTGGCAGGGATGTTAAAACTATGGTGCTTCTTTGTTTCATCAGGTGAAGCACTGAAGCCACAGAGAGCAAAGTGGGGATGGAAATGCTGTGTGACAGTCACACAGACCCTCCTTCTTGCACTCTTTCCCTCTGCCCCGGACAGCCGAAATCCTGGCTCCAACAGCCATACCAAGAGCACATTTTAAACAGGGATGTTAATCCTGCTCAGAGCAGGATTAGCTGCCCCTGAAGCCTCTGAATGCCAACCAGATGTTGCTATGTAGCTGGCAAAGTGCCCAAAGCAGCTTTTAAATTCCTTTTTCTCTTTTAAAATGGAGGTCCCTTTTACCAGTAAGCAATATGCTCTGGCAATCTCAAGGGATTAGAGCCATCACAGTAGATGGCTCATTTTCACCCACTTGTAGTCCACCAATGCCAATCAAAAGATTCTCAGGCTATATCTGTATTAATAAACTAAGGAGGTATACTGGCACAGGACTACCCCACATATTTTTAGCATACTCCACAGTCTGGTTCTGGCTCTCCCTGACACTGTCCAGGCAGCATTCAGGGGTCGGACCCATGGGTTGTCATTCTCAGTGGCAATTTCGTTGTGGCCACCCTGCTCTGGAAGAAGAAGAAAGCTGAGCAATATGGACATAAGTTGTGCCACAGTACTTGGCATCAGAGCAAGAGAATAGTCCTTGGTTTATCTTATTTACTACAGCAGATGTAGCCCCGTTGCTTACAGTGAGCATTGGATTACACATAGAAAAAGATATATGATAGATTTTAAATATTAAAGACTCTCAGGCCAGAAAATTGTTTAAATTGGAGCTAATTAAATACCAAAAGAGTATGCTGTGCTCCATGCCTATATCAATGTACATATAATCTCTTGAAACCTTGTAGCTCCAGAGGAATGCCTGTGCCATTGTAAGCATAACTAAATGAAAGTTCATAAGTAACAGACCAATTTCACCCACCTTCCAGGCCTCTTCTTGTGCTAAGAGGAAATGCATCTCAAAAGCAGATTTTGAAATGGAACTTGGTGGTAGACAATTTTTTGCCGGGTAGTTTTTCTTGTCAAATGACTTAGATATGATTTTGTAGTCATCTCAGTACTTTAGCCTCTTCTAAACAAACTATTTTACAGCATGCTTTTGGCTGAACTTAGGCCATCTAAGCACAGGTTATACGTGAGAGGAAAAAGGCAGGTTTCCCACATTTAACCGTGTAAACAAAGAGCCATATTTCTTAACTAATTACCACAGACCTCACCTTATTTTCCCAGGCTCTCTCAATCACTCAGCATACCCTCTTCTATCTTCTTTTATTTCTCCACCTATCACTCATTTACCCATGACTCGCAGTCTTTTCCATCCTTTCCAAATTGCTGCTTTTTGCTGACACAGCAGCCTACTTAGATAATGAAAATCAAATTGCCGTAATAAGATAATGCCATGCTTTTCACTAAGAACAAATAGAAGCAGAACTTAGAAGAAATCTGGAGGATTAGGAGCAGGGACATTATTATTGGTTAACTCCAAATGCCTGAGACAATCTGCCAAATCTTCTGAGTGTTCCTCACGTGGTTAAATTATCCAGAGATACTTTGTGCTCAAAGAAGTTAGTAGAGTAGCCTCAGGTAAAGAAGTGTCTTTCAGCACATATAGAAAAAGCCCTGAAGAGCCCTTGATGTAAGGAGAGAGTGTTGAAACACATAGCTTGGGCCAAAGAAAGTATCTGTAAAGCAGAAACAAATCTAATAATAATTCTATATCTAAGATACTTGGAGAAGTTTTTACAGCATTATTTTAGGTGTCTTTAAACCACTGATTTGTAGTGAAGGATCATAAATATCTGGAGGGGCTATCTGAAGTCCTGCAGTAATCAAGTGCAGACTTTAGAAATCCTTAGCAGTTGTTCAAATTCCTTTGTAGGGCTGGATAGCAGCTCTTGATATGAAGTGGTGTTATCTTTGACTGCTTATGTACCTCTTGTCTATACTTAGTGTGTTCAAGGCTGCAGATGATCCTCCCTCTCAGACATGTTAAGAACCCTGGCTGTATTCAGGCTCTTGCGGAGCTTTCAAAGCTTTCAATTCTCCTACCATTTGCAGAAGTAAATCTATGCTGCTGAATTACAGAGGTGATTTCCCATTCTGACTGGTCACCAAGCAAGACCGATGAGAAATGTCTGTCTAGGGTGACACTTCAATATTCTCGCTGATTTCGCACACATTATTCAAACTTGCACTGGTTGCTGTGTTGCTGATGCTTTTGTGTCAGGCAATGAAAATATGGTTGCTGACTAAAGTGCAATACCGTACATACTATTCCATTACACAGTGGCTTTTGTCTTTTCTAGACATGCAGACTTGTTCTCAAACCGCATATCATGTTGAATAAAATGGAGCGATACAGCACTTAAGTTCAAGAAAGTAAGGAGGCATTCCTAGAGTAGAGTTGAGTCTACTACTCTAGAGGCATGTAATATAGTCCAAAGAAATAAGACAGGATTTTATTCAGGCCGCTTACTGAAGGAGTGTTATTTATATCACCTCAGTTTAAATATCTCAAAGTGAGTTGCTTACTCTAACACTAGTCGTGCAATAGGAAGAGAGAGGAGCCTCCAGGGGGCAATTCACCCCACTTATTTTAGATATTGATCTTAGGGCAGGACTATAAAGGCAGTCTGGATAATCACCTCAGATTTAGACAGCTAGAGATGTCTAAAGTTGGACAGGTGACTCCCATCCTAAGCAGATATCTAGGAGATAGCTGAAATGACTCATCCTCCAGGCAGAAGGATTAACTCTGTGACTGCTCTTCTCTGCTGACCAGGCTGGAGAGGCCTGCATGTTATTTGCCTCTTGAACTTAGACTCCATGGAGGCACGGCTGATACAGGGCTTTTAGGGTAAATCATATTCTCACCTTCAACTACTCCGGAGGGCTCCACCTACAGTAAAGACACATAGTCTGGAAAGGTAGCATAAGAAAGCATGTCCAAGCCTCTGTCAACAACCCAGCAAACAGGAGGTCTCTCAAGGCTGTGATTATACAAAGATAGTTTGCAAGGTGAGAAACAGGTCAGAGGAGGGGCAAGGGCATTGTGCTGCTAAAGAAAGGTATACCCTGTTGTCCCAGAAAACAGGCACAGGAGTCTGGTGAGCAATTATTATCTCCCAGGTTTCGTCCACTGATCTGGGAAACCGTTCTCCAGCAGTTTTGGTAGGAAGCCTTATAACTCAGCCCAGCTACTCTGATATGTTTATTAATGCAAGAATTTTTTCCTTGCCATAAAGGGAATCCTAACATGTCCAAAAGGGTAATCCTCTATCTGCTTCAAATATGAGTGTATCTATGAATAGGAGGCAGACAGTGTTAATTTTGTAGACCATACTTTTTCAATGAAATTATTTTAAATCATTTCATCAACGTGGGGTCTGGTTTTCACTTTCTAATACACATTTCTAGTAAGTTACAAACCTCAGTGAAGTCTCTCCCTTCCCCCTACCAGCTAAAAGGGTTGACTATTTTACATCAAATACACCTAATATAACTAACTCTGTTACTCATGCTTATGTGATGAAAAACAAATTGGAACCACAGACACGTGTATGAGAAACATATTTGGGGACTCCACAATATCTCAATCCCTTTCAGAATAGGAGAGTTTTGTAGCTTTATCACAGGACTTCCCAAATGCTGGGGATGGAATACAGGCCACATGACCTGCTAGGTTTGTAGGGGAACAACATAAAGCTGGTAAAACTACAACTGTATGGGGGAAAATGCTCACAGAATCGTGAAGGAACTGCTGGAGCAAAACGAGACCTCTCCTCTGACTCTGAGGTTGGCTCTCTCGGGTCTCCTTCCTCTGGATGACTCTGTTTCTTTTCACCAACAGAAAATTCTGTCTATTCACTTTCCATGTGCTGCTTTAAGTGCATTACAAGGCAACAGAAATCAGAAAAGGTCCCCATGGTACATGATGGATTTCAGAATTCTCACAGCTGTCACCAGCCAAAGACTGCTTTACAGATTAAGAAAGAAAAGCAAGCTATTAAAAAAAAGGAATGTTTTGGCTAGGGTCAAAAGTCTGAAATCAGTATCACCCACCTCTGTGGCCCTCATCCTGTGCAGACTTATGCACATGCTTCATTTCTCATACTGTGGGTGCTCCCATTCACTGTCACACACAAAGAAAAGCGAATGAATCAGTGTTTGCAGGGTCCAAGTCAATTGTTTGTAAAATGAAAGTTCTAGTGAAGTCTCGTCAAAAACCTTATGACTCATCTAGCATATTCACTAAATAAATACTGTATAAAATGTAGTCAATATTGGAGGCTGATATCATGAACTCTCACACAGACCAAAGCCCTGCCTAAGCCCTCGAATACATTTTTCCAGCCCATGGCTGCCTCTTGCAGCCTCTCCACCCTATCTGGAGCCCTCTTCCCAAGCCAGGGTGTTAGTAATGGTTCCCTGCTAAAAATATAGTCCAGTGGGAACTAGGTACAGTTCAAAATTTACACTGGTTTAATTTTTTTTTTTCCCCAAGTGGAAATAGAGACTAAGTTTTAAAAACTGATATATATTGTGAACCAATGCAGTGAGTTTTATACATGCCTTGGTTACTTAGTTAAAAGCCTCTAAAAATAGGCATTTGTAACTCAGAAGTAACACATTAGAACTACAGAAGGGCAAGGGAACAACGTGCCTCAGGTGAGCTCCTTTGCTGATTAAATCTGTATGTTTGAGTTTATATGTATATAAGTATCAGCAGCTCTGCTCTGGTTAGAGCCTTTGTGGGTGTTTTACATTATCACACTGATGGCGGCATAGAGCTCAGACAAATGTCAACAATAAGCAAGAATTCAAATCAAAACCTGAGAAAATACTTGAAACTCAAATCCTTTTTTCTTTTCTTTTGTTCAGAAATGCAATCACCTACTACGTTATCATTTTCTGAATAACAAAAGAAATCATTCATTTATAAAGGTTTGCATCTTGAAAAGCTGGTTAGTAGCCCTACTATACCTATAAACAAGCTTTAAGGTAGGCTCCTTTATAAATTAAGTTTAAAAATGTCTTCTTTTTTTTTTTTTTCCAAAATAAGAAGAGTAAAACATTCTGGGTGAAACCCTGGCCTTTTGAAGCCACTAGCAAAATTCACATTGATCACAGCAGGTACAGGATTTCATTCCATGTACTGCCCGTATACCTAGATTTTAATAACATTTTTTAGTTTTACCAGTAAGGCAAAGACATAGTGGTTTCATATCAAATGGCTGCTCCACCATGCTAAATTGGTACCAAGCCACCAGAGCTGAAGAGCAGCCAAGAGGCTTCCACGCTACGGTGTCTGCTGGAATGTACTGGTGACTGTTTGACAGTTTCACCTATTTGGATCCGTGCAAAGCTTGGTGTGATCTAGCGCTCCTAGCTCTGCTTCTCATCATCAGCTGGTATTTCTCATCACAATAAGTTTAGAACACTGTGTGGCATTAAAATTTGAACAAATACCCCACAGTAAGTATTGAATTTATGAAACCATATGTCTTATTGTAATGAAGACAACTATTCACATCATGAAATCATTACCTGTCCTTGAAAAAGAGATTGGCTTTATGTACACGTATATACATATATATTTGTCATACATATATTTTTACTTATTTCTTAGCCTTATTTAATTTTTGCACATCCAGGATTCTGTCATGGCTTTTTGCACTTATAAAGCATATTTCTTTCCATCGTGCTTCTTTTACAATAAAAGTTCAGTCTCTGCCCAGATTTTTGCTGGTAAGAATGCCAGTTGTCTAAGAAAAAGCCTTAAAACACAAAGAATGGGAGTTTTACTGCTCTCAGTCCAAGAAAGCCCAAACTAAGACTTGCCTAAGATAAAAAGTACAAAAACATTAATGACAAGGGATACAATTTTTCTAAACGAAACGAACATTATCTACATCAAACCATTCATGATTATGTAATTCAGTGACATACAATATACAATAATTCCGTAGAGGAAAACCACACAAATATTATTCACTAAGTATATCATAAAATTACCAAGGCAGTAAAGAAAAATTGGAAAAAGTGAGATTGAAAGCTACGCTTGCATCGAAGGTGGAGTTGCAATGTCTGCTAGACCGCATACTGGAGAAATCAAAAAGGGAAGGAGGCAGAAGACATTATAGCCATTCCGCACACGAGGAGCAGAAGAATCGGCTCGCAACCAGGGACGCAGGAGGGAACTGAGACCTCCGGATCCTCTCACATGTAACGATAAGGCTATACCTCTTTGGACCTCCTCTCTAGCACCTTCCTGAGAAAGCAGCTTACCGGCATGAAGGGCAGCTGCAAGGAATCAGAGAGGAGAGGCGTGCCTGAGCTTTTCAAGCTGCAGCGGTGCGGTTCCCAGTACATTCGCTGGAACTGTGCACTGCAGCTCACCCTGTGGAATGTGGCCAGGGGGGCTGGCTTGGTGTCTTGTCTGCAGTTGCTTCAGAAACAACTAATTTAATAGTAATGATGATAATAGTATATCTGAACAGGACAGAGGTTAATTTAGTTCTGTGAAGAGGGATATATACCTTAGCACAATGAAACCTTTATGAGAACCAGTTTTCCCCCAAATCAAGATAAGAGCAGACTGGAATGAGAATCTTGCAGCCACATGGGTAGGGAAAACAGTCCACTAAAAATGTGAGAATGGGAGGTAACATAGCCCTTTCATCTCCCAGCCACTAATTATGCACGGCTATAGGCCCAGGCCAGTTTTCACTGCAGGCAATGAAAAGTATCCTATTAACTTCAGTGGCCTTGGAGCAGAACTCTTGGAGCAAAGTAATCCACGTGACAGCTTGAATCTGCTGGTGACTATACCATTTACCAGGGTGAGGTTTAATGTTTTGAACCCACAACTGAGACAAAGATTTTTCGATCAGAGAGAGGAAAGGAGGTAGACTGAGCTTTTCTCAGTTGGAAGCTATTTGTCACATACAGAAGCAGTAAAAAATGAAATAAAAGGGCTGTGAAGGAAGGAGAGGAAAGACTCAGGTATTATATACCTGAGTTGTGATTGCTTTTTGCTGGAACCTTTTTAAACATGTTACACAGTGCTTTCAGAAGGATGCAGAGATGTGATAAAACAGATGCAGCAGATGCAGGAAATATAACACTTCTCGCAGGACAGACTTTTGGGGGTAATTCAGTTTATTAATGGCATGTATTATGGAATAACAAGTTGCAGATGATCATTAAAACTTATCCTTAACAGACATTCCTTGTGTATTCATCTTTTGTTGTTTCCATAGCAGAGATGAGAGAAATTCATGTAGCCTGAGACTTTTGAGTTCCCAGGCCTCACATTTGCATTTTTGACTTGTGATTTAAAAGCAAGGATTATTTTTAAGAACGGTTTAATTAAAAAATAATAATGAAAGAATTCTGTCACAAGAAAAGCTTGTGATGTGATATATTCCAAGGACAGATTTGGCTCTAGGAATCTCCTCCTCTTCTTCCCCTCATTTTCTCAACAGCTCTAGCAAAAGCAGTGGCAAATTTCCACTCCGTTAGAGATTCATTGCTCTCCTCAGAGCAAACACTGCAGCTTTTAATCTTTGCCTTCTATTCTGTCCAGCCTCAGCTCTGGTGATTTAGGAGGTGATCCAATGGCTCTCCTGATGAGCTCACTTGCTCCTTCTGATCCCATCAGGAAGCTCCATAGTGCTTGCAATCAGAGACAGCCAGAGTTTAGATAAAAGCTTACCAGGGGAGCAGCAGTAGCTGCAATATGGTATAAAAAGGCAATATTCCCAATCTGTGTGCAATGCAGTCAGAATCAGGGAACATATGCCATGGCCAATGAAAGGACAAATCTGAGAGTAAGAGATGTATAAAGAGAGGGATAAATGCCGTGAATCTGCAAGCAAAAAAAAAAAAATCCTAGCCATATTCTGGAACAATGGCACAAATGACCACAAGGTGAACGTGTCTGTATCAGTTAAACTTCATGTCTCTAAACCCTGGATGATGGCCTTTGGTGATGCCTAAGCAAAACTCCAGAGTGGAGCTTAAAATGACAGGAGAGTTAGCAAATAAGTGAGGAATCCTTTTGGGAAGGAGGGAGAGAGACGGATCATTATATTTCCTTTTCTCTCAGACTTATCAGCAGCTGACTCTGAAGTCACATGCTGTCTCAAAGGACAAGTTACATTTCCAGCCAAAGTTTACAGAAAACATTCTTATGTACAGAATGAAAAATATTGCCTAGGGGGATTTTGGATTTACTGTCACTGAGAGCTTTTAAGAGTAGCTTAGACTTTTTAAAGACTAGATTAGACAAATGTCTGTCCAGACTAGCTTATGTTGTGGGTGCACTTTGATCAGGACAAACTAAGCCACTAATGTGGTCTTCAGACCACTTGGGGTCTCTTACAGGCCTGTTCTTCAATTATCCTGTGCCATGCAAGTGCTGTGCAGGGCAAGATGATGTAGGTCCAGATAGAACAGGGGAGGTGGCATTTGTAAAGAGAATACAAATGATGGAGGGTTGATACACTAGCTGAATGCCATGTAGTTAATGCCATGTGTGTGTCACCAAGTCCACTGCTGGTAACATTCAGTGCCAGCCATCCCTGATGCTAACAAATGAAATGTGTGCGGCCAAGGAGGTGGCTTTGCAGACAGAGTAAACAACAACAACAAATGTGATCGAGGCAAAATGTAAATATAACGGTAACCACTGTCAGTGCCATACTGCATATGTGACAGATGTGAAACACTATAAGTGCTAAATGTACCCAAAATAAAAAGACACAGATGTCCTGACAGCAGGCAATCTGTGTGTTTCTTCTCTGTGCCAATTCCATATAGCACTTTGTAGTCCCCAGCTGTGAGCCCACACAGATAGCTCCAGACTCAAAAGTTAAAACTTAATCAGCCCCAAGCTTCTGTGCCCCAACAGGCAGCAGTGACGTCACTCTGAGTGCCAGTGCCTGCCGGCACGGCATTCATGGGTTGCTGTGACTTGGGCTGCTCGACCCAGAACAGAGGAAAGGACAAAAATGCAGAGCAATCTTGGCGAGCAATCAAAAGACACGTTGCTGATCATGCTACGGTATGTGATGGGCAACGCATCTATCAGAGGAGATGAGAGGAGGCCAGGCACTGCAACGATGTGCAGGATTCCTATATCAGCTCAGTCATCACCTGGCAAAACACTGGAGTAGGGATAAAGTGTAATATATTAATTAGTGCTGTCAGGACCCTTCTCATGGTGTCGGGTACATTTGACAAAGAGGTCCGTACTAGTATGGATCATGCACTACAGCATCCAGCCTGGTTAACCAGAAGCAGGATTATAAACCTTATTTTCAATACCCACTAGAGGTAAATATTTGCCTTCACAGATGAGAAGAAATAAAGCAGGGAATACAGCACAAACAGTATGTGCCATGCCAAACAGTTATCTGCTTGCAAAGCAACAATCCAGGACATCAGAGCAACCAACACTTCTGCATAATCAGGAAGGGAGGAAACCAAATGAAATTTGTGGTGGTTACAGGCTTCCTCAGGTTTAGCTAACGGTATCTCAATGCATAAGTGTAGCAGTCAAGGTATCTGAACAAAAGAAGAAAGTCACCACTGCAGGCAAGGCCTCAGCCACCATGAGACCATTTGATCTCCAAAGATGCAGTGGGGTGCTGCGTATCCCATATTTACAACATGGTGTATCCAAATGTAGTTGATTAGTATTACAGGCCACAGCACCATGTGTAATAAAAAGGAGTTTGAAGCCTTCTGTGCCTTCAAAGGCAGAGAGGGCACAATCCAATTAATACCAGGTGACAAAGGCCTACACATAAACAGCACAAACATCCTGACAGACATTGGAAATGAACCATTGTCCCACAGAGCCTTGAACTGTTGGCACCCAGAGCCAGGAAAGCGCTGGCAAGGAAAAGTTGATTTCCAAATGTGAGAGTGCTCTCAGTGAAGACCACTGCCCAGCACACACATGGAAACAGCCAGGGCCCCAAGGAATAGTCAAAAATGGGCAGCTGATAAAGAGATATATGAAAAAGCTGTGTGAATATGGTGTTACTGTCACCCAATACAGCATGTAACCACTCTGGTATGTGGTTTATATAGCACTCACGCATAGTACTCATGTAGTATTCCAGTCCTATGCGTGCTGCTCCAGCAGTACCACACATGCACACAATACCACAATCAAAAACACATCTTCCTGGCAAATTTTGACAACCTATATACCATGTATTGCAACCACCCGCACACATATGACGTGATGATAACAGCTGCCATTGCATCACTAGCAAATACTTCAATGGACCAGCACACATTTTCTCAGAGAGAGAGAATCTTCACACAGTCTCTGAACAACCTACAAGCAGATGGCAAACTGTGCACATGAGGAAAAGCTTGATGAAGCGCCCAACACAAAGGCAGTACAAGCAAATATGCTGATGATGAATCTGGCTAATTGAATGTTTCATGAAGTAAACACATCAGTAAAAGCTATCCCACCCATTAAAAACAGGCTGCATGGCAAAGAGATTCAGATCATTTAATAGTTGGTGGGTTGCCACTTGTGAACATTGCTGGTGGGCAGTCCAGTCCAGGACACGCTGTAAATATTGCCACTGGTAGAAAACCATGGCCCAGCACAACACATAGCACATAGCATTCTTCCTTCCTTCTTTACAGGCCTCTTAGATGTGACTGGAGCAAGAAAAACGTGCCATATCACGAACAGATGTAGCTCAGAGGAAGTCTTGATATGCTGAAAATGGGTTCCACTATTCTGGCAAATGTACTGGTCCGAAGTGTGATGATTTTGGTCATAAACTGTACAGGACTAAGGTTTCAGGGTTTTTTCACCCAGAAACCAAGCAAATGACTGAAACAACCCTAGAATATTTAACAAAGACAAATGAGAAGTTTGACTTAAAATAATTGCCTTATGATGGAGGGATTGAGCTAGAAGCCAGAGGTGACTGCAAGGGAACTGGTGCAGATACAAGAATTTCCAGCTAGTTTGATAACTGCCCATGGTGTGTGTGCTGGGGAAGTTCATTCCATGTTTTGCTGTATGGTACTGTGTACATACAGTCACAACGGTGCTGCCACAGGCCAACCTGTGCTCACAGCAAGGCTTTCATCTCATCCCGCAATCATTTCTGTTCTTACATGCCAGGCAGCAGAGCCGCACACCTGTCTTTACTTAGCTGGCTGCATTCTTTCTCATTTCTCCAGAACGCGTCCTAATCTACAGAAGATTTAGCTTGTGAGTGTTGCCTGGACAGCAATGCTCTGAGCATTTTCATGTTGTGCTTAGCATAGTAATTCCAGGAATCTGTCGTTTCTGTGCCAGGTTGTGCTGCATTGTAGACTGTGAGCAGCGGTGTCTCACAGGGCCCACGTCACACCTGTGGGACCCCTGGACCCAGAAAGCTCCATCTCTCCTCCAGAGCACCCCTCCACCTCTTTTGGCATGGGCTTTCTCATGAGCTTGAGTGAGTCCGGCCACTGGCACACCACTCCCCCTGCAGCAGCGATGGGCAGGGCAGCAGTGAGCGAGATGAAGTGGGGTGCGGAGCTGTCCCCCCCGGCTCTGCCCCACGAGCAGGGCCAGGCAGGGCCAGGATCCCGTTGGTGGCGGTATGTGGATGGCGGGTGGTGTTAACGAGCCCGGCTGTGCCGTGTATGCAGCTCTTCTGGAATTCTGCTCAGAAACACCATGAGAAACTCAGAGCATGTACTATTTACACTGGTTATTAGAAGCAGATGCTAATGTTTCTTTGCTGCGATCTCCCAAGTATCCTGTCCTTTTATGATGTGTGGCATGTGTTTGCAGTGTGTATGTCTCTATATCACATGCAAATAAAAGGTTACTTTCACCATTTGTGTTGTGTTCATTGATAATGAGGACCTTACAACCTCTTTCTGTGGTCTTGCCCCTGCAGATGTTGGCTGTGGAGCTGAGGTAAGCATCTGTAGCAATGTGTAGGGCTGCTGTATGGTGTACATGTGTGGATGTCTGGCATGAGCAACGGACAAAGTATAAGTCAGGGCAATAACAGTGCTCTGAGCTGCCTCCCGGCACTGGGTGGCACAAAGGCAACCAGGATGTCTTACCTGTATACATACCGTTCAGTGTTTGAGAATGGCAGGCCCAAAACAGTGCAATATTCACATTTTCTCTCTCTCTCATATATTTATATATATGTATATTATGAGTATATGTGTAGGTACATATATATACATATGTATAGAGTTCTTTCGCACCAAACACCTCCTACAAACAGATTCTGCAAACAGTACTCTACGTACAAAAGTTTATCTGGAAAATTATGCCCACATATATTAAGCAAATATTGTTTGCCCAGGTATTTCTCAGTGTAATTTAACTAACAGAATAGCTGAATTCACTGTGTAAGTGAATTGCTTAATAACGAGATTTGTTCACATAACTCAACTGTCCTTTAGTAGCAGAATACCAATAATTCAATGCCTGTATCAGACAGAACAGGCCTAAAGTTATACTGCCATAAATCCGAGTCTTATCAAGCTTTCTTAATCCTCTTCTCCTGGGGTGACTAGGCCCTCTTTTAATGGATCCACATGCTTGAAGTTTCTGTTTCTAATTTCGTGTTTTCAAGCCTTACCTTTTACATGACGAAACAGGGCATGCTTAGAAGATTCTTTAGGCTTCCTTTAGAACTATCAGCCTGAATTTGGGAGTTCTCAAGACAATGCGCAAATCTACACTTTCTAGAGATTTCTTCAGCAGTCAAGTAACATCTCAGCCAAGGTGTATCCATTTTCATCTATGTTCATATTACATTTTGGATATATTTTTACTTAAAAGAAAAATGCAGTTATGTTATTCCTACCTGCCAGGTGGACACCAGTGTAGTATCACGCTATAATGCCCCATGTTGGGAAACTTTCCTCATGTGCCATAATTCTTTTCTTCCTGAACTTATGCCATCCTTGAGATACAAAGCTAAAAAACAATATCCTGAACCACTCCTGCTGGGCTAGTCAGTACCTTGTCTACGCGTTCACAAAACTGCTAGGAATAGTTAATGGTTTTCTGTTGTAACAAAGACGTAAATCTGTGTCATGACAAATACTAGAAGCCATAAGTAANGGGGGGGGGGGGGGGGGGGGGAGGGCGCAAAGAGAGTGACTATGCTAACTAGGTGTTCTGGATGTAAGCAGGCCTAAACATTGGCTTGGTAAGCAATGGGGAAGAAGATTGGTCATGTCCCTCAGGTGAACACAGTCTGGAGGCAAGCCACGCATAGTTGTATCCTCTGAGGCTAAACATATGTTTCTGAAGAAAGAGAAAGAATGGATGTGATTTAGATTGAAGGTTCACAAACTTTAGTGCATGAATCACTTCAGAATCAAATCTAGGCTGTTTAGTGTCATGGATGCAACGCTATAGAAAAAAGAAAGGAGAGCTACACAGATCTGGGACCTCTTGCTACTGCTGCCTTCATGTGAGAAAAAGAAATAGGGTAGAAGTACAGAGAGTTGAGAGTTGGCAGTTCCCTACCTGCTGCTCATTAGCCAAAGATGGTCAGCTTTGGTCCATCAGAAGAAACTATATAGCTGGACCTGGATGGCTTCTACAGGTAGTGGCATTCGTGAATCATGCTCTATAGGGAAACACAGAACAACCATTGTCATCTCTTGCTGTTATAGCTCATATTTGTTACCTGCTTTCTCCTTCTTCTCCATACTCCTCCAGGAGCCACGGTTTCCTTCCATTCTCAAGTCCTTGTTATGGAAAGACCTCATCACCGAGGCCTTCATCTGATAGCCCTTGTCCCAGTGTTGGGAGGTACTCCTACCATAGTTTCCATACCAGCCAAAGTAGACAAGCTGGACCCATGACAGTTCCTGAAAGGGGGGCATCTTTGCACCACACTCTTAGCCTTTTTGTCTTCACAAAGTGAAACAGAAAGACATCCAGTGCAGTCCCACATGCACCCATTACCATCGCCAGAAGTGAGAATAGTTTCTGTAGCTGGATACTTTGATGCATACTAAGTTGGGAAACCTCTGATCTAAATGGATTTCCCCTTCTTTTAACATCTGACTTCAGCTATCCACCAATAACTTGGTGTTGGTACAGATGTAGCATTGTTGCAGATATAGTCTCTTCAAAAAGATGTGACTATTTGTTTGAAGTCTGCTATACTGACCTTGATCCTGATCATACCTACTTCTTCTTATTCCAAACTCTTGATTCAGTGACACTTTCAATGCAGAAATCTCCTTTAGCATGTTCAAGAATTGTGTAGAAGATCTGAAAGAAGTTAGGCCACACATGTACAATAGTGTAATTTTTAAATCTTTAATTGGAAGAGTCCCCCAAAGTTCATCTATGTAAAATATTCAGTATAACAATCCAGCTATCTTACACCTTCATGAACTTTTTTCACTTAAAGCCCTATATATAAATGATTATTCAATGTCTTCATAATTATTCTTATTAGATGCAAATAACAGGAATGAAAGCTATATTTTCAGTCACCAGACACATATGTTTATGCAAAATTATACACACAATTATTCATGTATCCTCAAATTTTAAAATGCCAAAGCTATGTGTACATCTGAAAAACAATTTAAACCAAGCCCCGAGAACATAAAAACGTGCATCTGGAATATGTGGATTTTTATGGTTACAAATTCTTTCATTCAAAAAGTCTAAAAATGTCTATATACAAATTTGTATACGGAAAGAAGATTAACTGGCAATGTAGCCTGGTCACAGGCTGCAGCTGATATGCCTAAAAGTTTTTTAAAGGTAACATAAAGGCTATTTTTTATATTGTATGTACTCACTTTTATTTGGTATCATTTACAGTTCATTGTGAGCTTGCAAATAAAATATTTATGTAGCTTTTTTTCTCCTTTATACAGTAGAAGGTCAGACATTCTGGTCTGTAGGTTGGTCCTTCTGTCCTGATTGTCTCTGCTGGAAATGACTGAAGGCTTGGCTTTAACAGAAACTAGAAGAGCCAACCACATAATGTTGGGTGAATCTCTTTAACAGCAATGTATTCCGTCAAAGCTCTGCCTACCCTTTATTTGCCAAACAAAAGCCATTCTTTGCACCTTAAGCCAGGGTGGAGTAATTAGGGGGAGGGAATGGCAATTATGGTCTAAGAGGATGGGGAAAAATACAGAGGACGAGCAAGGTGCAACTTGTAATGATCGTTGTTTATAGTATGAAGCAGGACATGAAGAGAGAAATGGGGCAGGCGCTTTCCTGTGATTTGAGTATTAGGGCTGTGAGGTATTTGTCTTCTTTTTTAAGATTCAGAGTGCTGGGAAGAACGGAATGGGTGAAAAGCTTCTTTAACACCCCTTGACACCAGTACCATCAGGGAAACTGAGGACTGGATCAAACGAAGCCTGACTTCCATGACCTCGCTGAGCTGTGACCGCAAAAGTAGAAATCAAACATGTTGTCTCCACCCAAAACTAAGTCCTGCCCTGTTTTGGAGGCTGAGCGGGTCTGTCGGCACGCACGCAGCCTGCACCGCGCCAGCCGGCTGCCATGCCCAGGAACGTGCTCCTGCAGACATGGCGTCCATGCTGTTATTGCAGCCACTGGCAGTGTGACTGCTACACCTGACTTTCTGAAACCAGCCAGGAAAACCACCTGAAGACTCACCGATAAGCTACAGGGAGTCTCACTGGGACAAAAGCAAAGGGGAAATCCCAGCCTGCTTCTGATTTCCACCGTCCGGTGATTTGCAGCGCAGCGTACATGAGGCGTCGTCGCTACCTGAGCAGACAGGTAGTTCCTGACCTGAAGGAAAGCCCTCACCCGTGAGGTCTGGTTACAGGGCAGGAGCGGACCTGGCCTGACACAGCCCGGCATGGCAGCCTGGGCCCAGACACCAGCCCTGCTGGCAGGGTGCGCTCTTCAGAGGCTGGAAAGGACAAAACAACAACAAAACTACTTTCATTCAGGCGCTGGTGACTCAGGCTGCGGTCAGCAGCCAGGCGCTGTTGATGGGCGGGCGCGGGCACTCCTAATGACACCCCGCTCCTGCTCAGGGTGGGGCCGCCCTTCCCCGCTCCCGCCGTGCCATCAGGGCCCTATGAATCTCCCTCCAAGACCACCGTGTCTGTCATGAGAGTCCTGGCCACAGGCAGGGTGGTGGGGTATGGCTGCCTCTTCCCCTGCCAACGAACCAGCTCCTTGCCGCAGGAGGCACCATGACTTCCTCGGCTCATGTGTGCAGAGCTGGGGAGGAGAGCTCATGGCGGAGCTCAGGAAGAGGCAGGTCGAGTGACATCCAACAGCACTCACTCTTTCACTGGGTTGTGTAACACACCTTTTAATCACCAGACGAGGATCTGGATGCAAATGTGCCCCTTATGCAATGGGGTGAGTAAGATTCTGTGCTGCCTGCAGCCTCTTTTCCAGGCAGTGCGGTTGCCTTCTCCGCATGATGAACCTGAATGTCAAATATTAATAACAAAACAAATTATCTCCACCCTATCATCAAGGTGTGTCGTGGCTGATTCCTGTTTAACATCAAGGTTTCTACTGCTCAGGAATCCTTTCTGCAATTCTGGGCTCCGGCTGTATCAGTTCTGTGAGTGATTAAGGAATGACAAAAATCCTGAAAAACTTCCTGGCGTCTGAGCTCATCTTGATCCTCTTCCATGGTTTGCTGGGATGAGAGGAAAAAAACGGAGCTCCAAAGATAGAATGACTGGAGCAATTCTTGCAAAACTAGCCTAACCCAACCATCAAAGTACTTCCTTTAGGTAAGAATTCACCCCCACCAAGCTCACAGTGCATAAATAAAGCTGTTTTTCAAAACAAAACCAGTGTCTCATACAATAGGATTTTGTATAGATCATAAATGACACTCCTATTGTCCTAGCCACAAGCTCATTTGTGCATTCAAGTATTTAGTCTGATCAAAAAGTGTCAGAAATGCTTTTTAGAATGTAGATCATCTGGCAAATCACGAAGCAGCTGAAAAACCGTTCATTAACAATGGTTAATTCTGGGACTTTTTACTCTGTTGAGGTTACAACTAATTTATGGTTAATTTTTTGGTTCCTCCGTTTCATGATAGCTCAGTAGTACCAGAGCATTTAAGTGACACTCCTTAGAAGAGCCTGAACAATGCTAACTGGTGGATATGCTGTCTTGCTTAAAATAAGTGCCATAGCTAGTTCCAGATCTCTGCAGTGATCTAAGTAGTCATAGGCCTGATGTACAAGGAGAGGCTGAGGGGGCTTCATCAGGCTTCAGAAGAGAAAGCAGAAGCAAGATCTTAAAGCTGTGTTCAACTACCTTACAGAAATGTAAAGAGAAGAGGAGGCCAGACTTCTTTCTGGAGGTGCGCAGGGAAAGGACAAGAGGCAACAGACACAAACTGCAACAAGGAAAATTTGATTAGATAATTAGATATGAAGAAATTAGATATGAAGAAATACATTTTTGCAATGCAGGAGTCAAAGACTGGGTCAGGTTGTCCAGAGAGGTTGTGTCCCCTTTGACATATTCAGCAGGATGTGACCCTTAGCAACCTGACCTAACTTCAAAGTTGGCCCTGCCCTGAACGGGCGCTGAAGCAGATCAGATGACATCCAGAGATGCCTTCCATCCTGCATTATTTGATTAATCTATGAGATCATGGGAAGGGGTGGTAGCTGTGGATGGTAACAGTCTGTTACCTCATCATTATATATTCAAATGCTCAATAAAAAAGAGAAAGGTAATGACAGTGAAAAGATGGGATTTTATGAAAGATAGAAGAATGCGTGAAAGAGAAGGGAGAAGGAGGGAATGAAAACTAAGTGAGGAAAAAAGTCCACATGAAGGATCAGAGAAGTAAATAAAATAATAGGAGCAGATTCTCATTCCTACCACATCACCTTCAAAGCACGCTGGCCATGCAAAGATGAGGCAGATGATAGGTACTTCAAAGTGCATTACTGCATATTACTCTGAAAAGAGGGAAAATATGTTTTAATGTAAATGTAAGTTCAGTCTACTGTTTCTAAAGGACTGGTGGCTCAAGGATGAAGGTCCCTCTCAAAAATCTATCCTCACTTTCATTTGACTAATAGATTAACATGTAAAAAGTAGCCTTTTAAAATATTCTGGTAGTGGAAATAGTAATTAGTACACTAGTAATAATAATTCCTGAACATTTCAGACGTTTAATCATAGGTTGTATAGTGGTTCATCTTACCACCAGTTCAAAATTCAGCCTCAAGAGATAATTAAAAAAATAGAGTAAGTGGTCTTTTTTTCTCTTTCTGCAAATTATCCACATGCAGATCGTATTCTCGTTCCAACATCTGAGGGTTCTTGAGCTCTTTCTGAACTGCCTACAGGCAAATGTTTCTCTGAACTCTCAGGCTTGAGGACTTTGTGTCAGACTTCTGTGCTTGGTTACCTGGCCACTCTGTGTCGATTTTCCTTCCTGCTGGTGAGGTGAACAAGTTAGCTGCAGGAAGTGTCACTCAGAAATGCCATAAACCAAATGAAAAACAACCATTTGGAAAGGTAAAACAATGACTGAATGGAATGGGAAGCCACTAATCATTTTCCCTCCCTTCTCCTATCCTTAATGATAAGTATGAGTAGAAGCTTCGTCATCTGATGCTTGCATGATGCCCTCTTTGACTTGGGTTGGATGGCATCCATATTACAAAAAATACCACAAGAACTGGAAATAATTGGTACCTCTTATAACATATGCAGATCCTGCGTGGAACACAATGTCTCAGAGCAAACTCTTTGATGTTTCTCAGTTATATAACCCCCAGGGAAGGAGGATGTTATTATTTGCAGAGCACATTCTCCCTACTCTCTCTATTGGGGAAAAAAAAAAGAGAAAAGTAAAAAAATCCTTGAGATCTCCACTAAAAAAGCACCTAGAAATCATACAGTTGTGTGATGGCTCCTTCTCATTCCCTTCCCAGATCAGAAAATAGAACTGAGTAAATCTAAATCCAGCTGTTGCGCTGTTCCTAGAAGATTACTCAGTTACAGTCACAGAAATCAATGAAAACTCATGCCTGATGGAGAGGTGGGGGGTTCTTGCTGTTTCGCATGCATAAATATTGGAGACACCACAAAGTGAAATGGCATGTCCTGGTGGTGGACAAGAGATTTTTTCTTGGAAAAACTCAGCACTAGAGATGCTTTTAATTATGAAATACTTTACCTCCAGACCACAGTTCAATGGCCAGGAGAGAAATGCCACTGATTATTGAAAGAGAGAAAAGTGCAGAGGGTTTTGGATACATCCACGGTTCATCAGACAGGGCCCGAAACGGAAGTGACTGTTTTGTAATTCTTTCTCTGCTCTCTCATAAGGAGGGAGCACGTTAATACCTTGTGACTCTGGTTAACCAGCCTAAAAGTACTACAGTAGATTAAATGTATTTGCAAAAGTGAAACCAGCAGCTAATCATCTTGTTCATACACGTTGATTTTCCCCCCTGACTAATTTCTCTTGTAGTGGGAGTAATTAACTTTATTAGTAACACTGACTACTCTGGTACCTTCAGGCAAGCGCTGGTGGAGCTGCTTATTAGCAATCACATAGTTTCACTTACACTGTTATCCTGAGCATTTCCTACAGGGTGAAGTGCCTGTTGAATGTAAAGGGGGACAGATTAACTTCCTACTTAAAAATAAATGATGATATATAATGTTGGAAACAGCGGAAGGGAAGAGGCAGAAATCCTAAATTATTTGTTTGCTGAAATTCACTATCACTTTCAGTTCATATTTTGCCTTTGCAAGGGGAGGATGACTGGAGTCAGCGTCCACATGTCCCAGTTATGTCTCCTCAGGTCGGCTCCCCATGACATGTGTGCTCAGCCCCACCTCGACCCTGGAGACTCCCCAGGTGACCTGGAAATCTCCTACACGGCTTTGCCAGCAGACCTCAGCTAAGATTTCCATCCAGAGGTGCAGAGGTGGCAGCGAGTTACTCAAGCAGCAAGCAAACCTGTGACACAGCATGGACAAGCTGGCACTTTGCTGGAGGACAGGAGCCAGCCTGGTGCAATTCTTTGGAAACGCATTTGCAGGTGGCAGCTTTCCTGCTTGGAAGAGACCCCACAGTGAGGTGAGGAACACTGTACCTGTTCTGCCTCGCTGTTCCCAGGAATACTTTCTCCAAAAATGACAGGCAACCTGGCAGGGCTCTGCGTTGCTTGGGGGTTGTGAAACACCTCTAGTGCTGAAAAGAAAGAAGGTCACGTACCCACTCATTAACTGGGCATTGCAGTACGGAGCGTGCAAAGAGACACCGGCAGCCAGTCTGAGGGCTGTTTTCAGAGGTGGGGCAACTGGTAGTAAACTGTACTCAAATAAATCTGAATGGTCAGAAGGCAAGGTCACAGGAAGAAAAACATCCAAGGAGAGGGAGAAGAAAGGCACCTCCTGCTCTGTCAGATCAGTCATTGTTGCTTTTTCTACTATGACCTCAGCTGTCCATCCCCATAATGCATAAATTACACTTACAGTGACTTACTGGGATTAGGACATAGCCCTTTTTCCCCATACCAGACCTAGTTCCTTAAGGTTCCCTTTGTGTCTGAGAGGAAAGTCAACAAAACACTTCTGTTTTACCTGTTTGAATCTGTTTTATCCCTTCTGTCCCTGGTACATGGATATTTTAGGAGACATTGCTTTGACCATTTTCACTCCCAGAGTCATAGACCAGCGCTAGAAATCACAAAGTGCGGTTTGCTAAAGAGAGCGGTGTACCACTGAAATTGGAAACCACTGAAGTCCGTATTATGTAGGCCAGATACGCAGGTCTTTTTTATTATTGTAATTTATTTAAGGAAAGGGAAGAAATACTGGGGAAGGCAAGTTGCTGCACTTGCTGGCCCAGCTCTTGGCCCCTGCTGTGTTTGCATTTGGATGTAAACCTCTGCTCCGAGGCCCTGGTGGAGTAGCAGGGGGGAGGTGTGTGAAGTGAGCGTGGCTGAACCATCTCTACAGTCTGCAACAACCCCGGGCTGGCAGATTGACCTGGGCATTGTGGACGGTTGGCAGCAGTTGAAACAGAGCTGGAATGTCACTCCTGGGCTCTGGCTGGCCCCAGGGCCACAGTAGCTCTGGTGAACGAGTCCTGGCAGTGCGCTCTTTGCCAAGCACAAGTGAAACAAACCTAGCACCATTATGCAGGTCAAAAGAAAAGGAGAAAGGAAGAGGTGGAATTGTTGTGTGGGTGGGTTTTCTTTATGTAAATAATTGGGAAATTACGAATTTACATTACTGAATTATTCTTCTCACTGACCTGTTGTTTTACAGGAGAGACTCATATCAAAGCAGCCAAACAACACCACTTATCAGGTAAGATTCGTTTGCATGCTGAACAACTGGCTCTGGCTCTTTCTGTAGCATGCTTCATTCACTGACACACTAAATGCCCAAGACATTTAAAAAAATATCCCTGGCTCCATCAACTTAAGAAAACAGGACTGCGTTTTTAAAGCTTTTTTATTGAAGTTTCAAAAACACATCCCATTCTAATCTGCTTTCTGTACCATGTCCATAAAACCCAGTGTACATTTTTGAGAGATTAAACAGCTACTTGTACTAATCATCATCAAGTATATCCAGAGAGATGCTAGTGTCTTTGCACGTAAGAGGTGATACACAGAAACTGAAGAACAGAGCCACATCACCGGAGCTGCCTGGGTCCCTGTGTCCAGTACCCTACTGTTATCAGAAACAAATATAATCATATATGTGAGGGTATTAAGGTTCAGTTTAGGTTGAGGTGTAGTTTTGCACCTGCACCTCCAGCTAAAACTTGTTTCAAAACCCCACTCCCCTGATGAACTTCATCCAGAATCTATCTGTTCCCAGTTTATATCCAATTGTTGGACACCTTCCTCTACATTTAAGTCTTAAAAGCTTCTCCTTCCCCTGTATTTACCCCCAGCTGTAATAATAGAGGGCAATCACATCCTCTGTCAGCCTTCAGTGCAAAGGAGCGAAGGTCTGGCTCAGGTACAGGTGTGAATGCAACCCATCATTCAGTGGTTAATAAAGATCCAGTCCACCTACATTCACTTATTGCATTTACAGTAGATAGGGTGAAGAGGTATTTTCACCCTATAAAATTTTAATTATGAAACTAAAAGTACAACTTATATAATCAGCTTTCAACACCATCTGACATTCCAGTTCTGCTTACATTAATGTTCAGCTTTCAGTCATTAAAGGACGGATTTGCTCTTTGGTAAACAGAGCAAACAACTTTGCAAATTAAAATGATATCTGACCTGCCCACAAGTATGTTTAAAGTGGGCCAGATGTAATGGGATGTTCTCACCACTGCCTCATTGAAACACATTTGGTCTTAGCATTTAAGACTAACCTTTCTTGCAATGATTAAATACATAGTCCAGTCACAGAAAGAACATTTGTTTGGGTTGCAGAAACTAATCTCAGGCCCAACCAAAGTCCGTAGCACAGCTGTTCCACTCAGGAGACAATTGTGGGTAGCTGCATCTCATTCACTGTACCAGGGAGGAAATCCCACTAGCATTAGCAATAACAACATTTCAATACAGAGAACAAACCTAAGAGCCACTCTGGCAGGTGTTTCTCTTTGACTCTGGCAGTTGCCCTTTCTGTCATGCAATAGAGATCTGTCAAGAAGACCCCATAGTTTGGACCCACCAGCCAAAGCAGCTGCCAAGCCAGGCTTTGCTATTTGTGCTGCTGGTAGTTTGGTCCCCTCCACCCCACTACCTGCAAAGCCTCCCCAGACCATGCTCTTCTGGGATTTATTTTCCTGTGAAAGTGGCAGTTACTATTTCAAGCCAAAAATCTCTATCACACATTCAGATGCCGAAACGCTGAAAGGGATGAGTTTTGCTCCCAGAAATAAGGGAAATAACCAGCTTCACAGCTTATCGTCATTTTCCTAAAACCTTTGCAAGGTGAGCCAATAGGTTTAAGTATCAAAAATTCTAGGAATGGGCAACTTTCAACTTTTGACCTGAGACTTTATGCCAGCTCATTGCCTCTCATCCTGCCCTAGTTGCCAGAAGGGCAGGATGAAAGTGTCCTGGCATAATGCAGCATTCAGTTGACTTTCCTGGTCCCACCCATTGATGTTTTCCAGTTTCAGTCTCTAAGTCTCCCTGATTTCCTGGATGAGATGCATAAAAAAAATAGCCCTTCCTCTTGCTGGATTTACACACACAAACTTCAAGTGTAAGTGGGAGAGAGCCGGGAAAAGAGTCAGGAATTTGTTGCGTGCCATGTTGCAAATATGACCCCTTCATATTTGATAGAGTTGTCCACTCTAAAGCTCACAAACAACTGAATTTTTGAAAGTATTGCAAAAATACATTGTAGCTTTTAGTTCCCTAGCTCTCACAAATACTATTTCTTTTTTTAAGGCTTGACAGAACCAGAGATTGCATAAATCCTCTCTTAAATAAAGATTTCTGCTTTCCTACGTGGCTAATTAGGATATGCATTCTCCATTTTTTTTGGGGGGGGGGGAGGGGAAGAAAGTTAATTTCAACGAAAACAGTATCAAGTTACTCTCATAAAGCACCCCTTCCACTTCAGATAGGACACTTGTATATCATCATCAAATACTTACTACTAAATCAAGGTATGTCAGGATCATTTCTTTGACATATAGTACCAAAAAATAAATATTCAGTCATTAGTATCAAACAGCTCCTTCAGTGCGTTGCATATCCTAACACCTCTGGTATGTGAGCCCCAGACTTACCCCTCCTGAGTTTAGACACTTCATGGAGGCACCCAGCACCCAAAGGGCTTGCCCAACTTTACAGCTCCCCTGTATGCTCCCTCTAGCAATTGCGAGTTGCCTCAATGGGTAAGTGATCCCAGAGGGTCATCCAGCTCACCTGAGATCAGATCTCAGAGTGTTCCCTTGCTATATTAACTACAGAGCGGGTTTTAAATCGTGCCCAGGCCTCCCCAAGATCCCCAAAACTTGATACATTCTATATTATATTCACGCAGGAGCTCTTAGGAACTCTCCTCGTCTCTCAGAGAGCTGTAGACATGGGGCCAGCATACTGATTCCTGCTGAGCAGGACTCTGTAGTGTGTTATTTAATAAAATTATAAAATTACCCAGACAAGCTTAGAAGGAATATATTGAGTAGTCCTGCTATAGAGACATCTAGAGTGTATGCCCCCCCACACTCTGGTATGTCAGTTCAGGGTCTAAACTTTGGGTGGTAAGTAGCCCTAGTGCATACTATGTGAAACAAATGCATTTGCACGAATGTGGAGCCCCTGCTCCTCTTTTTTTCTGACATTGCAGTATGCTTTGGGAAATATTTGCAAGCACTAACTTCTCAGGAGAGCCTTACTCGACATAGGCAAAACTAAAAACTCGTGTGCTTTAGACATCAAGTAAAAGAGGTTAACTTAGGTGCATCTTGTCAAAATGTAGTAGTAAGGCTTGTATACACAGAAAAACAGCCTGAAATAGTTATTCTGCAATAACTATTCCACACACAGCATTCCACCATTGCTATTTTATAATAGTACCCCTAGGGATACATGGCTGAGTTAAACCACAAAAAGGCACTCTTCAGGCAGAGTAAAACTGTCCCCCCCACAGCGAGTGTGGACTTGCTAACTCTGGCGAGCTCTTGGTTCACTCCCTAGTACGCTTCCCATTTGCATCCACAGCTGACTGAGCTTTTATTGTCTTCTGGATTTTTAATCTGAAAAATTGATATCTAATAGGACCCTAGAAATTATAATAAGACTTTCAGTAGCTGGCCGCTTCAATCATGTTCCTGCCAATTATTTGCTGCCATACAAGAATTTAAATGCTTTGTCCAGTTGGATTTTCATGCTTCCAAAACAGAAAGTTCTGACCCTGCCCTTCAGAGTCTAACCTATAGCACAATACAAATGATTATTAAGAAACATGCCTGATAATCATACATAATGTGCCTCTGCTTGGTTTTGTCCCACTTCTTGCACTCCATTTCCCTTAGGGAAATGCCCCTTTGCTGTCTTTGCAGAATGGAGTTGACAATAAGGGCTTTGTGGCTACAGCTTTGAAAAAAAAAAGCGAATGGTCGCAGTGGTGCCAGGGAGTTCTATCGCTAACAAAAGCACGTGAAGGATGGTCTGGATGCCTGAAAGAAGCACCTGCTGGAACCACTTGGAGAATTACAAACCCTTACAACCCCTCAACTGGAGCCCTAAATCAGATGTGTTCATTATTCTAAGACAAGTGAAGCCAGGTTACCCAAACTGCTCTGTTGCTAAATATATGACACATAAATAGCCTGTTGTTTTCTTGCCAATACAATACACTACCTCCTCCCCCACCTCTCCTTACGTAACCTTGTTAAATAAAGACTGAAGAACCCTGAACAGCACAAGTAAAAACAGGCCATGGATTTAAAAGAGGGGTGTGTGAATTGCTTCTGACAAACAGGTCTTCCTTTGCTGGAAGGGGACTCAGGGATTTTCATTAAGGAAAAAAACCTAGCACTTTTTGTCCTGATTGTTTCAGAACAACATTGCCGTAACAAGCACTTTCATCTGTAAGTGGAAAAATCCCAATATACAGAGTAAATTAAAAAAGCTAGTAACAATCAAACAAACCCTCCTGCAGTGTTTTTCAATACAAGATTTATTCTCTTTGGTTCTGAGAACATTGCATAACCCTTGTAATATTATAGCTTATTGCATCGCCTCGTCATACTGCGTGAACTTGTGCTGTGACACGTCCACATTCAGATGTATCAGACACGCTGGCAACACCTATGACACAATAAACCTGAACTATGTTAATTCAAGCTTGATGGGACGTGCGGCATTCCCACCTACTGGACTGGAACCCTTCCGCTGTACGTACACACTGGCCGGGCAGCCTCAGACTGCCCCGTCTGACGCTGGGGACCTGGGTGCCAGCCGAAGGGGTTAATCACATTGAGAGCGAGCATGGGCAAGTGGGCACTGGCCAGTGGTACCTACCTGTTCAGGACACCATTTTGGGATCAGATCATGGGAAGATGAACTCAGGAAGGAGCCTCTATTATTTGATATCCAAGTTGAAGTAAGAGTGAAAGGTCTGGGTTCCAGTTCCCAAATGATATTATTTTTAGCCTTTGTATTGCGCAGCGGAACCCAAACTACACAAAACCCCAACTGTGCCCTCAAAAACTCATTCATTTTCCCACTGCTATTAGTCGCCTGTTTCTAAAGGAGGCTTTTACATCTGCAGGACATTAGAATATCCTGCAGCATTCGTGAGCAATGCAATGAAGTGAAGAAAAGCTGAGAACAGTTACCTTGGGACTGAGAAATGATTTCATAGTCATAATCAGCTCTAAAGTGCCAGTCTGAATAAAGCTGCAAAATGCCCAGAAAGAGAGCCAAAAGAGGTCTGTACGCCTTTTCAGTCATGCTGGTTCTCCTGTTCTTGCCAGCTCCGCCACTTTCTCAGCGACAGCCCTTCTTGTTTTGCCATTTTTTTCTGCCCTTCACTCCAACTACAGTTGATAGGATCTAATACATTTTAATAGGGTTCAAAGCACAGCCACATTAATTCTGTAAATGACCCTAATAGCTTTCAAATGTTTCTATCGATGCTTTTACGTCTTTAGTAATAAGAATGTGGAAGTATTTGTAGTCTGTAAAATAAAAGGGAAAATTGGCTTCAGACACAAGTTTTACTGCCAATAAAGCTGTATATAACCATTTGCCTATTTTTTAACAAAGATGAATTAGGAGTACGAATTCTAAAAATAGTCTGAAAAAAAGGCTTAGTTTTGTCCTCTTGCCACCTTTGTCTCCTGTCACAATAAGGTGAAGCTGAGAAAGGCGACATCTCACAGTCTTCCCGATCTCACTTTTCTGCTGTGCCTCCCTGACAGGGAAGAATCACATTTTTCCATTCTTTTCACCACTGTTTCTCAGGAAATCAGTTCCAAACCATCTAACACGATTAGAAAAGCAGGAAAGCAATGGCTTTGAACTTACTTTTCTTTCCAATTTGAGGAGGTAATAATATTATTTAGTACGTGGATTCAAATTTTTCATCATGACATTGCAACCTGATGGATTTTGTTTCTCTTCTTGTCTCAGAATATCTAAAACCAAACACTGATGGTAATGATTCAAAGTGCTCATTCAACAGCTCTCTCATTTCACATGTTTTAAAATTGAGGATGAAAAAAAGCCTAGCCTGAATACTTGATATGTATGAGTCAGGGTTGGTGTTATTGTGAATGGTCAACTAAATCACTTGGAATTGTTTCTGTTGTCTGATAGAACACCACAAATACTTCCAGCATGATCTTTGTTGCGTACAAATGTACAAATGTATAATTTTGATTTTAAGATTATCCTTACAGGTAACTTTGGCAGACATCAGTCCCTGTAGTCAATTGTCTCAGTGTAGATATCAGATTGACTAAAAAAATATTTTAGAAACTGGTGTATATCTCTACAAAACTTACATGGGCATTTTTACTGGAGATTAAAAGGCTGACTCAACAAAGAACACGTTAGTAGAAACAAAAATGCAAATAATCAAAAGCCCCACCTCTACAAAGTGAAATGGGGTAGCTTCCAAAGGGAATATCTAAAAAATGTCTTTGCACTGATTTAATAAGTTCTACTAAATGGGTGCTCTACATGCCTGTGTAAATCCCAGCCCCAGAATGTAAGTGCTTCCCACTGATTCAATACAATAGAAGTGCAACATTGCTGAATTGAATCCATGCAAACATGCAAATAAATATATAGGAAATGATTTTATGATTCTTTTCGTTCAGCTCTAACCTAGAAATGTGGAAATTTCATGCTTTTTTTTTTTGGAAAATAAGAGGGCAGTAGGGATAGGCCCAAATACCTACTTTTGAATCTCAATCCAAATCTAATTTTTCCCAAGACTGAAGTTTACTTTGGCTACAATACATTGATTAAGGTTTTTCCAGATGAAGGAAAAGAAGTTGTTTCACAATGCACCAACCAAAACAGGAATGCAAGGCTCTCTTTTCTCATTTGTCTGGTCATGGAAAATGTTAGCACTGGTCCTGATTACCTCTAGGCAAGAAGCATGCAAGGATTTCAGCCTTTAGAAAAGCTCAAGTTATTAGTGACACTCTCTTTTGAGAAGCTGAGATCTTCTGGTTGGAGAAAAGGAGTCTAGGACTCTTCTGAAAACAGGACATATCCACTGTCTTGATTCTAATGAAATTGGCGTGCGAGTTTCCTCATATGTTTGTCTCATTTGCCAGAACAGCAGATCCACAGAATTTACTTTTTCTCTGAGATTAAACCAAAATCCAAATGACAGCTCTAACCCATTTCATGTAAATAATATGTAAACATCAATATTAGCATGAAGTTAAACCACTCATGGGACGTGTGCCACTTTGCTGCTTCTTTCCAAACTGAGCCTTTGCACTACAACATGGTTACTAGAGGCCTGAAGAGAAGCAACTTCTGCTTCCAAAGGCTGAAGCCAGATCCTCAGCATGATCCTGTATTATACAAATCAAGGCATAATACCAGATAACTGAAAACCAGTTCTGTCTGTTAAACCATTAGTTTCGATACATTTAGGCTAGTTGTTCTCTATACATTTCCTTTCTTTTAAAAAAATAAGAGTTACAAGGTCCTTTCTTCCTCATCTTTCTTAGAAAAATCCTTTTTTTTCTCTTTTGAACAAGAGAATTCACCATTGTTGCTCTAGCAGTACACCTGGAAATCCCACTCCTATGCCTGTGGGAGTGGAAGGGCTACACAGGCAATGAAAGTACCAGAGAAAGGCAGAAGGGAGGATTCACTACTAGAGTTTCCATTTTGCTTCCTCTAACCAAGTCAAGTGAACCTGTTAACCTGTTTTATTGCTAGAGGTAAAAAGCTCCCCCCACCCCAAAATATCTCACCTGGCAGTAGACCTGCTTTACTGCCTCCCCTTCATTCTTATTTATTCAAGAAGAAAGACATCCCAAATTACAGCAGGCCATCCTCAACTCCAATCAAAGCAGGTTGGGATCACAAAGTGTTTTTTACCAATCGCAACAAATAATAAATATCTGCTCTGAAAAATGAGTGGTGGAAGATATAGTCTACCTTGCTGTACACATAGCAGATTTACAAAAAGGTTTTACCCAAGAACTGCGTTATCAGATCCTTTGTTCTTTCTTGTGAAGTCTCAAGGTTGCTTTTCTTTCCCCTGAGGAACGGCTGTGCATGTGAAATGTTATCTTAAACTTCCTTGTACAGGCGTACAGACCTGAGAATCATACTGTTCTCCAAAGTCTGATCTGTTTAAAACTAATTGTAAGACAATAGTATTTCTCTCTTGACATTTGTTTTCCTGTTAAAGATAATGTTGGAACCCGTGACATGACCACATCCAGCTGCACCAGACACATCAAAATCAGTGACAGGATGAAACCAAATTACTAGGCCTTTTTGTGGCTGCGGCACCATGTGATGCATCACAATGCAAGATGACAATTGAAACATTTTAAACTGTAGTTCAAACCACAGCAAAGAAAACCTCAGGACTCAAGATCAGAGAAAGAGAGAAAGAGAGAGGTGTTTGCAAACTGTAAAAGAGGAAGGGATTTAGCTCTTTGCTTCTTCACAGGTTCACCATCTCTGACTTGCTGCCAATTGCCCAAAGGGCTTTGACATCTGAAGGACATTATACAAATCTACAGCACTCATGAATAACGGAGGAAGAAGGGAAGCATTTGGAGGGAGAAGGGAAGCATTGGGGTCGTATATGTGAGAGATCTAAGCATTCCTATCTCCCTCTCCACTGCCTCCATGGGCAGAAATAATCAAGCACTGAATGTGCCATGAGGCTGGAAGGACGGGGAGAGGATGAGGCCGCTATCACAGATATGAGAGGGAGAGAAGCTGGCCAAGGCTTTATCACAACAGTCACTCAGACAGCAACTAAAAGAGCAGCCCTTTAGAGTAGACTGGCTCTTTAAAATAGACATAATAGTCGAATAGCAAATGGTTCACCAGGCTATGCTTTTCTGGTTAACTATCCAAAGTGATGAGAGGATCCCTTTCTCAGACTGTAACTTGTAATTTTTAAAAATTTAAAGAAATAGCTTTCTTTTCTTTTTAATGTGCAGGTCTAAAACATCAATCCTTTACCACAAATTGACACAGTCAGAAAAATGTTGTGCTTTCTGCAACTCTCCGATCCCCCAGAAGAGTCACGGTCAGTTTATATCTACAAAGCTGGGGGGTTTAGTCCTCAATGCTGCAAAAAAATACTGCTCTGAAAGTCAAAGCAGTGTTATTCCCAGCTGGGGAGGCTTTGCCACCAACAAAGACTCTATGGGCAGATTCTGTGCAAACTTTGTGGCAAGTTCAAATTCTTCATCCTTGTTTTCAAAATATGCCATCGCTTAGCTGAATATTACTCTTGAGTTAATCTTTTTCTATGAAGCCCTTCTTCTTCCATGTCTGTTTGGTGGTATCTCCCGGACATGTAACAGCATCTCTAAATATCCCTCAGATTGCCCCTCTCACATCATGTGTATTATCTCACTTTTTTTACCTGCCTATGCAAAGAAAAACATAACATTCCTACATTTCTGTCAGGGCCTCGGAACGTACCCCATCTTTGAGCTCTACAAAGTAGTTAACAATTATTTTCCCATTCTGCCTTCAGTTACATCTAGCCAGATATTTTGCATTTAAGGCATAGCCGAATTTCCATTTCAGCCGGTTTATTGTAACTGTGATAGGCTTAGGACTTGGATTTGAAAGTTAGGCCTAGACTGGGTGGAGCTATTCCAATGCTGTAGAAGCCAGACGATCTTTCATACCAATCATCTGTGGTTGTATCGGCCAAAAGAAGCTGATGGGAGTAAAAGATAAGATGTTCATTTTAGTGTCCAGCAGAGATCACTCAAGAGTGAAGACGGCCTGTCAAGTATAGAGGCGGAGAAATACTTTTTTCTGGTAGTGACATTTCAGCCATAATTTTAAAATTTAATTTTTAATTTTGCAACCACCCGTTTTAAGTATTCAAAACTCTATGAGCTATTATATAATCACTCTGGAAGGAAACATCCATTCAACAGGTTGGTTTCACAGTGTTGCTGGCCTGTGATTTTGCTTTGTTCCACCTCAGAGACAGCAATGAATCATTGGTCCCATATGTACGCTGCATACACGAGACTTGGAGCTCTGTGCGTACAAGATTTTCTGTGTAAAGTCATTATTTTTCCCCTTTTGCTCATCCTTAGAATGCATATCAGAGGTATTATCTCATCCTGCAAGATGTTCGCAAGCAGTTTAAGTTGAACAGGAGAAAGTGAGCCTTCCCACTCATTACGTGTAATTTTCTTTTGATTTGTTTTGATTTGTTTTAATGGGGATGGAACACCATGTAGGTGTGGGCGTAGATGATGGGATGGGTAAATTTTATGGGGAATGAGCTGAGTAAGCAAGTTTGAAACTACCTCTCAAAATGATTCTTCAAACAAGCCTTGGGGAGGCAATCAGACACTTGTTTTAGAATCACTTGACAAATCCCCATGCTCTGTTTCACAAAATTGTGAAAGCAAAGGATTGTGCAGCCAAAATTAAATGGTCATGTCAGCTCCTTCTCCATAGGAATTCAGTCTGTTACTATGAAGTCTGTTGTCAATAAAACCACGTGTCTTCTAGCCCAGAAGACCACAAACATCATGTGTGTCTGGTCACATCTAAGGCTGTTGACTCACCTCAATGAGGCAGCCATGTCACAGTATTATCAAGGTTTCCCTAGGCTGGCCCAGAGCTCTTGAGGTGGAGGCATCTGTACAGAAAGAACATGTAGAAATTGTAGAGCAAGTCTATGCATGGAAGAGGGCTTTCATCCATCCCATCTGTCTGTGGTCCCATAAGATACTCAGCTAAATGTCAACAGGCAGCTCTAATTTTTCCACAGTCCACAGTGTGGTAACCCAGAAGAAAAAAGGGGTTCAGAAAGAGAAGATACAGGTAAATGCCCCAGTAGAACGACCCTGCTGAAATCACATGGCCAAAAGCCGAAGGGACTGGAGAACTGAAAGGAGGGGAAAAGATTTCTTATAAAGAAGCAGATATCTGAGAATTCCTGAGTGTACCAACAGGTTGTCACAAGTCCTGCAAATCCCACCCACTCAGCAGAAGAAACCTATGAAAATTCTGCAGGGGGAACTCAAGAGCTGCTTTCATTGGAAGGAAGCAATCATCTGGCCTATAATTAAGTTTTCATCTCCTATTATTTATCCAACATCATAGCATCTCATCCAACATCTACCTTGCCGACGCTGTTTATTTAGTTAGTTCATTATATTTCTCTATAATTTGTTGCAGTTGAGCTGAACACAATGGCTTACAAAAACACCATTCCAAACACTTTCATCATCACAACTTTCTAAATGTCCCAGCCCTGCTTGTTGCCAAGCAGAGAAAGAAGCATTACTGTTTCTGTCACACTTGACTGCAGTCCTTTGCCCCTAAAAATGCACCCACACCTGCTCTGGGACCTGCTATTCATTCATCCTCCACCAACCTTCGGAACTGATGAATGTGGAGGGCAAAGGAAAACCTAAGGAGATGCTTAAATGCAGGATGTAGAGGAGAAAAAGATGAGTGACAAAAAGATAGCGACCTGCATTTGGCACACCCTGCTTTTCTAGATTGTAGTTTCACATTATTCTTTGTAAGCTGTAAGTTATTTTCCTGACTGGGGCTGGAACCATCTTTTGTGTAATGTGGTAATAAAGCTTCAGTTACAACAGGCCATTAAGCAAGACTGCAAAGGGTCTCTGATCAGTTACAATCAACAAAACTTGAATGAGTCTTAATTTACTGAGGATGAAACTGTGCCAAGATCTGCATCATGTATGTGCATCAGTTAGACATGCACAGACCTGTGACGGGCTTCTATACAGCAGTAAATACCATCCGTAAGGAATAAAGCCAGGGAGACCTGGTAGGTCAGGTCCTGGGTGCCCCGTAGATGATTGGAGACAGCCATCTTGGTATGAAAAACAACAAAATAATGAGGATCAGCAGGTCTGATTCTGATTTCAATTATATTTATGTAACCCAGGAGTGACTCCACCAAGATGTGGAGCAGTAATGGTGGAAACGCAGTGGCAGGCCAAGAATCTGTCTTAGGTAAATAGGCTTCATCCATAACACTGCCAGGGCATTGTAGACGGTTCAGTAATCGGAGGTGTGACAGCAGCGCGGTCATGTTCTAGCTAGCTTCAAGAGTATGGCAGGGAATCTGCAGCTGTGCAGGCTGTGGAAGGAGCTCCATATGTGTTTTGGAAGGAGGGAATGAGAGCCATGAAGCTTAAACCACCATATCTTCCTGGGTATTGTTAGTGCTATAGATGAAAGCTGGTTTCAGAACATCTCACATGCTGCAATTGCAGCTCTGAGCATAGTGAAGGCATAGTGTTGGAGGCTGGCAGACATAAGCTGTGCTTCCTGTAAATCTTAGCAGAGAAATGAACTTCTTTAAGGCACATGCCAGGTAGTTCCCAAGAACTTTGAGGTATTGCAGATGAGAAAGTCTTTCCACAGACACAGAAGGACTTTTTTTCTTTTTCTTCTTTTTTTCCCTTTTCTCTGGCAATCAGATGAACCAAGGGATGGTTTTGATTCAGAATCTGGAGCAGATACGGGGAGGATTGATTCATGATCCTTTTCTTTTTTTCTCTTTTAATGGGCTGACAGACTCTGCTCCAGGCCTGTGTTCCAAAGGCCTGATCCAAAACCCACTGAAGTCAATTCTTGTAGAGTGCAGTGTGCTGTGAATTTGGCTGTAAAGAAACATAGGCCATCAATTTTTTCTTAATTGCCACAACTATTAAACGATCCCTAAAAAAACCTACCATGCCTTCTTCCTGCCAAAGCTTCCTGTCCCCTGTTCTGTACCTTACTTTGCAGCAGTTTGGCACTCCCCATTCACAGATAACCTGGCATCTGTCCTTGCCCCGTGGCAGGAATACCTGCCTGGTCCCATGCTGTGCTCGTCGTCTCCTCTGTTCCCTTCACACTGTTCCCAGTCAAGCTCACGTGGGCCACCGAAATGAAAAGGTTACACGGTGTAACAGAAAAGAAAAATGTAAGCAACCAAGATGTGCCTGTAGCAGGAACATTTTCTCTCATCTTCTCCTGTTGCAAAAATCTTTGGTATTTATACACGCGCGCACACACACACCCTGCCCATCCTTTACTGTTCCTCTTTGCTATAATGACTGCATAAGATTGAAAACTCCTGTGGGCAGGGTCCTGGTGTATGGCTTGCGCTCAAAAGCATCATGCACGCCTGGGCTGTTGTTTTAATGAACAAGGTAAGGCTACCAGTCAACATACCACGTTACCACACTGAACAGGCATCTGGTCCTTACACTGTAAAGTCAGAGCCTCAAAAAGTCCTTTTGAAAATCCCACTAGCAGAGCAGCAGAGGTGTTAGCATACACTTAAACATGTAGCCCTAGGGCTGTGCAAATAATGAGCTTTATCAGTTGAGCTGCTGGGCTGAAAAATTGTAGGGTAGAAGCATCTCAGTTTGGATAGAAAAGGAATTAAAAGAATCTAAGTGGTCTCACTGAAATGAAAACCTGTAAAATGTAATTTCGTTCAACAGGTAATGTTGCATTTGACTGAAAATTAGATGTTTCGCTTTGGGAAATTTTGAAAGATCCAAAGGAACTGAAGAGGCCACATCACAGAATCCCAGATTGGTCAAGGCTGGAAAAGACCTCTGGAGGCCACCTGGTCTAACCGCCTTGCTCAAGGAGGGCCACCTAGACCCAGTTGCCCAGGACCATGTCCAGGCAGCTTTTTAATATCTCCAAGGATGGAGACTCTACAACCTGTCTGGGAGACCTGTGCCAGTGCTCAGTCACCCTCACAGTACAAAAAGTATTTCCTTATGTTCAGATTCATAAATACCTTAGGGGTGGGGATGTTGGTATCTTTTTCATTTAAAACATCAGGACAAAAACTGGGAGGCAGGTTTTAATACCCATCTCTCTCTCAGAGGTGAAAAACCAAGCAGGCTATGAGGATATCCTGAGATGAGAATACTGCAGTCACTTTCATTACTTTGTACAGACAATTTGGCCTTCACTGAAGCAACACTGAAGACCATCCACACCACTTCCCAGCAGGCTGGCCTCATTGTCATGACTCTGAAGCCATTTCACTCTCTTGCTACACGCCTGTGTAAGTACTTTAATATAAATGGAGCAGCTCCTACAGGAGAGACACACCTCAATGTATTTGTAACCTCATGGCTAGCAGTGACTTGAGAGGTGGAATGTTAGTGCAGGTCTGAAGTCTCCACTGGTTCAAGGCAGAGGTTTGCATATGAGGACTTTAATCCAGGAGGTGTTTTGTAGGTATTTTGCAGCAGAGGCTGCTCAGTCTCCTCCTCTTGGAGCTATCCCATTTCCTATAAAACATCCAGATAGTCATGGAGGAAGAGTGTGAAGAATGATTCCTGACATGCTAGTTAAAACATTCTCCTGGAAGGTGTGACACACAGGACACTCAACCCTGCTCCAATTAATGTTTAATTGTTTACACAAAGGGTACAGTGT
The DNA here is from genome assembly GCA_003993805.1 of Himantopus leucocephalus. Lineage (NCBI taxonomy): Eukaryota > Metazoa > Chordata > Aves > Charadriiformes > Recurvirostridae > Himantopus > Himantopus leucocephalus. The sequence continues at coordinate 76,569,182 of RSEF01000003.1, read as the reverse complement.
AAACAGGAATGAGAGACCTGTCCCTCAGCCCCTGTCCCCTGGATTAACTGAGAGGCAGCAGGCTAAGAGAAGGAGGGGATGGAGGATCAGCTTCCCTAGCCCAGGCCATCTCCCATAGGTTGCATGTCTTCCTGTGAACTGTTGGTTAAACAGGGCACTCTTCCTCCATGATCTCTGTGACCCCAACCCTCTACTCCTGATGCTATTCATGGCAGTCAACCTCAACCCACACATAGTTTCACACTGACAAAAAATTGCCCAACTCATTAAGTCTTCACCAGAAAATATTCACCAGCTCTACAGGAACATTTGCAGCCAGAACTGCCGCCTGTGCACCTCCATCTTTCTGAGTTTCCTTCAGATTGCTGAAGCAGGCCAGGTAGCCTTATCTCCACACTCTTTTAAGGTGCTGCTGTCAGATTGCCAGGCATTTTAAGGTGCTTTGGGTGCAACGTCTGATTTACGTGTTAAGTGTTTGCACAATGCCGAGCACAATGGGGTCCTGACTCTGGCAGGGGTGCCCAGACACTGCTATCATTAACTATAATTACAACTGATTACCCAAATCACAGTTCACGTCATGGGGCAGACTTTTCCCCGCACCTGCGCAGAGGCCGCGGGGGCTCCGCCTGAGCGGCGCACCCAGGGCCACCAGCCCTGGGCCACCAGCCCTGCTTCCCCACAGCAGGGACAGGGGTCAGGCAGGAGGCCGATGGGCAGCAGGCAAGGTTGCCTTTACGCTCAAAGGAGGAAGCAGAGGCTAGGGACTGAGCATCTGCCTGGGGCCCTTGTGCATCTAATGGTGGCTCTGCCAAAATATTCTTGCACTCTTTCCCTCGGGGCTGGTTGCTAGCCAGCAGAAGTCGGACTGTCTGCCAAGGTCCGTCCAGATGCACTGTGGCAACCCAAAGGCTGCCAATGTCTGCAGCACCCTTTTCCGCATGTGAGGGGGCTTCTGGGACTGAGGAGCCATATATACATCACATCTTAGGACAGGCTTATTAAAACAAAGGGAGAACTATGAAATGCTGGTTGCTTCCATCTACTAGGCCTTAATTTTCACAAATGCAAATTAGTAAGCACTGCATATTGGAGAAAGTATAGAGAAGAAAATGATAGCTGCTCATTTTCACATAGTTAATTAGACTCTGATAATTACCACTCTGTATGTTTTAACTCTGTAAGAGCAACACGTAGCCTGTGTGCACATGGCAGCAAATAATTCAGAGGCTGAGTCAGGCGATGTACATCAAGCTGTTCTACATACATTTATCTGGACTTCAAAATATGCTATTTTTCAAGACACTCCGTGCACTTCACTGACATCTACTTGTCCAATGTAATACTCCTGCCAGTGCTGGCCTTGTCTGTTCATTCCACTGCACTAACAAGAAACAAGATGAAATAGAAAACATTGTCTAAAGTGAAATCTAGGCTAGCAGATATAACTCTCAAAGTCATAGTTGTTTTAGGCTGGGACGATTCTCAAAGCATCACTCTTAACAACTTTACAAAGAAAGTCAAGCTTTATCTTCCAGCTGGAGAAACAGTGGCAGAGGACAGAGCTGGGAGCAGGACTTGGGCTCTGCAAGCTTTAGCATGGCAGAGACAAGGCTGTTCGGAAAGAATCAGGCTCACAGTAAGACCTCACCTGTGTCTGGTCTGTGAAGGTTCACCCCCCAAACCCTACTGTATCATTGTTACTCTCATCTGTCAAGTGTACATGTTTGCAAAGTCCTCAATGATATTTTCCATTAAGATGTATAAGACTTTGCTGATATTTTTGTTTTTCAAAATGCAGCTTTTGAAATTTATATAAAATGGTGCTGCGTGATACTTTCGGCAGCAAATTGTGAAACCAAAGCTGCAAGTCTGCGATTTCAATTCTGGTAGAGGGATGAGGTATTTCGCCCTTGGACAAGGCCTGATTAACTATGGTTGCACTGGCATTGGGATGTACCCAGCACTTCTTCCAAGTGAGACTAAAGTGTTTTTAAAATAACCATTGCAGAAGTAGCACAATAGCACTGAAGGTTTGAAATTTTAGAGTTCAGCAAAAACATTTTGACCTCCTTCCTTGTGATTTTTCCATCTCATTTTTCAAATCTAAAATATTTTGCTGATATTGGGAATTTAGAATAATTAATTTCCAAATTTATCCCATGAGACTGTGTTACACTTGCCTCCCAGACATTCAGCTCACCACAAAACCAGGCCGTGGACACTTTTTGCTTTGTGTATGCATCTAAGCGACTCTTAGAGTCATACCAAGGTTGTTCACAAATACTTGCAAGATTTCATCTCCTTACTTTGTACACAGATAACGCTGAACAGGCAGTTTCCCTTTAAATGGTTTTGGAGACTTTTCAATCAGAAAAATGTTTATTTTTAAACTCTTTGCATAGAAAAATTGTCCTGCTGGACAAAGAGATTTCTTTTTCCAAAGTTGACAAAAGTCTTCCATTATAACATTTGTATAATGAGGCATTTCTTTTCCACTTAGAAATTGCTCTCAATGTAGAATTTTAAACTAAATAATGAAATTTCAAGGAGAAAAATTTGAAGTCATCTTTTCAACTTCGCTTTAACGAAATGTTTATCTTGCTTGGTGAAATGTCTTGCCTTGATCCATATTTTCCTGATTATCCTCCTGAGTTTCCTTCATGTTTCCATGACATCTTTTTGTCATGGGTTAGACAAGGAAAAGATGTTGAAATTCCAAAAACTCTGTGGACAGGAAAATTATTTCTCATCTTCCTCCACTGCTAAATACTTCGTGATCCTTGGAGTGGGCAGTGATATGCATAGGTGGCATTCCTGTGGTGGACTCAGCAAGCAGCTGACTTTTGCTAGCTTTGCTGTGTGGAGGCAGACCTGAAACCTCCACTGGGCTCAGCCCCTCCATGCAATGGGTTGGGGTTAACCACAGGGAGCAGAGGCTGTGCAGAAGCAGGGACTGTGGTCCCTGGGTGGTACCCAGGGATGTGGCTCATGGCATATGAATTGCTCAAACATTTCTTCCAGGTCTACACTTTAGCTTTTTAGGCCAAAAAGGTGGAGTTCTCCTGAATATGAAAAAATGTTGGCAAATGAAATGTAGATTCCGTGATAGACTTTATTAATCTCCCAACCATCTCCATTCAATGGAGAGACCAGAATATGAAATGTAGAGCACTGAAAACCACGCTGAAGCTATATCTACCATGATACAGAGGAAAGTTCAGCTACATTCTTCTGAGTTTCATGAATGGAGGATGCACATCTTCCACCTTAAAAGAAGAGCAGCAGATGTGATGTGTTGTCAGCCTCTTTGCCCTTAGCATTTAAGTTTAAGGTCAGTTCTTGTTAGGTAACTCTTATTCATAGCAGAAGGCATCATATTCCAACTTTTCTCTGAACAAGAAGAAAAGAATTGCGCCTCTTGAAGTACTAATGGTCTTGGTAAATTCATTGTTTAATACATTCAATATGCTTATATCCTTTCTAATTGCAAAAAAAAAAAAAAAATTAAAAATTTAAAAATTACACCATACTGTCAAGAGCCATAAAATGACCTAACTTGATGGAGTAGCTCTGCTCTCTGTTTTTATTTTCAAAGCCATGTTTTCTCAGCAAAGCCTCCAAACAGCAGAAACATCCAGCATTACAGATGTTTACAATTATAGGCAACTGAATGAGAAAAGCAGCTTCATTTATCAGTCAGGATTTTGTTTTTGTTTTTGTTTGATGTGATACCTACTTGTAGGCCCTTCCATGAAGTTGCACAATTGCAGCTTTTGAGGATTATATTTCATGGTCATAACAGAGGGGAAAAAGGTTTTAATATGTTTTCACAGTCTTATTATCAACTTAACCTTCCAGCATCATTACTCACCTAATTGCAAGCTTTACAAAAAAATCTCATACGGTATGTCCTGTTGTGAGTTCATAACAGAAAACCTCTTAACAATTACTGGGATTACTCCAAACCAAACACTGACCTTGACAATCCCAACGGATCCCTGTTGGAAGATATCAAACTATAAAGCCTGATCCTCTCTTCTAATAAAGAGATTCATCTCAAGTTCCTTTTTCCTTCTGCATGTCCAGTGTGAAGGCCCCATGCTCCTCAGAGGTGGCTGAGTAAATCCAGGGATGCTGCAAACACAGTCCTTTTCTCCTAAGTCGAGCAGCTTCCCCTGTTTTAAAAATAAATGGTGGTGAATTCAAAGTACATGGTGACCCAGACAGTTGTCTAGGTTAAAACAATGTCTTCCCACTAAAGCATCAAAAAGAGCTACGTCCATTTTCATTACATGTAACTCTGATCCAGAATCCAGAGCTGTTTGCTGTGTTGCACAAAACCAGGCACGGTGGTTTGTGCTTTTGCTAAAACACAAAGTAGGTTTTTTAGAAGTCCTTGATCTCGCATCTTGAGATGCTTTTATGATTTTGTCTCTACCACTGTCATGAGACACTGATGCAAACACAGAAAACTGCTCCAGTCCTGCTCCAATGAGGAGAGTAACCCCCATACTCTGCACCAGTGAAGTGCCAGGCATAGGGAAGAGCTAAGTTTCAGGGGCAATTGTGTTTACCTGGGCTTCCTGCCAGCCACAAATTCTCCTTCTAGGTATTATGCTTAATTTTCTTACTCTTGTCTGGTTGTTTGGAGTTTTTTTTCCTGCTCTTGTACAGCAAGCTAACCCAGAAAGACTAAGTGTCTGTTGAGGCCAGCTGAGACTGGGGCAGGTTCTGCCTGGGAGATCTCCTCCTGCCTCCACAACCAGTCCAGTTGGGTCTCACGGGAGGAGAGAACTCAGTAATTGGTGCCCACCCCACATCCCATGAGGGACCACAGGTGTTGTTGGACACTCAATTCTGTTCTAGGAGGGCAGGACACATCTGGGATGCAGCCAGCACCCCACACTTTCAAACACTGTCCCAGGGCAGGTAACAGACAAACAGCAGAAGGCTGCTCAGGCTCCCTCCTTGCAGGCTGACTGGGCAAAACCTGGGTGTCCCATGCAGAGGTTGGGCATATCCTCTTTCCCACCTGGAAATTTTGACTGAGAGGAAGAAGAAATTTCACCTTTTCTGCAGGAGTGCCAGAGCAGCCAAGCAACCCCTGCTGCCCTCTTGTTGCCTGGAAGGTTCAGATAAATGTCCCCTGCTCACAGACAGGTCAATGCACAAGGAGCCCGACCTTCCTCAGTAGCATCAGATCTACGGCACATGCACTCACAGTGGATCACCTGATACACAGGAGACCTGATGAACTTGCTAAGCATGTGTCAGCCATCTGTGTGGTACATGTGCAGTTGATACAGTGCATCCCAGCTGTGTTAGACTTGTGTGTGTATGTTGAATAGTACCCAAACCCTTATTTCTCCATGAGATTTCCCAGGAAGAACTTTGGGTGTCCTACAATTTAAAACTCACTCTGAGTACAAAATACTCTAAACTTGAAGAAGGTCTAGAAGAAGTCAGAGCATGTTGGAACAATGACGTTTTCATATATTGTCTTCCTGCTGGAAGTGTGCCACGAAAACATACGTGCAGAGACTTCCTTCCTGAGAAACTGAAGTTGTGTCAGCATTTGAAAGTAGTATTGCATATCAGCAGAGCAGCCATTCTTATATTCCTCGTGTAGGAAGACTATTTATCCTTTTGTAGACTAAAAATTAAAAGGCTCTGATTCTACTGTCATTTATGACATGATAAATCAGGTGTAAATGAAGAGCAGACGAGTGTAGTACATCGTGCTCAAACAAACCCACTTGAGAAACCAACCTCATAGGGAGGCTCTCTAGCTCTGTGACCGAAGGATCTCACAAGGAAGACTTGAGCTGTAGACCATTGTTAGCTGGGAAAGTAAACAAGGAAAGTATTGCTATACACCTGTCCCCTTCTCACCTCATTTTAAAGCAGCCATCTAAAATAGATAGGTGAGTTATGCCCTAAAAGTGTCCATTTCTCTCCTTCTCTCTCACAAAGATGCTCTGGCTGAAATGTAATGCCCTACACTCTACAGATCCCTGTTTGGTCAAATCAGTGTACGCTGACTCTCTGAATCTCCATGGCAAGTTTTGCTTTCCATATCAGTGCAACCAGTGTTCATCCCCTTGGAGACATTCAAATTTTGGTGAGGTGAATCTCCTCCCTTCCCTGTAGCCCAAGCACCTCCATTGTTGGACCTCAGTGTTTTATGTAGATAATGCAGAGCTGGGTGCCATGGGGAGCAGAGGAGAGGGGAGAAATCAACCCATGGTAGACTGTCTTCTTTTATAATGCCCACAAATGATGTGTAAAGACTTGGCTAATTTAATGAAATGCATCTTACTATGGCCTGAAAGAGGAAGGATGTGAAAGTATTGCCCTTACACTTTACTCATTGTGTGAAACATCTGTTAGGAAAGAAAACACATTTGGAGAAAAGTACCTTTAGCTAACTTCAGCTGTGTAAAAGCTAAGCACACAGTCCAGACCAGGCATGTTGGCTCCCAACATTTCTCACAGGGACACTTCCAGAGGGCAATTCCTCCCAACATAACAAGGTCTCAAATGTTTCAGGTACAAAGAGGTTTTATGCTTCATCCTCTAGATCCTTGCTATATGTGGGGAGAAAAGCAATCTTTCACTATCTTGCTTCTTCTAATGGGCTACAGAAATTACTAAGTTACTTAGTTATCATCATCTCTGTGCCTGAACAAGACCATTCTCTGCTTCCTCTACCTCTTCTCTATAAATATTCAAGACTGTTAAATGCAAATCTCTGAGCTATGACCAGCCAAATTAGCTTAAGGAGGTGTGTAACCTCTGTGGTCAGGTACCCAGCACTGTGGCAGACTTGTGCCGTTTAAGCACCTTTTTTTAATCCCACCAATGCAAGCAAAGCAGTGTTGGTAGCACTGTTACTTGCTGTATTACTCTGAGGCAGGGGAAGGACAGTACTGAATTCTGTTGGCTCTTTTCCTGGAGAGCTGCCAAAGGGAGCTGTGGAAAGGGCACAGGATCAGTTTGAAGGTGCACAGCCCTGGGTGAGGCTGGTGCGCTCCATCGGTTGACATATAAACTCACAAATAGAAAACTGACACAAATCCTCCTCTGCGCTCAGCCTGTAATAACTAATCCTGCTTGAGACAGGGGGCACATTGTAACTTCTAAAAAGAAGCAATTTAAAGCCTAGGGTCCTTAAAACATTGCATTGTATCCTGCCTTTTTTATGGCATTCTTTAACAAACAAACAAAATGAACAAGAGAGATGGGACTAGCATAGGCTTTCAGTGCACAACATGGCCAAAAGAAGACTGCTTCAGGAACTGTAACTTTTAAATTTCCTATCTAACATTAAATTATCATCATTTTTNTGGAGTACCAGTACAGAACTTGGGGAGGTAAAAAAAAAAAAAAAAAAAGAAGCTGCTTGCATGTATCTTCCAGGCAAAGATCCAGCACTAGGGCTGTGTTGGAAGCAAGTACCATTGTTAGACTTCATGGTCCATCACAGCCGGGCTCTCAAGATGCTCATAAAAATCTAAAAATCTGGGACTCACTTTCATTATGATCAAGTGTGTGGATACATGCAAAGCACATTTGCATCACAGGGAGCAGGGAATTGTAGGCACGTAGTAACGTTTGAAGAAGATACACCACTCCGTAGCAAGAAACAGAGTCAGTTATGATTACTTAATGAACAGGCTGATAGTCCTCTACTTGACATGTCATTCTTTCTGCCTTAGCAAAAGTGACTTTAAAGCTTTCTCTTTTAACTATCATGGGATTTGAGTTTTATGTGTGTGCAGACCTCCAATAATTAAATAACTGACATGTCAGTAATGGAATAAAGAGAAAGGCAATTAGTTTTGATTAAAAGATCCTAGTCTCTTCTAATGTTATTGGTAGGAATGGCACAGGCCAACATATGTCACCATCCAGCAACTATTTTTCCTTTCCTTTTCTTCCTTTTTTTATTTCCAGAAAACTGGATTTACCATGCCAGATTGCATCATTTTCACATACATTCCCCATATGGCTCTTCCAAAAATTATAAACACAGATGCAGAACCATAGTTTATTTGGCTCCTGCCCCTGAGAGTGACACCCATTCAACCACTAGCTGCAAAAGAGCTGTGCTGCATAACTGAGGTAATGTGTGTGCCAAGAGGAATTGTTTCCACTGGGAAGCAGAACTGAAGTCATTCCAGGGTTCCTGTTTCTTCATGTACCTTGTCTACTAAAGACTGCAGAAGGTCAGCATAGATGGTCTCCTTCTGGACAAGTACCACTGGCCCAGGTAACCATTGGATTCAATGGTCCATGTGACCATCAGAGGCTTTTGTGTGACTCATTAAGAAATGTGGACAGCATTCCTGGAAGTACATGAAACAGGCTCTTTTTCCCACTTCTTTATCCAATAGGTGTATGAGATATTCCAAATGCTTCAAAATCAAATAATGGCTATAGGCTTCTCACAGAATCCCAGAATAGTTGAGGTTGGAAGGGACGTCTGGAGGTCCTCTGGTCCAACTCTTTGCTCAGGCAGGACCACCTCGAGCAGGGTTGCCCAGAACCCTGTCCAGGCAGCTTTTGCATATGTCCAAGGATGGAGACACCACAACCTCTCTGGGCAACCTGGTCCAGGACTCAGTTACCCTAACAGTAATAAGGTGTTTCCTGAAGTTCCAATGGAGCCTCCTAAGTTTCAATTTGTGCCCATTGTCTCTGGTCCTGCCACTGGGCACCACTGCAAAGACCCTGGCCCTATCTTCTTTATACCCACCCTTCAGGTATTTATAGACATTGGTAAGATCCCCCTGAGCCTTCCCTTCTCTAGGCTGAACAGTCCCAGCTCTCTCAGCCTTTCATCACAGGAGAGATGCTGCAGTCCCCACTTTTGCGGAGAGATGTCTTTAGCAGCAGCAAACGTGTGCTGTTTGAGCCTTTGCAATTTCTTGTGTATCTACACAAGTATTTGTAAAACTCCGGAAGCCCACTTTCTACTTCTACTCAGTTGTGTTTAGTTCTCACGTAGCATATCACAGAGCACATGACGTGCATACACCTTTCTTATAGGACTTCATTTCTGATGTGTTGCCTCTTATAAAATGTAAAATGTCTGAAGGAAAGTGCTTCATTGCTTTGCTTACAGGGTTTTAAAAAATCCTGCAATGATGAAGAAGAAAAGGTGACTGACTGCTGTAGTCAATTGATTTATGGTTACTGCAATAGACCACTCTGTTTTGCCTGATGGAGACTTTTTGGGTGGGCTTTTTGACTCCACATTCCGAGTAAAGTATTTTTGCAAGCTAACAGGAACAAACGGGCAGTTTTTTTAAATTATTTAGGAACCTATCCAATGTCAAGAGCAGTTAGGTGTCTAAGTGTACTTAAATATCTGGGCCAGAAGAACAGCAAAGCCAGCTAAACCAGCTAGTAGGGCTATCACAGGGAATAGGTGGTGTCTCTGAGCGGTCTAGAATTAGCATAGCCTAAACCAGATTGAAAGAAGGGCCTGTCCTTTTAATAAGTGTTTGCCTAATGAGTCACATCATCAGGGCCCCCACCTCTAACTGGAGCTTTTCAGACTGAAGCTGCTGGGGTGCTATTACTAATAATAGTATCAGGAGCCATACCGCAGAGGGGTAGATACCGGCAGTCGCTGAAGCGTAATAGGGTGTAGCCAGCTCCAAAGGGGCTCTGGACAAGTTCCACCTCGATGATAGAGCTTGGGCTGCTCTCCACGGCTCTTTCAGATTGCATCTAAACACTCCTCCCTGGAACAAAGTCCTCAGGCACTTCTCTGCTTCAAAGCCCGCCTGGGATAAGAAGAATGAACAAACGCTTTGTCGTATATGTTGGAAAAAAGAAGGAAGACGCATTTCTTCAGCATGAGGCTCCTTGTAAATACGAGATCTTCCCTGAATCTTTTAGCTGTGTCCAGTCTTCCTGCAGTTACTGTTTGGCTATTCTCTGCAGCAGCTGTCCTGGCTGTAGCAGATCCATGGTTATATTGGTGTTAACTCACTTTATACCCACAGTGCAATTCCACCTGAAAAGTAACTAGATCTGTCTATGCCGAGTCTTCTTAGGCTTGCTCCACCAGTGCATGGAGCAGGATAGGGACTCAAAAGCAGCGTTAAAACTGCGTGGTGTGCCCTGTAATCTGGGAACAGGCACAGCTCCGACAGATCACGAACTGCTCTATAATGCTCTAGAGAGATTTATTCCTCCCGGGGTCTGGGGAGACTCTTTAAATACACTTTCCTCTCTCTTTCCCGCTTAGACTGACCAAGTGCAGTGACTGCAGTAAGAGGTGTGATGCTGGCTGGTAAGCGAAACAAAGCAAAGGCATATTTCTTATCAGCTTCCATGGACTCTTGGTTAGGTCCCCATAAGAGGGGGAGAAACCAAATGCACCCCATTGCTTCTGCACCCTTCTGAAGCCATTATGGCAGTCCTGAGAGAAAAGGAAACTAAGTCCTCCTTGTTTTCTCACTAACGTTCATTTCTCTCATGTCAGACAGCAGCTTAAGAAAAATGTTTTCCAACAAAAATGTAAGAGGGAAGTGAGAAGTCTGCATCTGGGATACTGCCACCACAAGCCAAACTGTTGGTCTTTCTGGTTGTAGCTGGGCTGCAGTGGGCAACACAGAACAGAGGAGAAAGGGAATAACCCAGCAAGGAGGCTTTATGGAGTAGAAAACAAACAGACAATGAAAGGGTGTGTTCCTGAAATCCTTCAAAGGGTGTTAACTCTTTCATAGCAAGACTAATGACTCCCCCTTAAGCTGATAGTTTCCTCTGTGCCTTGTTAAGATTAATTCAGTGGGCCAGATTCATCCAGCGGTCCTTTGATTGAAATCACTGGAGTGACACCACTAATAACCACAGCAAAACAATGAGACAAACACTGTGTATATGAGAAAAATAGTTGTGCTGAAACTTTTTGTGAAACTTGATTATGGCCCTGCCAAACTCTCCTGCAACATTTCCTTGCTTGTGTGAATGGAAAGGAAACATGTCAAAAGGAATTTAGGGAACTGCACTCTAGCCTACTGTCAGGTTTGCAGTATGGTCCAGCAAAATCAGCCTAGTCGAAGAACCGGGAATGGTTCATATCTGAGAATGCTTCAGACAGAGCTCATGAAAGGACTGGAACAATGGACTCCACAGCTGGAACCATACATGGTTGCATGCTGCTCCCTGAACATTTTCTTTCCAACAAATGAAATGCACAAGCTGTGCTATGCAGCTGTGCACCTTCACCAGGACTGAGGGCACATCCCTATCTCTGCTCTGGCGATGGTCCGATAGCCAGAGAGACACACTATTGGGCAGCCTCTGTCCCATCTGAAGGCTGAGGAGGGCACAGGTGCTGCGCCTTCCTCCTGCCAGGCTGATGCCCTGCCCACTAAGATACGTGGAAATTGGCTGTCAGAGCTGCAATCTTTTTCTCCTCGAGGCTGCATTTTGAAGACTGTGCCCCATCTGGCCATTTCACAGAATCACAGAATGGTCAGGGTTGGAAGAAACCTCTGGAGATCATCTAGTCCAACCCCCCTGCCGGAGCAGCATCACCTACAGCAGGTTGCATTTCACGGGGGCCCAGCCAGACTGCAGGTGGACAGGGTGCATCCCTGACTCACACACTGCTGCTCTGCAGTGCAGGCACCTCCAGCACCTCCTCGTCACCACTGGTGCCTGTTGGCCAGCTCTTGGTGGCTTCCTACTCAGCACGCAGTATCTTTGCATCATCCTGCTGAGGTGCCCAGGGGTGCTGCAGTGCCTTGGGNTTTTTTTTTTTGGCAGCAAAACAGGCTTGCAAGAGTCCTGCTCTCCCCCACACTTTATTTCCGCCCTCCTGGTTGCAGCTTGCCACCCCCTCAGTTGTGCCGACGCAACTGCTTACGAAGCCACCCCACTCAGCCAGGTTGCTAAAATGCCCTGCGGTGAACTGGGGCACAAGGAGGGAAAGGAGCTGGAGGAAATGGGCTGAGTGGAACATGCGGGAACGGCTGCAACGAGCCTTGCTGCTGAGCAAAATGACTGTGGATTTGTACCCCAGTGGTCTACACAAGCAAAAGAAGGGCTTTAGCCACTCGATCCTCTGTGTTTCCACTCCACAGGTCAGAGGTCTGGAGCAGAAGGGTTGTGGCACTCACCTTTCAGTGCCTTCACTTTTTATTCTGAGCCTTACTTTTCTCTCCTGTCTCCAAACCTGATTTACTGCTCTTGAAGCTGGGAAAAGATCAAGCAGCACAGGACAGCAGGAATGAGACATTGTCTAGCTGGGAGTTACAGCTGAGGCAAAGACAAAACTTAAAACCCTGGAGATATGCTGTTGTCCGTGAGTTTTAACAGGGCATTTACATCCAGCTCCAAGTCATCACCATCTGCCTTTCCTAAGAAAGAGAGACAAACAAGCAGGCAGAAGGCAAGAAAGGAAGGAAGGAAGATTTTGTGCTTTTGAGGCTGCCTTCTGAGTTCAGGGCTGATTTTCAGATAGGAACACATCTCCTCTTGTTGTCTCAGCAGGTCATCCAAACGTTGCCAAGCACCAGATGTTTGAAGTGGCAAATTATTTGGAGATTTAAATTTGTTTGATGCTAATCTGCTTCTGATAGGGCTTTTACTGTTTTTCTTTTTCTTTATTTTTAAGACTTTTCTTCCCCTAAGCAAAAGCTCAGGTTCAGCCTGAAAAACTGTCCTGTAAAAGTGGGACTGAATGTCTGTAAGGGGGAGGAAAACAGCAAGGAAAGACCTCTGCAGTTGTGTCCTTGATTTCCAGAGGTTCTTGCACTCTGAGGACTGAGAGTTGGTTCAAGTTTTTCTGTCTGTCTGCTGTCTCATGTCCTCTCCTGCAAGAGGCAGTGAGGGAAAGACTGATCTCTGAGCATGGCCTTCTTTCTCATGGCTGCCACAATCTCGAGCCCATTGAGTTTTCCTATTTCTTCACAAAATTCCTGATATGTTACTGTTCCCTGGGTTGGTTCTGTGTTTCCCAGTGCCACTTATCCCCCAAAACCTGTACAAAAGCAGCATTATTTTTTCAGTTGAAAATCCTAAAAGAGTCTCAGCAATGTTTTCTCATTAAATTAGATATGCTAAAAGGGGTAGATAAAACATGTGTGACATACCATGAAACACCATGAAATGTTGTGATGTGTAGTGGTGGAATGAGTAGGATTTTATTTCCCCTATCTTTTAGCTACCTTTCAGTTTCTGCAGAGTTCATCTGTGCCCAGAGGTATTGTTGATGCAGCTTGTTACAAAGGAAATATTCACTGACCACAAACTTGGATAAACATATTCCACCCTCACCAACTTTCTTAGTCTAAAATAGGCACGTATTCTTCAAGTCTGGGGGAAACAAAAATACTCTGACAAATATCCTAACTGAATGTATTACTTATTTGAGAATATCTCCCAGGTTTGGGATAGGGGATGTGGAAAGAAAATTAGTTTTATTATTGAAAAATTAATCTACACTGTAAGCAAAGTAATCGTGCCAGAATAATATTTTTTGCTTCAGCACTGAGTGACCACAGAGGGATCTGATCTGGAGACACCACAAAACAGCTTAACCCACAATAACTGTGCCAGCCAGCTTCTCTGTGGAGGCATTTCTTACCAGTCTTGTCTGGCTTAGGAAAATGAAATATGCTTACCAAATGCATTGCATAACACGTATTGATTACTGTATTTTTAAGTGTCACAGGAGCAAAGAAGATTTCAGTGTTTTAAAGTGAATGCAACTAGAAATAGTTTGACATCTCCAAAAAGGTTTCAGTTCATTACTGTGAACTCAAAAGTCTTCCCAGGTTTGGACACTGCCAGCTAACGTGTTTTTCCCTGGCAATTTCTAGTCAACAGTCAGGGTTGTTTAAAATCTTGTTAGCCACTATGTTACCAAAAAACCTTTTCTCTTAGTAGAGAGTACACTTCAAAGTAAAAGGTCGCATATTTCTGTCTTTGCTCAGTCATTTTTAAGTAACCATTGCATTCAGAAGTGCTTACTAGAGAAGATGAGATAGCAATCAGTTATATGCAACTTTAGGAAGTATGCAGTAATGTGAGGCTTCGTGAGACCAGACTTCGTGTGCTAAGGGGGTTTTGTTTGGTTTTTCAGTCCACAGCTACAATGAGAAAAAATGACATGGGCGTTTTGTCATTTTACCATCAATAATTCCAGCCTTTTTTCATGCTGCTTCGTAGTCATTTTAAGCGGTGCAAAGTGAGTTAAAAGTGGGTGTACCAATCAGACCAATAGTATTTTACTCCCACTCTGCAGGGACTTGGTGACTATGCATGGTTGCAGGTAACGGAGAATCATGGTCTCTGTTTTTCCATGTAAGGGACTAGATTCTACTACTCCTACTCAGGCTGAAGCCCTAGTTTTACAATACGGGAACTTCAGCAGAAACACCGGTGTAAGGGGTTCGTATTTGCCACCCCCGCCTTCAACCGCATCTTTCCAGGTATCAGCACACTGCCCCTACGTTAGCAAGCTCAGCTGGGTTTAAAAATAACCCCCCATTTCTGAAGGTTGTTTTTCTCTTCAGTGGTTCACGGAGGAGGCGGCGTGCACTCTGGGGGCGAGAGCGGGCAGGCTGAGGCAGGCAGGAGCGCCTTCCCACAGCACCAGCCCTGGTGCCTGGGTAGCCTGCCACAGCAGCCGAAAGCATTTCATCCCTACCTGAACCATAGGCAGCTCAGAGTCCTTGGAGTCTCACCATGCACAATCCTGCCTTCTCCCACCATGGCAGTGAAATGCTGTTGAAGAGTGGGCTCTGTTTCCCTTTTGCATTCCTATCTGACTGGTGGATCTTCTGGCACTCTTGCTCCCTTTGCTTCTGATAACCTTGCCAGTGTGTCAGGAACGTACCTTCTCAAAGGCCATGCCCTTTCTCAATAGTTCTCATGGGCCTTGGTAACACTGAGGCTCGATACAGGGGTGACAGCAGCCAGAAAGGAAGAATTTAATATGTAGAAAAGTAAAGTAGATGATCCAACAATTTCTCAAGTCCTTATTCAGACTCTATGGGTCCAATATGAGAATTTGCAAGTAAAGAGTTAATCCTCCAAATGCTTCCCCAAGTGAGGCCACTTGCTGATGCCAACAGTAGAGCTTGCGTAAAGAACATCATGCACAAGGACACTTAGACGCTGACAGAGCAATGGCTTTTGCACCTCAAGAGTTGTTAAGAAGGTGTTGTTATTTTCCATAAATTATTCTTTTATTCTTCCTGTCCAAAACAGGATGATCCAAAACAACGATCCAAATTTTCATTCAGACACAGTCAAAATACCTCCCCATAAGCCAGCACTTCCAGTATACAAAGCACTTCTCAGACATCCATTAATCCTCAAAACAGTCTGTGAGGTAGGAAATTGTAAGTGTTATTATCCCCACTTCACAGGTGGGGACTCTGAGGCAGGGAGATTATGTGATTTGCCACAGGCTACACAGCAAATCCATGCCAGACCCAGGATTAAAATTCAGCAGCACCTGACATCTGGGCAAATACTCAAGCCCTGGTCTCTGCTGCCTCTAGAATATGTGTTTACATATGTGCACATGCCTATCTTAAGCAGGTCTCCTGATGAGCATTCATAATCAACCACTCTATGTCCCTGTGCAGTACAAGGGTGTACACACATACCAAGAATGTACAAATCTAAGCAAAGCACAGGCTAAAACATGTCAATTTGAAGAAATCTCCCCAGAAGTCTAAAGGAAGATCTGCACAGCAAACTTTTGAAAGTTGTGTATTGCTAGTCAACTTCAAACAAAGCAATAAAGTCTGGAGCATAAAATGTTTTGTGTTATGCCAACAGACATAAAGGATATTATTTAAATCAGTGTTTTCCTGTCCATTTGCTTTCTGAAGAAAATGCATAGACTGGCCTATGTTCAAGAGCAGACAAAACTTCTGATTTCCTTGAGCTGGGAAACACAGATTGGATCCCTGAATTTGAAAGAAGCATCATAAATTTTCATGTAAGAAGTGACTCTTTCTGATAAGGTTATTTTGCTTTGAAAGAGGTAGATAAAATATACCATTCATTGCTCTAGTAGCATGCAGGATATTTTTGTCTCTTTTCATACTACTGAGTCCTCTTTGTCAGTTCGTTATGCAAAACCCTGATCACAGAAGTTTAATGTTTTTGTTTTTCCACAGTGGAAAGTACTTCTTTGCTGTAGTTGTCCTGTCAGCTCTTGCCAAAACGTGTCGTCGTTCATTTTCCATCTCAAAGACTGTTATGAAAAGATTAATTTCTAACCTCGAGAGAAAGAAAAGGGTTTTTTTCTGTTTTCTTCACAGTTTGTGTGTGAGTTATTTCTAATGAACACTGAAAAAGGCAGGATAATTTTAAAAAATGGCAATGAATGGGAAGGTTTTGGATCAGATTTCTTCTCTGGCACTGCTAGACCCTCCCTTTTTGTCTTCTCATCATACTCTGCACCAAGAGTCTGTGAACTGAGTTTGCATAATAACACCCCAACAGACCCTTTCTCTTCAATTTCTAACCTGAATCAATACAGAACAGCTACGCATTCATCCACATCTTCAGTAACACAATCCACTTTCCCTGCTTTCTCCAAGCTCTTCTTTGTGACCACAGCTCTGTCTTCTTCAGCCTTGCCCACTTACTTCTCACTCATCTGTTTCCTTTCATTGCAGCCTTAGAGGTTCCCAGAAGCTATTAGAAGCGGAGTGACAGATAAAGAAAGAGAGAGGCAAAGGCTGAGAAAATAAAATGTAATACATTCTTTCATGGGGGAAAAAAAATAGAGTAATAACAAATTTCTGCATTTTAGAATCTTTAGAGGTATGTCCAAATATTCCTGCGCAACAATTTATTTTATTTACTTAAATAATTTTGCACTGCTGGGTGTATTTTGTCCAAAATAAAAGAATTGGAGTATGATAGTCAAATCTTAATGGCAGTCAGATATTTCCTGCAAAGCATGTTGCAACACTGATAGGAAAACATTTTAGAACCCTGCACTGCTAAAAAGAAGCATACCTAAAAGCCAGCAACAACTCATCTGTCCCCATTAAAGCAGATTATCTATGCTATTAACCAATGCATCCTTCCCAGTCCACTCAGCACATATACCACTTGCTCTCTTCTAAATACACTTTTTTTTTGTATTTTGCTGCCCAGTTCCATACAACATAGAGCAACACAACCATTCCAGTCACTTTGATTTATTCTTATGTCTTCTTTTTTCTTTTTGCTGTTTGCTTTATTTCTTTTGCTTTTTTACCCCTTCTTTCCTTCAGCCAGTATATATTTTTCTTCTTGTTTTTATCAGTGTGTTTTATGTCCCATCCTTTTACAACCAGTGGCAAACTGCTGCTACCAGAGATCCTTGTGAAGAGACATCACACTTCATTCATAACTGTAATGAAGTTACTCTTCTTCTGCAAGGGTATTCATTCTGTGGTTTCCTATCTCATACTTGGGTTGGGTTTTAAATGCAATATTTAAAACTGCTTCTTGAGCCTATGCCACTGAGCTGTGCAGTTCAAGTCTAGCTCAGACACAAACTCCTTGTAAATAGACACATCATCCTTTTTGAAGCACAGGGAAGAGCAGGAGACCAGTAAAAAGCAGTCCAGGTTGCTCCACTGGAACGTGGGGAGAGGAGTTACTCACCGTATGCTCGAGAGCCAGTTAAGAACTAATTGGCTCCCCAAAGTCCAGTTCCCTCAAGAGCTGTATCAGCCCTTGCCACCTGCTATGATAACGCATAGTAAGAGTCATTTTAGAGATAAGTGATGCTTATAGTGAGTTAGACTGCAAGGACCAGAAAATAACACGCAACACTAGTTCCTGCTGGGACTCTTTTGTCTGGTCTTAGTCATACAGTTCAGAGGTAAAATAACAATGATAATATTAGAAATATTGCTTAAAGTTTATTTTCTTTGCTCTCTTCATTTAAAGATAAGAATGCCCATTATTTTTAAATCACTCATCTGCACTGGATAAATGTTACAGTTTGTGGGTGTGCCAATTAAAGTTAATTATTACTTGACTGATCTGACTTAGCATTAAAATGTCTGGTAGAACTGGCTCTGATCTTGCAAAGGGGACTTTTTCTTCTGTATTCCTGTGTGATTAGGAAGCTTGTTGTTTTGGGATCTGGATTTCCTGACCATCCGTGCAAAAAGACAAGGTGCCTATGAATGCCAAAATCATTCCCTATAATATAATATGTTTCAGCTGTGTTGGGCCTGACCTCCATTTCCTTGGAAAGACGTAATTGGTGCAATTCACCCCATTTGGCTTAGCATGAGTTGTACAAATCTAAGCGGTGTCACTGGTCTCTTTTTATGGCCAAAGGAAAAAAATAGAAACTTCTGAGTGCCCTGGTTTCAGCTGGGGTAGTTAATTTTCTTCCTAGCAGTTGGATTTAGTATGAGAATAATGTTGAAAATACACAGAGTTTTAGTTGTTGTTAAGTAACGTTTATATTAAGTCAAGGACTTTTCCAGCTTCCCAAAAAAGCTGAGAGGGAGCATGGACAGGACAAGTTGGCCAAAGGAATATTCCACACCATAGATGTTGTGCTCAGTCTATAAATGGGGGTTGGCCGGGCAGCAGGAATCGGTGATCGCTGCTTGGGAACAGGCTGGGCATCGGTCAGCGGATGGTGAGCAATTGCACCGTGCGTTGCTTGTTTCTATATTCTTTATTCATTATTATTGTTATTATTTTCTCTTCCTTCACTGTTCTATTAAACTGTTTTTATCTCAACCCATGAATTTTGCTTTTTTTTTTCTGATTCTCTCCCCCATCCCACTGCGGTGGGGCGGGGCGGGAGGCGGGGGGGGGAGCGTGCAAGCAGCTGCGTGCTGTTTGGCTGCCTGCTGGGTTAAACCATGACACTGAGCCATCCCATGCTAAAAAGGTACTAGAGAAAGCTGATGTGATGCACGTTCTGAGAACTGTTCCTTTCATGTTGTTGGCTATAAAAGAAACTTACAGGGACTTGTTCAGGTGCGGACAGCAGAACTTAAATTAGATAAATCCCATTCATTTTCATCCAATGGCTGACCGCAGCTATTGTATCTGTAGTGGGTATATTATCTGCATCAGAATATATCTTTCCCTTTCCAACTTACTTGTGTGGTTTCAATTACAGCTTTCAAAAGTTCAGTTTTCAGTTCTTTCAAGAAAAAAATAATTTTCATTTGTTTTGGTTTAGTCTGAAACTACATTTTTTACTAGGCAATACAACAATAACAAGACAAAAAAAATGTTTACTATTGACTGAAACTTTTCATTCAGCTCAGAATGGGATGTTTTGTTTTCAGCTTGGTGATTTTTAGCTGTTCCTTGGATTTTGTTACCCCTTTAAAAATTAGCATTAAATGCAGACAAACTTTGAAATGAACTATTGCCTCAAAACAAAAAAATCAGAAAACTTATTTCAGAAAATGTTAAGAGGAAATGATGCAACAGAAGTATCGAGAAAGGCATGCCAAATCTTGTTTCAGATCTTCTGACATTCTATATTTTGGAAAAATATATCACTTATAAAAAAAAATGTTGTTCAGTTCAAGTTTTCTTGTAAGTTATTTCAAATCAACAGCCCTAAACAAAGTAGCTCTTTCTTTAATGTGCCTCCAAATGCATAAAAATAGGCATTCAAAGGCTACATATATACGGAAGAGAAAACTAATAAATTTAATCATCTAAGTGAGAAAAAAGCAAAGACCAAGAATAGAGATGGAAGTGGAAGGAAATTTGATCTCATTTGTGAAATAATTTAAGCCTGTGCTCTGCTGCACGGTTGTCTGTTAAACTTTTTGCTGAATTGCAGCTCTGAACTTGGCAACTAAGAGATGTGGAAACATATATTAGAGCTTATATTTCCAGTGAGGTAAGAAAAAAGAAAAATGCACACACCAAATACATGCATGCTGCCCTTTCTTGAGACTAGCGTTGTCACTGTCTGGCAGGTGTGTGACGAAATAGATACGTGGGACCGGTCTTTGGGGTGCTGTTGGTATTAGAGGCCATTGAGAAGAGTTGTTATTGCACCAGGGAACATTGAAAACACAAACACCCACTCACTCCCATTCACAGACCCTGTTTTCCTTCTATTCCTCATCTCCACTGTTCTTTCTTTCTTCTTTTTGTTTCTCAGGAGGCTGTGGGAGGGCCCTCAAGTACTTTTCCTCTTCATTTCATTCCCAAATGAAAAGAAAGAAAAGGACTCCGGGTTCCTTTCAAGTATTACTCATACGTTTCTAAAGGTGCTGAGATCCAGATTAATCTCCAGAATAAGCTCCACTAATTGCTCAAAGCTCCTAGGGAAGATGTTGATTTTTGCCTCTTATCAACATGTGTGTCAGTAAGCAGAGTTATAATAGCACCTCTTTAAACTGTCTGGGTATTATTACAACATTTATTT
The DNA here is from genome assembly GCA_003993805.1 of Himantopus leucocephalus. Classification (NCBI taxonomy): domain Eukaryota; kingdom Metazoa; phylum Chordata; class Aves; order Charadriiformes; family Recurvirostridae; genus Himantopus; species Himantopus leucocephalus. The sequence goes on along the minus strand of RSEF01000003.1, from coordinate 76,548,769 downwards.
CTTTAAAAAATTCTTCCTGCTCTGTTTCATTACTGCTGACTACTCTCCTTTGTACATACAAAACCGATAAATTAATATATTTCTTAGAACTGTTCATGCTTCCAGAGAGAGAAGAGAAAAGTATAGTCCTGGAGGAAGCTCTACATCCCAAACCTGAGAGGAAAACACACCTCTTGTATCCCTTATGTTGTCAAACATTGCCCTACGGTTCTCACTTAGCTGGTTGAATAAGGGTATGAAAAAGTGTTTCTTGGAATGAAATATGGGGTGGATGAATTACTCCCACTGAGGCTCAGACACATGGTGTGCAGGATCAGACACTATGGAAGGATCCAGGTGTTCCCTTGTCTTTTACTTACTCACTCAACAGATTTTACAACCATTTGAGTTCATGTTATACTGTGCATACATATGTCATCGTAGCCAGGGCATTTTAAAGAGGTAAAGCAATAGCCTTTGAGCACACTCTGCAACTCTGTGCCAAGAGATATTGTCACATGCTCTCCATATCGTAACCAGAGCTGTGCCTCTTTCCCTTGTGCTTGGCACGGCTTACTGACCATGAGATCATGGCAGATGGGAGTCTGGACATGATAATGCACTCGTTAGGAACTGAAGCTGCTGCTGGTACTGTCATTAAAATTTTTTTAAAAGAATCCTCAAAGCCAACCTTGGAAACTCCCTCATCTCATCTTACTCTGATTACTAGCAGCATTATAAACATGGCATTCCTGAGAGAGTATAGAGGCTATGCTAGAAGTGAACCCAGAGTGAAGCCATCTAACTGCAGCAACATGAAGCAATAGAGTGTAGTGGAAGAATAACAAAGAATATTTGTCTGGAAACACGTTGGGTTTAGCGGCAAAAATTCAGCAAAAGCAAGAAAAGGGTAAGTCCTGATTATGCAGCTGCCCTGCCAACTCCTGGAATGGCAGGAAGATGGTCAAAACCCTGGACTGATACAGCCTTACTGAGTAGACCTGCCTGCCAGTTGTTGAAACTTGATAGCCAGCTTCAGTCAGGTCATCAGAGAAATTAGTTTCAGGAACGCATTTTGAGGATGAGGGGGAATGGCTTCAAACTGGAAGAGGGTAGATTTAGAATAGATATTAGGAAGAAATTTTTCACTATGAGGGTGGTGAGACACTGGAACAGGTTGCCCAGAGAAGTTGTGGATGCCCCATCCCTGGAAGTGTTTAAGGCCAGGTTGGACGGGGCTTTGAGCAACCTGGTCTAGTGGGAGGTGTCCCTGCCCATGGCAGGGGGGTGGAACTAGATGATCTTTTAGTTCCCTTCCAACCTGAACCATTCTGTGATTCTATGATAGACACTACAATGTAAGAGGTATCTACATCTTTCTTTTTTTTCTTTTTTCCCTCAGAAGAAAGAGTAACCCACTCAGAAAACAATTACTGAATTACTGTCAAAACACTGTAGGAGGGAATATTACCTCAGCAGGGAGCATTAATGAAGTCATTTACAATAGCTCGCATTCTGACTTCTCTTCCACTTATTGTCAAGTACAAAGGGATGGTCAGGAACTGTGTGGAATGAGAACCAACCAAAGAGTATGCTAACAAAAGAAGGAAATAGTGCAGATGCAGTCAATCATCTACTCTTCCTGCGCCAGTATCTCTTCACTACCACCCGGATGTAAAGACATACAGCTTACTTGGTTGAAGCCGCTTTGGCCCACAGCTAGGCTGGAGTGTATCGAAACCCTCAGCAGATGCTGAAGGACGGCAGCTCAATATCGTCATTAACAAGAGACAGTTTATCATGTGCTTTGTCTTTATTTCATGGTGCTGCTCCCCTCCAGCATTCTGCCTTTTTATTGCCCTTCTGAAAACTGTCTTCCTCTTTCCTTCCTGAGCTCACGTACCTATTGATGCGCTGAGGGCTTGATTTCTCAGGGCACATGAATTCCCCACCTCCCATTGGGCATTATCTAATTTATGTCAGACTTATTTCACTACCAAGGATGGCAAGGTAAAACTGGAGTGCGACTCTGTCCACCTAGCCCCCAGGCAGGCTCACACAGATACAAGGTGTGGGGCATCACGGAGGGCTAGGAGATGGAATAGGTGGGGTGACAATCTGGCCCAGAGCTTGGGGAGCTAGTAGAGGCATGAGACATTACTAGCTGTAGAAAGGATGACTTCAAATAATATTCCTTTAATCCAGTCCACTGTCAATGGAGTTGTCTCTCTGAAAATACCGGAAGGACGTTATGCTTGCTTTTAACAAGAAATAAGTGTCATTTCTTGGCAAATGATGGAAGGGGAGCTGTTATCTAAAAGATGAGCAACTGAAGAAGTTGGTGGAAGAAGCAGAACTATTAATAATGCTACACTAGAGAAATACACGTAGGTTATAAAATATGCGGTATCAAACAGTTTTCTCAAGATCAAAGGTTCAAACCATTTCCTCAAAGGACCTTTTAATGGGTAATGATCAGGAGTGAGTGCTTCCATACTGGCCAGGATGCATGATAAGGTATGGCTTCAAGGAAACTCTTTGTAATTTCATGGAAAGATAAAGTAAAAGGACCCTGCTTTCTTAAAATAACAGGAAAATATCCCTTATGATACACTGCCAGATCTATCCATCTAAGGAAAGAATGAGTTGGAATCCAGTCACACTACTAAAGAATTTGTAAAAGCCAGATCTGAGTGAGTTCGTCCTTATACATCCTTAAACCACATTGTCTGAAACTATACTGAGGGCTGTATGCACATATCTATACATGCACCCACACAATTGCTTTTAAAATGCTTCTTCTCTAAAACACAGCTGTAGTATATATGCCTAGAGACATGGTGACTTCGGTGGTGATTCAGCTAGCTCATGTTGATAGTTAAGATGTTCCTTTAAGGTACATTAGGAAAGTTTCCAAATCTGTTTTCTCACCCTCAAAGAGAGCTAAGACATTAAAAATGACTTTGTAAACAAAGAGATTTCCAGTATACCAATGATGTGGCTGCATTGCACAATTAAGAGACATGTTTAGGACTTGAACACCAAGGGACTCTAGGCTAAAGCTCTCTGCCTGCAATTTTGAACAGAGCTTTCTCCTCTGAGAGACAGCCACCCATGACTACACAGCAGACCAAGTGAGGCCACAGTCTGCTAGTCACTCTACATTTGTTATCCCTTCATGGTATTTGCTCTACAGAGGGCATGAATTCATTGCAGGCCATAGCCACAGGGTATATGTCTTTTGAACAGGGCTATAAAGGTTTGTGCTTTTAGCTGTGGAGATCTTTGGTTTGGTTTCAAGTGCTGCCTGAGATGCTATACCAGCACAGTAGCTAGGGGAAGGTAGTTGTGAAGATAAGGCAGTAAGGCTTCATCTTCCTGAGTAAGAACACAGGACTTCCAGCAAGCACAAACATATCTGGAGACACATGCCACACTCTTCAATAGCTCTGTTACCCAACCTGGTTCAGACAGAAACTGTACCTGTGGGCCTCTATCACAGCATGGACTCCACCAGCAAAGTTTGGGAAACAGATCAAATAGGCAAGCTTCACAGCAAGGCGAGTGGGCACATTGGGCCCTGGACACTCTCCCATTCCCAATGGAAATAACAACAGAGTACCTGAACTGTGAGCCAGCACAGAGACCAAGAGCCCACGAGCCTTTTTATTGCCCTCCAAGAAACTGGTGTGCTAAGCATTCAGTGTTCTGCTCTCCTGCAGCCCAAGCATGCCACCAAGCTCACTCCTTCTTCAGAGAAGGAAGATACTGCTGTTTGTCAAAGCAGACTGAGCTCTAGAGGTCAAACATCTGCTGCTTTTCCTGAAGGTTTCAGACCTTTTCCCTATTAGTAATGTCCCATGTAATGGAAGCTTGCCAAACAAATTACAGAAATTTCAGGCTTAATAAATACCACAAGAGCTACAAGTTCAAGAGTTTGATTCTGTTTTAGTTTGGCATGCTACAACATGAAATTAATCTACTAGTGCATCTTCAAGTACTTTCCAAATAACTCTACTGTTTGTTGCACACTTCTCTATGTTTACAGAAAAAAAGCCATTATTTCTCTAGGTGCTCCTCTTTCTATAGCCCTAAGTTATTGTCTTGTAGTGGGTTTTGAAACTGTGAGAAACAATTTGCATTGACTTCACAGCTATAATTTATAAGGAACATAATGAGTCATTGTCACAGGCTGTTTGCCTTTGTTCTCTTCTACTTCCTTCTTTCTAAAGGGAATTTTCTTAGAAAAAAAAATATTCATTTTGATAGATAGCTTCAGGACTCTTAAAAAAAAAATAGGACCATTTCTGGAAAGTAGTGTGAGTCAAAGACAAAGTTTGACCAAAGAAGAAGCACATGAGACAACATGTTGTATTTAGTGCTAAAACTTAAAAGAAGATTTGCATAAAGGGTATTATCCATTCCTTACAAACACAGCCACCCATATATTCGTACTCTTACACCTATTGCTTAACAATAGCTTGGCTATTGCAGCAGTGAAAGTAGCAGAAAACTCTAGCTCACATAAATGTTTGCACTTTGCAACACTTAGGGTTTCGTCAGTCAATTGGACTTAAGGGCAGGTTTAATAAGCAATTTTATCTCCCTGAAAAAAGACTCTCTTTCCCTTGAAGATTTCTAATCTAATTTCTAAGCATAAACATTACTGAGTGTGGAGGAATAGTATGTTCTGTCTGGTTTTGAACCTCTTTGAAAAACAGTAAGGTAAGATAAAATGTGGACAACTAGGGCCATCATGTTTGTATAGATTGCTTAAAGCCCTTAAATTGACATGTGGATGCACACCCAGCACAAAGATCTTTTGCTCCTTTCTGATTTCACACAGGGAAAAATGATTTTATTTCCCTCTCTCCCTCAGGCTTTCCTAAATCTCTGCTTTTGCCCTTGTTGCAGATGTTCAATGACCGATGGAGCAGGCCCACTGGCTCCCCAGCAGCTCTCACCTTTCACCAGTTCAACCACAGTGGCAGAAGAACGTGGTTTGCTTTCATGGTCTAGAAAGTGGGACTTCTCACAAGTAGCCTTAATGGACAAATGTTTCATAAACCCCTTCTGAATAAGAGACACCAATTGGCTATATCTGCCAATCACCTTCTACTGACAACTTCCCTAGATATAGATGCCAAACTCTGCTTATGTTTCCATATTGAAAACGGTATTTCTGTTTCAAGTGTTTAAAGAAAACCTTGGGCTTCACTATACGTAGGCAGAGGTGAAGCTCTTGAGTGAGGCTGAGACCGCATCGCTGAGTTGGTCTTTCAACAGATTTCAATATGGGTAGAAATAAGTTCTTGCAACGCAGGTCAGAAAAGAACATAAGTGCTGTTAGATTTAAGCAGTCCCTTAGAAGTACTACCTGCATTTTAAAGATCTCCCCTGAACGGGGCCTTACAGACTAATTTGTCATGCGTGAGAGATGCTGCATTCTTCTCTAATTCTAGTATGAGTGGTCATACATAAATATGTATATTTTTATAAATACACTCACACATATATACAACAATCATGGGTTTATGATTAGCTGATGCTGACTATCTGACTAAGATGACACTAGGGTGAATCACTACCACACCAACTTTGCTCAAGGTCAGACTTGTTTTCTGTTTTCTTTTCCTTCATAATATGGCTTTTGTTCAAGGTGATCCATTTAAAATATGAAAAAAAAACCAAGAAGTGTCTTTGAAAATGGTTGTGGTTTATTTGCATAAGTAAATCTTTTGGAGGAAAAGAGTACACACATTATATTTATCTGGTGGTATCTTTTTATCCCTTTTCTTTACTTTTTTTCCAGCCACATTCAGGATTCAACTTTCTCATGTGAAACCAGTGTGGTCTTTTTTCTGCTGTAGACATAACACAAATGACCTGTCAGATGCTCACTGTGTGACTCATGTGCCATAATGTGGAGTGATCTAGAATAGAGTCTGGAAAAAGTGGCAGAAAAAGTCTTCATGGACAGGATTTCCTCATGTAAGTCAGGAGCAGCTCTGAAAATCAGCAGAGTTATGTACACATAAAACAGCATCAGGTCTTAATGTTCATCAGCTGCAAGGTTATGACATACAAACCATGGAGATTGAGTGGGTTTTGAACTTGGGACAAAAGAGCAAATGTAAATACTATCCTCAACCAGACAATCAGAGAAACATCCTGAGAAAAAAAAAGACGTCTAGCGTGGCTGGCTCTGAAGTAAAACCAGCACATCCCTGTCACATTAGCATGAGATCAGAATCAAGTCCAGAAAACCCAGTAAAAAAAAGTCTTTCAAATGACACTGCTAAGAAGTTTTCCACATAGCTGATACTATTTACTGTTACATTTCCAGTGGTCTCCTTAAAAGCATACCCACCACTGGTTGCACAGAGGTCCTGAATGCTCTTGGGTTAAGCTAGCCCTGCACCCGCAGCTGAAACTGAGGAGGACATTTGGCAAAATACCAAAAGAGTTTCCTGCCTTCTCAAAACTCCCACCTCTTGTTTAGAATGCTGGGTTTTTTCCAAGGCAAGCCCTGGCAGTCGGCTGCCAGTTTTTTCATACGCACAGATGACAAATGTGATGACGAATGGAGCTGAACCATGGGTGAAGCTGGTCCAGGAGATGCAGTGGAGACAGAGGAGATGCAACGAGCAACAAGGGGCAGAGGCTGCCTTGCCCTATGGATTGGAGCCAGGCTAGGCAGCCTGCGGGCTCTTTCCAGCTGTGCCACTGGCCCGTTGCTTGATCCACTGCAAACTCTGTCACCTCTCTGCCTTCCTGTTTCTCTTCTCAGGTTCCCATCTCATCCAGTTGTATTGTGAGCCACCTGAGCCACACAGGGACCCTATCAAGTCCCCGAGAGCTCTGCTCTGGCTGGTGCCTGCTGGTTTCCTGGTGAGAGGGTGGGTGGCCCCAGCAGCAGGCAGAGGTGGGGAGAGGCAGCAAGCCTCTCTCTGCCTGGTGCACATCAGCCCAGGGTTCCCGGTCGGACATCCTCTGCCCTCCACCCAGGCTGGTGGCAAGGCAAATGGCTGGAGCAGTGCCCTTCCTCTGCCCGCAGGGAGGGAAGAGATGGTTAGATGAGGGCACTGCACATGGCCACCTTGTCGATCTCCTGCTTAGTTATTTCCAGATAGGAGAAAGAGGTGGACCCGGAGCAGAGACATGCTGCAGACTGGCAGTCCTAGGGACAGGCTCTCACCCATCACAAGGTACCATTATAGCCTAGCATAACTCATTCCCATGTTGCTGGCCTTCTGACACATATCTCCAACAACTAATGTGCCTCACTGTGGGATTTCACCCTGTAGGGAGGAGAAACATCGGCATTTTCATCTCTGACCACGACATAATCTGGTGTCATGTGTGAAATTACATCATTGTGTAAAATGCAATGACCTAGTGGGTGATATTCCAGTACCACAACTTCAAAATACATGATACCAGTTTGTAACACAGGGACACTACTGTGATATTGAGGTATCTGCAATATTAGTCTTGTACCCTGTACATCTGTGCCTCCACCATGAATCCACCTTCTCCTCCTGCTGCAGAGGTGGGCTCGTGCTGCTGGCAGGGCTACATGCCCTAGCCGGGCAGATGAGCAGCGTTCTCCATTCCCTGCTGACAGTGCCATTCCCTCCCAAAGGCAGTGATGCCACCAGGCAGATTGACCAATTTTGGGGGTCTGCAGGATCCAGGAATGGGACTGTGCTGAGCTAGTGGCCCCATATCTCCAGGGAGAGCAGGAACAAGTAAGGGTATCATCGGTTCCTCTCTAAGATGAAATCCCTCTTAGCAAGTCCCGGCCCAAGCAGTGATTTTCAAAAAGCTGCAGTACAGGAGACTAGTGAGAAAGGAAAGGAAAAGATCAGTACTCCCACAAGCACCCACCAATGCCCTTCCTGTCCTCCTGTCGAAGGGTTTGTGATATCACAGAAGGCGGTGATATCAGGATTCCTTCTTTTATTGGCAACAGAAGACATTAAAATCATACTGCCTGCCGCTAAACCCTGTCTGAACAAAACACAACCAGGCGAGTGTAATGGGCAGAACCCTTTAGTCTTTTGTATAGTAAGTACAGCTCATGAAGAATTTCTTTATGGAATATATTCTTCTGAACAGACTTGTTTCCTGTAGAGGTTTTCTTGGACCCAGGACAGAACTTCTTTTAGGATCGGAGAGAAAACGAAACTAGCAAACAGCCTGGGATCCATGAATTTTGCCGCAATCTGGAAAGCACAACTTAACATGTCTAACATGTCCCATGCAGGACAGGAAATTTGAAAATCACAGTCTCTCTCATCTCCTGGGAATTCCATGACTTCCAGTCTCATGGCAATTCCGTGCTCTCGGTCTCCTCCCTCTCTCAAGTTTCAAAATTTCAATGGTGTAATCCCAAGAGCAGGAAGTTCTAGGAAAATGCAAGAACAATTAACTTGTTCAGCTAACAAAATTATATCCGTCCTTATTAATATGCCTTAATTTTCAGAACAAGTACAGGTTTGTGTGGCTGCAAACTGGAGTCTTAGCTTAACCAAAATAAAACCAAATAAACCAAATAAACCTGATGCAACTGTAATAGTGCCAGCACAAATATTCTGAATTTACTTTGATACCAGTGCAGAAGTTCTCAAGTCAAAAAAGAGTCAGACAACCAAATTAATGAAAATGAACCCCTTTTTCTTCTCACCCATCTTTAGTTGTTTATTCTGGCCCCTGCTCATCATGTATTTTCTTATTCTTTTAAGCAGACTTCATTTAAGTGGGCTGGTCCCATGCAGACAAGCTACATTTCCATGATCCTGCAAGGTGCTGAGCGTTCTTCCTTTGATCCAAGAGAGATCAGAAGCATTAAGTTACCTTCAGGTCTTTGGGACTATCTCTGCATGGGAGCACATGCTTTAGCTCCTTGTGGGATTAGGGCCAGCGGGTCAGCACTTTGCGAGGCACGGAGCATTTTCGTACCTTGATTCTCAGCATTGGTGGCTTGGACGACATCATGTGCTCCAAAGCACAAAACAGTGGTAATCTGTACTGTCCACCCAAAGTAGCGGTATACCAATGTGAAGTAACAGGCTGTGTTAAATTCTGCCTGATAGGAAACACTTCTGCTTGGCTAAGTTTTCATTAGATGGATAACCCAGTGGAATGCATTTTTATGCCTGAGGATTTAACTTGCAAATGTACATGGTCTTCAATGAGGTCTCTTAAAAACAGAAGTCTTTTTAAACTGCGGAACTCTTTTTTAACTGCAACAAAAAAAAAGCATAATCATTGCTGACAGATTTCTTAAGACTGCCTTTGTTCCCAAATTTTTATTTAATTTGTTGAAGCCGCTAAAAATGTATTTCTGCTCAAGACTCCTGAGACAAATCAAAAAACACAGGGGTAAGGAGAGTGCTTAACTCAGACAGATATTGACTTTGAATTACATATGCTACATGTCGCAGTACGGCTGTAAAACCTTATGCAAATGAGTCATTTTGGACAGCTTAGTTGTCCTTGCTGAGCTAATTTTTATCATTTGCATACAATCCAGCAGACCAATGAAATGTCTAATGCTTATTCAAGTCCGTAAATCTTCATAACTCTAGGGCTTTGTTTTTTTCCAGACGACCTCAAAACTGTAAAAGATGCCAAAGAATAATAAAATTAGCAGAAAGAGAGAGAAAATAAGTCAAGGGAGAAAAAAAAGTATATATCCAGGTAAGACCAAAAAGAGGTGGAAAGACAACTGCAGAGTTGACATAAATAGAAGATGAGGCTGTATTTCAGTAACTCTGCCAGTCACGGAGCACGTCAGCCAAATCCTGAACTCTGATCTCACTCAGGAGACTGTTCCCTAGTAAAACTATAATAGCATTAGAGCTAGAAATCTCAAATACTGTAAAAGTAACAGAATTCCATGGCAGTAAAAGGGGAGGGAATTCCAGACAGTAGGACTAGTAGCCTAGGGGCAAGAAAGGATTTTGGCAGATTCTGGTCTTAACTATGTGAGCCTTTTACATACACATTTCCAAGACTTCACTTACTTCACGGTTAGCCTGGCGCAAATGAGATCAGACTAATACATGCCTCTGATGTCCCTTGTAAAACTACCATAGACTACGATGTAAGGATAATCCCCCACCCCAAATCCATTCGTAAGGGAATCATAAAAGTAACTTTTTTAACTTGGCAAAATAACAGCTCAGTAAATGCGGTTTGTCCCACTGGGAAAAAGAGTGAAAAAGGCTTTTGCCCAAGTTCGTTAGGACACCAGGTCAGCCTACCTAATTAAGAGTCCCAGAAAAAGTATTATGTGATTCTTAGTCATAACGAACCCTGTTTGAATCTCAAAATGCACAGTGAAAAGTGTCTTCAGAATGATTTAATGCATTTAGAAAGTGAAACACTACATGTTCTACTTCAATGACCATTTAACAGTTGCAGAAAAATAAACGTCCAACTCACTGCAAGCAAATTAGCTCCGGCTTCAGCAAGGAGCTGATCCATAGGAAATATTCATCATAGCTGTCTCACCGGGAGCTCTTCCGTCAACCTTCAGCAAAACCATGCACCAACACAGCTTTCTGTAAGTCAGTAACAGCAGTTATCACCTCCGCATGCCTAGGGAAACCTTACACTTCCACAAGAGATTGTATAAAAATACTTTGTGACCAACCAAACCATAACCTCTTTGAAGAACTTGTTGAAAGCTTTGCTCTGTACAAGATTAGGTGTTAGGAGCTTGACGAGTGACAGCACACGGTGTCTTATTATTGTTATTTGGAGGAATAGGTTTCCTTCCAACCGCCTCAAAGAATCTGACAATTTCTCCCATACTGGTTCACTAGCTGCCGATTAATTTAAACATAAAACTCTAGACACTCATAAAGGTCGATGGATTGCAAGTATATTGGAGGTCTATAGGCTCAATTACGGAATCACAGAATCACAGAATGGTCAGGGTTGGGAGGGACCTCTGGAGATCACCTAGTCCAACCCCCCTGCCAGAGCAGGGTCACCTACAACAGGTTGCACAGGACGGCGTCCAGGTAGGTTTTGAATGTCTCCAGAGTGGGAGACTCCACCACCTCTCTGGGCAGCCTGTTCCAGTGCTCTGTCACCCTCAAAGTAAAGAAGTCCCTCCTCATATTAGATGGAACTTCCTATGTTCAGGTTTGTGCCCGTTACCTCTTGTTCTGTCACTGGGCACCACTGAAAAAAGACTGTTCCCATCTACCTGTCACCCTCCCTTTAAAGTGATTAAAATTAAAGTGATTATTTAACATAAAGAATGAAAGACTGAAACAAGAACTGGAGATGGCCAAAATCCTTCTTTTCAAAAAATGACACTGCAGTGAGTTACGTATTTAAGTGACTGTTGGCTCAGTCAATATTTAAAACTGAATGGTGTTAAGATATTTCAATAAGCAGTGTTAAGAGTAAGCATGTTTAATATAGTATCACCAAGAATTAACTGGAAATGAGCTCCCCGTTGTTCTAGATGCCGTATAAAGAGAAAGCAGAAAATAGTCACTGTACTGAACAGGTTGAATCTAGACAGCTAAAATGGACACAGAATGAGTGCAACAGAATCATGTAAAAATAATGGGTTTTGAGAAAGATGGAGAAACACAGACTGTACTGCCCCCATTCCCAAGGGTGTCTTCTCTCTTGTTCCTGTGTCATGCTCAGTTTCCAGGAATCCTCAGGGCCAAACAGGATGATGGTGTTCATGGAAAGACATTCATTTCTTATGATACGAGACTTACAAAGCATTGTGACAAACTACGGATGTTGTTTGCAACTGTGTAAATGCACTTGCTGAATTAGCTGAACAACAGCTTGGAATGTGACGGTCAAGTCAGATCTTGGGAGACAAAGGAATAAAAACCATTTTGCTCCCTTTATATCACAGAAGAGAAGGAGAAGTCTGGTGAACAACTGGTAAGCCATCCTGAGACTGGACTTAGGATACAGGTCCATACTACTGGCTGGAGTCTCCACGAATTTCTCTCTCATGTCCTTGGGCACAGATGCTGAGTCTGGAGGAAACCACCATGCCTCGTATCTCCATCACTGCAGGGTCTCCCCTGCACGCCTGCAGCTCTAGGCTAGGAGGCGTTTTTATTCCCTTCCTTAAGTACCTGCTGTCCCTGCTGCAGAGGCTCGGCGTTGCAGTGCCTTTGATGTGGTCACAGCTTGGGGAAAACTTTTTAGACTATTTTGACCGACTTCAAGGAAAAAAGTAATAAAAATGGCTTTACTGTGCATAAAAGCAGCACCAATTTTGGGTCTGTTTCCTCTATCACCAGCATCAGCAGTTCTCCTGGACTCACAACTCCAGGATCTCCAGGATCAACCACTTCGGAAGCTTCCTCTAATGATTTTGCTAGCAAATCTGACCAATGGCTCCCTCACCACCCCAGCCCTCGATTACATAGCAAGGACTGGAACCATACAACTATGAAAAATGTGTCAAATGAAACTGTTAGAAAGGATTTGCTTTTCAAGGGTATGGACCAAACCCTTCCACAGTGAAAGATCAGCCTGTTTCACACTGAGTCCTCAAACTACAGTACAATAAACCTGAGCGTAGACTGATTTGGGATACATAGCCCTCCCATGAGGATTGATATCCTACACTCTGTGTGTGCTCTCCATGCACCTTTTACTCCCAGATCTCCTTCTTGGCAGAGCCCAAGCATGACTATTCCCGTGACTTGGGCTGTCAGCATGGGCAAGACACTGGGGGAGCTTCATGCTCTCCTGGCCCCCCTGGACAGGGATTGAGGAGCTCTAGGTTTCAATGAGGGCTTGCAGCTGCAGCTGCAAAGTACTGATCTGGATCCAAATTTCCCAAAGCGGTGCTCAGATGATTTAGTTCCTTGCTGAAAGGAGCCAGCACTGAATTTTAAAACTGAAATCAGAGCCAAACTTCCTCAAAGTCTGGGAATGTTCTGATCTAGTGGGTTTGGTTCGAGTCCGTCTCTAATATGAACCATATAGACACAGGGCCCAAATCTGCTTTCATTTCCATTCACTTGACATGAGAGCAGGTTGGAAAACTTGCTTGCAATATAAGTTTGTCAGAAAAGGCCAATAGAGTCAGCCAGTTATTCTGATATTNTCTCCATTAATGTATTTTAAAAGATAAGTAGTTCTCTTCCCAAAAAGGTGTTTCCCATAGTTTCCATTTTTATTGTTTCTAAACAGGTTTATGCTGTTACCTTTTTCATGATGCATCATTTTTTCATGACAGAGAGGCAGCTCTCTGACATATTGTGCAATTCCACATATTATTATTGAGGACATACCATCACAGCATGATCATAACTGGTGTATTCCATTCCTTTTATTTTATATGTGGCAGCACTGCTTAATATGAACTGATACATCTCATTCTTTCTTCCAGCTCAACGTGCAGCTGTGGGAAAAATGGACACAATGTACTGAGGTACTGGAAATTTTATATTATTCTAAAAATTATGCACAGGTGAAATACTATTCAAAACAAAATGTTAACTCTAAACATGATGTATGAAAATTCTGTCATTAAAAAATGTCTTAAAAGGAGCTCTACCTGAAGTCCTGCTTCAAGGGAACTTCTGGAAATGATTGATTGATTTGGAAGGAGAATGAACAGTTACCAGTGAGATGGAAGAGCCAAATCTGACCAGTTCTACTTGACCTGTCTCTGCACAGAGTGCAGAGGATTAGGTCCCAATTTATCTTGGAGATGAGAACCACATCTATGGAAGTGAAACAGCCTTCACACAGAAAACTGCAAAAGCACAAAAAAAAATTAAAATCCCTCTCTAAAATGCCCCTAAATGACGGACCAAAAGTAACTGTGATGCAGAGCAGTGATCCTGAAGACGGGCAAGCCGATGGAGGTGTAGCCATCCTGGCACAGACCTAGCCTGGAGGGCAACCAGCATGGCATGACAGAGAAGAGGGGAAGCCATGCTCTGGGATGGTGGCTAGCCCTCAGAGCAGCCCCGGTAACTAGAAGCCCGCTTTACTCTTGGCAAATCCAAGTACATTTCCCAGTTTCATTGCTTAGCCTGCAAGGTCAGAGCAGCCTCAGGCCCAAGACCCTGAGCAGCGAGCGGATGTCCCTGGTGCCCCATGCAGCCTCCTGCCCCAGCCGGCTTTTGGCACCAGGTCTTGCAGGAGAGATGGTGCTCAGGCGAGCTGCAAGGTCGCTAATCATGCTGACATGTCTCCCAGGACAGAGTCATTAACTTTGAAGGAATGCACTATACACAAATTCAATACCTCCTTTGTTTTTAATGACCATGTAGTATTAGGACACAATACATGGAAAATGGCAGCCACAAATAAGTACAAATATGTATGAGTTTAGGCCCTGCTGTCTTGGTAACTAACTCACTGCATAATGCAGGCCCTAAAAGATAAACAGTTCCGGCACGTTAGCACACACAGAGATCACAAACCAAAACTGAGGGAAATGACATGTGCAGTAGTAATTTTAAATGTTGCTGTTCAGGGTCATTGGTATCAAATAGCTTTTGTTTGTGCGCTTTTGGTTTTTGTTTGCTTTGTTTTGCTCATTTTGTAGGCCATCCTGGGCATGAACATCCTGATTTGGGATCTTAGATAATGCTTTCATCCACTTTCTTTTGGAGTTGACTTATTATTTTTTGTTCAGGGCTTTGCTACTACTGACAAATAGCAGGCTTACTTGCAGGAAATCGCATTTCAGTCACCAACTATTCATTTATTGTGGCTAATGCTTTAATTTGTATTAGTGTTAGATTAAAAACATTACTGTGATTACCTTAAATACTCATCAGATACAAGATTCCTCACTGTGAGAAACCATGCATCTTTCAACTGGACGATCCAGGAACAGTAATTTTCAACACTAATCCAAGAAAAAGATACAATGTGTGCTTATGCTCATAATGAAGACATAAAAGGCATTAAAAGTTTGTGCTTGATTTAGATCAAAATTATGATGTAAGAAATAAGCCTATTCCCTCGGTCTGCCGAAGCAAGTCAGGTGTTCCCAAACCTCTACATTTTGCTCAGGATTCCCTAAGTAGAGCAAGGCGCCCCTGTATTTTCCAGCACCCCTTGAGCAAGTATCGTGACCGTGCTCCTCGCACCACAGACAATTACTTTGTGCAGTAAATCAAGGATTTCTGGAGAGCACCAGACTTACAGCACATGCACAGACCATCTGGGCAGGGCATGTATATGAACTCCTCAAAATCTGCATTGACAAAGTTTCCGGCCTGAAAAAAGAGGGGATATGTCCAGGAAAATCCAGATGTATGATAGCTTTAACTGAGTCTAATCACAGGAGGAATTGTGAAGGGGCAGATTAGGCCAGAGATGACCATAATTCTTAGAAAATGCCCTCACCAAACTCTACCAATCTGCTATGGCACGCATGCAAAATTCAATTTTCTTTTCATGGGAAATGGAAAAACCACACTCCTGACATAAAAATGATCCTCCCCTGACAAGTTTCAAATCCTAGTGCCAATGCATGGAAGCACTAGCCCTTCTTAAAAAAAAGCAACGAAAGCACGCTAAAATCAAATTTCTTGCAAATATATTATTCCTTCATGTCATCCTTAAAAACAGCTGGACACATGTTGCTAAATTCTGCAAAAGCATCTAAGTGAGGTATACACCTAGGAAGTTCTCAGCCAGAAATGTCAGAAAATTAATCCAGAACTGCAAACATCTGGCACAATCAGAAGTAACTGTTCAAAAAAAAACCTTATACAGGGCAGTACTAGACAAACTTAGCAATGCTGATGCTCTGTCCATAGCAAAATGGGCTTAATTCAATTTAAGAGTCTTCACAGACGATTGTATCTTTTTAATTAAATTAATTTAAAAGCCTATTTTATTTTTAACTGGTGAAAATTTCATGCATAAGCCCAAAAATAAACAAACAAATAGAAAGATGCTAAGGAAGCAGGACAATAATATGCCTTTATGTGCAAGACAACTTGATTCATTAGAGTAGCGTGGCAGAAGCAAAATTTTAAAAGGGACTTAAATGTGGTCAGTCTAATCCAGATCCAAATCTAGCCTGGTTACTTCATTATAATTGAGATCAGATTCTGATGCCACCAGCAAAAGTTGCAAATACTGTTCCGAATGCCATCAGTTCACCCTCGCATTTGTTGGCACAGCTTTAGCAATACATTTTGGCACCTGGGATGCCTCCTTCCCTGGATTGCTTCTGGCTGCTCCTGCTGGCACCGCCGGTCTGCCGATGTCTAAGGCAAAAGCAAACCCTGTCTTGCTGGAGTTTTGCCGGGGGGGGACACTAGACAATGTCCAGTTAGGGAACAAAGAGATCAGAAGACAAAGGTGTCTGCGGTACGGTAAGCCAGATAGAGGGAAAAGTGACCCGACTGGGAATAAATTAAAAGTTTGAAGCAGGGGAGGTGTGACTGTACTTTCCTAATTCTGTCCAGGACTCAGAGAGGGAGCGCCAGAAAAAAATAGCACTGGGGGAGTTATTTTCTCATGGTATCTCCAGCCAAAAGCAAGTTGTTACCAGAAGTCTTCTGAGACGCATTGAGTCNAGGAACAGAAAAAAAAAAAAAGGGCTTTGGGACTTAAGACAAGATGTAGATGACTTGAGGCACCCACTTCCAAAGCTGTCATCCAGAAAAACTCCACCCAGCAGCCACACAGCCCTGGAAGTGCCAGCATCTGCAGGGCTCCAGTGGGGTGCGGACGAGGACCTCTCAAACTCCATGTCAAGCTACGCGGTGTGGGCAAGCTCAGGCAGAGGCACAGGGACGAATCCCTGGCTACAGACTGTTAAACCTCCCAGAGACCAGGAAATACGAAGCGGGAGGGTTTTGTCCACAGGCATCTGTGCTCTGAACAAAGCTACATCTCCGTGGGCTGCTTCTCTCCTTTGCCAGCACAAGTCACATTTACCTCAGCGGGGCTTTTCTCACATTTTATAGGTGAAACCGAATCCTGATGTGGGACCAGTCCTGGGAAAGAGACGGCTCAGCCCCTCCCTCTGGGCCTGAGTACTGCAGGACACGGGTCCTCTGCAGCGGTGGGGCAGGTTGCTCGCATCAGAGGTGGCAAATCAACAATGGGGCCTGTGTTTGTTCACTTAAGCCCTTAAAATAGCACTCAAGCAGTAAACGGTACCTCTGCAAAAGCAGTCACTGCACTCTAAAAGTGATGATGTACTTTCTCTGGGCCACATCCATGCCTGGGCTGCTCTCATTAGAAGGGTGCTGAGACAGCAATATGTAGGATAAGGCTTTGTTGTACACACATTTAAACAAGTTCAGGCAGTACTTCTCCTGATATTCACACTGGTCACAATTTTCTGTACATATTGTATGTATATTAGCATGTTTATACATGTAAGCATTTGTACATATGCATTTTAAGTTATGAATATATGTATACATATACTGGATATTTATTTAGATTATGAAAAGACTATTTCATCCTCCATTAGCAGCACTTCAAAACCTCAAGCAGTGCTATTGTGAGGCTGCAGATAGTTGTCAAATATAATTCTTCTAATTAATTGATTCTGTAACTCATACCCTTAGTTTTCATATAATATTGTAAAATCTGATCAAGGCACGTCACAGGAGGCTCAGCACTGTGCATGTGCAAGCAGGTGTCCCGTCCATCTCCAGTAATGATACTAACACCAGCCCATGCAAGAGACTTAAACAGCAGTAAATAAGTCTGACAAAGCTTTAGCAACACTTTGAGTTGTTTTGTTTTGTTTTGTTTTAAAAAAGGGAATTGAAAGCAGTACTAAATAAAATGAGAGGGGTCACAAGTCTGTGGCCAAAATGGAACAATAACCATAGTAAACTGTTGGGCAATAAGAAACAAGAAGAGTTTTTCTTGATTTTTTTTGTTTGTTTATTTGTTTGTTTGTTTTCTACCCTCCTTGAATGTTTTCCACTTCATGTCAACCACTGGATTGTGGAAATTGATTCCTTCTGGATCTTTCCCAGTTGTGTGTGCTGGGACACTGCGAGACAGGCAGAGCAGTTGCCTCTGATTCAGATTTCTCATTCCTTTTGTGAAAATGCTCCTCTTTCCCTCGGCAATGGGTTGGATTTGTCTGGAAGAATGGGAGCTACTAAAGGGTTAGGAGCTCCAGCATCCATCCATTGCTGTCAAGTGGCTTCTGACCCATTAGCTGTAAAATGTACAGCAGTCCATACATTGCAACTGTTTACAAACTGCCCATCACAGCAGAAGGGGTGATGGTGTGCTGCCACTTCACTTTTCCTCCAAAATGTTTGTGCCTGGTTTGCAGATTGGCTGAGCTGCCAAACGCCAGTCATTTTTGCCATCCTGTCAGCCATCAAAGTCCAGACCTACCCGATGGCCATCTCTGTACCGAGGCGCAACACAACAAACCACTGAGCACAGCCGCATTTTGAAACGGTGCGTTGAAGTGTCAAAACCAGGGTTAGGATCTCCAGTTATTTCAAACAGCCTTCTGGTCTCTCACCCCCATAAGACCTCATGAGACTGTTACTCAGATGACTTTCCTCTAGCATAGGGCAACAATAAAGGCTTTGGACTACCATAGGGTCAGTAGTGATTCTGCCTGCAAATTGAGTCCAGGGAGCTCAGGGACCTGGCACCTGGGCAGGTGGAAGCCACAGGACAAAACTTCGTCCCACGTGCCATGGGAAGGGACTTCCTCTGATCAACTGCAACGCGTGCAAAGATCTTCAAATTGTCATAAAGCTGTATGCTCGTCAAGATGAAACTGCTGTTGGTTAGATGCGGCTGACGATCATTCCTGACGAATGGAGGAATGTGTACATGACCTTCAGAAGAGCTACTCAAAAGACTGTGAACTGTTTAAATAAAAGCAGAGTTTGGCTCTGAATAATCAGTAGCTTAAGAATATCAATAGCGTCTCAGTGGTTTAAGGGCAAAATGCATTACAGGTGGCTTTCTAATTGACTCGAGAAAATCTTGGAACTTTAATCAACACATTTAGTCTACACATCAACAATTCATTTCACAGATGTTTTGTTAAGAGGGCCACAGGCCTTACGCTGAGGAAAAACTCCATTCAACAGTCTCTATTTTTACTCACATTGTTGAGTGAAGAGAAAATAGATGCTTCAGATGACAGTTGAGGTCCCATTTTGCTACACACGTTCTACATGTGAAGCAGGAACCAGTCCATCCCAGTACATTTACAAAGTAAGCACATAATGCAAGAGCAGGTGCCTAAACGAAGCAGAAGGAACACAAACTAACAGGGAAATGATTAATATGATAAACACCAGCCACCCGTAGCCATTCTCAGATATTTTGTAGATTAACTGGATCTTCTCAGATGCATGAAGCTCAGCAAGTCTGAAGTTATCTGTGGAGGTATGAGACACACAGTGTTTACTCCTTGATGCCTTTGAATAGTATGTCTCTTTCTGAAAAAAATCTGTTATTTATTTTTTGGTGTAGCATTTCATTAAATGTTACGAAAGGAAAGAAACTTTCTGTAAAGTGAAAAGAAAAAGCAGCATTTCTAAATATCCATGTGAGATGTTTTTGTTTGTTCCTCCAGTGCAAGCCAAATCATTATCTGCTCATTTTTATTAGCATTATTGATGCATCGGGAGAAAAAAAAGCAAGCAACCAGAGAGAGTTCTTTAAACAGATAATAAAATCCCTCATTCTCAAAATCAAAAACAGATTGCTTTATGCCTGAAAAAAAATGGTCTCATCGTAGGCATTGTTTTACAAGGGAAAAAAGGCTATACTCATTTGTAAAATGAGGAACTTTCACAAACAGTGAAAACCAAAAGTGCTGACACAAGAGAGGAAGAATGTTACCACAGTGTGATGTGAAGAAAAGAGACCAAAAAATCCAAACCTATACAGTTTCAATCCTATGCATATATGCCCTCACTACATTCACTCACTCACTCATTCTCTTTCTGACGTGATTCAAATATTTTAAGGGATAGAGCTAGAAATCTCTTTCTGTTGAGTTGGCTTAGACCAGGTTCACATGGGCAATACATACGTGTGTCCAGAAGTGTTTCTGCCGCCTTCTCCTTCATGTGTTTAAATCTGATTATTTCTTCCATTTGGGAAATAAAACCTCATTTTGTATCTGCAAACTGTGCACAAAGGTAGAATAGGCAGAAGCTTTTGTGTTACTGATGACCTCTCTTCTGTCCCCTTCCTTGTTGTTTCACTTATTTGAAAGATTTTGGGGTTTAGTTTTCTGGAGCAGGGAATGTATTTCCCAAAGGCTGTACAGTGACTAGAACAATGGTTCCCTAGTGTGGGTGGGATTTATTACCACTACTGTAATATCAATGCATAATAACAACATAAAGAAGAACAGTTTTCTCTCAAAAAAATGCCCCACCCCTTCCCCACTGAGAGGAACTGACAAAAAAAAAAAATACATTTAAAATTACTCTAGAGTATTATGTTTTACACCACTTTTAGTCCAGAAAAAGCAGAAATGATGAGTCTAAAAATCCTCAAAAATAAACCCACATAGATAGCAAAATTGAGGAATTTTACACAAGCCATAGTGTTCCCATAACTGTTTAAGAACTGGGTGGAAAAAAAGGCATTGAATTTGTCTACTTTGACTTCTACTCAGGAAAGTAATAACTTTCTACCTAGGAAAATAAGTAACTCTCTGCTTCCTGACCACTGTCCTGTCTTTTGAAGAACAACTTTTAAACACCCTGTTTCTTCAATGTATCTTTGTTGCAAACCAAGACTGTGATCTAACGCTTAGTCAAGAAGGGATCTTCCTGGCGCCGGGCCTTCTGGTGGGTATCACACAAAGGCTTGGATGAGTGAAGTCTCACATGTTTGTTTCAGACTGTGATGGCCACCTTAAATTGACACCAGAGGAGACGCTTCCTTTTTCCAGACAACAAACTGTTGAAACACCAAGACCAAACTTTTTAATGAAACCAGAAGGCTCAAAGACCATACTGCCAGCAAGACATGTTTCATCAACCACGTATTATAGTCTGAGAAGACAGAGAACTCAGCAGTGAGTCAGGAAAGATGTTTATTTCAGATTTTAATAGTAGTAGTAATCTCTATACTAATTTTTACGGAAAAGAAAAGGACAAACTTAGAAAAGGACCTCTTTATAGAAGGTAAATATAGAAAGATAATCCCTTTCACAGGGATTTCCAGTCAATGATAATAATAAATGTTTTTAAAATAGCAATAATAATAAACATATGAAGGGTTAGCTATCTCATCCAAACAAACAAGTAAGATGAAGAACTCATGCAGTTTCTTAAATAGTAGTGCTGTAGTTTGTGTTTAATAGAGAAAAAGCAGTAGAAGTAGGGAAGTAGAAGAGTACTCACAGCTCTTCACCCGATGGACCACAATCATTGCAGCGGGTGATGCAGATACTATGACAAGAGAGAGAGATGAAGGGAGATATAGCAATAACTGCTTGAATTTTGGTGCTGTGGGAAGCATTCCGGGAGAAGGCATCAAGGGTGTTTAGGAGAGTCATGCATGAGAAAGATTCAGAACTGTCTTTGAGCTAAAGGGAGGGCCACAAAATGGCCATAAACCTCAGTCACATAGGTATGGTGACGTTAAGCTGTGAAGAATCCTCAAAGTAAAGACATAAAATATTTATTAGGCACAGAGCTGAACTGGGACAGGCTTTGTTTAAGAAAAGCCATCTTTTGTCATCTTTTCTTCTTTACATTTTCTTTCTTATTGTCTGATTCCTGCGTTTTCCAATCACTGTTTTTCTGCCTTCCTCTTTATTCTATTTTGGTTTAGATAATGACTTAAAAATTAGACCTGCTGAATACACTTGCTAATTGGGGAGCATCAAGGGGACTGTTGTTGAGATAGTTTTAGATCCAAATAAAGCTCCAGTGGAAACTGCAGATATTTCCCACATCTATGAAAAATCAGTACAGATACTCTCAAAATGTATTTGCTGTGTGCATTAGTGGGTTTGTTGATTCGTTATAATCTGAAAGATATTTAGTTAATTGTATCACTGAAATACTCTGTATTGAATTTGACAATGAGGATAATGGTATTCAGTGTTTTCTTTCTTCACATTAAATTCAGACTTGCTTTTCTGTCTGAGACTTAAAATTATTGGAAGCAGTGGAATGGAAAGGTCTATGGGAGGTCTGGCTAGACCTTAACAAAGCTGTGAATCTGTCTGCTCATTTTCTGTGACTCTATCAGCTGATGTCTTCTACCAGCTATGCAACAGTGGAAATGCAGAGTTGAATTTTCAGTTGCACATGGGTTATGGTACACTTTGAAAGGTGTATTAAACTCCAAGTTAACCAAGATGTCCTTATGTATATTATGAGTTGGTGATGAATGTCAGGACCATCTTCTGATGCATAATGACCCCTGTTAAAACTTTTGGGAGTACAGGTACAGATGTAATCCTTGATGATTCTGGGAAATGGGCTTCTCACTGTAATCTGCTTAAAGAAATATGCTGGGCTTTGTAGAAGGAGAGAAGATTGAATCAACAGCATCTTTCATGAGAACCATGAATGCAGAGGGAGACTAAGTAATGATAGTGGCAACAGCTTGAGAAGCCTGGAGAAGTCTGTAAGCAATTACTATGGAGATTTTTCTTTTGCAAGGTGTTACATTATCAGACAGTCCCAGTTTTCCCTGCCCTCATCTGACATGTGTAACATAAGGCTGCTGAATAAAAGTTAAATTTGCTATGTGAATGTGCAATTGCCTTGATCTGTAGACATCATATTAGTGTACAGAAATGGCTAGTGAAGTATTGCATCCCACTGAAAAATGCCTCTAATGGGTCTGTTTTAAGAGCTGTCGTGAGACTCAGTTCAGACACGGAGCTCCCACATGCAAGCGGTAGGCTCACCTTTATTGCATGCTTCACTTGATACATTTAGGTCTAGCGATTACAACATCCTGAAACTAAAATAGTAGGCTAATTAGGAGCTGGAATGGACTTCCCGAGTCACTGGGTTCATCATCTCCTGGCTTTACTGGCAGTGTTATATAACGTCCCCATAAAGCAATGCAGCTTCAGCTGAAAGTTACTCAGTTTTTGCTGCTCCTCCCACGCAAAGGTTGTTCCACAACCTCCCTGCTCTGATGGTCAAGAATTTTCTTCTCTTTTCCTGCACAATTTCAGATTCACTTTATACCTATTTCTTCCTGTGCCAGCACCAAACTTTGGTATAGATAGCTCTTTTCCCACTCCACTTTTTACTTCTTTGATTTATCTGTAGCAAGCAATTATATCCCTTTTTGGTCTTCATTTTTTTAGGCTAAGATACCTCGGCTTTTCTAGTGTCCTCCTCCTGGAAGACAGTCTTCTCTTCCCCTAATCCTCTCTGCACCTTCTTTGTACCTGTTTCCCTTTGAATTCTGCCCTTCCTGATTATGGCTAACCAGAAGAGTACATAGTAATCTGGGTAAGTTTTGCTCTATTTTGTACTAGGATGACAATACTTCCCTCTCCCTGCTTGAGTATCTCCTAGGTGTCTTCCTTAAGGCTGTGTCATGCTGGTAGCTCACAGTAACCCTGTGGGCCATGACTATGACTACATAGTCTTCCTCTTAACACATTTCCAAATGATGAGTTCCAGTATATAGAGAAATTCTTGGCATTAATCCCTAACTGTGTGATGACTTTGTACTTAACATTATTCCATTTCTAATTCCATTATGCCAGCCCTCAAGGTCATCCCAATTATTCTAGTATTGTTGTATGATCTCAGTTCTCTTTGGTACTAAAAATACCCCAACGAGTCACTAGAGAGAGCCTGACATGAGATCAAGACTCAGCACCGAGTCCTTCTGGAACTGCCCTTGTCTACATCCATCTAAACATACAATTTTCTTTGCAGCACCAGGTATCCTTCTCCTTTCACTGGCCACCCTGCAGCTCTTGTATGTATCCCCATCTCATTAGTCTGAACTGTGCGGCCAAATTCATAGTCCAGAAAAGTCCGGAGAGGTTATACCTGTTGCAGTTCTTTTGTCTAGAAATCTATTGGCTATTATATCACAGACAAATGTGTATGGGATAATATACCAATGAAAAACTTGCATTTTGTCCCATTTTCAATGTTCTTGATTGTTCCTAGTGCTCAACTGTTTGTCCTTCAGATCAAGACATATGGAAAGACCGCATGTAAAAAATCTTCAGTGGCTACACCTGTTTTGGAAACCTAATCAGAGTGGTGGGCAGGAATTACACTGGTACAAAAGTTTGGATAGTTTTAATATGTTGCAAAAAATTAAGGCTTCCAAAAAACTCTCTAATTTTTTTTAATTCACAACAGACTTTACATTTACAGGAAACCACTTCTAAAATGCACCAGATTGCAATATTTTCCGTGTCAGCTATTTAAAGTGTTCCCAAGAGCTTTCCTTTTGCCTACCCTCCAAGCTTCCTTCTCCCAGTTCAGCCTGGAACTCCATTATAATTGAGCTGATCCAATTTTTGCTCAAACCACTTTCACCGCTGGCAGTCACTAGCCTCATATGAAATAACTTTGCGAAGCTGACAAAAACTGGTATTTGATCTCCTATGCAGGTCCATGCTTTCCAAACACATTCTGGTAAAAGTAGGAAGAGATTGCATCATTAAAGCCTGCAGTCAATTCAACAGCCTTTTCTCAGCCCTGCATCGCACGTTGTGACTTTGCAAAGAAGCGTTCAGAAATTTCACACACAGTACAAACCAAAGTTGCCCATTTCCTTCATCATCATAGGGTGGAATTAAAAACTGTTGGCCAAGCTGCCTAATAGGCAGCTGGTTGCAATTAGATGGAGCATTACATCCATTTCTTAACTGACTTCACAACTGGATAACTACAGTATGAGCAATATACCATGAAAATTTGCCAGCATGTTTAATTTATCTGCATTTCTGGTGGTTTCTGTACCTTCCCCTCATTTTTCCAGTCTGCTCACATACTGTCTGACTCCTAGCATTCCCACCGTGTTGCAATATGGCTGCTTAAAGATTTAAGCAAGATTTTTGTCAGTCTTTACGTAGATGTGCAGCTCTGTGGCAGGACATAGGTTGCAAAACTAATGCATTTGATCTTTCTAAAAATAGCATTAGCGTCTGAACAGAAAGCCAGTGATATCATTTTTTTTATATACTGCACTTTCATTTCCCTTGCTAAACTGAGGTTAAGTCCTACTCATCTCGCTCACACGAATAGCCTTACTGACGTGGTTTTGCACAGAAAATTAAGAAACCATTTTCACTGGTACTTCCAAGAGCAGAAACAAAGTGAATGGTACTTCCGAAAAAGCAATTGTATTTACTAACCCTTAAAAAAAGATGTCACAAAATAAGAGACAGAATATGTTATTTCTCAAAGCCTATGTAACAGAAAACACATCTAAGTTCAAAAGCTATAAATTCTGCAAATGTATGGATACTAAAAAATAAATTAATAGAATTCCCACTTCCCACTAATTACTCTGCTCTACTGGAAAGCACCAATATCCATAGATATATCAAGGACCATAATATTAATGCAGCTGGCCTTAAGGCATGTTCAAAGAGCAGTAAGATGTATGGGAATCTATTTTGCTTAACCTGTGCAATTCCATTTGCTGAATTTCCTCTTTCCCTGCCCAATATATAAAATAAACAGCTTAGGCCCTGATGATTTTACTAGCTGGAGAAAAGCAAAGTGGGAAAAATGTAGCATCCAGACCAAGGACAGGGTGAAGTGTGGCAAAGATCTCATTCCTTCTGTGAGCTCAAGGGAGGCACTGGGGGACAGAGGAGAACAGTTTGATATGACAGTTGAGGAAAGGAGAAGGCAGAAGGACAATACAAGAGTGGTATAAATCGAGGTAGAACAAGTAGATAAAAGGAAGAGCTGGTTACTCTGAGACGCCAGGCAACAAGCCCTGGGGTGCTAATATGCTCTGGGGGTTTCCCCCATGGATTCTTGCTGCCTCCACTGTTCTTCACAGGGAAAATTGTTGGGCAACAGCCCTACCGAGGTGATGACCGTGAGTGCTTCTCACCCCACCAGATCTGTGCAAGAGACCAAACGAAGGACAAGCCTGCCAGGATTTGTTGCCTAATGACAGGCAGCAGCTCCCCCAGTGATACAGGGTGGTATAAGCGCTATAAGAAGAAAGAGATAGCACACAGTGGACTCTGTACACCCCTCCCAATGCTAGGGGAAAAAAATCTGAAGTTTTCAATGGGGATTAATACAGGAAGCATATTCAATGTGGTGCAGGGACAGGAAAGTGTGCACTTAAAAACAAGCTGATATTTCTTATATTAACAATGTTTAATCTTATACTAACATTTCTTGAAACTACTCAAAATCAGAAATTTAAGCCTACCTTGACAGCTCACCTTCTGGCCAAACTCACTAGCCACCAAGCACGGCTGATACATTCAGTGTAAAACGTGTTTCTGGGTCTACGTGTGAAAAAGAGGAAGGGGGAGATAACCAAGACTGTGAGCATTTATTGGTCTCTCATTCTTAATTTTGTAGCTTACAGAAATATCTTTT
The DNA here is from genome assembly GCA_003993805.1 of Himantopus leucocephalus. Lineage (NCBI taxonomy): Eukaryota > Metazoa > Chordata > Aves > Charadriiformes > Recurvirostridae > Himantopus > Himantopus leucocephalus. The sequence goes on along the minus strand of RSEF01000003.1, from coordinate 76,522,262 downwards.
CAAAGATGGGCTTCCTAAAACCCACATGTTTAAATCATATCTTTAACCAAGGATCTCAAAAAAGGGTTCAAAATTCCATAAACTGGATAGTTTCCAGATTTCAAAGAATTTACTCTCTGGTATCCAAACTGTCATCTAATTTAAGTCACTGATAAGCTTGTGCTGACAACAATGGGAACAGGAATTAGGTTTTTTTAAGAGAAGTGGGACAAAGAAGCTATCTTAAAAGAGCTAACTTCAAAGGCAGGAGGTCAAATAACCTGCTGTCGCATAACACATCATTACGTTGGCATTCTCCTTGGCTCTTGAATTTAAACTTTGCAGAGAGGATAAGGATACTAAAAACTAAGGCCTTGGGGTTTCCACTTCCTATTAGTAACTGTGCTTTACTGGAAGCAGTTAATATCTATAAATGTGTCATGGGATGCAATATTACTGACAATTTTAGCTGGAAAGAACCAACGCATGTTTTTTCCCTCTCCCACCCCTACAGAGTTTTCTTTCTTTTCCCATATTCAAGACCATGTCCAATCTACCTTTCGGAGCCTATTTGTTCACTAAGAAAACTCCAGTCTTCAGACAGTCAGTGCAGAGAAATTTTTGAAAATCATACTGTATCAAAAATCTTTCAAAAGAGCATTAAAAATCACCAGCCAACATAGAAAACAGAGCAAGTTTCCTTCAGACAGCCCACCGTGCCCCTCCCCCTGAAAGTCTTGGTTGCCTTGACTTAACCAAGGAAAATTAGTATCAGAGTTGATCTCCGAGGTGATTTTATGTGGCCAAAATGGAACTATATCAGTTTGAAAATACTTCTGTGCCACAGAAGATCTGTATTTTTAGCACTTTACTCTCCCTGATCAGACTGCGTCTCCCAGTCTCCCACTTACATGGCCATACTGCACCTCAGGAGAAGTAGTCCGGCTTTCCTGTAAAGTAGCATAAGACACATAAGGCTAGAGCCACAAGAGAGACTTAGGCATGTCAGATGCCCAAGTTTGGTACAAGACATGGACAGTGCATTGTCCATAATGTGCTCCCTCAGTTTCCTAAATTTGATGTCTGGCTTGCCTGCTGCCACCTCAGACATGGTGGCTCAGAGAAGTCCTTTGCAGCCCATACGTCCAAAGTATCAGAACCAATGGCCATGCGTGCTCCTGTCACCTACACAAAATGCTGGAGAAAGGAAGCAAGCTATTTGTTATGCCCCTTCCCACCTTTTTTAATATCGCAGGCTCACAGAGCACAGATTTGGGGGGGGNGGGGGGGGGGGGGGGGGGGGGGCGCAGAATGGACAGCATGTTGCAATCCCTCTTCTTCTTAAGGAACTTAAACCTGTTCAAAGTAATTGCCTAAACAGTCTTTGCAGGGTCATTCTCACATCATAGTCTGATGAAAACACATTCAGATGAAAGTAGATGCCACAGGAATAACAAAAATATTTCCAATGCCCTTGTTCAGCCCTTTGTTATTGGTAACCGAAGTAATGTTCTCACCTAACTTGCTGTGTGCTATAAATCCCACTTGTGCGTGAGGCAAGGCAATATTTTATTGCAGTTCCATCCAGGGAGTCTCTTGCNTTTTTTTGTCCCCTGCTTAAATATATGTTCTGATAGTAAGTGTAATGGACTATGAGGACTGCTTGGTTTTGGTGTGGAAACCATTACTCTAAAACACACAAGCAATGACCTATTGGAGAGCACCCACAGTTAATATGCCAGCCAGCCAGCTATGTTTCAGAAAGGTTTCTCTCTGTAGTATGAAAAAGAAAATGTGCAAATCAGCTATGAGAGAACAAAAGCCAAGGTCAGGGCATTTCCCCGGAGCTCTCCCTCTTTACAATTATGGAGCGAGCTTGCAAAAAGCTGGAATGAAGTTAATCTAAACAGATGTTAATGTAGCTGAGATTGGAAATTGGCCCTGTATGCACCTCTGTAGAGATATCATACTTCTAGGTTAAATGTGAGAAAAGATGTCCTTTTATAATTATCATCTCATTGTTAGGCAGCAGATTTTACCACAAAACGTTTGATGTTTATCACTGACAAGAAGGTTTTATCCTTCTCACATGATATGACACAATCTCTGGCCCCAGACTCAGAATATATCAGCCAATGTCAACACTTTCTTCTTCCACTTTCTAAATATTGCTGATCAGGCCAAGTTTCATTTCACTGAAAAGGCCACTTTCTTTCCTGGCCGGGTGGACGAGAGAAACTCAGAAGGGTTCAGACATGATAGCTGCATCTCTGTCAGTTTAGACTGCAACCTCTGCATATTTCAGCTGAAAACTTCCCAAGATCGCAAGCATGCAAAGCAGCAAAATGTGAATTTGCTGTTGGGGTACAGGCCGTTCTTAACTGCACTGCCTCCTCTCCTCTCACCGCCCCTCACTCGTGACCGTTCTGCCGAAAGAGGTACTCCTGGAAAGAGCTGCAAGAGTAAAAGTAGAATTCTTTACAAGCATTTTGCTGAACTAAAAAAACGAATTTCAAGATGCCATGCCCACACTCTTTATGTCAGCTTTGCAAAAGCATTGAGTTGAAGTTTATGATAAACGCATAATTAGGATAAACATTTTTTTGAGTTGCAGCTGAAACAGAGCTCTGCCATAGTGACTGATGATGTTTGGTGCTAATGACACAACAGGGTGTCTGACAGCCGCTGGCTTCTGTCTTCTCTGGTCCTATCTAATGCACATGGTATCCATCCCCGAGTATTCAGGCCATGTTTATTTGGTTTTGTTCAGCGTCTTTCTACATATGTGTTCACACACACATTTTGTCCTTTATTCCTTTTTTATCAAACCAAAAGATCTCCAGGAAAAAATCAGCAAGTACTTTCCGTGTGTATGAACCTACCTGTCACTGGCAGGTTTTCCACATGAAATTCACTTTATTCGTGTTCTCAGAGTGCCTCCTTCACATGTCCTCCACCCTGTCTCTATCTTCCTTACCTTGTGCTTCATGTTCCTCCTCAAGAGTTACTGGCACTATGCTAACAGAATATGATTTTTTTCACTTAGGATGTGGAAAATATTGTACCTCTTCTCATCAAAAGACTTTCTGAAAATATAGAAAGCTAGGTTGAAAGATTCAAAGGTGATGGACCTGAGAATGCATGGGCTACACTGAAGAGTTAACATGGGTTTTGTTGCAGACATGGTAGTCTGCTCTAAGAATATTTCTGTCCAAATCCGAGTATTTATTGGGTAGGAAGCACAAGATAAAAAAACTTTAAAACACAGCAAAACATTTGAAATGGCAAAATGTTTTAACAGGAAGTCCCTTTGGTGGATAGAGGACATCCAATTCTAATTTCTTATTCAATTAAGCTCTTTATTTTGGGCCAAACAGAAAATGTGATTTCACTCAGGGTATTTCGAGCTGGTCCCTTTGAGAGCTGTAGGCATGTTCTGCTCTTGGCAAAAACAAACGAGAGAGGAGAAATGGGATAGTGCGAAGCGGGAAAAAATAGGTCATAAGCAAAGAGGTTGGTGAGTCAGGTCAGATACCCTGGGGTGGCAGGTGAGCCACGGTTCCTTTCGCTTTAGACCTTGTGCTTGCCTGGGACGTTATCTGGGTCTAGCCAAATCCCTTCCTTCACTGTGAATGCTGTGTAACTCCGTAGGTCTCTGAAATATGGCAAAGCCGGGGAAGAGAGCCAGAGGACTTTGCAGGGAAAGAGCAGGGGGAGAAGGAGGGAGAAGGTGCAAGAAGGCAGCCACGGGGTACGAGCGCAGAAAGGGGCACGAGAAGGCAGCAGGCTGAGTGGGATCACAGAATTTTAAGCTTGGTCCAGTCCCATGGGATGGGTGAAGGGGCCTCCTGGCTGGGCTAGTCTGGATCATCCACTGGCTGAGGCTTACTAATAAAGAGAAAAGTCTCCACGGCAAAGGAGGCCTTCCACTGGGGAATTCCCTAAATGTCTGCTCTGCCCGAAGCTTCCCTTTTCTCAAGATGCCAAAAAAAGCAGGGAGGGGGGAAGGGAAACACAGACTTTCATTATTTCAGTCACCATTTAGGAATGAAATGCAATATACAAATTTTGTTCTAATTTCCAGTTCCCACACCATTTTTTGTTTGCCAGATAGGAACTTCAGGCTTTGGTGCTACCAATAGACTTTCTCATCTGTACTAATTTCAGTTTTCTGACCCCCCCATCTCTTTTTCATCCTTTCTGGTATAATTCATTGGTATAGGTAGTACAACGCTCACAAAACTGTCCCCTGCTTTCCTCCTCTGAGTTCACAGTTTGTCCAGATGTGGAAGGACTTTGGGCTGGTGAGTCTGCACGGCTCCATTCACCTCGCTGCCCGCTCAGCAGCCTGCCACCGGCAAAACACATCTACCTGGTCCTGAAGTCAACCTTTTTCTCTGTGCAGGCATGCAAAAGAAGCAGACAAATTCTGCATGGAAAAGACAACAAAAAGCAAGTGTAGCTGGGTAAGCCAAAGCACTGACACAACTACCTCATGTAGATGCAGTCTACTTCTGTTTAATGAAAAGGAGAGGAGAGGAGAGGAGAGGAGAGGAGAGGAGAGGAGAGGAGAGGAGAGGAGAGGAGATCTCTTCTCTGGCGAATCCAGCCACAGATATTACCCCAACTTATGCTGTAATCCTGCCCTGTGCGATATTCTCATTGCCTAACTCCCCTTCATGGCAGCACAAGTCAGCTCCACGTGGACCCCAATTGCATTGGAAGACCTACGTGCTTTCCTTTTGCTTGGTTTTGAAACCAGAAACCTTAGTCTGTGCACATTCCCTGTACTGAAACAAGGATGTGGTTCTGATGGATGTCCAGGATATTACAGTCTAAAGCAATACAAACATTTATCTCTAGTAAACAGGTCTTCATTTAACAAAATTGCATGAGTACTATAAACTTAAAAAAAAGAAATATCTGAAATATCTGTTGATTGAATTCTCTGGAGACCATAGCCTAACAATACATGTGTCCAATTTTACCATTCCTGTGTCCAGTACAAACTGATCACTTGAGGCAAAACTAAATCCTGTTGGCAAATGGACAGCATTCACTGACCAGCATAACACGTTGTACATTTTATTTGCCAAAAATGTCTGATGAGCCAAAAAAAGGCCTTTTTGAAGTGATTCAGCTTTGGAAAAGAGAAGTATTAAAAACCATAATTTTTTGTGCAAAACTTTTACCCCAAAATTTGAAACAGGGGAAGGATGTGCAGAAGTGATGCCGTTATTCATGCTGTATTTTACCGGAATTTCAGGGTTAATTGTGCAAAAGATTTTGAGGCACATCAATTATGCTGTTGACGCCTGGTTTTAGGTCAGCAGCTGATCGTCCCTTCATACCTGGGACAGGTCTCCTCCGTTTTAGCAGTAAGGCTCCAGGAGAAATCCTGGCCACCGACCGGGCTTTGCAGTGGCATCCCCTCTCCCTCAAAGGGGAGTTTCCCATGCCCAAGCACTGGAAGGCAAATGCTAAGAAAACCTGAGCTGAGGAGAACCACAGGGCTGTGATTTGTCGTGAGTTTTTCGTGATTTCATTAACAAAGCCAAGGGCAGGGAAGGCCAGGGACTGGACCCTCTACATAAAATGGAGTCTGAAGCAAGGGGAGTAAAAATGAGCCAGAAGGTCCTCCTAACGCTGGGCACGTAACACCGCACAGCTGGGCAGCAATTTGACTAATATTTTTTTTAATAGCACCTTATTTGATTGTCAAGGCATAACTAAAAAAAGCCCTACAGAATTTTTTTTTACTACTGTACTTTCTCAGGGAAATTTGAAGAAGCCTCTTCAGGCCATGCTTTACTACTGAGAATATCCTTTTCTCAAATTACTGTTTTTCATAGCTATTTTATATCCCTACAGCTTCCAAGTGTGTCTCCTCACCTTCAGGGGAACGGCAATACTGACTTACAAGAGAAACAAGAAGAGACCAAGAAGAAATCTGAATGATATTTTTCTTCTTGCATGGGTAATTTATTTGCTAAAAAAAGAGTAATTTCGTGTTGATCAAAATGAACAGGGTTTTTTTAGATAAGGAATTTAAATGAATTGTTTCAGTGCCTCCTTGAAGTAAAATATTTTGATGTTCTCATTTTGAAAAGCCTGAAATGAAAGGGAATTTTTATTTCAAGCTACATCAAAGTTGGCCTGACATAAAACCAGGGATGTCAAAGAGCACTCCTGTTTTACTGGGGGAAAAATGAAAGTATGTCTGTAGTGGTACAGAAACTCAAATTTCTTTTGAATTATGGGGTTTTACTGAATCAAAAAAATGTGCATGAATAATGAGAGCACCGTTTTATTTTATATGGAATAATTAAAGTTGCATGTAAATGGAACAGTAGGTTTGCCTATTTCTTTTGGTGCAAGTTAGAATTACACAAAATGTTTACTAATAATTTCAAATATGTGGTGGGGATAGGTCTTCTCATTTTCTGAACTCAACAGTATGCAAAAAAACAAGCAAAAAGTATCATGTTCTATACTTCCCCAATCTTTCCCCAGATATTAAAATAACTGTTGTACCACAACTTCCAAGTCAAAAACATATTTATTTACGGTCATTTTCCTATGCCATTTCCTATGACTGTAGATGTGTGCAAAAGTTTGGGTTACCCTACAACAGAATATTTTCCTTTCAAAAAATGAGAACTAGCAGGCCTTTGCTAAACAAAACCCTCTTCCTAAAATATTCTCTGAGGACATGGGAGAAAGGGCCTTTTTTTTAAGTGGCCTCTTTGTAAAACTTAAAATTTAGATGGAACAGAAAATAGAACCCAATTCTAATTAGGGTCTAATGACCCCTCGCTGGCTGTAGGAGAATTGTTTCAATTACACTGTGACAAGTGTCATTGCATATCAATAGCTGGAGCCTCTAATAATGCCAATAAACTATTTCTTTTGTTTCCTTTGTTAAACAGTTTGGTTTGAAGCTATAAATTGGGGACAACAGCATCAAGTGTCATCCTATCCTTGTGAAACCATTATGGGCCACAGAACCTTCTGGGGTTTTAAATGTCCATCTCTAGCAGGGCCTCTGGCTACCCCAGACCGCATCTCCTCGCTTGCCTGTTGTTCCCACTATTCAGGCTCCCAGAAAGAGCAGAATTAAAAGATTACCAACTTCAGATCCAAGTGGAATATACGTCTTCTCTCCTGTCGACCTGATCAAATATAGCACTTGGGTTTTAAACTGACCTTATACTGCGGCTTGTTCTTAAATAATCAGTTAATTAAAATGTGGCGTATCACAAACACTGAAACTTTAAATAACTCCAGTCACCTAAAAAAAGAACCAATAGCTTTTCCTTAGGAGGAAAAGTACTAGTAGCTTACTGAGAAAGCTTAGCGTCCAAGGCCAGTCTAGCTAACTATGGCCTTAGGGCCTAATCCTTGCAAAGTCCATCTGGAGAATGTCCTAATTCCACTGCCTGCTCTTCGAGATCATCCTTCTGCTTTTTTTTCCCCACCCTTGCATCCGTTTAGTGTCCTCATTTGCTTTCTAATGACTTTCTAAAGTGAACTCAGCTTTGGTTTCTTTCCCAGATGACCTTTAGGTGGCTTTCCTTTCCGTGCTTCCCTACATCACGGCAATATGAGCCGTGATGCTCATATCCATACGAGCATCATATCAATACCATATGCTCCAGACACAGAGCAGGTAGCCAGCAACAAAGCTGAGCCATACTAAAACACACCTGTAACTTCCCAAAAGAGTAGGTGGAGCTGTGTAGGCATCTGAGCCACTTCTGCACTTGGAAACAAGCAAAGGTGCTGAAAGATTTTAGCCCTGGTAGCCAGGAGCGACGTTTTATGTGGGGTATTTCCAGTGTAATTTCCTGTGGAGCTTGCTGCTTTTCTGAACCTCCGATAATTCAGCTCGGTGGTGTTAGAGATGAGGCAGTGACTCCTTTCTGGACAACGTCACATGTCAAAGCAAGAGGGTTTCAAACATTTCTGCCAACCTAATTCTTAAATACTGCAAGTACTACAAAACCGTTGTTCTTCTTGGGGTTAATCAGCCGTCAGAACTGTCAGGTAATTACCACAAAGCTACTTTCATTTGGAGAGAAATGTAGCAATTATAGCCTGTTTTCTGGTATTGTGTTTATTGTTTCACCTTCAGAGTATGAGCACCATTTCTTTTTTTCAGCCTCTAACTCACTGGTTTTCATCCTTTTACACATCCCTAACTTTTTTTCTGAGAAAGACAAGCGTGGAAAAGGGGCAGAGTGCACCCCTGCACAGCAAATGTAAAGCCTGCTTGTCTCAAGCTGCTCGTCTCGTACCTCCCAGGGATCCTCGGAGAAGAAGTCTGAGGATCTCTAGCGGTATGTGGGCCAAGAGCCTGCCTTCCAAGCAGGAAGCCAGAAGTCCTCGCAGAAGGAAGTGAAAATACTGCAGTGTTGTAATCACTGTAACCTTACACGTACGAGAACATAAAGGCAAATGAGATGGTTCATCCTTGCTGTAATTTCTTGTTACTTATACTCCGGTTTTCAAGTGCAAACTCTTTAAGCAATTAAGTCTTGCAGTTAAAAGAGCTTGTTGAAGGAGCCTTGTTGAAGGAGCATTAATTCTCTCACGTCCTGACACACTGACCTGAAATGCTTAATTCCCTTTACAACATCAGGCTTCTAACTAACAGGGAAATCTTTGATAGAGAGGACTTGACAACCTGACAATACGGTTGAATTTCCGAAATGAAAAAATCCTTGGGTAAAAATAAGGTGGGTTAAACAGATACACCTATACTAATAACTAGGTACCTGTTTACACTTATTAGTCACCTCATTAAAAGTATTACTCTAAATAACATGCCAGTTATATTTGTTAAACCCATTTCACAGGAAGCTTAACTAAAAAGGAAAGAGGTTAAGGGCCAGATTTTAACCTCTGCATAAGTAGGTGGCTAATCACAGCTTCAGACACGCGCGGTGGAGGGGGAGGCCCTGAATCAGGGCAGACCTAAAAGGTACATGCATGGGTAATCACTTCCACAATGCTTGACCTTGAGGCATGTTGTGGGATTGGGGTCTGAGCAAGAGGAGCAAACACTAGCAGAGCTGGGAATACCTTTTACTGCTCTGGGGATAATGCTTTTCTCTTTATGGGGAAGCTTTTAAATTATCTCTCAGTATAGCATATTAACAACCTTTTTTTTTTCTGAGTGCTGGTCCACATATGTGGTGCGCCTGCAGATGCTGTGTGAGTTGTTCCAGCTCCCCTCAGCCCTGCCAGGTCTCTTCAGTCCTGACTTGCACACTGTCCTACTCCGCTTCGTTCCACAGCAGAGGTTACCAGCTGTGGGACGCGCTCTTATAGTCTAGGAACTATGATGTTATTACCAAATTTATTTTTCCATGTAACTTGAGAGAAGAATAAAAAGCAGATTCTCAGCTAGCACAGATCATCACGGCCCATTTGTGATGGGGGAGGTTCATCATACTACACAGAACAATGTCGATCACTATCAAATGGGAATTTGACTCTCAAAACCTACGCACTGGTGGAGACTCCACCAGTCCTCCACAAGCCCTGATCTCCAGAAGGGCTAGATGGGAGGATAATTCCAAATTAAGTGCCTTGGGCACTACGTGGGTTGGACCCCTGTTGCATTTTCAACCGGGTTTTTTTTTTGGATTCTTGAACCAGATTCAAAAAGGCCTTTAATGGGCAGCTGGGGATGGGGATGGGACTGAAGTCACTATTTCTGCCATTTCCCCAGCTGTGAGCTGAGCTGTCTGGCCCACGTGGGCCAGAGCTCACAGCGCTCTCGTTCCTCTCTTCTTTATCCTGTGGTAGGCTGCCTGCTCCTGCCCCATCCAGCTTATTTTGCATTTGCACAGTAGAATTTCTGCTAGGCTATAAACTGCATTGGTTCAGAGCCTCTGACGAAGGGCACAAAATAAGCAGAAGGAGCATACAGCTGGGGATGGGAAGTAGTGGGCATGGGGAGGGTCAGAGTGGGACCTTCCCCAGCAGTGGTGCTGAGCTGTTACATCAGCTCCCATGCCTCCCGTAGACATAGCCGACATCCACTACCCTGAAAGACCCTGTTCAGCTGCCATCAAAACCCCAGAAGGCCTTTTCTGGTCAAAAGCCTTTGAGGTGTTTAGCTCCAGGCCTGTGCGCAATGCCGGGGTTGTCCTGACAATGAAAGCTGAGCAACCTCGTGCCTACTGCTCAGCCAAAGTGAGATGAGTTGACTTCCCGAGTAGGAGGGAACACAGTGGGGTCAGGAAGGAAGAGCTCCAGGTTCTTGACCCTGCTCTCATGACTACTTCATGATCACTGGTGGAGAAGGATATAAGGAAGACACTGGGGTGAGGGCCCTTACAACACTGAAGTGGGGCATCTCATCTCTCCTGTAGAGTTTCAGAAGAAAAGAGCCATCCTTGGTCAGCTACATGGGCCAACACAGGTTGTTTTACACATTGCACAGCAACAGAACTAGAGCAGGGGAAGCCAGACACCTCCAAGCCAGGTGCTAGAGTACCAGCAACCACAATGCACGAGATGTCCCCTTGGCTAACTTCAGGCAGCTATGCACAGAGTATCGGTAAGAGATGGCTCACTGCACTGCACATTTTGGAACGTACCCTGAGACGCCAAATCCTTCTCAAAGACTCAACAAACATCCCGAAGCCCTAACCCAGGGTTTGGGGCTCTGTTCGGGAAGTCAGACATCAGCAGGTGTTGTGCCATATAACCTGTAGGCAACTGTGCTCTTTATTGGATTGGGCCTGTCAGATCAGATCTTGAAAGTTATTTGTGTTAGTGCTTCGCTCAGCAGCGTGTGCAAGAGAGCAGAAATGCAAGCTGTGTAGATATCCATCCTCTGTCAGTGCCTAAGTACAGTTGAAATAATTACCAGATGGTGATGAAAGTGACCCACAAGAGAATCACATAACTCCATCCTAAACAAGCTAAGATAAAATTATTGTTGCAGAGGTAAAGGCATAATAGCAACAGGCTTCATTAAAGGAAAAGGAGACTTTTAATCTCCTGCACAGGGACTAGTTTCTCTTGCTGGAGATAATACCTGTAGGAATAGAAGAATCCTAATGTTCCCATGTTCCCTCATGAAATACTTTGAAATGTGTTGCTGGAAACTTACTTTAAATACATATCAAGACTACTCATAAGGAGTATGAATAATTCTGTTTTACCAGAACAAAGAAAAGAGGTTTCCTTTTTTAAAATGTATTTGTTTCTACAGAATTAGCTTATTTACCTCAGAGTTGGATTATAGGCATACTGAAAGATGACTGAAAGCTTGATTTAAGCTGAAACGTATATTATTCAATAAAGATTCCAAGTTAGTAATTTAAGATCTAAATTGTTTCAGCAGATTTTTAAGAGGGAAACAGTATTTAAATAACAGTAAATTTACAGGTATACTGGATTACTTCCAATCACCCATTTAAACTTCTGAAATATCTTAAGTACATGTGAGACAAGATGACGACTTCCTAATTTTCTAATCGGGGTCTCATCGCGCGATGTTGCCCAGCTGGAGCTCTGTGGCTGCCAGGAGACAGGTAGAGCCTGGGCAGTGCTGCGGGAAGGGGAGGCGATGCAAGCCCCAGCCCCGGGATCCCACTGTGCAGCATGTGTCCAGAGGACATCGGCTGAGTGACTCCAGAGATTGTCTCTCTTCAGGAAACTCAGCAAAATCTCTCTTTTTAGAAAAGTCTTCTTGCCAGAAAAGTAACTTGGAACAGATACCCTCCCGTATTCCGTTAATCTACCTTTACTCTCCAAAATATAAGAGAAAAAGTAGGGAAAACTACTACTGAGGTCATAGGAAGTTGAAAACTACTTTGAGTTTGACTTTGAAGAGGCAGAATTCAGCAGAGACTGTGCTGTTGCGCTGATTTTATGTAGAGCATACTCAGATACTAACAAGATTATAAAACCCAGATAGGTGCCTAGATAATCAGGCAGACTGACTGAGCTTATTTGTTTGCTTGGTTTTTTTCTTTTTGTTGATTTGAAGCCAAAGATCCAAGCAAAGATCTCTGCAAAGGCACAGCAGTCTGTAAATGGTATTTTCTCACATAAAGTTGTCTGAGAGGCTGAGGAAGAAAGATGAAGAGAACTTAAAACAGTACTTTTAGTGCTTTTTTAATAAAGATGTATTTGGAGTACATTCTTCATTCAATGTACATGCAGATCAGCCTTAATAATAACGTACATTATATTTATATATTTCAAAGAAGAAAATACTTCAGAGAAAGGATAAGGTAAGTCTGAGGAGCCTTAAACAAATCTTTTCAAACGGTCTTGTGTTCTTCCAAAAGTTTCTTGGAGAAGACACTGAATTTTATCATTTAAATCACATTTACAGAAGCTGACAGACTTACTTTCAAATGTGGTTCTGTTTCTCTGTCCAAGGGCACATAAGTCTCCATGTCACACAAGCATCTGATTATTTATTAATCTCAACCATGCAGATCCAGCAAAGTTTCAGACTTTTGTTTAGATTTCCCTGTAAGAATTAGGTCACTTCTAATCTTCACATTTTAATAACTTCCTCTTCAACTGAAATTTAAATTGCTGAGAACCTCTGTGGGGGAGAGGAAAACTCCCATAACCATCTCATTTGAATAACTTGAGAAAAACAACGTGAGTATCATTCGGCACAGTAGGATGCAGGTGAGCAGCCACAGCCAAGTGAGTGGTCTCATGCCACCCCACCAGGCTAAACCTGTCTTGCCTTGGATTTAGGGTTAGGATGAGTAGAATCATAGAATCAACGAACAGTTTAGGTTGGAAGGGACCTTGAAGATCACCTAGTTCCAACCCTCCTGCCATGGGCAGGGACATCTCCCACTAGACCAGGTTGCTCACAGCCCCATCCAACGTGGCCTTGAACACTTCCAGGCCCTCCACAACTTCCCTGGGCAACCTGTTCCAGTGCCTCAGCAACCTCATAGTGAAAAATTTCTTCCTAATATCTATTCTAAAT
>RSEF01000003.1:76489555-76509201 GCA_003993805.1 Himantopus leucocephalus | reverse complement strand
AGTGCACATTGCCAGCTTGTGTTGAGCTTCTCATCAACCAACACTCCCGAGTCCTTCTCCTCTGGGCTGCTCTCGATCCATTCTCCATTGGATCGTTGATACTGGGTAACTCAGACCATCCCTGTGCTAGGCATGGGAATGGACGGTGCACCCCACTGAGGTATCTCCACTTGACAGAGCGAAATGGGTGGAGAGTTGGCTACCTCTGTGGCTCCAGGTACAAGTATACTGCCTGTGCAAGAGATGGAAGACAAGAAGAATCCCCAAAAGAGACACAGTAGGTGCATTCTGCTAATTCCTGGGAGCTGTAACACAGGCTGTGAGGTATGCAGTCACGTTTCCATAAGGAAAATGCTACATGAAAAGATACCAGCAACAGAGGTGCTAGCAAATTTTATATGGTTCAGTGTGGGGGTTTTCCTCTTGCAGGATCTCAGGATCCTCAGTCAGCCCGGTGTGGTGGGTGGTGAGAGCAACGCTGTCCCTCCTTCAATGGGGTATGTTGTTCGGTTCCTCCCAAACTGGTTCCTTCAGATCTTTCTGAAACAGCAACCCTGCTGGAGAACCTCAGCCCATATAATCCTGATCTTGCTGCAAGAAACCATGTACCCAGTGCCTGAGGAAGCAGAGAGGGAGATACAGCAGAGGACAGAAGGAGCAGTAGAGAAGGGAAGAAGGTGGACCCTTCCCTTGAAGTGCATGCCCCATCCCTGGAAGTGTTCAAGGCCAGGCTGGATGGGGCTTTGAGCAACCTGGTCTAGTGGAAGGTATCCCTGCCTATCGCAGGGGGGTTGGAACTAGATGATCTTCAAGGTCCCTTCCAACCTAAACCATTCTATGATTCTGTGACCCATTCCCAGCTTTCCAATCTAGCAGTGGCTTGCCATTAGGTCAGCAGTTCATGGTCTATGACACCTGGAAGGAGCTTCAGAAAAACACTCAAAAGAGGACTTCTGCCTGTATATAACTGTCTATCTTTTCAGTAGCCTTTCCTTCTGAAAGTGCAGACCTTCCACTGCCTCACTTGCAATGACTGACGCCCTGAGGGTTGCAGGGTCGTCTCCCATCATACGGAATTGCAACAGAAAACAGAGAAGCTGAAGCAGTTTGTATCTAAGTAAGGTTACCTACATCCTTGTCCCACTCTTGGCTAGAAAGAAGCCCCACTAAACCTGATAATTAAACCTTGGCAGGCAGGCAGAAGTGTGCAGCTGAACCAGCATTTCTTTTCATAAAGCACATGACCTTATTTTCAAAAATGGTAGGTAAATGTTACAAATTACTCAGTCAAAATTATATTAAAGAGACCTCTAATACCATGAATACCAGCTTCAGGCTCAAAACTGATATGTGTGCTTTCTTACTGCAGCATGTGAGGGGTTTTTGTCTAGAAAGCTGGTGCTGAGAATAAGTTTCTTGCACAAGACAAAGTAAGTGCCTCAGAGTCCAAATGGTATGGATCAGAAATGGTAGCTACTGTCTAATCCACTCAAAGTTTTGCTAAATATTCTCTCAGTTTCACTCTTCCCATGCTCTCTTTCTCTGCTGAACTATTTTTTCCCATTAAACGCTGAAAAAAATATACATACTTAGGCTGGCAAAATCTCTTGACCCACTATTTTGTATTTATTAAAGGAGAAGCTATGATGGGTGAAATGAAAAGTCAGGACTTCCAGGTGTCCCAAAGGGCATTCCTAGGACATCATCTACAAAATCATGACAAACTGGGCACAACCTGGCACCAGCGCCATTGTAGCCCCTGAAGAATTCTCTTTGAGTCTGTCTTTCACTTATGATGGCCGTTGCATCCCTGGATCAGCTCCAACTGTTTTTGCATTCCATTAGACCCTCTACAGTGTGGAAACAGAGAATTTTGGACATTCGGAAACAGAGTGATCTAATCTGTTCTCCTGAGACGTGTAGTAGTGCTGTGAAAGGCACAGAGATGCGCACCTAACCCCTGCCTCAGAGTGATGCAAAACTACTTTAAAGGCAGGACTGCAGAAGATTAGCTCTATGAGTCTTGTACCTGAGCAATCCATGCTGCTGGCAGCCTCAGCTCTTTCAAAGCATTCCCACCTACCATTGGCTTGCTCTATATAACATGACTCCATCGCGATTCCTAGAAACTGGCAGATAATCTCTTTTGAATTATGAACCTCCCACATATTCTCTATTGCTCTATATGTCTTCCTTTATCTCCCTTTCTCTTTCCAGTTTCATTTCTATGTCAGAAAGCTCACAATTCACAGAAAGGTCTTTCAAATTGCTCAGCAAATTGAAGTAGATTAATAGAAATGTGGTTCAATGGAATGGGGCCAAAAGTCCTTTCCCCCCACTATCCTGTCTCTGCCAGTGACAAATAGGACAAGAAGGGCCTAGACATGTTGGCTGCAACAACTCATAGCCCTGAAGCTCATTCCCTGCCTCATCTGCTTTTGCCTGGACCAGTAGAAGCAGAGCAGGAGCTGAAGAAAACTGATACCACCTCCCAAATTGCCACCACCACCTGTAAAAAGCAAAGATCTGACACAGCCAGTGCTGCACCTCATAATCATGCAGAGCTTTGTCTGTGTGCAGGCTGGTCCTCAAATCATCTGGAGAGCTTGCCCACTCGCTGCTCCTCCTCTCCTCTACACCTCCTACACAGAGGGAGTGGGGCAGTGGAAGGAAAAAGGGCAGAGTGTCCCCTCCAGCACTGCTCTCACTGCTCCACTACCCCTGTGCCGCCATTCACCTCCCTCGTCTCTGCAGCTGAATTCTCACAGGCTTTCTGCCACGCTGTATCTAAAATCCCCAAGTATCCACAGGCTGACCTAGCTCAGATCTCACAGCTATGTGGGGTGAGTGCTCTGGGAGCAGGGTGCCCTTNCACTACCCCTGTGCTGCCATTCACCTCCCTCGTCTCTGCAGCTGAATCCTCACAGGCTTTCTGCCACACTGCATCTAAAATCCCCAAGTATCCACAGGCTGACCTAGCTCAGATCTCACAGCTATGTGGGGTGAGTGCTCTGGGAGCAGGGTGCCCTTCTTTCTGTGCAAGAGGGCCATGACAGACTCTGGTCAAAGAAGGACCACTGAAACCTGGGGAACTTGCACCCAGAGTTGCTCTCCAGCACGGATGACAAAGGAAGACCATCTTGCTGCAAGCTGAGTCTGTGCTGAGGAACGTGATCTAGAAAAGACCAGGACAGAGTCCAGACCAGTCCTCATGTCCAGATCCCAGTGACCCATCTACAACACAGGTGATTCAGCTTAGAGCAGGATGCTACGTGCCTTCTCCCACCACCTTCAATGGCTCCAACACAGCTAGCACCTTTTCACCATCAACCTGAGATGCCTTATCATACAAATCCCCAAACTGTCAGGATTTCCTCACAAGCTGGGAGCTCTTTGGAGTCACCAGCTCTCCGTGGTCAGCAATGCCAGGTGGATCGCATGCTGCTTGCCCAGCTTACAGAATGCCCCTCCTGCTCTGTCCCTCTCCCATCTGCTCCAGGGCTTCAGGGCATGCTTAAATCCCACAGTCTTCCAAGATGCCCTTAAATCCTGCAGTCCTCTCTTATTTTGGCTAAGTTTACAAGCCTTGCCAGGTGCCCCCTTTCTACAAGACAACATGGTGTGCAGAGAGACTGCCTTTCCACCACACCTTGACATCACCTTTATGAGTTCTCACCCTCTCCCTCCACTGCCTCCATCAACCCATCCCACCCAGACACAAAGTGCTAAGAGCCAGGAGAATGCAAGGAGCATCAGTGGGCCAGCATGAACTCTGAGCTAATTCTGTGTTCCTGGGAGGTTTGGCAGGCAGGGACTGTAGGTCCTGTTTCCAATGCCTGGTCCTGGTACCAATGCCTTGCAGGGTACCCCTGGTCAGGACCTGGCAGCTACTCGGGTGTCTCAAGGGAGCAGTGGGTGCAGCTGGGCTGCCCTGCTAAGCGTCCCCTTCTGGTTCCCTACTTTTAATCCATTGACTCTCCCCGTATCTCTTTTTATCATTTTTGCCACTTGTGATCACTTAGGGTTTTTTCTTCTCCAGTGTCTTCTCTTCACCTCTTCTCCCTCCATGTTTTTTTTTGTTTTGTTTTAGCCTCTGTTAGGGATGGGCTGCCTCCCATACCTAAAGGGGAAAAAAACACGGGGACAGTAGCCAAAAGCAGATAACTTTGGAGGAGTACAAAACAAGGAAAAATTCAGCAATGTTTTCCTGGTACACTTTCCCAACCATCACGCTCTCCTAGCCTCCAGCAACTTGCAGGTCAGCGATGCAAGCAAACACTTTCTTCAGAAACACTGTTCATCAGAACTCTCCTTCTGCAGTAATCCACAGTGGAGCATGTCATATTATCTCCCCCAAATAAATGAATATTAAAGGTTAAGTCTGGCTATGGCAAACATTACTGGGTGAACAAGGCATGCTGCACCATGCCCATAAATGAGAGAGACCCATGATGTCCTTGGAGAGAGAACAGAACTTTTATAAAGCCATGGAGGTTCTTGTAACAAGCTTCATTACAAATGCAGACCGTCTGCCCATAAACGAAAAGTCAGTTCCTGCCAATTTCCTTGTACGCTTCTAGTTCCTGGTACCTTATGAACCAGGGCTGGGTTTCCTTTCGGTAATGAAATGGAAAATGAAAGAGCATGAAGGGGCAGCAATGGCATGCTCTAACAGAGAAATACATATGGAGAGTAAAATTCTTACCTTCTTGAAGTTAGCAGGATGCTAACACTGACTTCATGGGGCCAGAGTTTTACTCTGATCTGTAGAAGCTGGCAGGCAACCTTATCAATCTTTGGAAAGTGCTGCTATGCTTGTTATTTCTAGTATTTTCAGCAATTTTAATGACATTAAGCCCTAGGGGGTGAAGCCCCAGGAAACAGAAGGATGCTGGCAGTCTGAGTGATAATATCATGAGCCCTTCTAACTCTCCTCACTAAAATCAATANCCCTCGCTAAAATCAATACCCTCAACTGCTCCATGCAGAGCTGCAGTGAAAGGAACAACACAAAGTTACCACTGGGACCCTGAAAGTTTTTGAGGGAAAACAAGCAGAGATCAGTTGCAAATAAAATGTTCTTACCAGACAACTTTATTTCTTTTTCTGTCTTGGCAAGTGCTGAAAATTCACCACTGCCCTTCCACTCACTCCCTGGATCAGTCTTATGGCAATTTATCTTATTTACATTTTTACTATTTCCATAATATCTACTCTAATCGCAGCTTGTTAAAGAATTGAGGACACGCTATATGCAGGTGCCTAATTCCACCATAAATATTTACAGCAGCATTGCCACTTAAGAGTTTTCACATGTGGCCATTTTAGGCAGTAATTTATGTGTGTTTTAACTCTTCTGATGCATTAGAGCATGCAGGTGAAATTTCTCTTTAAAAGTGCAAACAGTGACATCAAGAATTGCCTAACAGCTTGAACTTGCTTCACATAATACTCATGCTGGTTTGGGATCTAATCCTTCGAGTATTCTATGCCTGGCCCTAACAATGTCTTCTTTAGATTTCTACAGGCTAACACATTGGTTCCTTTCTTTTTATGGTCTTTTTTTTTTTTAAAAGTCCTCCCACCTCTCCCACTTCATTCATTGGCAAAAGACCCAACTGAACCAAATGGCAAAGGAAGCAAGAGGAAGTCTGCAAGCAGAACTTATAAAATTGCTCTAATCTTTTAAAAAACTAGTTTCTAAAAATGCACGCAGCATTTATTGTGTGAATAGAGCTTTGTGAAGGGGTCCCTTTATTATTTAAATTCAAGATTTTAACAAAAACACTTCTGAAGTTTAAAGCAGTGAAGCTGGTGATGACAGAGATTAATGTTCAGTTTCAGGGAATCCACTTATTAATTTTGTCAGGCTGAAAACAACGGTTAACAGTTTCCAAAATAGCTGAACAATGTCAGCAAACATTTGCTTTGACTGAACTGAGACCCTCCCTTGCCCTAAGATCAGCTCCGGGACATTTTCAGAAAGGCTCTCTTTATCTCTTGACAGTGTGAAAAAAACTTTACCTGCAAATTGACTTGTGTGTAGAAGGAAGCTATCATTCATGCTAATGGAGCCCATCAGCTTGCTTTCACTGTACCATGATACCCTGGAGCAAAAAATGTGAAGCCTGTTAAGCCCTGGGCTTAGCAATAGGATTTACCAACTCTAAAATGCCTACCTTCCTCTGTACACATATTGTCCACCACTATCCCACACATTTCTCTCTGTTTCTGTGACAGCTGGTCAATGTAAACCAGCTCTTAAAAGATTTTATGTTGATTTTTGTGCTCTGGGAGCTGTTTGCTTAAAATAAACCCTACAAATTTAAAAAAGCAAAGGCACAAAGAGGCACTGGAAAACTGCAGTAGAAACAGAGTAGAAAATTGTACAGAAAATTGTTTACAAAGCTCCCAATAATTTGGTAATGTGAAGCATCTTTCCTGCTCGTCGCGCTCCTCAAATAAGACGTTGGTGGGCACATTCTGAAAGCATTAGGGTTCGTAGCTCCTGCAAAAACATCGGTTTTGTAAAATGTGAAGGCATGAGAAGGGTTTATCCCAGACCACAGGGCTGGAGAACAAAAGCATGAACTAGCTGGTTCCAACTGCGCTGGATATAAAGGCTTTGACGGGGACACTCAGGTGGGTTAAGACGCACCAGATGTGTCTAAGTGGCAGGCAGCAACTTTGTTAGAGGTAATTTACCAGCTAATAGTATCATAATGCTACCATGCAAAGAAGCTTTCAGTGGGGGGAAGAAATGGCTCTAAGCCATCATCACCAAATGGGGAACATCAGACCGCTCCCAGCCTGGCCTCCTGAGATCTGGAGCCGTGCCAGCCCTGGGATCTTACACACCCCATCTCAGGCAAAAGAAGAAGGGTCGAGAAAAAGGGCTCATTGACAGGCCCTACATTTCAGGTCTCTTCTCTTGCCTGTAAAAGCTGATCCCAGCCCTCTGGAGCTGGTTCCATTGGCCCCTGCCCTTCACTGGACCCTGTCCAAAGCCGTGAAAGCACTCCACTCCTCATAACCCAATCAACACTGCATACTGCCAGGCAATAGTTAAAAAAACTGAAGTCATTAGTGATGGGAAAGGAAAAAAAACCCCTCGAGGACGTGACTGAAGCCAGAAGAGAAGCAGCAAGATTAATCAGAACCAGGGCAGGGCAGAACAGCAGTCCTCACGGCCGGCACTGAGCAGATACCCTTCACTTCAGGTGAGACAACAATTTAAACATCCCTCCACTGTGGACAGCTGGCAAAATGAGACTGGTCAGGAGCAGGGTCAGGCAGTGAAATCCAACAGGACAAGGAAGCAAACCAACTTGAGAGAAGCGTTTTATGAAAGCCTGCAATGAAGTGTAATGCTCAGTCTTCAGAGCCCATGAGACCAGGTGGGACTGCTGCCTGCTTGATGGAGGAATCCTCAGAGTCAGTCCGACCACCAGTGCCCAACCAGGACGGATGGGAGCCTGGAAGAGCCACAGAGAGGGCTGGGAGTTCCCCTTCCCTGCCTTGGATGAGGTGAAAGTTGGTCTTCAGAGAACAAAAAGGGCTGAGGTAAAGAAGAACTCTTTCTATGGAGGCATCTTAAAAAGTCCCAAAGATACAGTAAGTTAAAAGGCAATGCTTGTAAACTGGTAAAAGAAGATGAATCAACATTTTCAGTAAGCAAAAAGGTATATCTTTCACAGGTGGCTGATAGGACCTTTTTCTTCTTGCAACAAAGCAGCAGTACATCTCTAAAAGTCCTTTTACACAAAGTGCTGAGACCCATTGCACCTGGGTAGCGGTGAAAAAAATAATGTGGTTGAACCACTGAGGAGCCACAAATAGAAGTAAATCTCCCTTTAAATGTTGATGAGTAGCTGGAAAAAGGGAATCATCTTTTTTAGAGACGGGACAAAGGTGGCTTGTTTTCATGCCAACAGAAAAAGGTCAGTCGTGCAAATCTTCATACAAAAGAAAAAATGCCTAGCCCAATCCTGGGCATGTTTGGTTCAGGCTCATCACTACAACAAACGATTTATGTGACTTCCCAGGTAAGCACAGGTGGGTACCTAGGAAGAACAGCCAAGCCACCATGGCATCATCGACTGCTGCCTGGCCTGTGACAGGGCATTTTAATAAAAGAACCATGATCTGGTTTGGTTTTCTTCTGCTGGCACGCACACTCCAGGAGCATCTCTATCAAATGAAAATTAAACAGAATTCTGTTAGGGTGAAAATAGAAATTCTAAGATTTCCAAGACGCCTTGATACTGAAAGACCTAAAAGTTGAGAGAGAGGTTTCTTGAGACTTTCTTCACCTTGGGACTGTGTAACAACCAACATTTCACACTAAAATTCTAGATTTTTTTTCAATGTAGTACTGGGCCATCAATTATAACTTTTATAACTCAGTTAATTCTTATGTCTATTTAACCCTAGGAGGAGAGTCATAATCCAGGAGACTCCGGCTCTCCTTCAAGCATCTACATTTGTTATTCATTACACTTCTCCGAATACTTGGGATAGCTCTGCTCACCTGCAATACTTCTTACCCAGAAAGTCCTATTCCTCAGCTACCAGTGCAGATCTGAGATGCCCTCCAATTCCCTCACTATATGCAACCTCCTGCTTTTTGGATGTAGAGGCACTGTCTGTTGTCCACACAGGGCACGCATTCAATGCGTTTTCAGCACTCTAGCCCAGGCCCTTCTCGGTCAGTCCCACTGCACTACTTTGTGCAGTGATTCGCCTGTGAGCCAGTTCAGTCTGGTCTCACAAAGCCTTTTTCACTAATATTCAGTCCTCCTCCTGCCTATAGCCAGCACTTCCATTCTCCATCACGCAGCCTTGGATTTTTGGTCTGGTGCCCGTCTCGCAGTGGGTATGGCACCAAAGGACCCTAAGGATAGACAGGAGTTTCAAAGGCAGATTCATAGTGCTTGACAAAGGCTACAGAAGTCCTACCAGAAAGGATAAAAGTCTTTCAAAAAATTATTTCTTTGCATCCTGTTGTAGCATAAAAGTACATTACAGACCATAGATTGTCTGGACTTACAAATGAATTCCCAATGTTTAATCTATCTGAATTTCTTTCTTGTGGTTTTTTACTGCAGTGTAATCCTTCACTAAACATTTTTCAGCCATTAGCTCAGGACTATACATTTTTCATTATTAAACTGCCTCATGTTTTCATTATATCTGCACGTCAGATTTTACTTAGTGATATATCAGTGGGATCACCTCTCTTATTACTGCACTTGAATTCCTCTTCTGAGAGAAATACAGTTATTTCAGATGAAAAGGATCTCCTCAAAGCTAAGTGGCCATGAAGCACACTGTCAAAACAGCTACTCAGATTATTCTTGCTGGACCCATGACAATTTGTATGAACTGAAGTAATATCAAAGTAATATCAATTATGAGAAGGGAACCAAACTAAAATTTATCTCTTTGGGGCAAGGTGCTACGCGTAGCTGGAGGAAACACCTGCCCTATGGAAGAGCTGCCTAAATAGACAAGACAGACAAAAGGTGTGAGAAAAGAAGTGTTGCTGCCCCATGTTACAAACTGGGACTTGAGTCACAGGGTGAGTGAGTGATCTGGAGAAGGTCACACAGGAAATCTATGTCACGGTTGGTTATTAAACCCAGATTTCCTGATTTGCCACTGAATCCTATAATTACAAGACCATCCTTCCTGTCCCTTCCAATTCTATCCATAAAGTACCTCACCAGTTGGGCAATGCTTTACGGGAAGAAAAAGCCTTGCCTGCATCCTGCAGCATGATCTCGCGTGACTCCCACCGTTGGGTGTGAAACTGTGGTCCTAGAGCCTTGCTGAGAAATTACGTTTCTGACAAATTTTTCATCCCCATCAGGCTGCTGCCCACGCTTGTGCGCATGTCCTCCCACCCAGCTTGCACTCTGGCGCACAGCCCGCTCCGCTCCCTCACACCACCCTTCTCTGCTCCTTGGCCACAGCTCCTCTCATGGCCCCCCCGTGCAGGTGTCTGAACCAACCCTGCACTGCCTTCTGCTTTGGTGGGGCTTCCTCACTTCGTTGGTTGTGGTCTGGCTGGTGGGGCTGGAGAGGGGAGTCCCTGGAGATCTTCAGGGCAGGTCCTGCAGTGTGTTTAGTGATTCTACTTGAAACAAATGAAATGGGGTCACAAAGCACACAGACTAGCTAAATCTTATCCCTCATACTTCAATAAAAAGGAGGAAAAAAGACTAAAGATGGCTATGTCAGGGTGGGGGCCGACCTACCGAGAAGATTTCTACCAGCAGGGGGAGGAGACCTGGGGCTCCAGGAATATCAAACTTCCTGGAAATTTAGGGAGCTTCTGGAAATAAGAAGACAAAGGAGATTGGGCTGGAACTCCTGTGAATAAGAGGCGGAAAAGAGATGTAAGGATATGAAGTGGACACAATTCAGCCTACCTAAGAAAGGAAGCAAATGAAAGCAAGCAGTAAATGTCTGAAATACTGAGTTCAACAGGAACGTAATTATACGATGCCACAGATTTCCATAATTTGCTGAAGAAGACTAGTCAGATCTACAGATGAAAAAAGAATCTGGGTCGGTTCTTAATGGCCTTTTGAGGGGTTTAAAATCTGGTTTTGTAAGTGTTAAAGAAGTAGGTAGTGGAAATAAAGAGAACATACAGACAGGCAGCCTTCCCTATGGAAGAAGCAGCAAACTCATTTTCAAGTTTAAAAAAACAGGGCCATATGGCTGGATGGTAATGCAGGGCTGAACCCTATTTAATATCAGCATTAACACTATAGAAGCTGTTGCTATAGTAGTGACATCTGGAAGAAACCTTCAAATAGATTATTCTCTAACCTGGATGAAGGATTCTGCCAGTCTGTCTGTCAAAGAAAGCCTTCAGAGCAAATCAATAACAAAGATCTTGTTACCTGAATGCAATGTAATTTAGCGGCTAATCAGTTTGACAACATTAGAAATATAAGGAGGAGAAGAAGAATGGAAACCAGGAGATGTAATTAACAGCCAGGAAGGCAGAAAAGACTCCAGAAACACAAGGAGAAACATCAGACTTTTATATGCCACTATCCACTGAACTTGATCAGTAAAATCAAACCGTCACTCTAAACCGTTCCCAGTCTAGCTAATACTTACTGTTCATAGGCTCCATTTAAAAAGCAGTAACATTGCCAATGGATAGTATTATTAGTAAAGATGAGACCTGCATGCACAAAATACTGCTAATTGCCAGAGCAGTGATGGTTATGACGTCCCATCTTTATTTAATGTTGGTTTGAATACCTGTTTTTCTTTGGCCAAGTGAAAAGGTTCCTCTTCACTAATTAAAATGAGTCTGCTGAGCACAGACGTTTGGCAGCCTCTGGAAATTCAATTCCTCCTCATAGTTGGCCTCTCTGGCTGAAACAATATGTGAAATTGTTGCTAGAAAGAGGGGTTTGTCAGTCTGTTTGTTGGTTTATATTATACTTACACAAAACCATTTTGGATCTGATTCACTTCTTCTGACACTGAAGAGATCAGCTGAAGTTGACAGGAACAATTCTCTGCACCGCTTGCACCTTTTGTAGTCATTGGAATCATAAAAGGGTGCTAGAAAATTAACAGTGCCATTTCCATTCACTTGCACAATGTGTTGCATGTCCAACACTCTCATGTGAAATCATGATCACGACCATATGTTTTTGGAAGGCAACAGACTGTATGTGGGGATACAGCATTTAACTCCAGAGAAAAAATCTTGGAAATAGTAATTGACATTTTTCACGCTTGTTTTCAAAAAATGCTGTCCTTTACATCCTTTAATGTAATATACCTATTTGCTTCCTGCAGGGAACAAAATTAGTTATTCATCGAATAGACCTTGACATTCATCAGAGGTCTTACCCTGGTCCCTTCAAAGTCAGGATGGGTGAATTCCTTGTCCTACCCTGTATGCCTTCACCATTCCATGGAGCAGATCCGACAGAGAGCAAAGGCATGACACAATTCCTGACTTGCAGCCTGAGGGCTTCCCTGGGGAGCAAGGGAATCCTACTTCTCAAGAGCAGGCATGGGCCCACACTTAATAGGTGGTATGTATTTACCCCAGAAGTTTTGTTGTGGAGTCCAGCAGGAGCAGATTCTTGCAGAGTTTCCTAATGTCATCTAATGTGTCACCTGCAGACATCTCAGAAAATGAGTGTTTTTCTAGTTCACGCTGTCCTGATTGTTCACAGACGTATGTGAGTGGGAGCTAGATAAACTATTCATATCAATAACATTTCATGCCACTATTACCTACATGCTAACACAAAATGTGCTATTTTCAGTATGCCGTAATCCTCACACAAACAGTAATTCTGGACTTTCTTGTTCATGAAGCAGAGTTAGAATGCACGAGGGTCAGCACTGTTCAAAAGGTGAAAATAGAAACAACCTGTAGGCCAAAAAGCCCATGCTTTTTGCAAATTTTGTTTTATTTAAATATATAAGCGTGATTAAAATTATTTAATACCAGAACTCATAGAGCCTAAGCAGGAGTAGCTGTAAGAGGAAGAAAAAGTAGACGGAGCACTAGAAAAAAAATAGAGATTCAGTTCTGAGAAAGTGGTTAAGAAGTCCCTGGATGGCTGTTCGTGCAGTCCTTACTCTGGCAAAACTGCCACTGACTTTAATTGCAGTTCACTCAGTTGGATCAGCCTGCTAATCAACCAAGCACTTTTCATTTCATGGCAATAAGAAGGTGTGCTGAAAATGCCATCATATCTCTAACCATCTTCAAAGCCTAGAATGTCTTCACACCATTTCATGGGTTTCCCCTTTCCAGTACTAAAAAAGGATGCTATAAAAGTCATGATTTAAATGATATATTGCAATTTTATGGACTTGGAAGCTAATTTTGCTTAGAAGCATTTTTATGGACTTTGGAAGCTGAGAGTGGGGGGAAGCAGAGCTCCTAAGATCAAAAACTTTCCTTCTGTAGAAAAAGGTTTCAGGGGGGAGCAGTTTCTGCCTCCTCTGGATAGGACTCAATTGCTTCTTAAGACTCCAATATTGAAATGTTTTTGCTGAAAAATACACGTAAAGAGGGAATTCGTTTTATCTGCCTTGCAAACAAAAGAGATTATTTTCAGTTTCTGTTATGAGAGGGAGAAGGGGAGGGGGTGTCTTTCCAGGGAAAAGCTGTAAGATGTTTTCCTTAATTAGTTTAATTACAAAATGTACTAAGACTATTAGATAAACATTAGGTTGTTTTCGGGTTCAAAACAGGCAGATGTTAGCAGGATTAAATCAAAATACTTTGTACGCCTTTGAAGATTTTTTTTACTCAAAGACCTCAGCTCTTTTTTTTTCTTTTTAGGCTCTGTAACAGCTGATATTATTACTTTTTTTTTGCCTTTGATTAAAATTATGTCCATCTAACTCATGCAAGTCAGCTTTCATTAGCAAAGCAAGCAGGATTTGGCCTATGGTATCACATTTCTGGAATCCGATGATTTCTTTTGTATTCATCCATTCTCCCTGCTCTGATGAGATTCTAATTATAGCTAAATTACAGCTATTGTCTCAAAGGCTGAGTAACATATTTGTGGTATTTGGGGGGGAAACAGAAGATGGCTGATTTAAAAATAGGAATTATACAAAGTAATAAGAGTTGTTTATAATCAGGGTTTTTTTTATGGAAGATGGCAATGGTGGGGAGGGGGAAGGCATCTTTATATCCAAGTAGGAGAGAGTGTACAGTTTCCTGAATTGAAGCTGTCTTTCTGCAGCTTCTCTCAATATTCACGAACAGTTCACAGAATATATCAACAGATAAAGTATCACTGGAGAAATAAATGTAGAACACAGAGAAATATTCATAGTCACGAGCAAATCTGCTATAAACTTAAAATTATGTCACAGTTATATATATGCCAAGAGGAGAAATAACCCTATATTAAGCAAATGTGTAAAGAACTGAACCCCACACTCGTGTATTCTCACAAGCAATAACAATGCTTCGCTGAAACCATTGAAATTATTTCCAAACTGAATATAGGCCAATGGCATTTCAGGCACAAACCTCCTTAACTATAATTGTTTTATCATCTGAGAGTGACAATCTGACATAGCTGCTTTTAAAGGTATGAATGTTATCAACCATAAAATAAAACAGAACTCAAAGCAAAACCAGCAATAAACTATTTTGGTCAGAAAGGCAGTTTCCAGTGCTAATATATTTACAAAGCATTTTTACTTCGTCACTTTTAAAATCTATTGCTAAAGATGACTTCTAAGATTGTTTATTACAGGCCTGCAAATTACTCCAAGGTACACACAAAGCCAAATGAAAGACTTCTCAAACATTCTTGCATATCAATAGAAGTTGTTTTACAAGAACAAGGCTAAATGCAGTATATTTTACTGCATTACCCTGCTGGTCACCTCAGTAAGATGAAAATGTAAAAAAGCTTGCTTAGCATTTGGTTTTCAAAAGGAGCTTTGGGTTTTTGGCAGCCTTTCACCTCCACAATTGGTCTAAAAGCGTATGTGTGAGTTCATTATTTTCTCTGAGACTATCTT
Organism: Himantopus leucocephalus; assembly: GCA_003993805.1. Classification (NCBI taxonomy): domain Eukaryota; kingdom Metazoa; phylum Chordata; class Aves; order Charadriiformes; family Recurvirostridae; genus Himantopus; species Himantopus leucocephalus. The sequence continues at coordinate 76,494,654 of RSEF01000003.1, read as the reverse complement.
CACCAGCATCCACCAAGTAGACAACAACAAAACCCACCAGGCAGGCTGATGATGAACAGATAGCTTCACCAAAAAATCCATAAACCGCAGCAAAGCAGTATATGGATAACGCCACAAAGACAGCGATATATCACTACGCATTCACTAAAAAAAAGTGTGCATTGTCAATATGTGCTCTTGCGTGTACACGCATGGCCCAGTGGCCAACCTTTCACACAGTGTAATCCCTTTAAAAGCCTTTGATGAAAAAATACAGGCTAAAATCCCTGAAATGTTCTTCCTGTACACAAACTGAGATGTGCAGTTCCTCCTCAGAAAGAGCTGCATAAATATCATCAGGTGTTAGTGTAATGCAATGACCATCAGGTTTCATTAAATTACTAAATCTATTAAATGATTAAATCCTTGGGCACACCAATTCATGTCAAGTGTAAACATACGGTGAAACACTTTTAAATCAATTACCTGATGATAAAGGAATAATCTTCTTACTTAAATGAAAGCAACTAATGTATGTCAGGGCTATGCATTTAAGAGGTTTCCAGGATCAGAACCATCCATTTGATGGTACCTAAACTCACACTTTCAGAAGTTAGATTAAATATCGCTAGCAGATGTTGAGTAGTACTAAAACACAGGGAAAACTAAACAGTGTTTGATTTTTTTTTTCTTCCAGCGCATTTCATTCCACAGGATCTCACAACATTGTACTTTACACAACACCGAAACACAGCCACTGATTTTTCTCCTGCCACTTGTTTCGGTATCAGTAACTGTGACACCGGGAGGGGAGCAGAAGTGGCGGTGCTGCTCTACTTGCACTGCTAAGAGGTGGCATTGTGGAGTTCTTACTAGCAAGGGTGACATAAGTAGTACATGAAAGAGAAAAAGAGATGTGATAGGGCCAGATGATGTGCCCTGCGGCAGCGTCTCAGCTGCTCAAGGTGATGATGGCCGTGGGGCCAGGCACAGCATCCCCATGCTGGACTGGACACATAATCTGCTTGTTCTGAGACCCCTGGACCACAAAAACTGAGATTTTTGAGTGGCCTCAACACACACCAGGCCAGCTGACAAAGAAGAAATACAATCACTAGTTTAACCAAGAGCATTTACAGAAATTGTGCACAGGACCTGCCACGTTTTCTTTGACTCTGCCTTGCCAACTAGGCCTGTCTCCTGTGGTTGGCAGGATCTGTGGCCCTTGGTCTTGCTCTTGGCAATGTCAACCTAAGGATAAATGAAGAATTGCAACTGCCTCCCTTTTCACGCTCTCTCTCAGTCTCCTTTACTCCTTTCAGCCTTTTAGTTCTCACTTCTACAGATTACTTTTTTTTAAAATTGTTTTTGCAGTATCGTGGCATGGTGGCATTGATGGAGAGGTGGGTGTTACCCCCTCAGGTCCACACACCCTTTCTTCTCCAACGTGTGATCCATTTACCTCAACACAGGCCTCACCAACACCGGAGCCACCAAGCACCACCGTGGTGGCAGAACTAGGAGTCACCCTGTACGTGTAACCACTAAAAGGTCATGTCCTGAGCAGAAGAATGGTAGTGAACACCACGCATGAGCTCGGGGGTTCTGGCCATGGGCCCTAGCTGAAGAGCAGTCGGTCTTCAGTGTGCATTATGCTGGATACTTCAAACATGCTGGAAAGGTCTCATAGCATTGTGCTGTGGGTATGCTGAACGACATGCAGTGTTAAGTGATACTCAAGCACAGCATGACCATGCCCCCAGTGAAACTGCGTTACACATGGCTTGTGCAAGAAGTCTAGTCTCGATGAATATGCAATATACAGTCATTCTGCAGCACGGCCTTAAGGCAGCCCAGTTAAGTGGCAGCGACAACTGTGGGCATTGGTGGAGCACGCCGATACCCCTTCTGCTGAGAAATAGTAGCGTATTTCTGGAGCAGACACAGCAGTTCATCCAGCAAGAGTTCAGTGTTCTCCAAGTTTGCAGAGCATAGCGTGGGCTAGATGCACCCAAGGCTGCAGCAGGATGGCCACCTCGCCCTTCTCAGTGACCCCCTCCAGCTTTCGTCCTAATTCTGTGAGGCAGTAGTTGCTCTTCCCGGCACGTGGGGAAGGGAGAAATTCCAGCTTATGTTGTCAGATGCAAACAGGGTCACATAAACAGGTAGACAGTTGAAGATAGCCTGCAGATAGAGACGGATACATGTCATGAGTCTTGGGAACAGTACTTTCCTAAAGTTTCACTAGTTGCATCCTTAATTCAGTCAGTCAATCTACCATGTAGGGTCCTGGTGATTTTCTCCTCCCTGCCCTTTCCTTCATCGCCTCCTCCCACAGCTGTATTTTGGGGGTTTTTAGCTAGGCTTTCATTGTACCCTGCCGCACAATGTGTCTAATACTATGGCTATACAGCAATCATAAAATCAGAGGGGGGAAAGACAGTCACACTCAGAAACACTTCCAGGATCACTACGTCCCAGCTGTAAAATCTTTGGACCTGTGTGTCTTTGCTCTGATCCCATTCTGAGAGCCATTTCCAGAAGTGATGCACAAGACCCTTAGATGCAGAGAAGTCCTTGGCCTACAGAGTCCCAGTCTTGGCTGACTGCATCATGAATGATGACAAAATTCATTTCTCTCCACAACCTATTACATAGTTTGGCTGTTTGTGACCACATCCTGCGTCCTACGTTTCACTGAGAAGTTTCAAAGAGTCCCCATCCATACAGGATGATACAGAACTGTATCCTCAGGGGACATCATATGCAGTATAAATGTATCATACTGAAGTATTTGACTCATAGTAACTTTTCGCTCTCACTGCCCTTGTATCCTCAAACTGACTTCTGGAACTTCAGCTACGGTTTACCTCCAGTGTACAGTCTGCATACCATATATAATTGTCAGAAAAACTTTGAGCTCTCTCCCCTTTCTGCTGAACTTCATCACAAATTCCCCTTAACCTTTAATGCGTAGACTCAAGTTCTTTCTGTAATGACTGAAGATCACTTTTAAAACCAGACCACTTCTAAGTATTAAAACCCGGGAAATAAGTTTAAAAGACCCTCTTCTACTGTTTCCAAACCCAAATAAGAGATCAAATTGCTTAATTTCAAAATCTTTCAGAGTGGAAAAAAATGTCCTGTCTGAGATGCTCCACACCAAACTTAAGCCACAAATACGTTTTTACCGTGACCATTTACAACTGGGAAATGTGTGGTTTATAATGGAATGATTATACAGCTTTAGCTTGGGATGTCATGGGCTTTCTGGTAAGGTGAGTAAGTAAGAACGGAGCCACTTCTGATCCTTCATGCATATGTTAGGCACAACTGTTGCGGTGAAGTAGCTCCCTGGCCCTTCACACACAGTTTTACCAGTTCTGGGGTTTGTGGAATTCTTTTTTTAATAAAGTATATGGTCCAAGGCCCAGCTTGAAACAAAAATGCTCATTGCTTGCTGAGTTGTATGAACTTTGGAAATATGGCAATAAAATGGACACATATGTTCTATTATTATTATTATTATGCTTAAGGGCTACAAAAATAAATCATTCTCCAAGCTCACATGGACAAAATGAGCACTGCCTTCTGTGAGTGTCTGTACTTACATGTATCTGTTTACTCAGATGCATCTGTTCTTGATATCTCGTGGAAAAATCAAATATTGTATCTTATGAAAAACCATTGCTGAAGCATTGTTCAGAAAATCAATCCTAAACCAGAAGTCCATTAAAAAAACTGAATACCTGGGTCTCTCTGCTTGGAACTCTCTTTTATTGTTATTAATAGATCATTTATCTTCAATATGGTCGGAGATAAAAATTCCTTTTTAAAGTGATGAAATGAAGAGATTTGCAAGTGCTGAAACCCCCTGATCTCCCCCTCTCTCTCATCACCTGATACAGGCTTAAGGTTTCACAGTTTGTAAAAATCAATAGGAAGTTCTCCCCTTGCCAGCGGCCCGGGCCAATTTAATAAGTACCTGAACAGAGAGGCGGCCTGTCGAAGGGGCAGTCACCTTTCGCCTGGCAGGAGGAGCTGCGAGGGCTGGGACACTGGAGCGCATTGTGTCCCCATGCGAAGGCCTTAATCAGCAGCGACGAGATTTCTTCTCCAAGTCCAGCTTCCCCCCCCCCCAGCCTGACTGTAACCCGGAGGGGAACCTGCGAGGGGACGGCCAACTTCTGCCGCAGGTTGCAGTTATTGGGGGTGGGGGGACTTCACGTTTCCCGTAAAGGGCTTTCTCCTCTCTCACTAGGACAAGCACTTCGCAGGGAAACTCCAAGCAGCTGCTGGGCAATTTCCTTTCAACTCTGTCCCAGCATCGCTGTTTACAGTTTTATGAAGGCAGCTCCGACTGCCCCTTCTCCTCCTCTCCCTCCCACTTGTTCAAGTTTGTCGATACCCGATCCATGAACATTTGTTTCCTCTTTCCCTGGAGGAGTTTTGCGCTCCACTGACCTCAAGTTCAGCCCCGGCGAGGCTGGCAGGAGGGCTCAGCTGGCTCTCCTTTCCCCACTTGCCGCAGTCCCTTGTGTTGGACAAGCAAAACCAGTGTAATTCAAGCCGGGGGGGAACCCTTCCCTTGCCAGCTCCTCACACCACCCCGGGCTCTGCTGCTGGGGAAAAGTTCATCCGCCCCGGTCCCAGCCCAGGGAGGTGAACCCGCTACGCTCCGTCCATGGAGGCCACTGGTGCTGGGGGTGTACGGGCAGGTCCGGACCCTTGCCCGCGCTCCGGCTGCCCTTAGCTTTCCTCCCTGGTCTGCAACGCTCCACACTGCTCTGCACGGCGCACCACACCTCACCGCACCGCACACCTGCGGCCTTGCCGCACCTTCCCCAGGTGGGTCCCAACCTCACGGCACTGCTGTGGGTGCACGGGGGTGAAACACTGGGGGATAGTAGTGGGAGGGAGGGATGGATGGATGGGGGGATGGATGGATGGATGGATGGATGGGGGGATGGATGGGGGATGGATGGATGGATGGATGGAGGAAGGGAGGGATGACTGCATGTTTAACTCCCTTGCAGCTTGATCTCCAGGTGGTTCCCCTCCCACCCTGTATCAATACTCTTCATCATCAGACCTCTCTTCCTCCCCCCCCCCCCCCCCCC
>RSEF01000003.1:76457792-76478903 GCA_003993805.1 Himantopus leucocephalus | reverse complement strand
TGTAAGATACAGAAATTTTACTCCCCAAAATACATCTATTAAAGCAACTCAAAGCAAGTTACCTGCTAGAAGCAAAACGCCAGATCATTTTAATGAAAATTCTGATACAAATGGTTCACAAAAACAGAGGGAGACTTCCCATGGACTCTGAAATTATCACAAAGATTTCCAAAGGAGGAAAATAATTTTAGCCACCATATATCTTGGTTAAATTATACATAGTTTAACATTCTGTTTTGCCAAGGTGAATGTGATAAAGCCAAACATGAAATAAATTCACATTCAGTGATCTCAGACAATTGCAATTACTATACAGGAGAGAAAATACAATGGTAATATACTGAATAACTTCAAAAAAAAAGTAAAATCTAATGTGAGAATGCTAGTTTTAGAAATGCCTCTAAAATATCACTGAATCACTTTTTATTATTAGTCCAATATTTTTTTCTGCACTGAAAGGAACTTTGATCACTGTCCTTAACACCGCTGTATTATTAATCACATATGTGCTCCAGGCTGTATAGGTGTTGATGGAACAGCAAACTTGACTTACAGAAAAATAGAAATTTAAGTAAATAAATTGCTCAGAATATTCATATTGCTTCATTAAATCTTGAGTTATCTGAATTTCTGCATTAAGAAGTATTAATTACCTCGCTCTATTTCCCTAAGTGATTATTTTACTTCAACTTATCCAATTCAATGTTAACAGTCCACAGACCAGGAAAAAAAAAAAAAAAAAAAANAAAAAAAAAAAAGAGAGTGGACGGAATTTGCAATTCTGTTATTAAACCATTTTAACTGACTTTTATCTCTGTTTGCTCCAAAGATTCTGGATGAGCTCCCAAGCTGCCAGAATGCAAGGATTTTCAAGAAAAGCTGTTCTCTCACTTTTTATGCCCACAGGTTTACAATGAAACAATTCTAGTGTGAAAGTTGCTGTTGGTTTTCAGAGAAACATGGGCTCAAGTTTACAGCTTTCTTTTTGGCTTAGTTTGTAAGGACGCAAGGTAACTATTTCATAATTCCTCCAACACCCAAGACTGCACCACTCTGGACTAATGCTTTAAGGGTCTGTCTGCAAATCGCTACTTTCTGATGACAACAGGCACACAAAAAGAAGGAAATTCAAATGCTGATAATATTTATTCTACTAGAACACTGAAACAAGGTATATCTACCAGGCTGTCTCACTTAAAAAAAAAAAAAAGAAGGCAAAACCAACTTATTTCTACACAAAGCCTAATTTATAGTCGCAGTGCAAGGCTGTCTCTGCCACTCTGGAGAACAGCATTTCACACTAGGCGGAACTTTTCAGTGACAAAATGAGAGGTTACCTTCAGAAAACTTGATGCTCAACCAGGATCACAATGAAACACAGATAAAAATAAAAAGAGGTATTTTACTATTTATTTTTTAAGAACACAGTCCTCTTATTTTAAATAATATCCTTAGAAGCGCTAGTTACGCTGTTGCCAGCACATATAATTTATCCTTGCCAATTTCTTTGCTAGAAGGAACATACCATTCCCTTAGAAAGCATACTAGTGCAGTTTGGACTAAAGAAACTCTCTAAACAGTAGACCTCACGAACCGATTACTCAGATTTAACCTTTATTTTTATACCTTTACATAGACTCAGCTAAAAATCAGTAACTGCTCTCCTCCATTTCCCTCTGCTAGTCTTCATTTGAAATATTAAAACAGCAGATTGTAAGGGGCATCCACAGAACCCCAGTAAAACAAACTAAAAATGAAAGTTACAACTCTTCGTCTGCATTTCGAGCAATCGCCCCTCAAGTACACACATTCAAACACAAAAAAAGGAAGTGATGTCCTGTTTTATCTATCTGAAATCTGTCACCGTTTAAATTTCATCAATATTTTTTGAGCTTCTATTACGAGAGGCATAAAACATGACAACAGGATTTGTCTTTATTCTGTAATCATTGCTCCTCTGCCCTCCTTCAAATCTTCCAAGCTACAGAGGGCTTCTCCCAGACACCCCATTGCTTTACGGTACACCTTTGATAATTTTTCTATTTCACTTACTCTCCAAGTTGTTAGGACTGGAACAACGTTCCAAGAAAATTAAAAGACTATTTCTAGTATTTCTTTAATTAGTCTCTGTAAACTCCGTCTAATAGATGCTCTAGTTATGATTTTGTATGCTTTGAATAAGGCCAGCACTACTTTTATTAGCATTCAGAATTTTCAACTGCTTACCTGCAGTGTCACATCACTGTTCAGAGAATAAGGTACATCATATTACGAAATAGAACTGATTAAAACATTTGGAATAAAACAACTAAGTAATGGTTTATGTCCAATACATAACTAAAAACCAGAAGATGAAAAGGAGTATAGACACGCCTAACAAACCTATCTAGAATTACCAGAAAAATTGACTCACTGACAGGATGTGATGTGGGTTGCAGTACTAGCTGTAAAATCAACATATAGAATAAATCAAATTACTTGTTTTTCCCATAACACAATTCAAATTGCTCTAATAAACTGCATATTTTCAGTGGCTGTAAAGATTACAATATATACCCTGACTAAAACCTATAGAAAATATGCATCATTGCATTTTTTCTTGAGTTTTTATTAGGATTTCTGTAGTTATGTGGTGAGAAGGAAGCTTTGGTTTCCTCATGAAGTTAAAAGTCTTTATGGTGATGAACAGCAACTTTATACTTGCTAGTATTTTTAAGAGGTGTGCAACAAAAAAAAAAAAAAAAAAAAAANCACACTAGCAGCAGCCACATAAATTAGTAGGGCAGAAGTATATCACTAGATTGAAGTTTAAGATAATTCTATGAATACCTGTACACACGCTTTAATATGGTCATGGCAAAGGTGCAAGAAGTTTTAAAGACACATCCAAATACACATATGATTTGAAATAAAATGAAAAGGTAAGATATGAAAATAACATATCCTGTTAAAAGAATATTACATAACGTGAAGGACATACAAACTTACTCATGGATCATTTTTCTCCTGTAGAAGTGTGTATCCAAATTACCTCAAACTGATTTTCCTACCTTTGCATACTTCACATGATCAAGAAAACAAACTTGCAGTCAAAATTATAACCTGTACACATATCAAGTAAAGTGAAAGTTTTGTTATTCTTGAAAGCACTCTTAACAGTATTACACAAACTGGAAATCCTTTAGTTTTTTAACATTAATGGTCACGGTTTTAAAAGCAGAAACAATTACATGATGAGTTCCCTCGGTGGAAGCTTTAACTTGTTATGGTCTGCTACATAGCAAATGTTATGTCAAGGACTAACGCAAGTAATACTTAATGTCAGAATTAACTAGCATCTTCGCCAAGACTGTAGTCAAATTAAACCCACAACTAGAATTATAAACACATATGGAATAAGGTTAAAATTGTATGTAGTAGGCCTTATTACAGTTATGTCTGGACAAGAATATTGAACAATTTTTGGTCACAAGTGGTTAAGGACTGTTCTCCTAATCGTGTCTTCCTTGAAGCCTTCCATTGAGCAGAGCACACTGTACGAAGCAACTGCAGTTCCATCCTAACTTCCTACACAATTACGAGTAACTTAGCATTAGTACAAACTTACAGAGAAATATGGCAACTATTTCAGTTAATTCTCCCACATATGTTGCTAAGGGCCACTATTTGCTCATCTTTAAAAAGATTGAGCAACCATTTAAAATACCACCCTTTTCCGTATTATTTAAACTGGCAACATGCTTCCTTACAATCTTTTAGAAAAAGCTTTACGTAATAGCAACAAAATGAGTTATTACAACCATGTAAAACATTTAAAAGTTAAAGTCCTAGCACATGTTCTACTCATCTGAAAAAGATATGCTTATTTAGAACACATCCATTACCAAATTCAAGCGATTAAAAATTTAATGGGTTGGCTTAGTTGTAACACTTCAGCATAGAAGACATTGCTTCAGTTTCTTAACTGTTTCTTAAGATGTGTCAGGCTGTCCATACTGATTTTGTGTCCACATCAAACGTACATCACATTGTATAAGTGCATAAAGGAGGGGCAAAAGGCACAAACATATCTCAGATCCTTCTAGGAATCCTAGATTTTAGCTTTGTAGCATCAAGTAGGAGCCTGTCACATATTTCATAAGAACAATGGTTCCTAAGGAACAATTTAAGCCTCTCTAGCTTGATAGAACATCTTTTGGGTTTTCCAAATGGCTTTTCAACATGCTAGCACATTGATTCTGAATCACAGAATCCTAGAATGGTTGAGGCTGGAAGGGACCTCTGAAGGACATCTGGTCCAAATCCCACGCTTAAGCAGGTCCACCCATAGACAGATACCCATGTCCAAGGAGCTTTTGACTATCCCTGAGAGTCAAAATGGGATGAGGACTCCACAACCTCTCTGGGCAACCTGTGCCAGCGCTTGGTGACCCTCCCAGCAAAGAAGTATTTCGTTACGTTCAGATGGATCCTCCTGTGTTTCAGTATGCCCATTGCCTTTGGTCCTGTCACTGGGCACCACTGGAAAGTGCCTGGCTGCTTCCTCTATACAGTCGCCCTTCAGATATTTATACAGATTGATGAGATCACTCCTGAGCCTTTTCTTCTGTAGAAAGAATAGTCCCAGCTCTCTCAGCCTTTCCCCCCCTGATATTAGATGCACCATTCCATTAATCATTCTAGCAGCCCTTTGCTGGACTCCCTCCAGTAGCTCCATGACTCTTCTGTACCAAGGAGCCTAGAACTGGACACAGTACTCCAGGTGTGGTTTACCAGTGCTGAGTAGAGGGGAAGGATCACCTCCCTTGACCTGCTGGCAACACTCCTCCTAGAGCAGCCCATGATACCATTCAGCCTTCTTTGTCATAGGTCCCACTGCTGAACTCCCTGTACTCTGAATTCAAAGGTTACCTAGGAGAACCTTCACATTTTTGAGTGTAGACACTGAGGCCCTTTGAGATGTTCAAAGGTTGTACTCTCTTCCATCTGAAGTGGATCTGTCTGTTTTATAAAAAGTTCTTATTGTAGAAGCTCAGTCGCACTGGGTACGCTTGAGTCTACTATGTGTAAGAGCGGTTGCAGAGCTGTTAAATTAAGAAAGGCCACAACATAACCTTTAAAAGTAAGGTATTTTCATACTGTTGTTCCTGAGCAAGTCTGCAACTGGTTGACACATTCCATTGCTGTTGGGAAATATGACACTTAAAGAAGTGTGTTTTATGTCCACAGAAAATCTTTCTTCTGCAAGCTGCTAAATCATCTATGGAAGGACTGAATTTACTCTTTCTTCAGTTCTCAACCAAGGACTTAATATTTCTTCAAGGTTTCTGTGAGAAAACAGTTGGACGGATGATAGGTTGAGAATGTACATCTGCTTTAAGATGCGTTAAAGAAGACCCTTAAAATGCTCATTATGCTGTGAGTGACTCCAAGCAGTATTCTTTACAGAGCATGATCACTCAGAGAACGGTCCTAAAGTCCTTTACTAAATGAAGGCTGAAGCAACACCAAAGACACATTATTTTGGTCTCTGTAACACGACAAAAATTAACAGATGTGCAAAGAATCTCCCTATGTCTGCAAGATGGCCATTAATATTGCTAGAGCTGAAGGAGACTCAGCCCTAATCAATACTTGCTTGTACCCTGACCAACTTGGACAAGATTCTTAACTGAATACATGGTTAAAAACCAGCTGTGTTGAAGTGGTGGTGTTCATTTCAGTGGCCAGTCCGGCCCAAAGCCAGTGCTTTGGGTTCTTTTCTGAAAAAAAATGAAGAACTCTCCAGAAGGACTCCCCAGTCAATGTCAAAAGACTAAGCCCACAATACACAAAAAAATATGCAGCAAAGCTTCAGTCTGGGATGCATGCAGTTATGGATGAGACTCGGGCAACACAGAATCTTGACTATTGACCTGGAAAACCCTCAGTATTTAGGATTGTCCAAAACACGGCATTGTTCTTCTAAGTTGTGATATAAGAAGGACCAGCTACAAGAGCTTGTATAGTCCAGCCCTTTTGGTTTAAAGAATTGCCTGGAGCTTTAAATGTAGTAACATAAAGACACTAAGAACAGACTCATTCAACAGATCCCCATAGAGGAAAAAGATCTCCCACAAAAGAGGAAGCAGAGAGAAATCAAGATCTAAGAAGCCTATCAGTAACAAAAAAGATGAAAAACCCTGAACAACTCTTCATCTGCAGATACATAGCAGATACGTCCAACTAAGTGACCTTTGCCAGAAAGGACTGAAACCCTCTAGAACTAGAGGAGTATATGCTGTAATCCAAAATACAGTGCAGGTACATTTCCTAAAGGCAGCAATTTTGCTTCACAACAATCTAAAAACTCAAACTGCTTTGCTAAATAAGCATTTTATTGTTTGCCGTCTGCGCTACGACATTTCTGACAGGGAAAGAGTACATCTGTAATACTATGAAAGCTACCCGGTGTCTGTGTTGCAATAAAAAAGGAACAAAGGTTTGAAAGGTGGAGATGATCCAGCTGCTTTACAAGAAGGGTCTAAGAAAAACAGATAGAGTTCTGGGCAGAATGTACCAAAAATCAAAGGTTTTTAGGACAACCTGGAACAAACATTATCCAAAGCAAACATTCTGTTATAACTTGTGGATCGTTTTTAGCACGAGTATGTATATTGCCAGAAGTTCCATTACCAGTTCCATACCAAAAGTTGCAAAAGTACCACTCACAACCACTTTCATGGCCTAATACCCAACTAGCATGGCTGAACCACATTCTGGCTGTAGCCTGGTCTTTCAAATGACCTGTAAAATTTGCTTGTGCAGAGAAGTAGCCCTATGTTCTCTGAACAACTGAATTTGCATTATTCAACCTCAAGTGAAGTACAGATCCTAGAAGCAGAAGAGTCAACACTCAAAAGAGTGATAATACACAGAACAGACAGCAGGCAATGGTCATAAAGCCAGAAATTACACCTACAATATAAGCATGGTCTTGAAGTATTAAATTTCCTTCCCAGAAAATTATTCATATTTGCAATTGGTAACATAAAGGTATCTGAAGAGTCAGTGACAACAAATCAATAGTGCTTTTCACAGTTGCAGTGTCTTACGCACATATGCAGACCTAAGCCTCACATAATAGTAAACAATCGAGTACTGACTACCTATGAAGCAAACAACTGTAGAAATGAATTTACATCCACAAAAGCAAACATGACATTGTTTGCTTAAAAGAAATGAATAATACAATACTTCATAGAACACTTTCAAATCTACTTAAAAGCATTAAAACCAATAATGCTCCTTAGTTTTCTACAATAATGATTAACTAGAAGATACTCCTATAGTCAAGGACAGCAAAATTTCAGAAATTTATGTTTGTTAATTCATAATGTATTCTTACAGTGTCACACCCCACTTCCTCATAGGTTTGTTCCATTCAACACTTAGCTATGTACAATTTGCTTTCAGTCTTCTGGAAAGTGCAAATAGAAGTCTTGGTACTTTTCAAAAATTGAACACTTTATGTTCTAATCCTCAATTTTGCGCAAAAATTAAGATGCTTTATTTACTTATTTTACTTAAAAATAAGTAAAGCAAAAATAAGATGGAATACTGACATTGACAAATCAACACAGGTACTGCTATGACTTTCATCTATGCAGAGTTAACCTTTTGCACCATTGTCATAGGCTAGGCTTTGTTCTAGTTTAACTCTTAAGCGATAGGCACGGCATACGCCGCACAGCCACAGAAATAACTCTTGAAGATGGCATTCTTCATCCCTCTGAAGAAAAAATTCCATATCTGCTTTTCCCCTTTTTCTGCATGCAAAGCAGTTCACCAACTGTGGGGGTTTTTTTGCTATTATGTCAGAGTACAAGAGCCAATCTCAGAGGAATACAGCTCCAGATTGCAAGTTTCAGGTAGCAAAAATCCCTCTTGCTACAAAATAAGAACCTGACCACATAATGAAGTATGTAGTGAAAGTGGCAAATCAGTTTGTGTTGACTAAATCGAGTGAAAAGAGAAGTAAAATCATCAGCCTTAATGGTCAAAAGGCAGCAGTATACTAAAGAGCACAGCTTTTAAATTACAAGATTGAACAGCAACTCTCCACAGACCTAATTCAACTGAATTACCGCTTCATTCATTGTCTTCATCCCAGCCTCTCAACATACTCATATTCTTAAGAATTAACACTCAAGGTTAAGGTGAAAAGTGCAATTATTTTTTCTTAACTGCATACATATATTAACTTTCGTAACAAATTTAGGATGATATATAAATCTACAAGAGTATCACCTTAATAAAACAGTTTAGGGAAATAGAGCCACAAGAATTCAAACTTCGTAGTTTAAATTCAAATTTGTAGCATGAACATTTACATAAGCTTATTTATATCCAAGTTCATTATCATTAGTTAATTCAGAGAAAAGATGACAAATTAGAGTTTTATATAAAAATAATTTGCTAAAAAAGTAACTACCAAGTTGTGATTAGGGAGTGCATAACACATTTGGTAAGATTAAGGTATTTTTCAAATTAGGAATAGACAACTTTTTTCCACCAAAAGTGTTCGTTATTTCATCATAACTCAAAATTTATTTTGACTTATCTTCTGCTAACAAAAAAAAAACCCCTATGTAACTGTTTACACACAGTTAATTTATTGACTACTGAGATGCTACTGGTTTTCTTTTAAGATCTAAGAGTATCTGGCAAGATAAAAAAGGACTTAAAACAAAATACTACCCAGTTTTACTCAATATGCAGAATCCAGTATATCCCTAAATCATTTTAACCTAGTTATAATGTAACTGAGAACCTCAATAAACTATTTTTCATAAAAGCAAAACTAGTTTATTCTTTGTATGCATGCTACATCTACATTCAACTGATTACCGTGGCTCCTATTGACAAGCCTGAGCTAGCTTAAAACTATCCACCTCAGTAACAGTTCAACCACTGCCCAGAGAAAACACCCAAATCAACGTTTTACAGCCTCTTCTATGCCTCCTTCCCTGAGCACTATGCAACTTTTACAATAGCTTTGAACTAGGCAGATTGACAGTTTTACAGATAACTTGGGCATATTTATGTACACTTTAGTCACATATCCGACAACAAATAGTTTATAATCTCAGAATTTTTCTTTTAAACTCTGATTGACAGCCCCTATCCTGTACTGAGATTCTTAAAGGCACACAGCTGATCTTGCACGTGGGTTCCTTAAGTCTTTTAGAAGAACTGCATGGACGTTCCTTAATACAAAACATGTAAAAAAAAGTCATCTTTGACAGCATCGGTTTGAGATAGACATTTTAACTTTGTAATTCAATGGACCAGAAAAGCTCATGCAATTATGGAACCTCAACTGTGGTGACAGTGACCTTCAACTCAAGGTGACAGCTTGTCAAAGTGCTATTACTTTCAGCACAGAACTAAGCAATCAAGTTCAGAAAGAAAATACTCATAGCAACTTAAGGATCATGCTGCCCACATGCAATACTAGCTAGAAGGGGTTTTGTTTTGTTTTTTTGGTTTTTTTTTTCCTCCCCAATAATGAGGCACTAAGAAAAATATTTGCCTACCAAAGCTTTTGAGCTTTCTCATTCATACAGCTTTGATTTTGAAGTAATTTAAAAATGGTGAAAGTGTGTTATTGTTTCTTCAGTGCTGAACCATCAGCTATTAGAACAAGTCATTCTGTGTACTCGATTGATGATGAATCAGTTTTTCTCTTTTCAGCACTGAAATTCAGATGAATACAGCTCTGTTACACAAATCAACATTTCACATTATTTTCCTATTCAAACTTTCTCTTTGTAAAAGGAAGTTTTTTAAAAATAAATTAATCTATTTTCAACAGGTCCTTTATGAAAATGTCATTTTTAATATATAGGAAAAAAAATTAAATAAGGTATTACGCACAAGTTTATTCAAGAGCATTTTGCACTAGCCAACAAGATGCTGAAACTTGCTGTGTTGTGTTGCCCTCTTCAGGTCGACTGTACTTAACATTTTCTAGTTCTTTTGCTTGACAAGCCATTGCAATTTCAACTTCTGTCATAAAAGTTTTCAGATTTTCAGTTTCAAGTAGCAGCTATCTCTACCCCACCAGTGCTTGAAGTATTTTTGGTCTAAAATCCTACAGAAATAAACTTGATTTTTGGCCTCTATTTCTCCTTAACTTTAATACTAATCTTGAGGATTATCAAAATATCAGCTAATGTTTGAAAAGATGACTGAAAAAAACCAACTTCAGCACTGGTAAGCAAGCCTCGTGACAAGCAGCTTAAAGGGCTCAACTGGTTCAGCTTACCAAAGAAAACTGAAGCCGTTGACATCACTCCATAAGCGAACTTGGAGGTTAGAAAGTCAGATGACTTTAAGTGGTGTAAGGCAAAACAAAAATCTAGAAACTGGAGTTGAAGTCACATACGTTCAGCCTTGAAAGGCAATGAGGCTTTTTGCCCAAAAGAAAAAAAGATATTAAAAACCTACTAGTGCAAAAGGATGGATTCATTATTCCTTGAGAACTTTACAGGTGGACCCAGTGTCTTTCAAAACAATCTGTTTTGATCAGGTTTTGCGTGGTTGTCATAACGTGAGCCAAATTGTGATGCTCATTTGCATACTTGTAATGGGTTTTGCAATTGATTATCTGAGCTCTGCCAACAAATGTGGAAATGGGAATAAACTAGTCTTCCATTGCTTGGGAAAGCGCCGCGCTTGAGCTTCTGATTCATTTATCGAGCCAGATATTAATAATGTCTTAGAATATTTCATTTCCCCCTCCCACTTTGCTATTTTTAGAGGACAGGTCATGGTAGACATTTAAATCTATTTAGACATCTCAGTACTGTGACTTTGACATAAGGAGAAAGTGTTGGATTTAACCAATGTATTATCAAGTATGAAGAATTTCACTCACATTACTAAGGCAGATAAAACATCGTAACAATTTCTGACTGTACAGTTTATTCACAACAGCTTAAAGGACTGACAATAGGAAAAATCTTTCAAAGCTAAGGCCTACTATGCAATTAGCCAATAAAATTAATAATCTAATCAAACCGCTTAGAAAACAAAAGCAAAGGAAATGCTCATTGCAGTACCATGGCATGTCCCAGTACCCAAATAAAGGAACAAGCAAACAAACAATCCCAGATTATCCCCTCTTGGGCGGGCAAACACACAGCCTGCATGCCTTTAGCCAAGTGAGACTCCAGAAAGGCTCAGAAGAATTTGTCGTGAAGAGTTTTAATGCATTTTCTTTCACACACTTTTGTAATTTTATTCTCAAGAGTGAAATGCTATTTACAACAACTTTAATTCTTATATAGTCATGGAGCAGACTCCAGAGGAAAGGAGGAAGACTGACAGGGAGAGAGTAAGCAAGAGCAAGTGGGCAAGCATGTCACGGGGAGCGGGCAAGATACCAAAACTCAGGGATGAGTGCAAACTAAGTGCACAACAGCTGAGACTCAGAGTGCTCCCATCTGCAGCACAAGACACCAGACAGCAGTTCATCAGGGTAGTCTCTATCAGTACGCAGAGACTCTTCTCCAGTGCCTGACTAATATGCCCCATCACAGTGCCGGGAGCTAAAGACTGATGAAAACTTCCTGCCATCTGTCAGCCATATAGTTTGTTCAATTAGAAAGTCCAAAGCCAGCCAGTCTTATAAACATGGGGAAAAAGTCCTCAAGCCAAACTGGCTCTAGTACTGTACAAGAAAAGCAGCGCTCTTAAATGCATAATATATTCAAAACATTACCATTATTTTCTGTCTTGCTATTAAAGAAAAAATGAAGAAGGCACACTATTCTATAGTACTATCAGACAAAAAGGCAAAAAAGTTGTAATGCAACTGCCAACTGAAGACACAGCAGTTTATACCTCTGAGGTGATGAAGTGGACTTTTTTTTTTTGATGCATTTAAGTAAGAGTGTCACAGAGTTATAATTACTATTTTTAAACCATCTCTGGTACAAAAAGTTTGCACCTATATCAAAGGTTCATCTGGTACAAGTTCCATATGACAGTTTAGACTATGAGAGCTGGTAATAAAACCTCCAAGATCTCTTAGCTAACACTTAAAATTGCAAATGAGTTGATCCTTAGTGATACTCAGTCTTTTTCTCAATCTTCTACAGTAGATGCCAGGATTCTGGTCCAATCTTAGCTGCTATGCTTAAAAAACGTGGTGCTGGACAAGGGCTTTTAAAATTACCTGTGGTTAGTTTAGTTCTGACTTACCCAAGTACGACGTTCGTATTTTTATCATCTTTCTCCCCCGCACACCATCAGATTTGGATACCACACGAGATATGATTCATATTATTCTTTAGAAATGTATTTTAATAGACAAGCTTTACAATTGAAAGAGCCTTTGAGTTTTGAAAATATCGGACTTCAGTGAAAAGCATGTCAGATTACTTTATTGCATGCATTTTTTCTGCAGCAACTTTTCCCAGTCATATTTAATCGTTGCTAAAATGGATTTTTCTTAGTTGATATCATAATCTAGTACATTTCTTTGAAGGAAAACAAATTCATCCACCTTATACTACCAAAACACAATCTAGGCAGTTCCCTTCACAGAATTTCCTTCTAACAATTTCAGAGTAATGGAAGGCATGGAGACTAAGAGAAGGAACTCCCCCCACTGAAGGCAATACCTAGTAATTTCCTGCCGTCCACCTGTATATCCTTAAGTATCTACAAAAACACATCAGGAATACAAACTGTAATACAAACCCAGGCTAAATTTGCTTTCAGGTATTTATGTAGGGATATGCAAGCAACTAATTAGAATGCAAAGCTGATTTCTACCAGTGCTAATGGAAATGAAATGCAATTAGGGTGGGGGTTAAATACATCTTCAGAATACTTTTGAATCAGTTACTTCAGCATATGCAAGTCTGTCACTAAGTACTGCAAAATTATGTTAGAACTACAGGAATTAACCCCTTGCTTGGAATCAAGTCCCACCCTTTCTAACACTTCCTGAAAATTTCTTTAAATACATAGACTTTTATGATGAGCAGTAATCAGTGCACAAACCAATAAACCAAACAAAAAAGCTACAAACACCTGCATCCACTTTTTTAAAAAGAGGAACATTACTGAAAATATTTAGAAATATTAAGAGCAGCATTACTGAAAATAATATACACCAACCTTCTTAAAGGCTGTCTCAGCACCATCTGCATTTGTGTTTGGTCTTCTACTCTTAGTTAGATATTTTGAGTTTAAACTACACAAAGTAAGGGTTTCCAATTGAAAAGACAATGAGAATCAAGATAAGTACCACTGGTTAAAGGGTTAGACATTATTATTGAATTAGATTTTTTTTTTTAGAAAAAAAAGCTTTACTAGCATGAAATCATGTGATATCATAGAAAATTTCCCTCATGGCTTAAAGGTCTGTACCTTATCCGGACAGCATTCATTTCACAAGCCCATTTACGTGACTTCTATGAAAAGACTTTAAAAAAACCCCCAGCAAACTATCAGTGAATAAACAAACAGCTTTTACCAAACAAAATGGTGTGAGTGAACTACTTTTCCTGATACAAACTTTTTGATACTTACACAAACCTTGCCATCTGCTATGATCTCTGACAAAATAACTGACTTCCGTTCTCAACCTAAGGTTTCACTATGACGGTAAATGTCTTATATCTAACATTAAGTTACTTCAGTCCCATTGCAAGATTGTATAGGTTTGTATAGTCATTAAAACCTGTTATAAAGTAGTATCAGACTATTCAGTGCTATGAATAAAGGACCTTTTTTGATAGCTACAGGTGCAAAACTTAAATGCAAATAGATGAAAGTACTTTAGTGACAAAGTAGAGCAGAACTGTTTTAATTTACAGAGAGGCTACAAGAATTCTGTATAAGTTTTTAACCATACTTAATTCCAAACTTTATCGTGGCCTTAATGCTATAAAAACTAACATTGAAACATTGAACATTGAAAAATTTCAAGTATTCCAAGGAACATGTCTCCAAATAAACTGCTGAGAAAAACAGAGCACTGGTGCATTAAATCAGAAAAAAATATTCAAATCTAGGTTTGGATTGTAAAATATACAATTAGAAGACAAAGGTAGGAACTAGATGCAAGACCTAGGCCATTACTTTCACCTTATAATGGCAACAAGAAGCCTACATAGTGGTTGAAGGAAAAGCATTGCTCCTGAAATATTTGACTTAGACCTTTCAGAGGGCATTTTGCATCCAAAGCAGTCTTCATAGTTAGCAGTTATTTTTAGTGAAAGAATTAGCTTTTTTTAAAAACAAACATCATCTGTACCAGCCTTAGCACATTCTCAAGTATTACACACCTGCAACACAATGAATGGTAATTACCTATTAGAATAAATACAGTTTATTTTGTCTTTGCTAATTCATAGAACTCAAGGGTCCAGGAAAGATGGACATACAGAGTTTACCATAATGTTAGAAAAGGAAACGTATAATTCTAAAAACAGATTATGATATATGACATCTCAGGGGAAGAGTCTGGTAAAAGTGGTTTTATTTCATTGTTTCCTACCTGATAAATTCTAAATGGGATGTATCGAAATCCACTATCTTCTGGAGGATACTCCATGAGTTTTCGATTTATTGCCCAAAACTGCTCAAATTTATCTGTAAAGGTAAAATTGGATTTTGTTAATATTAATAACATATATTCTTTTTCAGCTAAAAGAGACAAACAAGACAGAATCGGAACAACATGCAAACTTTTCTTACAGAGGTTTGACTTGTATGAATTTATTTTCCCCACATTTCTCTTCCCTATTTAGCCTGAAGCCAAAGGTAAGTCATCTGCATCCTCCTATGAAAAAAGTGAGGTGGCAATTTATCGAACTGAAAGAGAAAGCAACTTGAATTCATATTGCATCTCCCACACTGTTAGGGAAATATCGGGCCACAAATTATGGATTTCGTTACCTCAATTAAACAGTGCCCGTTTCTCCACTCTCTGCTGCTACTGGTCCACACTGTCTCACAGTTTGTTAAAGACATCTAATTGTTCTTAACTATACATGAACAATAGGTGTAAAGCAGAGGAACTAAAACAGTAGAAAAACTTCTTGAGGGGTTTACATTTGGATATGTACCCCTTAAAATAATCTGCAACAATGTATGATATAACCAGAAAATATACTGCCAGTTTCATGACACACCAGGAAAATAAAATTTTATGTTTGAAACACATTTTTGTTAACATTATCCAAGTAACTAAGTTTAGTAAAGTAGCCCAAGGCAGCACACCATCCTGTTCAGACACTACAAGAACTCAATAGTTTATTGTGCTTAAAATGTATTAAGGAAAACATAAGTCGAGAGCAGTAAAGGTTTTTATACATGCAAATCAATTATTCAAATCAAGAAAACAACCAATACCAAAAGTTACAGAAAGGAGCATGAAGAGCTAAGATGAACAAAGCTGCCGCTAGCCTTACTGGAGAAGGCAGCTTTAGAAGAGGAAGAGGAAGAGCAAGGGTTATATTTCCTTACAGCCCCTAATTCTCTAAAACACCAAACACAGCAAATGTTTCTTCAGAAGGAACAGAGTCTCTGATTTTCTCTCCTCGGCACAATGTTCAGCCAAGTCTGAATAAGCGGTATAACCACTGCAGAATTCAGCCCCCCTGAAGCAAAGTAAATTTCAGAAATCTAGTCGCAGAACAAAGGTTCTTCCTGCTTCCAAAACTGCTGATAACAATTAAAGCGATTGCAGAAAATTAAAGGCATCTGAGATTTGCTTCACTCCAACGTACAGCAGAGATGCCTGTCAGTGTGCTGATGGACACAGTTAATACATATTGCCGGGTTTACAACACGTTGCTTTTCCTGACTGCATGTGACAGAAGGCAGGAATTTCCAAGAAACTGTAAACGCACTCCTGCCAGGTATCCTGCAGGAGCGTTTCCTGATACTTATCTCAGAAAGCACTTCCACACCCTTGTTTCCCGATTAGCAGCCAGCACCTCTTAATAAGCACCTACCTGAGCAGCAGCCAGCATCACCACGCAGGCACCTGCCTGAGACCAGGAGCTGCCTGGACGCAGGGTGCAACCCCACCGCTCACCAGCTGGGAAGCTCTGCAGGTGACAGTGACAGAGATGGCCCCAGAGCTGACTGTAGCCAAGGAAGCCTGCATTTGGGAACCCCCGCCTATGGAGTCAGAGGTTTACTCTTACAAAGTCTGACACAAAGAACGACTGCATCCTTCTCAGGAACTCTGTCAGCAGGAAGATGAAGGTTTCATGTATTTCCCTCATCCTTGGAGGCAGCGTTGAGAACGGCTTACAGCTCTCACTACACATCGTGTGGACAGGCATGCTACAGGAGGCATTGATCGATTTATACTTCAATCACCACCTGACTATAAACTCAGCTGATAAAACTATTAATTATGGTGATACACAAAACAAAACAATCAAGACCTATTTAAGATAGTGAGCTGCAGCAGACTCTTAAATCAGGAATCTACATATTTGGAGACACCCTACCTGACAAAAATAAAACAAACGTTAACTTAATTTACTTGTTTAATGCTCATATTACAGTAGGTAGGAAAGTTGGGTGAACAGCTTACTGTCCTCAAAATTCATGAGAGATGAGCAACACATCTTATGGATCAGGACAAGAAATTCTGAACAAATAACAGACTTATGGTCAGAGCTTAAGTATATTGTCCCTTGTGGCATATATGGCAAACAAGCAGATTTTTGAAGGACAAAAAAGTTAAACAGTGCTAATGCACAGTTAACTAACTTCTGTTCTTCATTCCAGCTTCCTCATCACCCAGAAATCATGCAGGAAATCTTGTTTAAGGCAGGTAAATTTACAAATTCATACTTATCAGGTTATTCTCTGAACACTCAGACAATGCTCAAGACAATCTACTGTTTTATCAAGATGTTTAAACTTCTAATAGTTTCTGTAGTTTCTAAATATGACAGTAACAAATCTGCAACAGTTGAATGATGAACTCGATGCATTTTGTAATCAAGTATGTTCTGTCAATCCACCTAACATCCTGGGAATAAAAACTTTTAGTAAATCAGCTAGACATAATGGAGTCAGACGTCTTAAGACACACCTCCACTGTGTGTACAGCACTGTCTGAAGACATCTAAGCTAATTCATCCTCATAACCTTATACTACTGCCCTCCAAACATCTTTCCGTGGATACAATATTTTTACTACATGAAACTGAGTTCAGCGTAAGAAAATTAACACAAATTTTTAAAGCAAGCAGCAGGAAAAGGCTATCCAGTTTGCACACTGATATACATGACCTGGCAAGAGCTTTTATTGGCATTAGAAGCATTGACTGAATGCCAGAATCCGAAAGCTCCAAAATGCAACAATCCAAAAATAACTGCTTTCGCAGAACCCTTAAGACTCAAAGCTTAAAACAAACAAAAACCCCAACATCAGACAATGCTCCCCCTCCACCCACCCCCCAAATCCCCTTGAAAATATAAGTGAAAGGATTCATTCTTCTCCCATTTTTGTGTGCCAGTACCTCCTACTTATGCAAAACAGAATTAAGGAAGCTATTAATGCTACGATGAGCTATAAGAACTAATTAGTGCTTTGGCTAGACAGGACTTAAAGACAGTAGGTGCTGGCCGGAAGTTTGACAATCAAAACAAAACTGAGTTTTCATCAAGCCAGTAAACAACGAAGAGTTCTCTATCAGCAAAACCACTTTAAACACTCATCTCCCTCCCTCATGAAAAGCTTATGCAGTCTACACGATATCTAAACTCCCATAATAGTTAAATCTGATTACTTTTGTTTTCCACAATCCATCTGTTTTTAAGAAAGTGCTTGACCAATGTGTCAAAAGAGTTTCTGTATTAGCAAAAAACAGTACTTGCAGAAGGTAGATGTTCGTATCTGAATAACAATATTTAAAGTAACGGCAATAAGAATTGAACAGAAGTGAGATTAGTGACAGTATAAAAGTTTCAGATTACTCTACTAATCATATTTCTTAAACAAGAAAGGATGGTTGCTATATAACTCTGCCTAATGTGAAATATAAAAACTTTTCTCTGTGTATTTTATGTCAAAGATCAGAAAGTTAATAACCAAATAATGGAGGAGATCAAATTGAAAAAAAAAATCATCAGCCAAGTCACTTATAAGTATTCATTTATGAGAAATGCAGTCACTGAATGCCCAAATACCAGACAGGCATTAGCTTTCAGTACTACAGAGATGCACAGAATCTAAGGAGAGCTCTGAAAATATGTATTTACATATATAGAAATAGTACGAGTTGGCAAAACTACAAGGACTTAATGTCATCCGTAACAATAATCTCAGTACACAAATTCATTAAGCAATGAATTAAACCGCAAACACAAATTTGCAAATACAGTGTGCCACATTATGCATTTAGCGTTCAGAAATCTATCACTGAAATTGTTCATGCCTTTAAAACAGTTTAAAAAAAAAAGACCGTTACAGGGAAACACTTTGAGAATTGCTGTTTCCTCCACTAAGCAAGACTGCAGATCCTTTAGCAATCCTTGAAATTAATCTAAATTTATAACTGTTATATTTGAAAGTTGTTGGTAACTCCAGCCATAGTTTGTTGTTAATACACAGTAACTGATGAACCTTTGACTATTAAGCAGTGTTAACTAAGGGTTAATCCAGGCTGAAATTTTGAAGGCTGGGC
Organism: Himantopus leucocephalus; assembly: GCA_003993805.1. Classification (NCBI taxonomy): domain Eukaryota; kingdom Metazoa; phylum Chordata; class Aves; order Charadriiformes; family Recurvirostridae; genus Himantopus; species Himantopus leucocephalus. Next base: position 76,460,187 of record RSEF01000003.1, on the reverse strand, counting down.
CTCTTTCTCAGGCCTGGGGGAGACCTGGGAGAAATGTTCTTCAGACAACCAGAAAAATTAGCTTCTTTCGTGCTAGCATCTTACAGTCATTCTCTGAAACTCAAGTACTTTCATGCTTCAAACAACTTGAAATTTCACATGGATCTTGATCTTAGATGTGTCTCTTCCACCCACCCAAATCTACAAAAATGGTAACCAGGATGGATCACTAAGAGGGTAACGGACACTGCTCAAGTGTTTGCAATCAACATATGCATTTCAATGCAGCATAGCTATAAATCAGCATACACAAAGAATATGGGCAATTATCACAGAATGAGAAATTATATCTACAAGTAACTTGCAATAAGACACAGTAGTCACAGCACATGGCCAGTTAAAATGGAGTTCCCATTCTAGAACAGTGGGCAAAAAACCCCACCCTAATCTTTAAACTTATCAACAGAAATATCTTAATAATAAGGAATTATTTTGTTTCTGTATTTGACACTGATGCAACTGACTCCAGAAGTGGATATATTTCAAGAAGGCTATGGAGAAAGTTTAAGTAACAGAAAGAATTAATGCAAAACAAGGGAAAGACTGTTTAAATGCAAAAAAGAAAAGGTAATTTAGGGCTTTATTCTTCCAGTATCTTCCTAGAAAGTAAAAAAATTGAACAAACAGGTGTGGTCCTCAGGATAGCATATACGCACGATTTTTTGTTAGGACTATTCATGGTTTCTTCTTAAAGCCATCTAGTTGTATAATTTTTTTTAAAAAAAATGGTTGGAATGGAATTATATCTCTAGCTCTATGCAAGCAATACCAGTTTGCAGCTTGCATAAAAACACATCCAATCCTTGAGTTTAAAAAAAAAACCAACACAAAACTTCTGTCTATTCTCAGTGGTTCACTACGGTCTAATAACCATATGAACCACAGAAATGATGCACCACTAGAAGCACTTAGGCAGAACCAACCATAGCTTTAACTAAGAGACCAAAGACTAACTGATGTATCACAACCATTAGATTAGAAGTGCCTTTGGAGGTCAAGCTTTGGAATAAAAGCTCCTGCCCTGCCTCTCCCCCCAAGAACTGTCTATACAAAGTTAAATGAGTTTGCTCAAGGCCTTGCCCAGTCAAGTGTTCACTGTCTCCATGGGTTTCCACTCAACCACTTTCAATCTCCCCACCCTAATATCCCATCAGACTTCCTTCCTCCTGCTGCAATCTGTAACCATTTTCTTTTGTAACTGCCGAACTCCACCACCAATGGAGGCATATCTGAGAGGAGTCTGACTCCATCTGCTCTACAAGCCTTCCTTTTAGGTAGTAGAGAGCAGCTATTAGATCCATCTTCAGCCTCCTTGTCCTCAGGCTAAACAAGGCAGCTCCCCCACTCTTCTAATACAGCATATGCTCCAGCCCCTAATCATCCTAGCAGCACTCTACTGGACTGTCATCTGTTTGCTGACATTTCTTTTGTCCTGGGGTCCCAAAGAGGACACAGCACTCCCCGCATAGCTTTATAAGTGCTGAGCTGAGGGGAATAGCTACTCACCATCTGGCTACATTCTGGGGGGCACAAGGGCTAAAGCAGCTCCCTGGTTAATCTTCATTTCTGTAACACCACACAACAGACTTATGTTCAGCTTGTTGTTCACAATTACCCACTTCCACAAAGCTGCTTCCCAGTCAGTCCCTGGCCTGCCACGATGTATGGGACTTTTCCTGCCCCTGGTACAGGACCTGCACTTGCATCTGCAAGCTTCAGGAAGCTCCTGGTGGCCTCCAGCTTGTCATGGTCCCTTTGAACAGCAGAGCTGCCTTCCAGTGTGTCAAATGCGCCCTCCAACTTTTTCTTTTAGTCATAAACAAACTCACTGAGGGTTTCATGGGCAGCATACATATACACAAATAAACTGTACTACACAGACAGCTACTGCTGCAAGTCAAGGATACAAACTGTATTTTCTTAACATTAAAGTAAGTATATTTTCTACTGAGTCGTGCTCTAACAAGCACTGCATTTAACTGCTAAAGCCAGAAAGGAGTCTTAAAATTTAGTATCAATTCTACTTTCACATTGTTTCCAAGAAGACTAAGACTCTACATGCATACATAGTTCTGCTGACTGCTGAGCAATTTTAACCAATTTTATAAAAGGTTAAATTTTGTGTGGTACACCTCAAGCATGAAGCAGCTTTGTTGATGAAAAGATAAAAATTTTAAACACTTGAAAACTAACTGTACCATGCTATTCAGAAACAATATTTACAGCTGGTTACTCTCATTTCTCAGCTATTTAAAGACCTATCTCTAAATGACTTTAGGCCATCTAAACCCATTGTTCTTATTCTTGTATAATAAAAACACAGATAATTACAATTGTCAAGGACTTCAGGAAGACT
>RSEF01000003.1:76446498-76457782 GCA_003993805.1 Himantopus leucocephalus | reverse complement strand
CCCACAGAAAACAAGAGCAGTGAATGTAGAGAACCAGCTTATTTGCAATTCAGGTTGAAGTTGAAAGGCACACCTGCTTCAGTAGGAAGTCTGAAGGTGGCTCTATTTCTGAAGAAAGGGTAATGTTCCAGGAGGAAGAACATCAAAATGAGGACAAAACACAAAGCCCTTGAAACTGCAACAGGTAAATAAATTCATGCTCTCCAATATACACGAGTAGGTTATGTGGTTGGCAGATTACCTGTGCCAAAGATGCAGAGGCCTCCAAGCTTGCTCCCTCAGAGTTCAAACATTTTCATTAGACAGATGGACATCTAACAGAAGATGGTGAAAACCCTAGAAAGCATCCCTATCTCTGTCTACATATTGCTAAACAACCTCCTTTCACCGTGGAGGCTTCAGTATGAAGTAGCATTGTGAGTGCTGGGTTACCTTTTTCTTTCCTCCCTTTTCTGCCTTCGCGCAGTTCATGCCCTCCTTTGAGACTCACCGATTCTCACTGGCCTCACAAATACAGCAGCTCCACTCCGGCCCCTCGTTGAGAGCGGAGCAGAGAAAGCCAAGGCGGGGAATTCACGGTGCCATCAATTCCCCAAAGCTGCGACAAAGAGCAGCTACGCAAGTAGGCACCAGGCCAGCACTGAAGAGTAACAAGGCAAAAGGCAGTTTTGAAGGGATGAGTTTAGAGTCATGATACTGCACCCATATAGGTGGAGCATTAGTTTAGTGATTAGCGCAGAAAGGGTAACAAGCCAGTAAACACTGCAGAACTAACCCTGAAGTCTAGGTCACAATCCATTACCAGAAAAAAAACCCCACAACCAATCAAACCCCAAACAAAATCCACCACCACCACCAAAAGAAATCCCTGGGAAGGTCTGTTATGATGCATCTGATTCATTCTGCAGGTCCAGACTGCCTGAACCTAGCCCCGGCTCAGCACCAAAACAGCGCTGGGCTGACTTTGTGCACAGCTACTTGGATCTGTCTGCACCACACCCCTCGGGTTCCATTGTATCGGCAACCCCCAAGTTTGGTGTATGCCATGCTATCTTAACTCCAGAACAAGCAGGTATTGACGCTAATTATAAGAAAACTGGATGCATTTCCAGAAATTTTTAACCACCAGCCTTTTTTGGTTTTTTTAATCCTCTTTTAACCAATACACCTATTTTCACAGCTCAAAAGAATTGTTTAGTCTTTCTCCGCAGTTAACCAAATCTCTACAGACAGAACATGGAAAGATACCACCATTTTGGTAGCGATACAGGGAAAAAGAAAAAAAAGATGGCTTTGTGATTAAAAAAACTAATGGTTTGTTCATACATCCATTCTTCTGTTAAATTCCTGAAGATTTTCTAAGTACATATTGCCTAATTTATGTTTCAAATGACCAGTTGAGATTAGAGATTTGTTCAGCTACCAAAGCATGCTCACCATCTCAGACTGAGGCAAAGGAGAGCATTGCTCCCCACCAGTTCTCTACAAAGAGGAGAAACATACATATCAAACGTGAGTGGGCCGTGTGTACATAGCACAAAAGAGACACTGATCATGTGCGACTCTTTCTTTTTGGCAGTTCAAACATTTCTAACCAGGAATGTGATAACCCAGAAAAACCACAACTTCTGCCCCTCAAAAACCCAGGACTGGTTTAGATATGATTTAGAAAGAAATGCAAGAAAACACAAGCCTGATTCTGTCAGTAAGACAAGAAAGAGATCACATGCATTAGACGGTAAAATATTGCATATCCTGAGCGTTTGCAGGATTTTTCTCCTTTAATAAGGACACTTAAATGTGGCCACTTAACTTCTGGTAAGCCCTACAGTATGAATGAGCATTACAATCTTTTTCCATAGTATTTTCAGTAAAATAATGACTTCATTATATTTTATAATATATAAAGAAGCCTTAAAAATGTCCATGAGTTTTTACTGTTTATTTCCCCCACTCACGTATCAAAAATACAAGTCTAGTCTTCACCAGTTATAAAGGATGCCTGTGAAAGTTTCAGGGTATGGTTGCTTATGTCTCTCCATAACTGATGAAAAGCAGCTGCATTGAATCTAAACCCCCTCCTTTATCAGAACCATTATATACTGAAGTTATAGACATTAATTCTTTGAACCATGCAAAAAATACAGCTCTCCCTCTAGAAACAGTTGAGATTTCATTTGTTTGATCCTGATTCATCAGTAGGTCCACAGAGTCTTAAGGTTTCAAAGCTGAAAGACTTTATTTTTCCACTCAAAAGGCAAGACGAAAAAACCCCAGCCACTTGAAAATCCTCTTTATCCATGATAAAAATGTTGATAACACTATTAAACTAAGAACAGTAGTAACATTTTCCACTAATTCTGACCAAAGAATTTTAACAATTCTTACAAAGGAACAGAGGTCGGTAGAGCTGTATAGCCTGCCTTTATCACTTCCCTGCCACAATCAGACATCCATGACGCTGGTCAAAATTAGGGCAACACAGATGTACCCGTCCCAAAGAAGTGTTCTAAGAAATACCTGGTTTATGGACAAAAATTGGCTAAGTGAAGCCTGAAGAACGAGCAAAACCACAAGCAATAGACAGAAAAGTATGTTTACCTTCCTGATTTGGTACCAGATTAACACAAAACCAGAAATGGTGGGAGGAGGGATGTAGAGGTTGTTATGAATACCTACCAGCTGTTACCAGCACAAGACTTTGCCACAAATTCACTATTACAGCTCTTCCCCTAAAACTGAGAAGTTTCTCATGCTACCTGTTCAAGTACTTCCTTCTCAGCAGAAACATTTATACCGAATTAACACGTGTAACTGGTAGTTACGTTTCCCCAAGCAAGCGAAATTGGATTTTTTTTTTTCCCAAACCATAAGTTTTTGGAAAATAAATATCCTGTAAGTATTGCTATCACTTGTTAAACAAACAACACTTCCTATATTTAAGAACTGAAGAAAATTGTTTGAAGTTTCACAGAAAAAAAAAAGGCTGCAGATGTATCATTACTTACAAGGCAGTTATCACAAATGCTACTTTCTTTTCTTTTTTGTGGTCATTCATTCTGTTTCAAAGAGGTTTAAAATTATTACATCTCAAACGAAAGCCTATAAAAACATACTGAAAGATACAACATGCTTAAAAAGAGTGTTCTTGGTTTCACAAGCTTTTCTTGTTTCTCTTTTATGAAGAGCTGAGAAATTAAAATTAGCATTTGAAAGTATTCAAAAGATTGTTTAAACTTCTCATTTAGGTGTCAGATTCCACAGGTGCAATTTCTCATTAAGTACAGTGAAACCTCCTTGAAATCAACCTTGCTAGGCAACCTCTGTTCTTAACATTATAAAGCAAAACAGTAAAATTCTAGTTTCCCTATAACTGAAGATACTCTTAGACAAATAATCAACTAAAAGATAGAGCGTAAGATGAGCATGGAAAAAACCACACTGCATATCTGTTCTCTTACCTTACATACTGAGGGTATCAAGAGCCTACAATTTCTGGTTAAGAACCTTAATTCATATCATTTCATTGTGTAGTCAACTCTTCTGCCATTATTATACCTCATTATACTCATAACTCATGTTAGAGGTCTTTTAGTTTTTATTTTTAAAAGCATTAACAAAAAGAGCCCATAAAGTGCACTGCTGGGAAGACTTAAGCACCAGGACTAAGTGACAGAATTTCTTTTTGCAAGAAAGCTTATAATTCTTGAAATAGAAAACAAAGTTATGCTGACATGCATTTTTCTTCTCTCAAACTAAACTGCTTGCAAGACAAGTATTATTACAGCAGAATACTTTTTTTCCACAGAATTATTAAAATTGCAGCTTAAATTGACTTGTAACAATGTAAGCCTTAGGGAAACATCTATTTCTATACCAATTCTGGCTTCCAGTGGACCAGAACTCTTTATTTACTGCTAATTCACAAAAGTTAATATATTGTCAGTTTGCTGACTAATATCTACACAAAAGATAATGTCTCAAGAAGTACTTTGACTTGAACCAGATGAAGTGCAATTTCTTACTTTATAAGTTTTGCAGGTATGTACCCTCAAGATCTTACCACTCAAATGGCAAATTAAGATAATCCCTCAATTTCCAACTCTTCCCCAACTAAAAAAAATAAAAACCAGAATTTCTAATAAGCACTCAATCTTCAAATTATTACAGGAGCACCTTTAGTATGAAATGCAGTACCACTAAGCAACAAAAAAATTAGAAAACCCGCACACCCACCAGATACATACATTAAACCTAAGCTAACTTGGTACCCCACCACCTAAAGCAAACACATGCCTCAAGTCTTCCCGCATTCAAAGCTTCTCCCATTTCATTTAATTTGCCTTATAAACATATGGGAAGATGTTAATTCTAACTATTTAGTATTTTGTATCTCAACATAGAATAAACATCTTCATGCTTACAACTTCCATAAAATAAATTTACCAGTAATAATATAAATGACAGCTTCAGGAGATGAGGAAGACACATTGAAAGCGGCGCTACCACCCATTCCAGATAAAAGTTTCTGAAATACTTACAAAGCTTTTCAACTTGCAGGCCTCTTAAGAGCCATGATAAGAAAGAGGAGACACTAAAAACAGAAGTTACATTTTGCACTGCAATATAGATTTGTGCCATCTGTGCAAAGTAAAAACACTAATTATTTTAGAACATCCTGCTCTGAAATAGTTTGCTAACTTTTTCAAGTCAATACTTATTTATGCAGAAATCTTTGTGAAAGCCATGACAGAGGGAAAAGTAAAATTATTCATCTACTGGACAACTTTTTGGAAAGTTTACCTGTATCTTCCACCAGTGATAAACCTTAAGCATTAACTAGAGGAGGCAACCTTTTTTACTTTACAGTCCAAGATCATTAATGCTGAACAACACTTACACCCCAGGTGTCTCCCAGATAAAGAACATCAGTTGCGTAGAAGTACACAAGACAAAATTTATCTATTTATTTTCTTTTGTTGCCAGTTTTGGTTTGTTAAAACAGTCATGACCCAATTGAGTACCTTGAATAACTCAAGCCACATTTGGATTATCACATAACTTTAAAATAAATAAATCTATCTTTTCCGTGATATTAGACTGAAATCCTGCAGAACAATGACATTTTATATCCTGTACCATGACTAAAATTTGAAGTTATTTATTAGCATGCTAGACCTAAATATATTTAATAGTTGATGCACTGTATTTACCATTCTGTAATCCCATCCACAGTTGCTTATGATCCTTTTTTTGCATCTCATTGATGACTTGACTTTTGTGCTTTAAAGCATCTGCTTCTTTTATGCAAGCCATAAAATGAGCTTCAATCACATCCTTAGAATGGCAGTGTAGAAGATCTTTTTCTGGAAAATTCTACAAAGAGAAAAGATAGATGAAGAGAAATAAATACATCACACACCTTAGAAGATGAAGAGTAAGTGATAATTTTATCAGGTTTACATTTATACAAAAGAAGCACACTGGAATCTTCTACTTATGGAAGAAGGTAACAACCATTCTCTCACTCTGCTGACAAGAAAGGTTGTGCAGTGAAAAATATTTCTGAAAAAATAAAAGTTGAATAATTTTCTGTAAAACCAGAAATTACTCTAAATCACCCAACCTCAACTTGATAAATAATCAGTGTATGTACTTAGGCTCTTACATCCAAAATTCAGGAAATGAAGAGTTTTAACAGGTTTTCAAGCAGATGTTCAATTCTCTGGCAATGAACAGGAGAAAAGGGGGAGAAGTAAGTGAGAAGCACCCAACTCGTATTGACTCTCAGTGGCAGTTTAGCGCCCATTTCTATGCAGGCCTTTGAAAAATGTTTCCTCCAAGTATCATCATCCACTATAGCATATATGAAGTATAGCATATATGCCGCTTACAAACATTTTTCTCAAAGATACTGGAAATCCTTGTAAACTCCAACTTTACCTAATACACGTGCCCACTACTAGCCCAAGTGACTTGATTCCATTCCTAATAAAACCCCTTTATTTGGTTAGAGTCGGCACACTGTTCAGCATTGCAGATGCACAGTGACCACTCCTCAGGTAACTTTCTTCCCCTCCATAAATGACAACTACCTTTCCCAATTCATTTATTAAGGAATTATAGTAGCAAATCTTGTTCAAGTACCAGAGAGATTTCTTTGGAAATTAACTAATCAGAAGTTCAGCATTGTATAGGTATACAGTCAGGGCTGTTCTTCCTCTAATTTTTCTTTTATCAACACTTAGTATCACTTGTCATTTTACAAGTATTCATTATCAGAAATTCATTGTCTTTCATTTTCAAAGGTTTAAAAACGCAGCATGTTTTATCCCCTCCTTATTGATCTTCTTTTCACACAGTTGCTTATGACCATGCTGAACAGTGCAAACCCCCAGAGCCAACCAGAGTGGCATCACTAGTACCCTCCTTCATAAGAAGGGCTTGCCACGTATTTTTATACTTTAATTCTCCTCTTATTCCACAAGAGGACCTTACCTCTTCACCCATTACAAATTGGCTGTTTAAAAAAAGCTTTTGTGAGGGACTGTCAAAACCATTTTGGAAATACAAGTACATATAATGGGATATTTTTCAAAGGCTTTTACAACATAGTTAACATGTCACAGTAGGAGCAATATAATGCTGGAAAAACTCATACGTTCCCTCCTCCACATAAAACCAGGAAAAATAGCAAAGACTGCTTCAAACTACAGGAACTCAAAACATCCAAGAACCACTAAACAGTTGGCAATATGGAAGGGAGCTGGGGATTGCCTTACCTAAAGGAAATTCTGAGGACAAGAATGATAGTTCCCTCCTCATTAGATTACTGAAAAGAGCTGGAAATTAAATAATGGAATTTCATATCGTGATTCCTCTTCATGACAGTGAACCCAGACTCTAGAAGCTGTGGATCAAAAAGGATGAGTATCTTCCAAAAACAGAAGTATAAAGGGAAGAGAAAACTGCTAATACCTTTTCTGCTGAAGTATACATGGCTTGGTGTTGAACTCGCAAAGGGAGTGCTATTGTTACTTAGGACTGATGTATGTGGAGCTGACTAGAAATCTAAGGACCGAGATGAAGCTTGTTTCTCATCTGAGGATGGCCAAGCATAAAGACATTAAAGAGGACAGAACAGAAATGAAAGTTCTCCTTCCAGGGCAGGCCTCGCTCCTTTTCTCCCATACAAAGCTGAGTGTCTCAGCATAATTGGGCCCAAGATGAATGGAAAATGTTACTGGGACTGTTACTTGCCAGCTGATGTCTGCATAGGCCTGTAAAATACTTTTAGAAGTTTAACTTACTTGCTCAAATAAAAAAAAAAAAGTAAAGTCTGGTAACCAAACCAGAAGAAAAGAACAGTCAGAAACAGCATACTTCAAGATCAAAAGAGTTCTTTACATGCAAAAATTCCGAGTGAAACACTTGCATCCCTCAAAAAAAGATGAACAGTGGGATGTACCTAATGCCAAGTAATATAGGAACCTTGAAACTGACTTGCACAGTTAGAAACTGAAGTTTTAGCTAAGTTTATGAAAAAAACCAGTTTCCTTACAACAACTGTTTTGTTACACAAATGTCTAAATATTGAACTGCAGGGTCTTTTTTTGGACATTCCTGTGTTTCTAGAGGTAGACATCTCCCTGCTGACTTTCTTCCAGTGAATTTCAAGTTACAGGGAATGTCATTCCCTGGGGATGTGTTCCAGAGAACATATACAGTGTGGTCTGCAGAACAGCAAGGAGATATTTAAAATTGGCCAAAGCTTGCTAAGCTAGCAGAAAGAATCTAACCACGGTAGTACAAAGGTGTGGCATGATTAATTTTCCCAGCTTCTAAGGGATAACACTGTGGAATAATGGAAAACACTCCTACAACGTCAGTGCTGTCTACTCTTTTCTTTAGTAGAAAAAACACTGACACATTTCTATGCAGTACTGTGAGTAGAAGCTGAAAAACCTAAACGTGAAAGTGATAACTTAGAAAACAACACTGCTACGTATCTACAGAAGCACATGAAACCGTTTCACCTACATGAGAGTACCAACAGAAAATATGGCATCCCCACTGATTTATAAGATAGGGCAAAGAATAATAAGTTTTATACTTAAATATAGAACATGTATGCTTGTATTTTTTTTTTTTTAAAGTTCTACTTGCCTTCTTTCTACTTGAGGAAATAGTGATCAAAACGTAAGTAACTTTTTTCTGTTCCCTGAAGAAAGAGACAATTGTAAACAACCTGGTAGCTACCCCTGGCTATACAACTATGAGATCTGCAGAAGGTTTTAATGGGTCCCATAAGCAGCTTTAATTCAGTTACTCTTACTGGCGATGTCTTATTCCACCCATGTTCTGTATCTTTGAAAGAAAAGTAATTAAGGTTGACTCTGATTTTCTTAGAAAGCTCAAGTAGTACTGGTTTTGTTTCACATACCAGTAGGCACCTGCAGCATAAACTTGGTCATAAAGAAGTAGGTATCATCTGTACAGACAAGTGCACTAAATCACCTCTTATATAAAACTGTTCCAAAAACATTGCAGGTAATTTCAGTAGTCTGGTTTCATAACTCCATTCTGCCCACATTTATCTATCAGTTCTAGTTCACAAAACATCTGTTTATACTGTGACAGTCTCGTTGCATTAGGCTACATTTACAGAAAATTACACCAATAGTAGGGCATTAATAAAACAAAAAGAACATATCCAGTGTGGAAGAGCACACAGAGAGCATCCATATATTTGTGTTTAGTTATCATCAGTGATCTTTTTCTGAAAAAAGATTAATTTAAACCCCCCTCATTTATATTCCTGCCTTCCACAAGGTCTCCCAGCAGTTTCACAATTTATTCATATACTACATGGAAAAGCACTTCCTTTTCACTCCACCTGACCCAATTTTTAGCTAAGAAAACCAAGATGACAGCTGTTATACAAAAACAGATGCAGTCTCTCCTCCTCTATATGAGGTCATGGTGGAGAGGCAGTCACCAGCAGGTAAGAGCTTCAGCACAGGGAGAGCATTAGCTTTTCCCCTGGCACACCCGATACCCTCTCCTCTCATAAATAGTGCTACCATTTCCAGAGCAGCTCACCACCTCCTATCTACTGCCCAAAATCTGGCGAGTTGGTTAGCATGCTGACAGCATGAATAGTGCTAAGCATGCCCCAGAGTAGCATGAGATGAGTTTAACAGGAAGGGATAGTTTCCCTCCTCCCCATAAAGCCACACCTGGGTAACAAAAGCAACTTCCCAGACTACGGCTTCTCATGATTCTCAAACCTTAGTACTCTGTTCAAGCTTGTCCTTCTATGACTACTTGAGGCAATCATATTTCAACTGTACTAGAGATATAAATGCATGTCATTTTATTGCATACCAGAAGTACAAATGAATAAACTGTTTCTTCAATGCAAACAATAAGTATGTTTATTATTTGGTCTGCATTTGTAACACAGGAGGGAAATTACAAGTTTCTGTCAACTTTCAGACTTCTGCTGAACAGAAACAAAACTTTTTTGATGTTTTTAACTTTAAAGAAAGAAAACTGATGGGAGGGGGGGAAGTTAAAACACACTCTTTACAGATGTTCGAGAGATTTGCTGTTGACTGCATGCTTTGGTAAAAGAAATGAGAAAGCCATGGCAGCAAAAGTAAAATCCCAGAAAAATCTAATACTGTTCAATTAAGCCAAATAAAAATTACGGCTCTTTGAAGAAAAACTACACACAAGTGAAAAGAATAATACAGGCAGGAATCCCACACCTAAACTACTTAGCTGTAAGAAACTGTAACACATGAAAATGTCTTCAATATTTTGACATGCCTTTCATATATTTCAGTTATGTTTTGACTTTAAGGATCAAGAGGGGTTTATTTAAATAAACTTTCAGATGACATAAAAAACAGGAAGGGAGATTAAGCAGGTGCTTAATCCAAGGTGTTATATTTTTAAAAACTAGATTACATCAGCTTTTAAAATAATACTGCCTTAGCAGTAAATTATTTCTGCTGATCTTTAATGTGCGCCTTTGAGACAAACCTAAATTAGCTGATCTTTTGGCAAGCAGCAATATAAGGACATTAAAGTCAGTTTACATTACCACATGAAATCAAAAAGCACTGTGGTGCTACAATTTATTTCTCAAGACGGCTCTACTTTGGGATGGCAACATCCACACACTACCACTGTTAATCTCCCAGAGCTCTCAGAACGTGTAACAATTAAATCATGATTTATGAAACTAGACGCCCTACAGTTTCTTCAAAACACTCCGGAAGTTTCTTCATCCCAGCTCTCTGACATATATCAGACACAAGTGTAGCAATTACACTTCAGTGGTTTCAAAAACATCCCCATCTTCAGATTTATTCATTCAGTCAGTCATTTTAAAAGTTTCAACATGTGGAAATGCATATCGTAAGAATGTGTGCACTGAAATCACACTTCCAAAAAGAATTAGGCAACTACTGTTAGCAAGACCTTTTCTAAAACACCTTCAAGGGAAGAACTGTTTGAATGAAACCATTCAACACAACTGCTTCCCAGTATGCTTTTCATTTCATCTCAGATCTCACACACTAAAGTCAAACTCAGCATTTTCCTTTGCATCAATTTTCCTATTGCATTGTTTCTTTTATAATGGAGAAATTAAAGTTTCAACATTAAATACCATGATTTCTAGTTGTGATTGACTTCAAAACATACCTGGGATTACCGTCTCAATGTGTTTCAGAGTATGAAATAATCCTGCACCAAAGCTAAACCTGCACCAAGTACTCTTCTGAGCAAAGATCAGTAGTGCTATGAAGTCATACCTAATAGTTTTACAATGCGTAATCAAAATAATGTATCTCCTCTGACTAAGCTGTCACAAGACCTAACTAATTTTCACTCCGTTCTCTACAGGGGACCCACATGAAGTACAGCGGCACGCCCTGACTTCAACGATTTCTACAGTATCTCATATCCATGCTCATGTGCCTAGAAGGATGAGCACTTCTCAATCTTCCCAATCCTCAGTCAACCCAAGCTGACTGAATTAAAAACATTATAGAAAGTTCTTCCCTTATATCCACTCAACATAGTCTTATAACTTTATCTTGAAAAACAATTTTGAATTTTCAGATTATAATAGAATCATTTTCAAAGGAAGGTCATTTGAAAGCACGTACAATCTAATGGAACACAGCTCTAGATTTACAGAAAACTTTAGATGATTTCTGAAAAACGAACATAGAATCATAGAATTGTTGAGGTTGGAAGGGACCTTTCA